>JAWUZG010000092.1:6565000-7240357 GCA_036785705.1 Acanthornis magna
AGTCCTGGCTGCTGCACAAAAGGATCTCATCTCTGTTCCTTGCTCAGCGTCTGCACCATGTCTGCAACAGAAGTGTGACATGAAACGTCAGAGGAATCAACATAAACATCACCTGACCCCTCTCCCACCTACAGAAAGACCAAGAAATTACATTGCTCACTTGTTCCCACAACTGCAGCCAAGCAAATGTGCCAACCCATTGCCCACCCAAGTTCTATCCATTTTTGTCTCTTGGGCTCTTTTGTACCTACTGCAAACAAGCTGAGCTGCGCAGCTGCTGTGTGAGCATCTCCCTTTTTTCCACGGTGCCCATGGTCTGGGGGTGAGGCAGGGCAGGCAGTGCTGAGCACCAGCCCAGCTTTCCCCATCCTGCCCATGGTGGGCACAGAGCCCCCTAGTACAGGCTGGAACATTCACCTTTCCTCAACAGCCAAGGTCCAGAGCTAAGCTGGAGAGGTTGGAGGCTCTTTCATATCTTTCCTCACACAGGCAGGACAAAACCTTCCCATTTCTGTCTACTGTTGAACTTAGCTTAGTTTGCACTTCGAGAATTTTCAGAATGATAAATGAACGCTAATGAAGAGGGGTGAGAGCCTAGCTGGATGTCAGGTGTGTGCCCAAGGTTTTTAGCCAGAGCCTAGAAAAATCTCTGGTGCTTCCCAGGCTTGTTTTCATTGGTCCCAGATGATGTTCCATGCCTGTACTGATTTCTAGGCATCCTGGCTTTAATCTGTTTACCTATGTATTGCCCACCAAGTTTTTTATCCAGAGAAATTTCTATGAAGAAACAATAGATACATTAGCAAATCTGAACTCAAATTCCAGAGGCAAACACTCCTGCTTTGCTGAATATTTTGATATGTCATGGCATCCCACAAGGTGCTGGACACTCAGTCCAGGACCACCCCAGCTGCATTGCCAGACAGTGGGACATCGCCAGCAGTGTCCTGGCACCGGGCAGCGATGTCCCTGCTGCTCTTGTCCCCACCGAAAACACGCAGCAGCCACCCCTTCCCACAGGCTCAAGGTTTTTCCATACACACTCACCCTCAGCACTGCACGCAGCTCAAAACCATCCACCAACTCCTGGTCCTCTCTCCCAGATTTCCTGAGTCCCCTCTACTTGCCCCAGCAAAAGAGAGACAGACACTGCAACCAGGCACTTCCCTCGAAGGACCTTATTTTGCAAACAAGCCAGGGATGGATTTTTGCAGGCAATGAAATAGGCTTTCAAGGAATGCCTTGGGTTGTTGAAATGTAATGACAAGGGGGACTCTAAGTGTTGTGGCAGATGGATGTGATTCTCCTCTTTCCCTGGGCTTTTGCAAGGCGTTGGGAGAAAGGAGGGTTTTTCTAGGGCAAGATGGCAGGGTGCAACCTGCTTTCAGGGACACCCAGGTGTGTCACACAATTAAAAGACCTTTTTCAAAGACAGACATCTCCCAATCCTCTTATCTAGTGCAAGAATTTTGTTTGCATTAAGAAAAAAAAAATAAAAAAGGGAACACATCCTTCTAGTGCCTTGCTGGCTTTGCAGTGAATTGTCAGGTTCTCAAAACAACGGTGTTTTATGCTGGTCAGCCCCATCCCCAGCCATCCCTGCACTCCTGCACGTTCTTTGGAAGCACTCTGAGGTGATGCCCAGCACTGTGTCCTTCATGGCTGCGCTTCACCCCTTACCCCACTAAAGTCTGCTGAGCTTTTGGGGTAAAAGCTCAACTTGTGCAGCTGCCACCTGTTCTGAGGACAGCTCATCTTCTGGAGATGGCAACAACTCGAGGTGCCACCACACTGTGCTGCCAACCAGCTCTGCTCACACAGGGGGACAGAAAGGACCGGCCCTGCTGGGAAACTGAGTAAATTTGGCCCTAATGCCTGTCAGCCACCAAGGATGAAATTATGACAAAGGGGATGATGGACACAGTGCCATGTTTGAGAGTAACAGACGCGGAGGTGCCTGGTTGCTGCAGCAACAAGGCTGGGAAGATGGGTTTTTCTTTCGGGAAGATGGGTTTTTCTTTCTCTTTTCACCTGCCAATCTTCCCCCCACGTCAGGGCTCTGCCGCTGCAGGAGACGAGCAGTGACATTTACACTCCCACTAACAAGCTGGTTCGGTGATGGGCAGCCCTGCAGGAGAGCATCTGGTGTCAGAGAGCTGAGCAGAGAGGAGGGGAGGGTCCTCTCGAGCAGATAGCATAATTTGAGACTTTTTGTTATTATGAGCATTACTAGGGCAGGATCATGCATGGAAACAGCAGGCAGAGCCTCAGTGGGGCTCTCGGGGCTTCTGACCTTTCATGTGGGTCTGGTCCTGCAGCTGATGGGAGCAACGAGATGTCACTCCTGTTCAAAGAACATCTCTGCATGTCCTGCTGGGAGGGGGAAGGAAAAAAAAAGATATTAAAAGGAGGATGAGCAAGAAGTCAAGCAGGAGCAGTTTCGCTTCTCAGCCTGCTCATGGTAGCAGGCTGTGCCATCAGCCGTGCTCCTGCAGTTCAGCACTCCTCAGTGCCCCAGGAATCCGCCTTTGGCTCCTTGCTAGGGTAGCAGAAGTGAAACTCAGGCTGCTTTTTCCCTCCCTGCAGCTTTGCCCACCGCTGTGCCTCACAACGCTTTCCCTTGCCTTCTGGATAAGACAAATTTCAGTTCACCCAGATTGTCAGAGAAATGATAGGAATAGCAGTAATAAGAGTAATAACAATAACAATAATAATGCTACTGCAAAGTAAATGCAAGAAAAACATAACAGCCCCGAAACGAATTGTAGTGGTGGTGCAGAAAACTGCTTTGGGTCATCTCATCTCTCTTTCTGGTCGTTTTGCTGCTGGCATGAGGAAGAAAGAGGGAATTAAGATCCAGCAGCCTTTCCTGGTTGCCAGACTGCTCTGCCACTGCAGCCAGCTGAGGAGGTGCCTCATTGAACCATGACCCCCAAATGGGGGTGGAAATAAATATCATGGCAAATAAACCCTGAAATTTGTGCATTCCCTTCTCCTGGCCCAGGAGAGCCAAGGAAGACAGATTTCCTAAGGATCTATCGCTGCAAATCAAAGACCTGTGTATGGATTGCACTGATCCATTTATTTGAGGGAGAGCATCAATGGGTTTTCTCGTCTCTACAGTGTCATCCTTTTGCACAAAGCTTGGGGGGTTCCTGATATTGTGGAGATCTCCACCCTTGTGTTAAATCAAGGTGAAAGTATAGGCTGACAGTTAATAGTAATACACAGATAAACAAGCTGCTCCATCTGCATCCCTGTCCCTATTCTTCCCTCTGAGCAGAGAGAATGTGCTAATCAGCCATATTTCATTAAGGATCCAGGCTACAAGATTAGGGTTCTGAGGAGGGCAGCTCCCTTCTAGTGTCTTTATCCCTCCCTGAATCTGGGGCAGCCCCTTCAGAGTGAATTTAAAAAGCCAAAGTACCTGTTGTGTTACAACACAGCTTCCTCGGAATAATTGCTCTGCTTCTCTATAACTCCACTGAAAAACTCCCAGCATTTCCCAGCTGGTGCTTAAAAGTACACCCAACAATCTACAGAGAAGAGATGACTGAACAAATATACAGTCAAGCCTGGGGGAAAAACTGCATGAAGGCAGATTAGAAAAGACCAGATAAATAATCCTCCAAATATTGAAACTGCAGAAATCAGGAGGCTATTTGCAGAAATCTCTCATTACAGAGAGCACACAGGAAGCATCAAGATTACAACCTGACCAGAGCATGAAGGTTATTCAGGGGAGAAACCCAACCTTCTCACCAGCACACGGTGACAGCAGCGAGTCCCCTGTCAAAGCAATCAATCAGCAAAGCACAGGAAATGAGATCACTTGTGGAGTTTTTTGCAGTAACCAAAACTCAGCAGGGATGGCCCCATGACAGCCTCTGCATCTTTCAGCAGAGGGCTCAGGATGGGAAGTTGCTCTCCACGGTACTGGAGCCCACGGTGGGAGCTCCAGCTAAGAAGAAGCTTGGCAGCTTGCATGGGCAGTGGGTCAGATGAAGGAGAAATAGAAGAGGAATTATCTTTTTAGCATTCTTGACTGGAACCCACTTTTCTTCTGATTTAAAAAAAATACATTATTTTCTGTCACAGGAAGTTGTTTTTTTATTGTGAAAATTAAGATGTTTTCATGCCTTGAGGGCTGACCTTTTTTGCCATCAAACCCTAATACAGAAAAAGACAGAATCCTTTCTAAAACACACTTGGCTGAAAGACTGTACTGGTGTCAGGCAGACCGCCCTGTATCCAAACCTTCGTGCTCATGTTGGTGTTCCAGTTTGGACCATTTCGACATCACTCCAATATATTTCTCTGTTTCCTGAATCCTGTCCCTTCCCAAAAACTGTGGGATGCTTCTGGGAAAACCTGCCCAGCCAAACAAGTGAATCAAGTGTCCTGCAAGGGCAAGGACCAGGCTGTGCCACCCAGCAGCCCACGAGTCCATGGAGCAGCAGCGAAGAACACCAAGAACTGCACAGCAGCTTCGTTCCCAGCTGCAGACACTTCTGCAGGCATCGAGATTATCCTTCAGCTATGTGGCTCCGTCTGAAATGAGCCACATGCAATTTTCCTCCCACATGCACGGAGCAGGGCTGTCAGTGCTGCTCAGGCTCTGGTCGCTCCAACATTTGCACTGAGATGTTGGGCTGGCCCTGGGGAATCTCTGCCAGCAAATAGGTATCAAGTCAATATCGCAGAGCAGAAGCAAGCATGGAGCAAGGGACTCTGTCTGATTCGCTCTAGAGAAAGCCTGTCCTAGAAACAGGAGCCTTGCACATGGAGCTGAGCCAAGACTGGGATCCTGGCGCTGCCCAGATTATCCTCACGCCCCAACTCAACCCCATCAAGAAGGAGGAGAAGGTTTTGAAAGCTGCACGTGGTGACATCAGGGTTAGATGCAGGAATTTGGTTTCCCTCGCAGTAAAAGGAGTCTTTCTGAGTCTTGTCTCTTCCCCAGAGAGCCGTGACAATTCATTAGGCAATTGTAAAATCAGAATGTAGCTGCTGACTAAAAGTTGCGGCTCATTAATAGCCCTATTTATTGCCAACCAAATAATTAGCTTAGACATGCATCAGCAGGTCTTGATTGCATATGAAATAACTGCCTTATTACATAGAAATCAAATGAGTTTCTGAGGACAGCTCAGGTGTCACCTCAACCCCAGTATTGAAAAGGAAAAGAAAAAAAAAGAAAAAGCCCAACCACTTCGATGTGTTGCTCAGCAACAGAATTTGCGGGGGAAACAATCTAGGAATGAAGGAATGAGCATTTCCAAGAGAACAGGTTATTTCAGGCGAGACATCAGGGACAAGCAAATGTCACAGAGGAGGAAAACTTCAAATTTTTTTCCTCCTTTAATCAATAATTCAAACCAGACATTTTGGGTAAAACAAGCATTTAAGTTAGCTGACTGAAAAACAGAGATCCCAAACCTTTACAAAGAGTCACATTGCTGAGGATATGTTTATTTGTGTGAGGGAAACATTAGATTTACCAGACACTGAATTAAAAATTTAAAAATGCTCTTAGAAATGTCACTTGTTCATTTAAAGAGGAAGATGATGTAATGCCAGTAGTGCTATATTGTGCAGCATCCTTCCCAGAGCAATTCCATATTAATTCTGTTATTCTCCTTCCCGTGTGCCCTCCTTTCCCTCCCTTCTGCTCTTTCTTGCAGGACAAGACGAGCGCGCTGAGTCTCAGCAATGTGGCGGGGGTTTTCTATATCCTCATCGGTGGGCTCGGACTCGCCATGCTGGTTGCCTTAATCGAGTTTTGTTACAAGTCCAGAAGTGAATCAAAGCGGATGAAGGTGGCAACCCGTTCCACGGCCTTTCACACCTTCTCTCTGATCCTCCCCCGGCTCCAGAGCTGCCTTCAGAGACGGATGCAGCCCAGACCACGGGTGGAAAGCCAGGACATAGGGATAATGACGTGACTGTGTCACTCAGGGTGCTAGAAAGGGATAGGAGCATCTGAGGAAGCTGAAAGAGGGTCAAATGGGCTGTCATGGGCAGCTGATGCAAGATCAGACACGTGGCAGAATGCTAATTCAAAATCCAGATATAGAGCAAAATCATAGCACAAGCAGCAGCAGAAGCACATTGAAATTCCTTAAAATTAACGAAGGCAGACTATGGCAGTGCGTGTGCTGCACGGATGAAGTGTGCTGGGGCTGGTGTGATACAGCCGTTGCTGCAATGTGGAAAAATCCCCAAACCCAAGCACTTAACAGCAAGATAAAACTGGGGGAGAGCAGTAATGATTCACATCCTGTTGTTCCCTTTGCTGGCACCCTGCTGGCACCGTTTCCAACCTGACAACGGCAATATATGCTCAGAGCATTGTTGCCCTGGAATGGATGATGTGGGCCTCCAAATTCCAGAATTATGGGTCCTTTTTGAGAGAAATTTGCCTCCAGTGTCTCCTGTAATGGTTTTTTAAACTCCACCCTGTCATGGTCTTGCAGAAGCATATTTCCTACAGCCCGAGAGATCTATTTCAGCCCTAAATTCTGGCGTGCCTGAATTTCAGAGTCTTGTGCCAAGAGTGGGTTAGATTGGAGAGCCTTGGGGATAGATATTTAATGCAACTCTGTGGGGCAAGTGTATCTTGGCAATCCCTTATACAGATATCACAGTGTACAAGGAAGCAGTGTAACGCATCCCTTGTCTTCCTCATCTTGACCTCTCCCATGAGCATGGAATTCGTTATGAGCATATGGAGTGTGCAGTGAGTTTCAAGAAATCCAGATAGGTTTTTATTTCCCTGAAACTCACCCAGAATCAAAAGGAAAATAAGCAACTGCTTCTTTGGGGTTTATGTTGCTGTTTCACAGCACGCTCAATGTTTTGGCAGCAATAATGACATTTCTAATGCACTGAAAATGTGCTACAGCTCTTTTCCCATTGAGGTTCAGGAAATTCCACAGGCAATAAGAGGTACCTTGAGCACAGGGGTAAAACAATGTGAGCAAATAATGTCCGTGGAACAACAAAAATTAGATCATCATTTCTGCCAACTGAAAAGCCATGTATGGCACAAATACACTGAAAAAAAGCATCAGAATGCAATAGCTGCATAGTTTTAGTCTTAAGGAGGTTCTGCCCCAGTGCTGGTTCCCTTGTGCTCTTTGGAATGACTCGCTGACTCACATCAGTGCGAGCTTGTGGTGCCCTTGCACTGCTAGAATGAGCCCTGTGGGAACAAATCACTGCCCCCAATGTCAACACCTGAGCCTGTCCCTGGCTCCACCATCAGTGACTGTACCCCAGATCCAGCCAGCAGAGCCCTTCTGAACCCCAACCTCTGCTGAGCAGGTTCTTACAGATTCCCTGCACATCCCACCAGCCCAGGAGGTTTTTCCAGGCCTGGCAAGGCACTAAGTCAACTGTCTTTGAATAGCTGTTCCAGATTTATCTGTTCTGGATAATTCTTCACCTGAATATCCCGGTCCAGAAAGAATGATGGTGCCCTTGCAGACAGCTTGAATGGAAAGAAACCAAATTTGCTTTATCTTTTAGCTGAATTGTTCTAAACAGGTGGTTTCCTTAGGTCTCTGAAAGCAAACGTTTTGAATGTATCTGGAACAGGAAGATGAAATTTGGTTCCTGAGTTAGGCTTGCATTTCCTACTTACCTCAGTCATCACCGTAGACAAAAACATAGGCACATGCTCAACTTCTCACATGAGGAAAGTTGAACATATGTTTGCAGTGAGTCAGAGTCCACCGTGCATAACAGTCCTGGAGTAGCAATAGCATCTCTATGGGGGAAGTGTGTAAAATACCTCTGCTCAGATCCAGGATGACTGTTCTTATGTTGTAGAGTTTGAATAGGTTTTTGGCATATGGCACTGATGCTTTATACCCCAAAATACTGCTGAAACGTTTAATTTTGCATGTAGAAGTGTGAATTAACAGAGCAGATGCAGTGGGGACATGCAGAAAGTGAGAGTCTGAATGGAGACAAGGAAGGGGAGAGCAGTGACAGAAAGACAGCACTGGTTGATATTGTAATTTCTCCAACATTGCTAAGGACAGGGGGAGACCCCCCCGTCTTTCCTAAAAAGGGTTTTTGTTTAATCCCACAGCAATCAATCAACGAAGCCATACGGACATCAACCCTTCCCAGGCCGGCTGCAGCAGGAGGCAGTGGAGAAAATGGACGTGTGGTCAGCCACGATTTCCCCAAATCCATGCAGACGATCCCATGCATGAGCCACAGCACTGGCATGTCCCTGGGAGCTACGGGATTATAATTGGCCTTTTGACCCATTGCCTGGGTGAGAGCAGGGGCAGCCCAACTCCACCCCTCCAGAGCCAAAAAACATACCCAACACCAACAAGACAAACGATGATGACAGAAGGGACAATTGGATGGATCTTCTCAAGGAAATCAAATCAATTTCCCTTTTTATTTGCAAACAGATCCACTGGCAGGAGAACAGAAACAGGTCTGTACTGCAATAAGGAGAGTGTAATGGGATTTTACAGACTCGTGAACCATCCCTGATCAAAGAACCACTGGAACACTAATGAGGACTATGCCATTTTGTTTTAACTTGGTTGTTAATAAGTCTTAGTGTGTGCAATATATATATTTTTTCTTACTAATTCCTGTGGTGTCAGGGTAACATCAGCCCTTTCCCCCTTCCCTGCTCAGTCCTTCAATCTGGTTTAGTTTGGGATGCAAACCACAATGTCTGAGCTACTAACAGCAAAAAAGAAAATCCGATATGTGGCAAGTTGAACTCACTGCAGGGCGTCAGCATTGACCTCTTTTGTCCATCGTGATTCTGCCTTCGTTGTTCTGTGGTGAACTCGGGCTGTGGAGTTATTTCAGCGAGGCAGACGGAGCTGCCCCCGGCTCTCCCTGCAGCACGAAGGACTCGGTGCAGGAAGAAACATGAACAAAAACATGAGGCTGTTTCGCAGGGGGCAAAGTCACGGGTGAGTTTGGAAACCCCAGGTGGCATGAGGACAAAGCAGTAATTCTTCCAGAGAGGATGAGTGGCAGTTCAAGAGGAGAATCACGTGCCTGGAGCGGAGAGTGGAGAAGAGGGTTGGTCTAAGATCACGGTCGGCTGCTGAAGAGGGAAAGTAAATGTGGTATTCCCCTCACGTGTGACTCTCCCACCCAGGTTTTTGGGGGCTAATAAGCAATTGTGAACCATTTCTTCATTGCTTAGCTTCTGTGTGTGCTCCCTTTCTGGTGGTCACATAAGGGAACCACCTCGAGCTGGGAATAGAGCATCTCCAGTTCTAGACAGCTGCCAATTAACAACATGCTAGAAGTCATGGGCTGCAACGGGAACACCCTGCCCTCCTGCTCCGAAATCCCTGTATGGCCGTTCTTTTCTGAATAAGAGGGACATCTTGTGGGTAGTTGGCCAGAATGGATTCCTGGAAGGAACTGCTGAAGCAAACCAAGGAGGAGATCCTACAAGAGCTTAATTCAAGCAACCACGATGTTCAACGGCATCAGTGCAGGTCACATTCAGTGTCCCCATCGAGCTGTGGCCCGTCTGGGTACAAAGCCAACCGTAGCAGATTCCCACCTGTATCCTTAGAGAGGGGGAAGCACCCACAAGCCAGGAAAGCAGGTTGCTGACCCCAAAGTTGGTGTTGCAGAAATCCACAGTGCCAGATAGGCAGCTCGGGGTCTGACCACAGGCAAGGAGATCAAGGGGGCAAGAATGGTTTTCCAGAACCGCACAAAAGGTTCATTCTGTGAATTTCTGGCATGGACAGACAAATGTTTCCCACCCTGGTGGGCCTGAGACACCCCAGGGGTGGGACATCCTCAAGTGAAGGATTCCCAGGGAAACATCTGGTGAGAGAGGAGATCTGTGGGGCAGGGCCCGCAGTGACCACTTAGCCTGGTCCCATCTCACTGATGGCAAATAAAGCTCTGAGGTTCTCACAGAGTATAACAAACACCTGTCCAGGGACTGAGCTGCTGCTGGAGCATTCTGAGCTGCTTTTTCTCTTTTTTTTTTCCTCTTTTCTGTTTTTTGCAACATAGCAAGAGAGGAGTCGTGAAAGGAGAAAGGTGAAGAGAAAATGATGCAGGCAAATGGCCTGTGAGGAGAATCTGGGAGTAAGACTGGAAGCTGTGTGAATTCCTGTTTCCATGAGCATATGACTGTGCAGAGCAATACATTTACCACCTTGAACACCAGCCTGGTCTGAAGCATCTGCTCCGTTTCTCCACTTGTCATGCAACAATCTGGAGACCAGCAAGTCCGAGCCAAGGTCCTAAGCGTGGGCACAGCATGAATTGTGCCAATGTTTTCCTCTCTCCACCACTGGGAACCATGGTGATCTTCACCTCTCATCGCTGAGCATGAACTCTGTTATCAGCCACTTCAAACAGGGCACTTTCTCTTGTTTATCATTATTTTTAACCCGCTTTTCTTAATTTTAACTTCAGTTCTGCGTAAGGAATCCTTATCACCACCAGCTCCTGCTTCCATGCCCAGAGCCCTCAGATGAGCCTCCTGACCCAGCTCTCGTTGTGTCCCAGGCCTTGCCATGCCAGTGTGGTGGGACCAGGCTGCTGGTGCCCACCAGTGCCCCATCCTCCCCCAGGAACAGGACCCCGTGGCAGCAGGTCACAGCAGCTGGGCAGCCTCGTGAGCAGCAGCAGTGCTAGAACTGGCCACCTGCGACGTGAAGATGTGAGGTGCAGCTGTCAAAGGCTTTGGATCAGTGGAGGGGTGACAAAAAAATTAAAAACAAAAAAAAAAAAATAATTATGAATAGGACAAAAGCGTGGAAAATGTAAACTTGTAATATGTATTTTTACTACACTTTTCTTAAAAATAGAGTAATGGTAAAACTCTTAAAGACATTGACATTTTTTCTCAACAGGATTCCATATTTAACAGTTTTGGCTTTCATTAAATTTTGCTCTTTGGTACCTGGATCTTTTATTTAACAGCTATATTTGTTTTAACTCTCTTTTGGTTTTACTTTCTTTCTTTAATTTTTTTTTCTTTTGGCAGTACTGCAAAGGATTTTGCTTTATCAAATGCAATGGTGTTTTTTTTTTTCACATTCTCTTTTTTTCAAGCAACATTTTTATAGGTAATTATTATTTACACAAAAAAAAGAGAAACTATCAGCTGGAATTTTAGCGCCAAGGATCCATGATCCATTTCTCATACCTGTCCATGCCGTTTTGTGCCAGTGCTGGATGTGTGGAAATGAAAATGATGTTACCCCTCAGGCAATATTACCCAACCTGAATCAAAAGAGATTTCTTTGATTATTGCTGTGTCTGACTTGTGAACAGCAGCCAAATAAACTGCTTCAGGTTGAAATTGGGAATCTATCTAATATTTACCCAAGGGTCAGGAAACTAAATATTCATTGGGTTAAAAATTAATGATTTTGCTTTGTTTGGAGTCTTGTGGGGTTATTTTTTTGAGGAGGACTATTAGAGGATTTTAGCTTTAGTGTATACAGAGAGAGAAGATATGGTCAGCTCAGAGAAAACTCAGAACCAGCACTGGTCCAAAAATCCCTACCAGGATCAGCTTTCCCAGGAGCTCCCATGCTGTTTCAGAGGCTTGGACATTTGAGATGCTTCTCACTCAGTTTTCACACTACTGACCTGTTAAATTCCTCATCCAAAGGCCTGTTGAAGGGGGAAAGACAGGAGGGTTTAAAGGGCTTTGGACATTTATGCAAATACTGACAGGTACTGAGGTAAACTACACTCATTAATGTCATGCTCTTATGGAGCCCTTGGTGTCACAGGTGTGGAAGGACCTCCCTTCCCATATCCTCATTCCCAGTTATCCTCTGGGAAAGCTGAGATGCTGAAATGCCTTTTTATGAGGCATCCCAGCTCACCCCCAGGGCCAAGGTTAGAGGACCAAGATCTGCAGCAGCCATAAGTGGTGTTTTACCCACAGGTAAGTTTTAAATATAGAATCGGCAAGGGACAGAATTAATATGTTTTGAAAGGGGCAGCGAACCCTGAGGCTTCAAAAAACAAGAGATTCCCAAGCAATGGGGCCTGAAGGAGAGGTTTCCCAAGGACAGGCTGTGCTGGATCAGCCTGGTATGGTCTTCCACAATTCCCTGTTTATCCATTACTGTGCTTTGGGCTTGGATTCTGTTACAAAATGCCCTTCTTGCTCAGTGGTTCGCTCTTGGCTCCCAGTGAGATTGCAAAAATGCACAAGAAATGTTTCTTTATATATTAGCATAAACAGGACAAAATTCTGACCTAGCAGCAAAAGCAAATATTCCGTGTTAGGAAGTCTCCACCAAGGATCCTTTTTCAGGGATTGTTGAAGCAAAAAAATGCCACTGAGCCCTGAAGTGCAGCAGGACAGCAGCAGATGCATGACGCAGTCCCTTCCTTTGCTATGGGATCAGGACCCAGAGCTGGGATGCTCCAGAAAGATTTCTCTGGGCTTGTTTGTCCTACCTGCCACCAAGCGCGAGGAGAACTGAAAACACCTGAGTTCATCTAACTGAAATCACCTAAGTTCAGGGAAGGGACAGAGGTGCCTCAAAGTGTTCTGTAAGCCGGTGGGTGCCACTGGCCTGTTCAGCTCCAGCAGCTCAGTGCTGTGTGTCCATCAAAATTTCGGGAGACAAGGGGAAGTTTTCCCTGTGAACTCGGGCTCGTGCTCTGTTTCCAGGGATGTGGTCAGTGCCCCAGGGGCACACGGGGCTCTGGGTTCCAGGAGAGCATTTCTGTGCACATTTCTAACGTGTCCCCCATGGAGGCACATGTCAGAGCTTAGCTGAGCCCTCACAGTGGGGCCACATCAGGACTTTGCTGGCACTCTGCCCCTGCCAAGGCACAAGAAATGCCATCACAGACTGGCGACTCAGCTAGGGGAGGCTCTTCTGAAGCACTGCCTTGAGGACTGGAGGAGATGGGTTCCCACAAGCAAAAGTACCAGCTTAACCCCAAACACCTTCTGGAGGCCTGTGTGGCCTGCTCCCTTATGGCTTTTGTGGCTGCTGGCCCCTCTTAAACACAGACACCGCAGTTACCTTCACGTTACCTGTGAGCAGAAATCAGTTTGTCATCCCCCAGGGCTGGTTTTGTGTCTTTGCCCGCTGCTGGCTGGAGCCCCCATGGTCTCATCTCTGCTGCCGAGTTAATTAATTAAACAGCAGAAACATCAGGATACCCTGGTGCCCTGCACAGCTGTGCAGCAGCCTGCAGGAGGGCAGCACTTCGGGGGCAAAATCCACTGCAAACTCCAGCTCCATGTTGCTCCAGCTTCATGACAAAGATGACACCTCTCCCAGCTTCCTTCTCGCACAGAGCTGCTCTGGTTTCTCCCAGACAATTGGTCCTGATGGTTTGAGTGTACAAGAGGGATGAATTCAGTGTGCAAGAACCTGGAACAGGTTCTCCTAGGCATGGAGGGGTAGCTTGAGACTGATCACTCCATCAAAACCCTGACCATCCCCACCCTGGGATTCTACACTCAGCATCACTTTCTATTTCCCTTCTGTCCATCCCCATCCCTGTCCATCTGTACATCAATGCCACCCTCAGCACTCCCAGTTTCTCCTCTCCAGGACCTGGGATAGGCTCTGGGTTTGCACACGGTGTTCTAGAAGCAGATAAGTCTATCACCATACAGCTTTAGAAAGCACATTAACTCTGGGATAGGGAAGAAGTGAATCCAGCCCCACCCTGGGCAGAGGTGATCCCATAACCCTCAAGCTGTACTTGGGCAGCAAGGAGCCCTTCTGCAAACAGGCTGTTCTGTGGAGCCACAGCCCTGCACAGTGCTGGCTTACCTGGCTGCTCCCAGAGCACTCAGACTAATCTCCCTCTTTCTGCGCTTGTCCCAGGGAGGCATCACTGCCTGACTGCCAGGAGCAAACCTGGCTTGGGGATGGAGAGGGGCAGGGTGCTGGGAGTCTCCTCCATCGATGAACTCACCTGCTGAAGCTGTGCAGAGGGAGAGCTCTCTCTGGAGCGGTGGAACTGCACCCCTCACCCCCAAAAGCCTAACCACACCCCTTGCTCATGCACTAATGCACACACCGATATTGAGATGCCTTTGATAGCCCAAATTAGCTGTCAAGGTGCCTTCCTATTCCTAAGGATCAACAGGGTATAAAGTAACAGCCACAAAGCATGTTCATTACCCTGCAGGGCTGGTTTAACATGCTCTCCGGATCCCTTTGGCAGTAATTCCTTCCCTGTTCGAGCTGGCATCAGAATTAATGGCGTGTCGTGTTCTATAAGTCCTGACTTTTTAGATGAAAGGTACACGGTGTTGTTCGCGTCAGTGTTACAGTGTAATAAATCAATGCTTTCCCATTGGAAGGATTTCACACGATTTCACAGCTTGCTCTCAGGAACTTGAAAGACAACCTGTCTGCCAGGCCAGTGGCCCATAAAAAAAATTCCATAAAAACAGGAAAAAGAGGTGGGAACCCCAACATTTCATTGCAGTATTGTAGGACACTGGTTCCAGGGCAGCAATGCCTAAGTTTCCTCAGGCTCCCTCTCAAGAGGTGCACAGCCAAAGGGACATTCCCTGTGCCAAGGAGGCCATGGGCAAAGCCAGCAGAGGCTGGGAGGATCTCACTGGATCAAATAGAAGCAGAGACAGAGTTTGCCTTCTTAGACTCTAGAAAAAAACACTACCCATTTCCAGAAAAGCAGCAGGAAAAGGGAAGAGGAGCAAAGCCAGGACAGAGCACCCAACTAGCCCCCAAAATGTGCCCACATGGCTGCCTTCCAGCTCCTCTGGAAGGTGCTGCCCACAGAGCAGTTCACTTATTTAATGAAAGCTTTACCAAGTAAAACTGAAATTCCTCTGCTCCCAGGAGCACATGTGTAAGATAGGAAGAGGCTCAACTTGAAAGGGGAGCCGTTTTGTTGCCTCAGATTAGCTCAAACTGCGTGACGAGCTTCCCTCACTTCAAAACCAATGTTGTTAACCTTGAAATCTGCATTATTAATATTTCAACATGAGTCCCATCAGGAGCTGCCGCAAGAGCTCTCCTGGACTCGTGACAGCTCGTCCTGTTTGATTCTAATCATATATGAATGCATGAGTTAAGAAGACATCATTAAAAGTACATTAAGTTTAATTATGCTAGCAGCCGCAGACAGTGGGAGCATCGGCTTAATGCAGAATGCATAATTAGATCAGACCTAATCCATTAGATTCGTATTTGTTAAAGAAAATGCTCCTCGTCTATAAGTGTCACCACAAAGTGATCCATAGGGTTTGGAGGAACCATTTTCAGGGGGCTACTGCCCTCCCACCCCTCTGCCCTCCTCCCTGCCCATGGCCCCTGTGCATGCTGCTGAGCCCTCACTCAGCTCCTCGCACGTCCAGTTTAACAAAATCACACCAAAAACAAAGCAAGGAGATCCCCTGCCCTGGCAGCCAAGCCCTGGGGAGTTGCTGCGGTGGTTTAAGGTATTATGGACGCAGATCTCTGCAGGGACCTGGCCCCATCAGAGGCTCTGTAGGGGCAGGAGTGCACCCAGTCCCAGGTGGGTGGGTGGCCCCCCAGGCCAGCTGGACCAGTGCAGCCATGCTCAGGGATGGAAATGGGTTATGCCTTTACAGGGACTCCAGGCATATTGGCTGCAGAGTGGCTTGGGACAGCCATCCAAAGAGAACAAAAAAAAGACAAAAATAAACCAAGAAATGGAAGCAAAAGTGTTTCATCTCCTTCTGGGGATGACCCAGCTCTCTCCACTCACATCAGGAGGGCACTGGCATGAGCCTGCAGCTGTGGCGGCAGGGAAGGTGGCACATCCCTTTTCCCAGCAGCACAGAACCAGGCTGCTGTGGCCTGGTGATTCCCAGCTGGACTGTGTTCAATCCTGCAGCTCTGTGCTCCTCCCTTGCAGGGATTGCAGCAGCACCTCCAGCCCAGACCCCAGGCAGTGGGCATTGCCTGGGCAGGGCATTTCCCAGCTCCTGGGGCAGTCCCAGAGGAGATGCATCTCACCAGCAGCCCTTGAGGTGCTCACTGCCATCCTGTGTAAATTCACTGCAGAGAATTTACCACAAGCCTTCACCTGCCGCAGGTCATGCACACCGATTGCCCACAGACTAACTCAGCTCAGCGCTGCTTGTGAAAGCTGAGGCCCCAGTCCCACTGAGCGGGGGATTTCAGCTCATGTCCCCTCCAGCCTGGGGACAGAGCAGGCTGGAAAGAGGCAGAGGATGCGCCTGGAGCTGTGGGCGAGCGCAGGAGCAGCCGTGGCTCAGGAGGGAACCCAGAGCCCTGTGCTCACTGGCACTCAGCGCAGGCAGGGGACACTTCACAGCTGAAGTGAGCCCTCTCACACCTGCCTGAGTGCTGAATGTTATTGCTATTAAAATATAATGGCCTCTCACTGCCTCCGCTGTGTGGAGCTGGACAGGCTGTGGCTGGGAAGCCATGGGACAGAGCACAACCCCACAGGCAGGCAGAGGGACAGGATTAAAAGTGCTCTGAAGGGACCTTTCACAGCCGAGGGCCAGCCCCAAACAAACCACAATTACTGCTTAGACAACAACTGAGATTTCCATGAAGTATTCTGAATAAATCGATTGTTAACTTAGGTTTGGAAAGGGTTTTTTTGTTTTATTTTCTTTTTTATTTTGGGAGAAAGTCCCTTCCAGCCCTCTCTATCCATACTTCATTTTCATCCTTGCCGCCTCCACCCCATCTCCAACCTGCTCACACAGACAAGGGTGATCCAGGGAGATTGTTCTATGTCCAGCAGGGGATGGAATGGGGTCAGCAGCCCAAGGATCTCCTTTTGCCCCCATTTTGCAAAGCTGTGGGACACCAGTGCCTCCCTGCCCACAGGGTTTCTCTCACAAAGGAGGTTGGAGGACCCTCACGGTTGTTTCCTTGCCACAGAGTTGTTTTCCATGTTCTCTGTTTTTTAGGGCTTTTAACTGACAGTGCTCATCAGCATCTCTAATGCCAATGTGATAAACATGGGGAAAGACTGGCTAAGGGCTGCTGTGGTCTTCTTTCCCATTTTTGTGCTGAAGTCCTGGCTCAGCTCAATAGGAAAATCCATGGTGAAAACTTGGGAAAACTTCCTTCCTCTAAGGAAGCAGTTGAATTATAGTGAGTTGTGTATATTCTTAGCTCCTTTTTGAGCAGGGGATGTTTGGGGAGATATTGGAAGCAATCTCACCTCACAAGGACTTTTAGAGAAAGCATTGATCTCCCTAAATGGGCAGCAATTGATATGTTCAAAGTGAGCGCTGTGTGCATTCGTGTTTGCACTCATGTGCATCTGCATGCAGTCTAAAAATAAAGAAAACCCTCCAAAAAATCAAATATGAGCATAAAGATCAGCTCTTTGCAGAAAGAAATTCAAGGACCTGTAAGTCCTCACGTCAATGCCCTTTGGTGTGATAATCCATATGGCAAGATGAAAGGATAACCCCTGGTGCTGTTAATTGTTCTTTCCAAAGGAAAGCAATTAAACTTTTGCATTCACTGAGCAATCAAAGGGAAATCTAAGTTAACCCCTCTGTGGCCAGTTTGCCCCAGGCCGAGCGCTGGCATCCCTGACGGGAGATGGGTTACAGCTGCAACCGCAGCAGTCACAAGCCACACACTTCCAGAGACTCGTAGGCAAATTTTAGGCTCTGACAACCCCCTCTGAGATCCCACCAGACATCTGGCAGAATTCAGCAAGATGTCACGTATCTCCATCTCTGCTGCAATATATTTTGACAGGATCCTGACACAGCCACATGACCACAGTGTGATCAGCTTTTAGGTTTCATTTGAAGAAGTGTTTTCACTCTCGTGTAAGAGAAATCTCCCCACCCCTCACAGACCATATGCCACATTTTTAGTACGTTTGCTGATTAACCAGAAAGCAGGAAGAGAGCTCGAACACTGCTCCAGTGATTCCTGGATTCTCTTTTAGAACAATTGTCACAGGAAGGGTTGCACCCCCTGTTCCTTTTTAAAAAAAACCACAAACAAACAAAAATATTCTGATGGGATCAGTGGTGCCCTATGGGAAGTCCAGGTGGAAGGACAGATCACTTCTCAGTGTTCCTTTCTTAAAAAAAAACACAAACAAAAAGATTCTGATGGGATCAGTGGTGCTATATGGGAAGTCGAGGTGGAAGGACAGATCACTTCTCAGTGTTCCTTTCTTAAAAAAAAACACAAACAAACAGATTCTGATGGGATCAGTGGCGCTATATGGGAAGTCGAGGTGGAAGGACAGATCACTTCTCAGTGTCCTGGGGGCTCCTCTCTTCTACGGCTGGGAGAGTAGGGAGGGATTTGCTGGGAGAGCTGGGGCAAGAGGCACGGCTGGGATTTCAGAATCCATCACTGCCTGCATCCCATCCCTGCCTGAATCTGCTCCTGGAGCTGCGGGGAAGATGGGATAAAAGACACTCGCTCGCTTTTAATACCACGGGTAGGAGGGGAAACTCTCAGTGCCTTCCTCCTTCTGCCTTCGGAGCTGTTCCCCGAGCAGGCGTGTAGGAAGGAAAGCTTCCTTATCCCAGCCTGTGGGACTGGTGCTTAATCCCTTCAGCAGCACCGAGTTCTTCAGCTGCTGACAGAGACAGGAGGCTGCTGTGCAGGAATAATGGGAGGGAGATTAAAAGGGGTCAAAAGAGAGCCTGAAAACTGCTGAATTATGTGTCTGGGGCTTCATAAGAGACTGGTGCAAAGAGGAGGGCTGTGACATTAACATTAACAGGAATTAGGGCACAGCAAAGGGAGATTTTCTGTCACTGAGCAGAGGCAAAACTCAGAAATGCACGCCCTGAAATGTGCAGAACCAATTGCTTTGCAGGCCAGGAAATAATTTTTGGTAACTGTAGTGCATCAGGTAGTGCTGAGTGCCAGGAAGAGAAGATAGAGACTATCTCCAGGCCAGGAAAAAACAACCAAACTCATGCAAGCAGTCTGCAAACCAGAGAAAAAACCCTGTGTGCTTTCCCAAAGATAGACCCTGACAGACTGCTGTGATTTGTTTTGTTGGTCTGTTTTTCTTCTGAAGCTGCCTGCGTTTCTAAGAGAGGGAGGTGTGGTAGGTTTAATGTAAATGAGCTTCACGAAAACATTTGATTTTGTGGGAGAGCTCATTAGCTAAAATGAAGACTATAAAAGAAAAGTTGTCAAAGTGAGACATCTAAAGAGAAGATAATGAGTTGTACTGCAAAGCATAACTGAGTGGATGGAACACACATACAGAGCTTCTCTGAAAGATTTATCTTGCATACACTGCTAAATCACATGAAGAATTGAAAGACTTTAAATTTGAGGAATAGACAGGATGAAAGGCTGTGGTTTGACATCATGATTGAGGGACTGACTGCAAGACTCCCTACTGCTGGAAAGAGCAGATGAAGATCTGGGTACATTGGCTGATCACAGCGAGGATGTTTGCCCCTAAGGGGACAATATGCTGCAGCCATTAAAAAAGGAAAGTTTAAAAAAAACCAAGCACATTCAAGGGTCACAGCAAGAATTCTACCCGGAAAAAACCTCTGGTGATACAAAAAATGTTATGCACTATCCTGGCCAGCCCTCATGGGGAAAGCTGACCTGACACTGGAAAATGGGGAATGCAATGGTGCAGGAAATACTTTCCAACCTCACTTAGGTTCGTGCCTCCCAGCAGTGGAGTGGCCACCATGCCCTAAACAGCCTCTATCTATGAAATGTCTTCTCTGAGCTGTCCCAGGAGTTCATAATCTTATTTGGAAAGTTACTGAGCCGAGGGCAAGAGGGTTTTTCCTTCCCTAGAACAGCTTGGCCAAAGTTGCGTCTCCAAGAAGTTTTTTCAACCTGCCTGGGAAATCTGCCCTGAAACTGAGGCGGGGAGGGAAGCAAGACGGAGAAGAGGCCAAGGACACTTTGAGCTGGCAGACAGGAGAAAGTAAGAGAGGGGAGGATGATAAAAACAGATGCTGGTGCATAACGAGTCCCTCCAAGGAGCTGTGCTGGAGCATATCCCCGCACAGCGCATGAGGCTTCGGGAAGCACCAGGGCGCTCTGGAGGTGTTACTTTTCACATTTAATGAGCTTCAGCTGCTCCCTGAGAACGTGCCTGGCTCCCTCTGGAGCTGCCAGCTCTGGAACTGGGACATGGCTCCGGCCCCCGTTGTCAGCAGTTCCCGAAGGTGAGAGAAAATTCATAGGAGCACCAGGTTTGCTGGCTCCGAGAGGCGCTGGGATGAGAGAAGCCTCGGAAATCCTGAAATCCTGTCAGGCTGACACGTGGGGCTCCTCCCACGCTTGGCAGGGAGGGAAAGCTTAAAAGCATAATTTGTCCAGGAATAAGAAAGCAGCGTCTGTGAGCCAATTGGCTTGGAGGCAGCAAGGTGCAGCGAGGAAAATACGATATGGGTTTGTTACCTCTCCAGTAGAGACTGGCTTGTAGTTGCTGATTTTGACCTCTTCTGGGTGGATTGCGTGTTGGAGGGGATGGTTTTTTACAGTGCCCTGGCATGTAAATTGTGGAGCAGTAGGTTTTTTGTGAGATGTTTCTGAAGAGCTGCGGGATGTGTCAGTGAGGCCAGGGATGACCCTGTGGAGGGAGGAGATGTCTCCTGCCTGCTCAGATCCAGGCTCCAGGTGCTGCACATCCTTGCTGCACCCCTCATGACAGTCACGAAGCTCTGAGCAGTCCTTTGAAGGAGAGGAGATGCCCAAAGTGCAAGTTGGCCTGGAAGTATTTGAGACCTGGGTGCTCCTCCATGGCTCAGATCAGTGCTTGGCCCGTTTCCCATTTTCTCCTGTTTTAAGAGAGAAAACACTCCAAGGTTTTTCCCTATGCTCTAGTGTCTAGGCACTCTAAGACTGCTGAGAGGTGTCCCCTCACGTGATGGGAGGGAGCAAGCCCAGCTCCTGAGGGACCTGCAATGGCTCCTGCAGCAGGACCAAGACCATTTGGGCATTAAAAGTCATGGAAGACCTTTCTTATGATAGAATATTTCTTTAATTGTCTGATTGCTTTGCCTTCCTTCCCTCTGCTGTTTGTCATGTGTCAACATAATTTAAGGAACAACGAATTCCCAAGGTCTCAGCTCCCACTGTGTGTCCATAACCGATTATCCTGTTACAGGGAATCCATTCAGCTGGCGGATATTACACAAATTCCATTTTCACACGCCGCACAAGCCCTCCCAAAGGTGGACAGGAGTGAGGAGGAAGATCTCATCACGTCTGACTGATGTTTAGAAAACAACTTTGGGTCCCACCAGTGCCAAAGTCCCAGGACACATCCTCGGGCTCTAATTTACAGTTACAGCCATGGAGAGCTTTCTCTTGCAAGATGAAAGTGGGCTAAAAGCAGCTGAGGGAGGAACTTCAGGAGAGATGAGGGCAACGTGAGCTCCTCCTGCTCTCACGGCTCAGCCCAGCCCAGCTGCCTGCGTGGCAGGGGCCAAACGACAGGATAATTGCTCTCCCTGCAATACACTGACTATGTACATTTAGATTTCAATTAATTTGCTGGCTCTAAACGAATTGCATCCTATTGCTTTCAGCAATCAAGCCTTGTTAATTGAAAATAGCGTTTATCTTATCTCTAGGAGAAGGCTGGACAAAAGTAGGGCAGCAGAATCCCATGTGAAGGTAGCAGAAAGTGAAAAGAGGAGGAGAGAAATGAAGAGAGGGAGGAGAGTAGCCAGGGTGGCCAAGGCAAAAAGTTCAGCTTTTCAGGTTTTGGCTCATGAGCACAGGGTTTGGGCTCATGAACAGAGGATTTGGGCTCATGAACACAAGGTTTGGGCTCATGAGCACAGGGTTTGGGCTCATGAGCACAGGGTTTGGGCTCATGAACAGAGGATTTGGGCTCATGAACAGAGGATTTGGGCTCATGAACACTGGGTTTGGGCTCATGAACACAGGGTTTGGGCTCATGAACACAGGGTTTGGGCTCATGAGCACAGGGTTTGGGCTCATGAACACAGGGTTTAACCTCCCTGCTGCCTCTGACACCTCGGTGCTGCCCAGGGCTGCTGGAGCAGCTCACACCTCGGTAACGCTGAGCACAAGGAATTGTGTTTAATGCATTTCCTCAGGTGCTGGATGAACCCCAAGTAGTTGATCACCCATCTTTGTTTCCACAGGGGCACCACGCTCCCGGAAAAACAGTGACTGGAATGTCAAAAATGTCTCCAAAATTGAACAATACCCAAAGCCCACCTCCTGCTCCATTTCCCAAGGAAAACCCTTTCAAAAAAAGACTGCCAGCCTTGCTGCAGTGTTTGAAAAATGATCCCAGTTTCTTACCTTTAAATTAAGTTGCAAAGTAAGTCCTTAAGACATGAGATCTAGCACAGGTTTGGGTTTTATTTTTTCTTTTTCTTGGTCTGATTACTTAAACCCTCTCTGAGTTCCCCACCATTTGAACCTAATGTTATCTCATACACACAGTCGTCATCTCATTAAAGGGAAATCAGAGGAACTGGCTTTAATAAATTTTAACACCCTGTGTGAAAAATCTGGCAATTAAAGCTTCCTGCCCCTGGATCTTTGAAAGTGACACGTGGCAAATCCCCTTCAGTCTTTAATAAGAGCGGCTCATCAAAGGATGGGGGTAGGAGAGGAGGCAAAGGAGGGGAAGAAACAGCAGCACCAAAACTGAAAGGGACTGAAAGACAAAAGCTGACCCTCCTGCCAGAAACTGAGGAGAGAAAGAGCATCATTAGAGGAGATTGATAAGCCCAGCTTGTTCCGGAGCAAGGAAGGAAGGAGGGAGGTGGGTCCAACCAGGCAGCACCAGGAATGCATCATTTCACAGAGACCCCCCAAGTATAATCCTGCCAGGATTTTTGTGGTTGGTGCTGATCTCACAAGGCAAAATATTCTGGATAACAGCAAGCAGGGTTGGCTGCTCTTCTGTAGACATTCTGGGAAAACATCCTCAAGATAAATATATCGTCAGGATAAATTCACCCTCCTTGCTACCTATTGATAACAACCTGTCCAGGGATAACCACTTCTAATACTGTTTTTCTGGAGAAAGGGTTTGGGTTTTTTAATTTTATGGATGAGGAGAAACTGGTGGATTTTATCACCATTGAAGCTTGGCCAGTGAGAAGCAGATGTGCTAACCAAGTGTTCAACCTCCCTGTAATCAGAAGGGAACCTCAAGATTTCTTGGTCCTTCTAGCTCCTTCTGAAACCTTGAGCAGGTTTTCTGAGCTCTCAATCACCTGATATTTGTACAAATGGAAATTATGATCTTCATTCCCATTCCCTTATGAGTCATCTCGAAAGCGTATAAAGTAGCAGAAATGTCAGGGAAAAAAGGCACAAAGTATATATTGTGGTGGGTTTTATGACCTAGACTCTGACATCTCTTCATCTGGGGCTAAAAGCTTTCTTTTTGCTTTTTCTCTACTTCTTTTTTACTTATTTCTTCCAGGATGGCAAGAGATGAAGGAGATCTTAAGAGAGAAAGCCCTGATTTTGTGCACAGGCAGGTGAAACTCAAGCAGTGAGGAACTGATGATGGACTGGAACTCATTAGCATGAAAATCCTCAGGTGCCTCATAAAGCTTCTCCTCGGAGTCTGCTGAAGTGATAACATCACTGGAAGAGATTTTTCTGAACAGGAATGGCCAGCCAGGGACTATTGGTTTGACTGGATTGCACTGAAGCTTCACATCACACCTGAAACACAATCTGCAGAGCCAACAAAAGTTTGTTAGGAGACCAAGGCAGGAGATCGTGGTGCAGCTTGGCTTTTACCCAGCACGAGAGGCAGGTGAAGGTGAGCTGAAAATGGACAGTGTAGCAGCAGGAAAGACATGAGGAACTTGCTCCATGTGCTTGCAGAAGCAAAGTGCTGTGCATGTGTGTTGGTGGAGGTGAGAGGCCACATTTCTCCACCAAGATCTTTGAAACCTTGTAAAAATAGAGAACACAGCTGTCCTGCTCCCAGACTCACCCAGAACTTGCACAAACACCAGCTCTGCCCTGGGGACAAGCACAGGCAGGGCAGCAAAATGCACTCTCCCCTCTTGTTTAACCCCAGCTCCAAGTGCCCCACTCATGACCCTCATTCCCAGCACTCCCCAAAAAATGCTGTCCTGCAGCAGCCACTCACACAAGGAGGACTAAACCAGGAGAGTCCCTGCCTGCTGGGCGGCCCAGGCCCCTCCTATGCCATTTTGCAGAAGGCTTTTCTTCTGGCTTTGCTATTCCAGAAGTTGTCAGTCCCCTGAGCAGGTGCGAGGGGACGCTCGGCTGTGGTCACACCACGTCCTGCACTGAGTGCCTTTGGTTTCAGACCCAGATGAGCAGTCCAAGCACCTCAAGTCTCCTGCCCTCCAGATTTTTCTTGGCACAAGCCTTTCCTTTTCAGGGAAAAATAGTCCATGGGCTTTTTATCACACCAACAGGCCTTGCTCCAGCCCGCAGGACTCTGGTTCTTCTGTGACTGCAGCAGTGTTTAATTTCCAAGGCAATTTAGTTTTAAGCAAAAAGCAATCTCAGCACCCCTGCCTGCTGCCACTTGCCTGCAGCATCCCACGTCAGCTGCTGGAGGGAAAACGCAGCTGGGACCCCTGGGGAAGGCACACGGGCCAGGAACTGCAGGAAGTGGAGGTGTTTGATGTTTGCTTTATTTATTTATGTAGCAGCCACCATCTCCTCGAGCATCCCTTTCTGCTGAGGAGCGATAAGCTGCTCCCGGTTCCTGCTTGCCCACCCCTGCTGGCTCCATTTTCTGCCAGGCTCCATCTCGTTAGCATGCACCAAAAAGCCCCCGCTCACATCCCTGCCGGGCTGCCCTCCCTGCCCTGCCCAAACACTGCTGGCATGCCATGGAAACGGATGAGGGATGGCTCCAGAGATGCCCTGGCTAGCCAAGAGACAGAAATGCAGCTCCAGAATTAAATTCCCCACTGCCCTCCTCACATCTGAGCTGAGTACGGTGTGGTGTACAAAGCAATTTAAATATGTGTAATTAAATCAGCTTGCTCGCATGGTGCTGGTTTGCAGCTGAAGGTCGGTGATTCACGTCTGAGGCTGTGCCAGGGCGACTGAGGGCTGAGTCCAACAGGCCCCGTGCTTGGGTCTCCTTCCCCTGCATCATGGGAGGGAGCAAACCCCTTGGCGTGGGCTCTGCAAGGAGCTTGGACCTCTCCACATGGGTGCAGCTCATCCCCAGGTGTGCCCAGCTCCTGCCCACTGCAGCTCACAGTGCCCTCGGTGGTTTCCCCATCGCTCCAATCCACACTAAAGCTTCACGAATCTCTGCCGGGCTCTGGGCATCTCCAGGGGTGTGCAGAGTCCAGGCAGAGCTCCTGCATCCCTCATCTCCGGTTACCCCACGCTGCCATGCCCCTGCTGCTCCTCTCCTCATCCCAGCACTCAGAGCTGAGCAGCCAGCAGAGACAGGCACACTGCTGGCCAGGATAATTTCTAAAAGGGTTTGGTAGAGCATCCCATCCCAGCAGCAGGCTCGGTGTGCCGTGAGCAGAAGGGCAGGGAAAGCACTTTATCCGGCGGTACCTGGCGGGGAGGAGGCTGCCATCGCCCAGGCAACAGCTCTGTTTGCCTCCAAACACAAACCAGGCAGGTTCTGGCAGAGCCTTTCCCACCGGCCGGGCCCACACCAAGGGGACATTTGTTAACACACACAGACCAGTCCCTTGGGAGTGCTGGAGCTCCAGAAACATCATTCTCCTGTTGAATTAACAGGAGCTGGGGGCTGCACACATGAGCCCTGCACTGGCAGTAGCTGAGCTTCCACCTCAGCCTGACCACCCCAGCTCGACCCTGGGCAAACAGCCCCACGTTCACAGTGCTGGGAGCAGTGTTGGACAGGGCTGGAGAGGGCACAGCTCCTCCACAGGGAGCTTTAATTAATATTTGGAAGCTGCCGGCTGCTCTGGCAATCCCAAGCTATCCACGCTGTGCCTGTGCCATTCACGTCCCTCCTGCTTTGTGAAGCGTATTTATTATTATCTTTATTAATTACATACTGCAGTGCACTTAAAATAAGGAGGAGGGGGAAGGAATGGCCAGTACTTTCCCAGCATGGAAAAGCGAAATATTACATTTTGTACTTGTTAAAAGTAAAAAAATCTTTCATTTCATGGAGTGTGAGATGCATTACTAATTGCACAATTATTTTGTTCCGTGGCACTCGCAAAACAGAACTTGGAGTGCTTTCAGCAAATTCTGGTGTTGAGGAAATAATGACTTGGGTTTTCTAAAAAAGTGCTAAATTACATGCTCTTCCTTTATGACAGTTATTTCTTGGGTTTCTAGGATATTTCTGCCCTAACCCTTCTAAAGATGTAAGAAGCAAAGCTTTGCTGCATTAGCAGTGTGCCGGGGTCAGTGTGGATGCTGAGGAAAGGAAGGGGCAGAGCAGGCACTGCCCCTGCCCACCTCCCACACAGCAGCTGAGCCCCTCTCTGACAGGGTCAGGCTGCAGGAGGTCACTTGCTGCCCCTTGAAGGTGGCCCCACGAAGGCCAGATGACACCTGCCATGCAAAATTCATCCTGTGCCCTGCAGAGGAGCCAACAAACCTCAGGAGTGCAAACAGCGGAGCAGCTCCTGCTGCCGGAGGGCACAGTGGGGTGATGCAGGTGCTCCAGCTGTCCAGCACAAAGCTCGAGCAGCGCAGCAGAGGAGGACAATGTGTGTTTGCACTCAGGGAGAGGGACAGGGACGCAGCTGGAACATGGCAGAAGAGTTCCTTCCACGAGATGTGCACAGACTGCAACATGCAAGTGCTCCCAGGGAGGTGGATTGTGCAGATCTTTAAATTTAGGGGCCCTAAAAGTTCTCCTGAGGTGAGAGGTGTGTCAGCCCCACCTCTGCGGTTCTGGGCTGCAGGGTGTCCTTCCTCCCATGGCTGCTCAGTGCCAGCCCAGCCTGCCTGCTCTCCCACAGGAGAGTTTGTATCTCTGAGTTTGTATCTCGTCGAGACAAACTCAATTTAATAAACTGTAAAATTAATGACAGTGAAAATAATTCCACTGACTTCTTTCCTGTGAGTTCCTCCCTTGCCACTGCCCCACCACACACTGATAAAAATGCAGCTGCTGGCCAGACACAGGTCTCTCTTCCAGCTCTGCCCCGGGGATGTGCCTGGCAGCACACGAGAGCAGCACGGACGAGCGAGAGCAATCTCACTCAGCTCAGCAGGTAAGCACAGATGTTTGGAAAACTAACCTCTTCAAGATGAGAAGAAAAATAAGTCTATTTCCGTGAGATTGATCTGCTGGCACCAACAGAGCAATCAGCTGGACTTCTAGGAGAGCAGCAACAAACAGCAAATTAGAAGGTGTCAACCCGCTGAGAGTTCAGGCAAATTAGAAAGCAGAACGTGTCTCAGCAGAGGCTGGCTGGGCTAAGCCAGCTCCTTGTGGCCCTGCTAGCCAGCCTCTGACTCTGCTGTGGTGGTCAGTGGCCAAAAGCTACGGTGAGGGAGCCCCTGGCCAGGTGGGAGCTGCCCCGGAGCACCCCATGGGACACTGCACCAGCAGCAGCCACCGGGCACCTTCGGGACAAGCTGCTCCTCCTGCCAGCCAAAACTTCCACTTCTGTCAATTAGCTGTATTCTTGAGCAATTTCTGCTTCCCTTAAAAGGCTTTGAAATACAGCTGTGACTACAAACCCCAAAATGCCATCGCCTAGTGCTCAGCAGGAGCACTGGGCAGGCTCTGCAGGGCACCTTGGGAGCAAGGAGTGGATTGCCTTCCTGCTACAGCCT
Organism: Acanthornis magna; assembly: GCA_036785705.1. Lineage (NCBI taxonomy): Eukaryota > Metazoa > Chordata > Aves > Passeriformes > Acanthizidae > Acanthornis > Acanthornis magna. The sequence continues at coordinate 6,592,699 of JAWUZG010000092.1, forward strand.
AGATCTGGATTGTCCTAAATGCCCCCCAATTCCACCTAATTGTGCTGTTTCCAAGTCTCTCTCTTCTCCTGACAGTGAGATACTCCTCGCTGGGCAGCTGAAGAGGAGTGAGCTGTGTTCGGAGTCAATCATTCCCATGGGAGGTCAGGAGGGGTCAAACAACTCAAGTTGCCTTCACAGACCGCGAGGGTCTGACGGCAGATGAATCCACCAAGGCACAATATTTCAGTAACTGTTGTTTAGCTGCACTAAGGAGGATCTGAGCGCCCCACAGAAACTCTGTCTTTATCATTAAATGCTGACCTAACATATAATTTAAACACTGATCCCGTAGGAATGATGGTGCCGATGTTTTCCAGCACCAAACCTGATACAGCTCCAAATGAGATGGGTAATTAAATATCTCTGCTAAAGCCCTCAGAATAAAAAATCCCAGATTATAACAGCACAGAAGCACATCACTGAGAAATACAGATTGACAGTCAAATTCTGCTCAAGTAAGGGCAATTGTGGCTGTGGTTTTGTCTTTCTCTGAAGTCGCAGAATTATTAAGAAATGTTTGTCTCTGATTCTAAGCAGATAAAACTTCACCTGACATTTTTTAATTTAGTTTAATGATGTTTGCTATCATTCCTTCCCCAATTCCTGTTGAATAAAGGCAAACACTTTCCATTTCCTCGTGCCACTTCTATCACAGAAATTAATGCTCCATTTTGGTTGAAATATCTGAAACGAGTTAAGCTACCCCCAAAAATGACTGCAATTCTGGATGTGCAAGACAGGCAAAGTGAAGAGCCTGCTAACAAAGTAGGAGAGGGAGAATGCTTTCAAGTGCTTTATAATTGCTAAGATTTTTTTAAATCCTGTTTACATTTAACTTTGCACATTAAGTTCATAACCGTGGTGTGCAACCAGGTGCAGTAGCAATATACAAAATCTTATTAAGAGAAGTAAATTAAGAAGTTGGGAGGATCTGGGATGGGAAAGGAGGGGCATTGAGATGGAATTAGCACCTGCTGATTTTCATCCTTTCTAACAATATATTGCTTGTCAAGAAACTTGAAGGGGACCAACTTCTATCAGTTAACGATGCACTTGAGAGACATAATTAGAATGGAAAATGCAATGGCTCACAGCAATCTCCAGAATCTCCTGAGTCCTTGGGTTTCCACCCAGTGGGCTCTGCCTTGCTGCAGCCTGGCATCATTCAAAGTCCTTCCTGCTGCTCTCTGCCCCTTGTTTTGCTAATTGCAGTGGTTTTTTACAAACCTTAAACACAAAAGGGTCTTGAGCAGTTTTAGCTGGATTGAATTATTGTGTCAGCAGCTTTTCAGCCCTGCCAGGAATGCTCAAAATAAAAGAGTTAGATTTTAACCAGGTTGCTATTAGATGGAAACAAGGGTCTGCTGATTGCTGGTCTCCCTTTGGGAAGTCTCCCAGCTCACGCTGGTGCTTCAGCATTATGAGACCCTTTCTATTACTGGATGTAGGAATGAAAGTAAAGTGCCACCATCCTTATGCAGAGGCAGAAGTCCCAGACCCAGCGAGAGGTGACTTGTTATGATTGCTCAGAAAAATAAGTGCAAAATCAAAAATTTCATCTCCATGTTGGAATTGCTTAAAATTCTTACTGCTGCCACAGCAATAGAAGGACCTGTACAGAGAAAAACAATGGAGGTGTGGGTATCCTTCAGGATTCAGATTTGTGTGACTTTTCTGTGCTCAGTGGGTACCGCTGGGCTGCATCCTCCCCTGAGGAGTGGGTCAGGAGAGCCCTCCCCAGCACCGCTCACCTTTGGAAAGGGAGGGAAGGTGCCAAATCAAGAGCTGAATCTGGGCTAAAATCTCCTGTCAGACACCAAGTGAAGCCCCCAGCCATGGGCAGCTGGAGGCAGCAGCTGTTGGGCAGATGAGTTACACTCAGTCAGTTGAAGGATCCCAAAATCTCACTGGCAAGCTCTGCTGAGCATCCCTGGGGCAGTCTGGATGCATCATCCTGCTCCCATCAAAACCCTGGAGACCCTCAGACTGGGAAAAGGCTCTGGGAAAAGCGACTGGGCCCCATTCCCCTGCAAACCCTCACCTGAAAGCCCAGACCTGAGGCAGCCCAGGCTCCCCACGAGCACCTGAGAAATCAAAGCTCAGTTCAGCACAAGCCCAGCCTGCCTGAGCCTGCTCAGCAGCAGGAGCATTTCCATCACACAGGAAAACATCTTCTGCAGGAAAAAGAGGAGTGAGAGCTTTTCTCTGAGATATGTCATCTCCCTCTGCCACCTTTAGCTCAGTGTTAGCATGGAGCTCCCGGGGGGACTCTGACCTTTGTGGGAAATGTAAAAATCATTGAGGCTTTCATATTGTTTAATATTCCTCATTGATTAGTTTCCATCTCCCTGAAGGCAAGTGGATTTGACTTAGAGCCAGAGCTCAGCAGTACCCAGTGCTGTGGGTGGTATCGAGCTCTCAAGAGAGAGAGAGAAAGCTGACAAAATAAAATGCAGAGAATGACTTTCAAAAATAAGGACAAGAAAATTAATAACTTTCAGAATTAATGTCTTTTTTCCTGACCTGGACTAAAATCTCGCTACCATTTGCATAAAGCTTTAACTCCCAGAGACAGTCGAACATTGACAGCTTATTTCAGCTCCAAACCATGAAACTCATTTGTTGCAGCTACAGAAATGTTATGTGGGCCTGGTATTAAGATTTTGTGCCAGGAATTGTCTCTCTTTGCTGTGCCCACCCCAGAGCAGGTGCACCAGAAATGTGTCCTCACGGATGATCTGGGATGCTGGTGACACAATGCTCCCACCTCACCCCCCTCTTGTCAACAGCATTCCCAGTCCAGCCCCGAGCAGGCAGGAGGAGGAAGATCTGTCTGTTCAGTCAGCACAGGCAGAGCAGCTGCCCGGGGATGCAGAAACAGGGCACAGAGCTCGGGATGGGGCAGTTTTCAGTGAGTGGGGGCCGGTGCAGCCCCCACAAGGGTTTCCTGCTTCTCCAGACCCAGAGCATCCAACCTCACAGAAATCCAGCCCCGCGCCAGACAAGCTGAATGAAGCAGAGCTGCTGAGTAAGGAGGGGACTCGTTGAAAAGCCTGTTTAATTGCCATGAAACTTGTTTTGAGGAACCATAGGCAGTAATCTCCCGTCTAATAAAACAGCCAAGAATAGCCATGTCTGGGCAGCTCTTGCTACTTGATTAATCTCATCTCGGCTCCGGCTTCATTCTCCCAAAGCTTCTTCCACAAAGCCCTGACTCGCCTCATTCCAGTGAGTCATCCCCAGCACAGATCCCTCTGCTCCCAGGCTGTTTCTTCAGGCTCATTATATTTTTAAAGCCTGGGCTGGTTCTCTTTCTCCCTCTGTGTCCAGCCAAGTAAATTCTGGGATGTGCTTTATGAAGCCAGGATTCACGTCCCCTGCCAGGAGCCCCAGCAACATCCTCCAGTGGGGATTGCTGTTCTGCACATCCCATGCCAGGCTGGCCATGCCACAGCTTTTGGCATCAGCAGAGGAGCAGTCGGAGGGAGGAACACATTGTTGTGTTCTGCCTGGTCATTCCCTCCCTGGGCTCAAGCTTTTGGGATCTCTGGCATTTTCAAATGCTTGTTACAATTCTCTTTGCTTTAAGGCGTTTGTGCTATCCTGTATCAGCTTTGGTGAGGTCACTATAACAATAGCAGTAGGTAATGGAGAAATAATGAGCATTAAGAACTGCCTTCAAATTAATCACAACTTTATTTATTTATTTATAGGTACAACAGTGCACCTCCAGGCTCCCTTATCTTTTTGGGTGCACCTGGAACTGTGAAAGCTTTAAACTTGCAAATCCAGAGCTTAAAGAGGGTAAATAGTTCTGCTTCAAACACTGCAGTATGGTAATAATAAAAAAAAAAAAAATAAAAAAAAAAAAAAAAAGAAAGAAAAATCGTGCTCTATATTTGGTCTTTGGATTTGTTGGGTGTGCTGGAGAGGAAGGTTTGGAGGAGCTTATGGATTTGTACAGGAGCTGAAAAGATTCTGCCTGCTTAGCAGCCTTCATTGCACCACATGGAGAAAGGAGAGAGCTGCTCCTGTTCTTGCCAGCATAGCTCCAGCACTGCCCATCCATCTTCCCATCCATCCATCCATCCATCCATCCATCCATCCATCCATCCATCCATCCCTCCATCCTTCCATCCATCCATCCTTCCATCCATCCTCCCATCCATCCCTCCATCCATCCTGAATGGTTCTGCTGCAATGTGGACAATGGCCATGGATTTCCCCCAGTTCTACTCAATGTCTTTTAAAATTGCCTTTTAAACATCTCTTTTCCCATCTCAAGATAAAACTTGCCTTCCTCCTGCTGCAGTTATTTCTGGGAGTTTTATAAAGTCTTCAGAAGGGAGAATAATTTTCCCCCTTCACTCCTGGACCCTTCAAAATTCTAAAAAAATAGGTTTGATCACCTTCCTAGAAAAACAAAAGTGATGTCAGTGTGTCTGAGTTACAATGGGATGTTGTAACCCCTCAGTCTGAGCTGCGACCTAGGAACAAAGAACAGGGTTTTCACAACATTTGGGGTATGTCACGCCTGACTCCTCAAGGTTTAACTTTTGACCAGGATCTTGCAAGATTTCCAGGCTTGTAAAAAGGTTTTGTGCTGCACAGCCCACCTTTTAGCTACTTGCAGCGAATCTGGGCACCATATACAAGAAAAAGCCTCAGCAGAAATTCACTGACCCATGAATAAAATTTGATGAGGAGATGCCTCCATTCAGTCCTGACCACTTTTTCCATTTACAATGCACTGCCCAAAGCACCTTGTGGCTGGTTGTGAGCAGTGAGTAAATCTGCACAGGGGACAAAACTCAAGTGAAACTGCATTTAATGTGAGTGAGAAGCCCTAACGGGAGGGGTTAAACCCTCTGGTTTTAAGACATATTTCAAGGACAGGTAAATGTACCAGTGAAGTCAGATCCATTTCCCATCTTTTCTTTGGGAAGAAAACACAAGGATCCATGTGTTTTCTGCGGGCTCAAAAAGCCAGCAGCCAGAGAGAGCTTCCAATCTAGTCATATTTATTGTCTTTCCAGCCTTGGCTTTCCCCAGGTTGAGCTCCTCATTTTTCAGTGTTTGGGGCAGGCTGGCAGGTTTTTGGTTCCCATCAGTGGAGTAAAGAGGATGGTTACCCCCAGGTGCCCGGGAGTGCTCAGCAGAGCCAGGGGAAGTCTGGAGGAAGGAGTGAGACAGCGCCGTGTTTGCAGCGGAGACAATGAGGAGGGACAGCTGTGCCACAGCACAGCCCTACCTGCTGCTATTCACTAATCACCCAACTGAGCTGGTTTTTCCCCCCTCTCTCCTCTCTCACTATTAAGATTTATGGGCAGGAAGGTGCCCAGCTGCGTCTGAGCACAATAAACCTCTCGAGCCTGGTAAAAACTGGCGAGCTGCTCTCCCCGCTTGTTAGCAGTCAGGAAGATGGAAGGAAGTGGGAGAAATCCAGAGGGTGAGGTTTTCTAATGCCTCGCTCTTCACTGCCGAACCCAGAGCTATTTATGGTGCAATTATCACCGCAGACAGTCTCCTTTATCATCCAGCCAATATTCTGGGTAGAAATCCTATTGCAGCCCAGCCACTCCATACATCATCCAGGCACAGGCAATGGCCAGGTGAAGAGGTTTGCTTGCAGAAAACATATCTGCCAGACACTGCTGGACCCTGGCATCCCTGCTCACCCTCTATTTATGGCCAGGGAGGAGGCTGTGTCCTCCTGCCCTCCCAGCAGGGCCCAGGGGGAGCAGGTGAGAGCTGAGCAGAGCTGTTCCGCACAGCGATGCCAACAGGGGCTTCCCACGGGAATCTGCTCCTGCTGGGGCGTGATGGATGGGTTTTACCAGGAACACAAACAGCAACAAGTCTTCTGACTGAGCGTGGCTCAGGGCAGCAGTGGAGGGAGAGGGAAGTGACAGGAGGTGAGTTTTGGATCCCATGTGGTTTCACAAATGAGCCACAAGGCAGGGAGGGGAGTGAATGACTGTACACCCTGGTCATGTCTCTGGAGAGCAGTTCCCTGGGTCTCTGCACCCCCACAGCTCTGGGACATCTTCCTCACCTCCTGCCTGGCCCCACTGCCGGAGTCAGTGCTGCAAGAATTGTCCCCAGGGAGGCACCTTGGGTGGGCAGCACAGCTCCACCAACTGAAATTTATATTTTCTTTTCTCTCTTCCCAACATTCCTTTTACTGTAGAGAGGGAACTGCACCATTATCCTTAGTGCTGGGATCTCTCGTGAAGTTTGGCTGCACTTTTCCATGGGGCTAGAAGGTCTTGGAGCAAACTCCCACTCAGCCTGCTCCTGTGGCTGGTTTGGGACAAGACCAGAGAAGACTGAATCTTGGATGAGACCAGTGAGGCAAGGTTTCCTCTAAAATACCCATCTCAGAAAAAGACCGTGGTGTAGATTCTCTGATGTCTAACAAGGGCTGAGCATCCCTTCCCCTCCCCGTTGGAAGATGCATTTCTTTCCTCTGTTTCATTCCCCACACTCACAGCCCTTGCCAGGACCTCGGTGCATCGGGAAGCCTCTTCCCCTGTGCCACACGTGGGTGGCACTGGGCAGCTGCTGGTGGGAAGGAGCAGAACACACGCAGGGCTGCTGAGTCACGGAGCCTGATTTTCCTGGAGAATCGCACTGAACTCCCACCCACGGCACCGTTCCCACTGCCAGGGCAGAGTTGGGATGTGCCCTGGCCTCTGCTCCACCATCTCCCCTTTATCTCCCACTGCACAGAGCCGGGATCCGTTTGTTAATATATTTGTTAATATATTGAATGAGCCTCAGTGCTTGCAAAGAGTGAAATTCTTGAGGCACAGGAGCTAAAATAACCATCACTCACACTGCCTGTTTACCTTCTAATTGTCACTGACCTCTGCCTTTTCACGTTCATTGTGCTTGAAAAGGGGAGAATAGATCTAGGCAATGTAATTTAATACACCAAACATACCATCTTAATTGCAATCCCCATAAGCCAGACACACAAAACTCTAAACAAATTCGATTAATTTATTTCAATTTGCACAAGTCTTCCTCTCAGACTGTAATTAATGGAGGGAAACAATTAAGGTAAACACGGCCCAGATGAGAGAGCTGTCCTTGCTAAAAGTCACATTTTATTTTAATAATGTTGTATTTATACAAGTTCCATGCTTTTAACAAGTTTCCTATTTCCTCGATATTTAATCAGTCCTGTAAATATTTTGCCTGGGCTCAAAGGGTTTTGTGAAATCAGGAATCATCAGGGAGAGACCAAATCGCCAATGGGCCCTCAGGATGGATGTGGCTGTGGGCAGAGACTCAGGCAAGGAGCCAGGATTTTTATATATACCTATACATCTATCTACCTATCTGTCTATTTATATCTCTATCTCTATCTTTATATTTATATTTATATTTATATTTATATTTATATTTATATTTATATTTATATTTATATTTATATTTATATTTCTTTTTACATTTCTATTTGCATTTACATTTATATTTATATTTATATACACATTTGTCCAGCTGCCCCTTGGTCTCTGCTCAGGGTCACCTTCAGCACATGCCTGTGATCACCATGCTCTGCTCTGTACAGGACAGGAATGGATTTCACTCCCTCGGGCAGCCTGGCCAGAGGAAGGGACAGCACTGTTGTGTGATCCCAAACAGCCGCACGGTGTGAGTTTTGGGGCTGTCCAGTGCAAGGCCAGGAGTAGGACTCGATCTTCCTGGTGGGTCCCCTCCAACTCAGGATATTTGGTGTTTATATGATTCTAACATTTCTCCAGGTGAATAGGCAGGTCCCACTCCAACTGCTCCAGCAGTGACTTTGAGTTACTTTTTTTCATCACTTGTCATTTTCCAGCTTTGAATACATCCCGTGGGTGAGTTTCTTGAAAGAGACGGCACATCTGTCTTCATTGCTTTCCTTTGCTTTTTTTTTCCTTCTGAAAAAGCAGGAACAATACGACCCATCTTTCATTGCACCAACTGGTATTGCTAAAGGGTGGAAAAAATTAGGTGCTGTTTTTTTCCTTTTTCTTCCCACCTTCATTAACTTTAACATGTACTGTGCTCCACTTCCAGCACGAACACAGCCCTGCTAGAGAAGAAAATCTTAGCTTGAACAATCTTGTGTTGATTTTCCACTCTCTCAAGTACCGGCTGGTCTAATTAGTTTGGAAATGCACCATTTGTTAAGGAAAGATGAGGCACAGTCTGACACCTGCTATATTAATTATTTACCTCTTTATCTAATTGCTTGCCCATGCTGTCAGGTGAGGGAAGTTGTCACCCATGTCTCGGTTTGAAGGTGTTGAAAAGGAAGGGAGGAAATGGTGCTGTTGGGGACGAGGTCACATTTTGGGGCGATGGGAGTGGGGCCAGTGCTAGCAAAGTCACAGGATACATCCCAGCATCCACAGAGGAAGGCTGGATGGGGTGGGAAGAGGGTCCATTTGGAGAGTGACTGCCAGGGACCTCGTTGGGTGAACCCGGGCAGCACATTTCCTCTTCCCACCCCCGTTCCTGCCTGTAAAATCCAGAGTAGTGCTCCATAAAGGCCAGAAAACACGACTAGGTGTTGTTGGGATGCACAGGGGAGGAATTCATATCCCCAGGTAGCAGGTAAATCACAGCGGCACAGGAGTGAGGACCTCCTGCTGCAGGTCCTGCCTGGTTCCCCTGGGCCCTGAGTGCCCCAAGGAGCCCAAACAGTGACAGACCCAGCCCGAGGCTGTCACACACAGTCCCCTCACCCTCACAGACATTTCTGGCAAGGCTGGGAGGGGAGCAGCATGGAATTTGCCAGGTCTTTTCCAAGTCCCAGCCAGATTCCAGCTGCTCAGTGAAACAACTGATCACTCCTCATGGGGCTGAGAGATGCCTGGGCTGCCTTCAGAAGGGGCTGTGGGATGCTGCTCTGTCCCACGGGCTTGCTTCGCCTCCCAGCTCTGAGCTGGGGCCATGCCCAGCAGGATGGCTGGAAGGGGATGGGAGCAGGACACCCCCAAATTCCCCAGTGCCCTGCTCCAGTCCCGAGAGAGCAAACTGGAGAGGGGACAGTAGCCTGCAGCACACACCTTGCGTGCTTGGGGAGCTGCAGGTGGGCTGCAGGTGACCTGCACAGGTCCCCAGCTCTCCTCCTGTGCTGGTGGAGAGCTCGGGGCTGCCTGCTTGGGGCTGGGAGGAGGGCTGACTGTGGGGCTGAGGGTGAGAAAAGCAGCACCGAGGCTCTGGCAGCAGCCAGTGCTGCACATCCCCTCCGCTGTGCCTTCCTCCTCGCCCGCACTCAGCCTCTTCCTGACATCTAGTGGGAGCAGAGCTACACGGCACAGGGATCCCGTGCCAGCTCCACACTCCTGGGCACAGGCAGGGCACAGGTAGGGCTGCCAGAGCCACCAGAAGGGCTGGCATCGGCCACATGTCACAGCTGGGCTTCGTCAGGGCACAGCTGCCAACAGAGCATCGCTGTGGAGGAATTCAAGGTGTAATTCCTTGTCGAGGCAGTTGTTAATGGGATGGCAGGGACCCTGCCCTGAAGCGTGGGACCTTTTTAGGGTTATCCACCCTCGCAGACCACTTGAGCCCTCTCCCTCTCTGCTACAGCTGCTCCGTGCTCTCAGGAAAGGTCCACAGCAGGGCTGGGCAGCTCCCTTCTTGCCCTTGGTTTTTGGATGTCACCGTTTGGGAGATAAAGGGAAGAGGTGAGCTGGGAGCAAGAGACAGGTGAGAGCTGTCCCAGCAGGACTTCAGCTTCCGTCCAGGACCACCCTCTCATTTTAGAGCCCATGAACATCTCCCTGGACCATCTCTCGTCCCTAATGCCAGCTGCCAAAAGATAACCTACTCCAGCTCCCAGCCCTCTGCCCATGGTTGCAAAGGCAGGACAGGGACAAAAGCTCGCCACAGCATTTGGGGACATTGCCTCAAGGGTTGTCCCACACTGGTCAGCATCTCTACTGTTCTGGCCTCCCAGTTCCCAACCTTCCCCACAGCCCGCAATGACAGGCAGGAGCTAATTCCTCCTGTCTTGTTTCACACCCTTTCTGCGAACAAAACCACTTTCTTTTTCCCTCTTGCTGCCATCTCCCCTTGCTGTGGTCACTGTGCCAACCTTGCTGTCTGAAGGCCCGGCCACCACACCTCCACGTGTCCCCAAATTTCCCTGGTGATCGCCAAGCACTTTTATTAATGAGCAGCTAAAAGTTAAACACCAGCAACAAAACAACAACGACAACAAAGATCTTTATTTCAATGACCAGAAAAGATTTAATTCCAAGAGCAAAGATAGTAATAAAAACCACAAAGATGCTCCAAGCAAACTGGAGCGATTTACATGGATCCCTTCCCAAACCAGCCAGGCACATGTGGCTCTGGTCCCTGGCTTCTCCCCAGTGTGACATGGTGCAGAGCCACACCTCTCCCTGCATCCCCCCAGGCCAACCCCTTGCTAGGGGGACCCCCAAGGACCCCTCAATCCCAGGAACAGGGGTAGGCAACAGGAACAAGCAGCTCAGGGGGCAGGGGAGTGGATCGGGGTGGGGACATCACTGGGTGAGCCCACATGGACTCTGGGGAAAAGAAAGGCACTTCCCAAACTTCAGCGTCATCCTGCCACCCGCCCTGGGACTGGAAAGTGTCCCTTCATCACCTACCCCAGCCCATGATGATCTGACATCCAGGGACATGGCCCCTTGGGAGTCATGGTGCTCTGGAGACAGCAGCACGGCTCAAAGGTAGAGGAGCAAATCCAGCTCTGAGCTGTCCTCAGCTGCCCTGTGCTCACGGAGGTTCCTCAGGAACAAGCCCTCAGTTCCCTGACTGTCACTCCAGGGAGGCACTTTGATGGAGAGGAGGGACAGACACTTCTCACTCCTGGGGACAGGAGGACACGGAAAGGTGGTGGCTCTGAGCAGGGACCTCTCTGGAGCTACGCCCAGTCTCCCACCACAGGCTCACCCAGCAACTCGTGCAGTAAGGATCACTGAACTGATTTTCTCTCCCACACACACACCCAACAGCTCACTGAGGAGGTGTGGAGCCTCTGAGAAATGCAGGGATAAAATTCCAGAAGCAATGTTAATCCAACGACTAAGCGGATGTCACTCCGAGAATTGAACCCAAAGCCACTGAAATCGTGAATGAAAGACAAAAATCCCAAATCTTCAGGATTTCCATGGAAGTCTGGTCTGTCCAGAGAGAGTCTTTGCCCTGTGTCTAGAGACAAGCAGCAACCAAGGACTCGCTGCCCTGACATGTGGCTCATGGACTCAGTTACTGATCCTACCCCCTCCCTGCCTCTCCAGAGATTTGGCTCCCTTTGACTTCATTGTGCACTTTTGGGGATCCTGAACTATTCTGGGTCCCAAGTGCAAGGGTCCAGCCTCTGCTCAGATCCTGATTTTCCCCTGAGGAGGCAGAAAGTTCACAAGAAACACAGAACAGGGGAAAATTGCATTAGTCAAGGAGCAGAAAAATTCACAAAACTTCCAGACTTAACTCCCTTGTGCTATCAGCTCCTCCCAGCCCCTAGTTCCAACCCTGTAACCTGAATCCAGCCAGGGTGGGGAACAGCAGCCTTTGGGTAAGGGGGAAAGCACCAAAGCTGACATATTGCCCCCTCCCACGGCACTTCACAGTACGGGAGCAGCAGTCGGGGGAGTGGCTGGCAGTCTGTTGGGGTAGGGGCTGGAGAGCAAACACAGCACAGCACCGAGCAGAGCAGGGAGAAGGGGATGTTTGGACCTGAGAACATTAAAAGAGAACCATCTCCTCACCATGTGGCCATGAAGGTGGTTAGGAGCAGAACCGTGAGTTTCAGATTGTTTAATTTAACCTTTCTTCAAATACAAACTAAGCCAAAGTTGTAAGCAGTGGCAGAGCCATCAGCTCCCAGGGCTGGGGGAAGCCCTTGGCACTTCCCTGCTTCCCCAGTGCCACCTCTCCTCAGCCTCTAAATCTGCTGCATGGGGCAGGACCATCTATAAAACCCCTAAGTTGTCCTTCCAAGTGGAAGAGCCAAAACTGAGGCAATCCCTGCACTCAGTCGTCTGCCCTAAGGAGAATCCTCCTCAGCGCAGAAGCCACTCAGCAAGCGATTTTGGTTTTGGAGACACAATCCAGCTCTGCATGCCAGCATCCCCTTTGATGGCCCAGCACAGCAGCAGTGGCCCCACGCAGCTCACAGAGGTGGCACGGACGGCACAGTGTCACTGCCGGCGCAGCTGGGCAGAGGGTGCCCAGCTCATCGCTGAGGTCACTTTTTTGGGGTGTGGGGAGGCTCAAACCACTCGCAAAATCGTGGAGCAACACCCAGAGCATCCCAAAGGTGGAGATGTGTCCCGAGGGAGCGCAGGGCCGGGTCAGACGCGGCCCCGGGGGCTGTGCTCGGGGAGGAGGTACCTGGGGGGCGGCTGCTGCAGCAGGGCAGTGAGGATGCGCTGCAGCTGGTGCAGGCGGGCACGCAGCGAGGTGCAGGAGAACAGGCTCAGCTGGTAGGATGGGTCCAGGGGCAGGATGGAGATGAGCCACCAGCACCACGTTGGGCCATCTGCTGAAGCCTGCAGAGGAGAGAGGGAGAGACCCCCGGGTCAGGAGCTGCGAGGTGAAAGCATGGGTGCCCTCAGGCAGCATCACTGATGGGAAATAGCAACGCCAGCTTTGGCCAAGGTACTCCTCAGTACAGCCCTTTTGTCTGTCCAAGCTCAAACTGCTGGACCAACTAATTTAATTTCCAGACAAGCCTTCCCCTGGGAGCCTCCAGACGCAGATGTAGCTGGTAAAAAGTCTATACTAAAGATACAATGAAATATCTTGTGCATTTCCTTGTTTAAGGTGATGCTTTTTGGAAACATGGGCCAAATCCTGTATGGTCCGTGTTTTTGGGACATTGGCCATCACTTAAAGAGGTGAGGTGCAGGCCAGGCAGGCACAGCTGTTGGGCACTGCTTTTGTAAACTGGCTTTTTTATAACCTGAGCCAAACTAAGAGGGAAAAGCTCAATTCAGCTGAAGGAGCGTGAGTCGTTTTGTAATTCCAGAGCACATCATTAACGTGACTGATGGCCAGGACAGCCTTAGCCGGGGATAGGCCTGCAGGAGTATATTGGTAATGATCCAGAGAGGAAACACTCTCTCAAAGAAGTGAAAATTAAATTTTTGGATTTTTTTTTCCTACAGAATCTGAATTTGTCAGAGCAGTATAATAAGCAAATTGGATCTTATCCTCTTAGCTCCTCAGCTCTGGCCAGCTATGACTGTCTCAAAGGATCACAATAAGAAAGGAGACTGCAGACTCAACAAGCTGCAAGGGTTCGCTTCTTTGCCAATTCGTTTGGTTTCTTTTTCCCAAACTGTTTTTAAACCCACACAGTTCAGTTTCTCAGTTCTCATTTAGGAAAAGACTCTGGGAAATATTTTAAAACTCAGTGCTCCTTTTCCAAGAACAGTTTAAAACCATAAAGAAACACCAAGCAGTTTTATGAGACAAACCCTACCAACCCTGAACAAGAGATGCTCTAACAGGGGTGAAAAACTGGATTTGTTTCATTCATCTTGGGTGGGAAGCCGAGAAAGGAAGCAGGGTGGTTAGTGCAGGAACAGCACTGCTTCAGAGGCTCTCTTGGTACTCTTAGTGCATCGCTTCCCTCAGGGCATTACCTGGATGTCCTCCTCCTTCTCGGGCAGTGCTCCGTGCTGCACCAGAATGTGCCTGGAGGTGAGCTCTCCGTGCTCGCAGAAGCGCTGGGCCAGGCGATAGGTGCTCTCGTGCAGGCTCTGCAGCTCCTGCAGCTCCTCCCCGGACACCTGAATGGAGCCAAGAGGGACACAGGTGTCCGTGGGGAGGGTCTGGCCCACTGCAGCCCAGGATTTTGCCCAGCCCTGCCCTCACCTTCTTGTCCTCCAGGTACTCGATGTCGGCGGTGTGGTAGCCGTCCCTGTGGCCGCGGCTCAGCACGCGGAACCGCTGCCGGCCGATGGTGTCCACCAAGGACCGCCCGTCCGCCAGCAGCTCCACCTGACGGATCTCCAGCATGCAGCCATAGTCAGCAAAGCTGCAGGGACACGGGCAGGGAAAACGGGGGCTGAGCTGGGGTAATGGGTGGTGAGAGAGCTGCTGCTCCTGGAGGTGCCATCTCCAAAGCAGAACAAGCTGTCTGGGAGGGGGCGAGCTCAGAGATTCAATCAAGTCTCCTCACAGTGCTCATTAAGAGGAGCTGGAGGTCACAGCCAGGGAACCATGGAGCTCAGAGACATCCTGAGTAAGAAGCTGTTCCAAAGTGTTGCATTTAACAGCCACCACCGGCTCTGTGCAGCTCCAGTGCTGGCCTCATTCCTTGATCCCATTTCACTCTGCAATGTGGGGAACACACCACCCCCCTGCTGGTTTTATCTGCGAGATGTCCCTGATAGGAAATCTCAGAACTACTCAGTATTTCAGACATTTGGGGCTGGGGCAGGCAGGGGCTGATCAGTTGGGGCAGAGGGAAGCTTGCCCAGGGGCTCACCTTTTCCCGTTCTCGTAGATGCACATGCCAAACATCCTGGTGCCGCTCTCCTGGCACCGCCGGATCATCAGGCGGTACCGAGGCTCGAAGACGTGCAGAGGGCAGGGGATGCCAGGGAAGGACATGGTGCACACGAAGATGGGGATGTTCTTGGTCAGGCTGAGGGACAGGAGGAGAAACCACTGTGATGCCTCCCCAAGCAAATCCCATCCCAATGGCCCTGCATCAGCTGCTCTCCCAAACCAGGTGTGTCCATCACCACAAGTGATGCTCCAGCACAGAGCAACACTAAAGATTCCAGTTGGCTCACCAAGAGACCAAAGACAGATTCTGCCCACAAAACAGCTCCTTGCAAAGATGGTCCCTCACCCCCAGATGCCCCATGGGACATGTCCACACCCACCCAGCACTGCTGTGATGTGGCGCTGGGGGTGGGACAGACATCATTTGAGCAGAACCAAGCCACAGCAATGGTATGGGGTGTGGACAGCCCCCTCAGAGCCCCCTCCAGTCCCACGTGCACACACACACACACACACACACACACACAGGAGCAGTCCCTGCTTACTTGGAGAGCTCTACCATCTCCGCCCGGTGCAGCTCACGGCGCTCAGCCAGCTGAGAGGGGAAGGTGGCCAGCATGATGTCCTGCAGCAGCACCGTGGGGCTGTACCTCCCAGCCTTCAGGTACTAAAAGGGATTAGACCCAAAAATAGGTTGGAGGAGAGCAGGGAGGAAGCCCTGAGGCCCCGCAGGACTCTGAATCACAGTCGCTTTTATTGGAACTGAAGGTAATTTTAGACCAGAGAAAGTCAAGGATAAAACCAATTGGGGGATGTTGAGCCATGGAGCAGAATGGGATGTCAGCTCCACCGAGACCTCCAGACACAGCTCAGAGCCTGGGCCCTGTCCTGTCTCTGACAGTGATGCAGTCCTTGTATGACAACCTAATTTCCCAGATGGTCTCATTCGAATCCCTTTTCATTAAAGATTAAATCAAATCTCCAGGCTAGCAGGTTTTCCATCCATTTCCATTTTTTAAAGTAATTAGCATTTGCTTCTCCCTCTCTCTCTCTCTTCTCCTGTTTACAGTCTCACTAAATCACTGTGGCATCTTGTGGAAATGAATCTCTTGGTCTTAATTATCAACTGTCTGGTCATTCCCATGTGAGTGGAGCTGACACCGCCGTGCCAGGGAGCTGCTATTGTAAGAGCACTGCACCTTCCCAGCCCAGTCCTGGGCACACAGCCAGCAGCTGGAGCTGGTTCCCAGCCCTCCCTCGGACTCTATCCCATGGGAATCATGCCCTCACCTCTCTCAGGCTCTGTTTGCAGAGGGGGCAGTTGGGCCGGTGGTCCAGGCAGCGTTCGAGGCACTCCTTGCAGAAGGTGTGGCCACAGGGCGTTGTCACCGGCTCGAAGAACATCCTGCAAAGATGATCAGAGTCAATGGATTGCAGAGGGCAACAAAGGGAAATGGGCACGGATAAGTCCAGCAGAGAGAGACTTTAATTAGTCCTTTAATTAGAAAGTCTGGGCTCAGACTGCTGGGCTTGCACAATGATGCAAGGTGACAATTGTTCCAGGCCCAAGCTCTGCTCCCCATCCCTGCAGGGTCTCCGTGGAGTCCCAGTGGACCCCACCAGCACACACATGGCCCCCCTTGGTTCTGCCAGGGCTGTGGTTCCCCAGACACCCACAGTGGTGTAAAATCCAGAAGGCAGTGGCAGGAAAGTGCCTCCTTCTCCCCTGCTCCAGGAGCACAGCCAGCAGCAAGAACTTGAGTTGCTCACAGGTAGTTCCAGGATCAGAAACAAAATTAAGGTCTTGGGAAAGCCCTCACTCTTCCTGAACACTGTTTTCTGCTACCAGAAGAGACCCAATTTCATGTAATTCAGATCAGATACAGCCTTGATCTCTCACCCCCATGCCATGCCCAGACCTGGAAAAAGCTGCCGTGCAGGAGACCTTGACCAACTTGTGTGTCTGGCAGTGCCACACCCACCCAGCTCTGCCAGCAGCCCTTGCACAACTGCTCCAGTCCTGGGGCACAGCAGGAATACCAGCCTGGTTTCGGCATGCCCTGTGGCAGTGCAACACCAGTCCTTCCCCAGCCCTGAGCCAGCACATAAACACAGGCTCTACCCTGCTCGCTTTTCCACCTGCACCAGGCAAAGAGCTCACAAATGCTCCCCTCTAGGTTTGCAATATCCCCATCCTCCATGGAATTCCCCTGGGCAACACCTTCCTGTCCCAGCCTGCAGGTACAAAGGGCAACCACTGCTGTTGGTCTTTGACCCTGCTGAACAGCCCCACCTCCACAGCTGCGTCCCTGGGGACAGGGTGATCTGAGCTCCTGCTGCCTGGCAGGGTGATCTGAGCTCCTGCTGCCTGGCAGGGTGATCTGAGCTCCTGCCTTCCCCTCTTACCTCTACCAAAACCTACATCTCAGCAGTAATCAGACTGAGCTTGCTATGAAGATGTGAAGAAGGATGTTCACCAGTAAAGAAAACCCAGCAGGTGCTAATTCTTCACCCTAAAAGCTCTGCTACTGGAGGACTCACCGTATGCAGAGGGAGCACTCCAAGTCAGATAAGCTCAGTGATTCCCCAAGGCACGGCTGGGTACACTTTGCTGCTGCTGTTTCCTCCTCGTTATCTAGTGGCAAAAGAGAAAAGAAAGAGAAGACAACCCCCATTTCAATACAGAAAACTAATTTTTGCTTTATGACCTTGTTCTGGGGCACAACCGCCCCACAAAGTGCTTTGAAAGTGTCAAAGAAAAACTAGGAAATGCAACAGAAACCCCTCTATTAACCCACCCATGTTCATCCATAGCTGGTGTGTCAGTGGGTCTCACAGTACTTGGTAGAAGGTGGCACCTCCCCCTTTTGCAGGCAGGGAAACTGAGGCACTGGGCAGTGGAGCGGCCCAAGAAGCTCCAGGATGGAAATCTCTGGAGACCAGCCAAGAGTCATCGGTGCTTTATGCAAACCCAGGTGTGTGGCAGCCACCTGGCTGGACACTGATGGAAGTTAATGCTATGGAGGTGCTGCTTCCCCAGCTCATGGCATGTCCTGCCCCCACAGGGAAATGTAATCTAAACCTAAACCCATGAGAACCAAACAAAGCCCCTCCCTGACTCCACACAGGGAACAAATGATGGCTGTCCTTAGCAAGAACTTGTCAACAAGCTAGAGCCAAAATCCACCAGCTCAGCACAGGAAGATGAGGTGGATCCTCCTCAAGTGCATGAGAAGCAGCAAATGCCCTGGCCAGAACTGCCCCATCATGTGGGCATCCCCTAGGATATTCTCTCGTTGAGCTGCACACAGTGCAAACACCAAGTTTCCAGTGCCAAAATGCATTTCAAACAAGAATTTTCATGAGACAACACCGTGGTACCTTTGATGACACTCACCCAACAACCACAGGCCCTGACCCTCTGCCGAAGTCTCCAGTTCTTGCCGTGGCCCCAGCTGGGAAAGGGTCACTGAGCCCTGGCTGCGCTCAGAGCCAGCATCCCCTCGGCCATCTGCCAGCTCTCCCTCCTGATCCTAGGCACAGCAAGATGAAATTGAGCCCAAACCCTCTTCTCCCTTGAATGCACAGCCCCATCTGTCCCACCAAGCCCGATGGCACCAGGAGATTTTCCGGTGTGTTGCTGTACATTAACATCTTGCATCTGCAGGACAGCTGGAGCGTGGCCTTCAGACACTGCTGCCCATCACATGGTTAAAACATAGGTTCACTCTGTCCAGAAGTACTGACTGTTATTTGGGTCTACCTGAGCCCATTTTCTGAATTCCCTCCTCTCTCCAAACTCACTAAATTCGTTTATAGAAGGCAAAGAGGAAAATACAAGCTTCCCTTAACAGCTACTAATGGTCTGAACTATTCTCAAATGTGTGTTTTACATGAAAAAATTATTGAAACTTTTTAAACTTTTTTTTATTTCCTGAATGTAGTGAGATAAAGAGAAAGTCTCCTGTTTCCTGAGTCTCCACAGCATCAGCTCCAAGGGTACCTGCTCCCCCACCCTCCACTACCTGCAGATTCTCATCTCAGCACACAACCAGGTACACATGGCTGCATGTCCTGCACAAGCTCCCCTTATCACACTTCCTTTCCCATCACTGCACAACGGGGATGTCCCAGAGGGACATTAAATCTCCTCGCAGACTCAGCTATTGCAGGCTCTTACCTGAGCTTGTGTGGAAGATGGGAGCACTGGGCTCCCTCCATTGATCTGGGAACCAGAGGAGCTCAGGTGAGCATCACCCAGGTGTGCAGCAGCCGTGAGTGGCTGAGGAGCATCGGCTTCCACAATGATCTGCAAGGACA
This sequence comes from Acanthornis magna, assembly GCA_036785705.1. Classification (NCBI taxonomy): domain Eukaryota; kingdom Metazoa; phylum Chordata; class Aves; order Passeriformes; family Acanthizidae; genus Acanthornis; species Acanthornis magna. The sequence continues at coordinate 6,611,575 of JAWUZG010000092.1, forward strand.
AAGCAAGGGTTGGGGGATGCTAGGAGGAAAAAGCAAGGAGGTAGGAGGGCTGCCAGGCTCCTTCTTTTTCCCCGAAGTACCCTTCTGCTCACTGCTGGAGGTGTCTGTGCTGGCTGAGCACTCTGTTGAGCCCCTGAGAGGACATCTCCCTGAATGAGAGCACAGAAACCCCCATGGCAGAGCACACACACCTTCTCCATCTCTCTCCGAGCAGGCTGGAAATGGGGGCTGAGCGTCAGGCAGTGTTCCCATGCCAGCAGAGCTTCAGCTCTCTGCCCCATCTCCAGAAGCACCTTCCCTTTCCTGAAGAAGGCCTGCAGAGCAGAAAAACCCGTGGTGACTATGAGACAGTGACCAGCTGACATGTGGCCCTTCAGCTCCCATGCAAGCCCCAAGGGAATGTCCCTCGTGCCTCTTCCCATCCCAAACCAAAGCATTTGGACATGTGGCAGCTCCCCTGCTCAGACCTGGCTAAAAAAACAGGACTCTCCAAAGTGCAGCAGTGGCCAAAGCCAGACCCACAGAGAGCTGGAGAAGGAATGAAGGATGGACATGGTACCAGACCTCTCCTGTGAGAGCAGTGCAGCACCTGCTGCCAGGATTAGCAACCTAATGGGTGTGTCAAGTGCATTTCTGAGCAGGATGAATCCAATGGCTAGGAGAATTCAGGAAATGGGGAAGCTGCTCCTGTACAGGAAGATTTGGCTCCAGTCAATGTGGCCTTCACTCACCTTGTGCTCTGCAGGCTCAGCCCTGCACACAGCATCCAGGTCCTCCAGTGCCTGGGGATACTGCCCCAGCGCCACCAGCGCCTCTGCCCGGCACAGCCGCAGCGAGCTGGAGTCCAGGGCTGCAAAGAGAAACGTGGTCACTCGTGTGGTGAGCCCACGGTGAGGCAGTGGGGCTGGATGAGGCTGGGGAGAGGCCACCATGGTGGGACAGTCCCTGGGACAGCCTCACGCTGAGCACAGCCTGGTCCTGCAGTGCTCTTCATCAGGAGTCACTGGCCCTGTAAGTCTCTGCAAGGAAGTTATTTTCCCTAAATACCCATTTTTAGACTGTTTGAGGCTCTTCCTTTGTTTTTTCTCCCATCTTCCCCAAACACCCTCAGCCAAGAGGCCCCATCACTGCCTCGGGGCTCAGCCCTGCTGGGATCTGGGCTTTCATTCATCTTTTTGGGATGCAGGAAAAAAAGCTCTACTATACACATAATCCCTACAGAGCTGTGCTGCAGGAAGCTCTGTGATGTGACTCACCCAGCAGTGACAATAACATGTTACCAAACAAGACTGCGGTGCTGGATACCTGAATTCCCAGACCCACCTGGCTGTCCCTGCTCTCCTGGGGCAGATGAGAAGCCAGAGGGGCGTAAGAATCTGCCTGCACCACATGACCTCAAGTTTCTAAGTATGAGAAAAGGCTGCAATTTCCCAAAACAGAAAAAGAGAACTGAGCACCCAGTTCCTCGTCAGCGAGATGTCACTGATGGGATGTCAGGGGGCTGGGGGGGACAGGTCCCACAGACATTGCTAGTCATGACACCAAGCATTGCATGCTCCTGCCTCTTCCTCAATAACTGGCAGTGAGATGCTCTTCTTTCCTGCCTCGGAAAGCCACAAGAAGACCTTCCTTCCTATCAGCAGTGCCAGCAGGGGAATTGGGTCGGGGGATGTCAGGGAGAACAAGGAAGCAGCACCCCAAGAGCCCACACTCATGGGGTAACCAGGCGTGGTAATGTTTGTGGGTTTGAAATGCAGAGATGCCCAGACCCACCCCGTTATATCACAGCTCATGCAGGTGACCTACATCCAGCGCAATGCTCGTTTTCCAGCTCAGGCAACAGGTCTGGGCATCCAGCCCTGCATCCTCCCAGCTCAGAGCATCGGCTCTAGGCTGCTGAGGGTTGGGTTTGGGGACTTGTTGCTCCCTGGTCCATTTGGGTCATGCAGGTCCCCCCAGTAGCTCCCAGTTCCACATGGGATGATGGTAGGTCCACCACAGGTAACGTGCGGTGACCCTGCAGGATGCTGGCACTGAGGCCACCCTTGTATCATAAATTATGCACCATTTGCAGGCACTGCTGCTGCATTTACTGTGGCAAACGTGGTGTGGGCAACATCACCTTCCTGAAGGGCCAGGAGCTCTCTCTGGGGCAAGCTGGGTCCATGGGCCTGGCTGGAAGCTGCTCAGCGATCATCAGGAAACATCACTGCTGATGATGTCTCCCACACTTCCAAACCCTGCAGCATTTCCTCCTGGCCCGGTTCAAACACGGTGCTGATGCAGCTCTGCCAGCAAACTGCAGGTCGGGACTGGCAGCTCCACAACAGCCTGGTGCAGGAAGCCTCTGCCCATTTCCCTGCCTGCCTCTGCTGTCACCATTTCCAGGCACTCACCACTTCTCACCACAGAGGAGCAAACTCTGCCATGGCTATTGCCTCCTTGTCCCCATGCCCAGCAGGGAGCACAGGGAGACTTTGCTCCCTACCTGGTGTCACCCTAACCCAGAGAGCATCAGCACAGCCACTGCTGCACCACTCCTCCACTGGCCATGCTGAGCTGTGCAGCAGAGCAGCACCTGGCCCCTCAGAGCTTGTTTTCATTTATAATAACAGCCAGAACCTTAGGGCTCAAGGCAGGAAACACGGGACCTTGCTGCTCAGTACCCTGTACCACAAGCACCCATCCTTAGATGAAATATCCCAGCCCCTAATGACAGGTAGGGATGAACAAATAGGTACAAAGTCTGGAGGCTTATTTTCCATGCGGGCAAACCCATTCAAACATTTGCACAGCCCGGCAATAAAGCAACTGACTTGGCCAAAAAACCACCCAGATGTGTAAAACAGAGCAATGAATTCTGCATTTCTCTTCTGCTGCAGCTATTTTTGATCTATGATATCATTACACACCAGGGCCATCAGCCAGCTGGCAGCCTCACAGACTCGCCGGCCTCTATGCTCCAGGCATGTCAGAGGGCCTCCTGTGCGTTACAGAGCATTTTTCTGTCGTTCACTCAGAAAGAATGAAGATAAAAAGCTGACAGTTTATTTCCACCCAAGCAGAGCGAGCTGGTCTACAGGCTGGGCTGAGCAGGGCGCTGCAAACTGGCCTATGGTACCACACTGAACCACAAATAAAACATTCCCGTGGGTCAAACATTTATCAGCGGTCCTGTTTCAAAGTGAAAGACAGCCTGTAAAAAGCTGTGCAGCTGAAAGTTGGCTGCAGGAGTCGGAAAACACATCCTGAGAGCAGCACCCACGTGGCTGAACAGGACAGCCCCAGCAAGCACCGGTTCACTGGAGCTGAGGCTGTGACTGCAATTTCCTTGCTGCCCTCAGCCAGACTTTCCTGTCCTTCGGGGAACAGAACGTGCCGGCGAGAGTGAGGACAGAGTTTGCAACGTTTCCTCTTTACACTCACAAAGGATTTTAAAAGAAATTAGGCAAAAGCCTGGCAGTAAGTACTAGAGAAGTGTGCGTGTGCCTTTGCTCTGAAGGAGGGTGTGCAGGGAGAGACGGCTGCCTCTGCAGGTTGCATAAAAGGGCTTGTTTTGTGCTGCCAACACCAGGACCGACCGGTCCGCTCAGCCCTTCGTTTCCAGGCTTACCCTGAACCTCTGGCACTTGTCTCGCAGCAGGCGATGAATAAGAGCCTGCGCTGCGGGAGGAGAGCTGAGCGCTGTCATAGAAACGCCGCGCAGAAAGGAAATTCTGCCTCCGTCGCCCCAACCCCCTGCTCCAGACACTTGTATAACCCCTTTTATTTAAGTATTACTTTCCAAGAAATCCACTTACAGCCACACATTAAAGCAGATCAAACCCCACCCCCCGGGCTCGATGCTGGCCCTGCAGGCAAATGTCTCGCCACAGCGGCAGCAGAAGGGGCCAGGGCAGGGGCTGACCTGCGACCTGCACGATGGGGATGTCACAGGAGTTCCGCCAAGGCTGTGTCCTCGCCAGGCGCTGGGGGCGAGGACGTGTCCATCCCGGACTGGACACGTCCCAGCCACTTTACATAATGGCCACCCCCTGGGCAGAGCGCTTCCTCTGACCCCGAAATAGTGCCGGGCGGCGAGATGTGAGTATGTGCTGCCCTTTCCTCTCCAGAAGCACGTGGCCGATGGGACACAGGCGCTGTGGCCCTGGCAGGGGCTGAGCAGCGCGGTTTGCCCGGCAGCCCCCCGCTCCCAGCACCTCGGGACATCCAGGGATATGGCAGAAATGCCCATCAGCTGCATTTCCCCGCCCCATCCCCATCCCCAGAGCCCTGCCTTACAACACTTGCAGCTTCCCAGCGTCTCCCAGCTCTGGACCGTGCAGGCTCGGCGTGCACTGAGCTGCTGGGACACGGTGACCTACATTGGGACCACACCGGTACCCACCCGCTGCAACCCAGCCCGCGCCTCCCCGTCCCTGCTGCTGGGCTGGCCGCTCGCACCCCACACCCCGCACTCCCGACCCCTGAGCCCGGTGGTCCTTACCCAGCTCGACCCCTCTCTGCGCCATCCTCAGCGCCTCCCGCGCGTCCCCGTGGGCGAGGCGGTCCCGGACGCGCTCCGCCAGCGCGGCCATCCGCCGCTCCCGCGGCACGCACCGCTCCACGATCCCGCACAGCACCACGCTGCACCTCGCCGCCCCCACGCCCAGCAGCTCCAGCCGCTGCTGGCACAGCGGGCAGCGGGACGGCCCGGGCCCGCCGAGGCACGGCTTGCAGAAGGAGTGTCCGCAGGACGCGGTCACCGGCTCCCAGAGGAGCAGGCGGCAGCAGGGGCAGCGCAGCAGCTCCAGCCCCAGGGGCTGCCCGGAGGGGCTCTCGCCGGGCGGCGGGGAGCTCGGGCCGGAGGGGCCGCTCATGGCAGCAGTCGGGGAGCTGTCCCTAAGGCCGGCGGTGCCCGCACGCCCCGGCCGCCGCCGGCCCCCCGCGCATCGCCCCGCTCACACCGCGCCGCTCACACCGCGCTCCGCGGGGCTCCCGGCCCGGCCGGCCCGGCGGAGGCTGCGGCTCCGGGCCCGCCCCGGCCCGCCCCGTCCCGCCGGAGGGACCCCCGGGCAGCACCGGCGGCGGGGCTGTCCTGCCGCCATTGGCCGCCGCCCGCGCCGCCCCGCCCCGGCCGCGTTTCGTAACGGAGCCCGCGGTACCGAGCGAGCGGCGGCCGAGCGGCGGGGGCGGCCCCGGGCCCGGGGCTCGGTGTGCGGGGCGTGCCGAGCTCCGAGCCGGGATGCGGCGGTGCTGGGGGTCTCCGCTCCCCCGGATCCGCCGGGATGCGGGGATGCTGGGGAGTTCGATCCCCCGGATCCCCCGGGATGCGGGGATGCTGGGGCGCTCCGGAGCAGCCGCGGTGCGCGGTACGAGCCGGACTCTGGAGCTGAAGCCGTGCAGAGCAGGAGAGCTCTGCACCGGCTGGACACGGGGTCCCGGGGGGTCAGGGGCGCTCTGGAGCAGGACCGAGGTGCAGAGCGCTGGGGGGTGTTTCGGGGTGCCCCAGAGTGGGGCCAGGGCAATTTGGAGCCCCCCACGGTGCGGGCAGCCTGGGGTACCCGGGGTGCTGCGGAGCAGGGCTGGGGCACAAGCTCTGAAGGACACAGGGTGCTCTGTGCTGGGGATGGGAGGGTGGGATGCTCTGAAGTGGCTGGCACAGGATACCTGGGGTCTCTCAGCTGTCTGAGGCTCTCCAGAGTGGGAGTGAGGTGCTGACTGTTGTCGTGCTCCAGAGCAGGGCGGGCTGGTGAGGCTGGGTTGCACCAGATGCCTCTTTACATCGCCCTCCGTGGAAACCCATCATGGCAGGATGTTTGGGGGCACAGCGGTTTCCTTACACGGGAAACAGCATCTCCTTCAGATGCTCTACTTACCCAGAACTGAATGAATTCAGACCTTGTATGTGGGCGATCCCCTTCCCACTCACAGACCCCCAGGATGGGCTCAGTGTCGCAAGGGAGATGCATCCCCACACTACACAGTCATACTACAAAAAGTCAGCAGCTCTTGCATAGCAGGTGCTGAAAAAATAGCTGAAATCTGGCAACTCTGGAGCTTAGCAGATCAGATTTTACATAAGCATGATGCACATTCCCCAAGGGCTCATTTGTGTGTCCCTAAAAACAATCCAAACACACACACACACGCTGGAAGGGCTGCTCAGAGACAGCAATCACCAACAGGACAGGACGTCAGTGCTGGTGAAACCTGTGCCCCACTGAGGGAGTGGCTGGTGGAGGTTTGGGCTGTGGAGCAGGTTTTGTTTCCAAATCTTTTGCAATTGCATTCAACAGCTTATGAGTGGTTTTAAAAGCTCAGCAACTTAGCATTTTATGTGGGCTTGATAGGCTTCATTGCTTTCCCCGTTATCTTTTTAAGTGATCCCTCCAAACTGGAGAAATCTCAGGCGACATTTGATAACACTGTCCTGAAATCTGAGCATGGCATTAGGGACAGTGGTCACCCTGGGAGCACTGGGGTCTGTCTGGGTCACTGTCCAGCAGGGGACATTTTCCATGTCCCCCATCTGCAGGATCAGTCTTTGGTTCCCCCCTGCCAGAGGACCTTGCACATCATTCCCCCAGCATGGGCATTTCTCAGGCGGGTAAAGCTCCTTCACACCAGGCACTCTCCTCTCATGGTTTAGTTCTCCCCATGGCTCATTTTTTCACCAAAACCTGGCTATTCACTAAAGAGTGCCACCAGGGAGGCCTCACCAGTTTTGCCTTCAGATTACCCCTCAAGAAGGGCACGTTCCTAGCTCCTGAGCCATGAAATGAGGGTGATTTTGGGTACCACAGCCAACATTGCAGCGAAGTGCACAATAACCTGTTTGTGTGCTCAGCCTGGGAGCAGCAGCCCTTTGCCAGGGGCAGCTGCTGCAGGTGAGGAGAGCAGCATCTTGCATCAGCCCAGCCAGTTCCTCTGGAGACACTGGGCTGCTCGCCTGAGACCTGCCTTGTTCCTTCCCTCACCTCCTGATTCACTCCACAACCATGTGTGGGCTCCCAGTGCCTCATAAGCAGAGCAGACGTGCCGCTGCCTTTGCATAATACAGTTTAAAATCAATCAACCACGACACGCGAGGCCATTGCAAACCAGGCTTCATTAGCACCAGTGGGCAAGAACATTTTGTTTTCTTCAATCCATCCAGAGCTGAGCTGGTTCAGAACTCCGAATGCTTCTCTTGTCACTGCTGTGTTTATGCTGACTCAGTACATAACTGCAAAAGGAAAAAAAAAAAGCTTCAAATGCTTAATGCTAACCATTCTGCTGGCCAGATGAGAACTTCATGTGTTGCATAACACAGGACAGATCACACTGTGTGTAGGAACTATTTGCACAGCACAATAGGACTTTTTCTTTTTTTTTTTTTAGTCTAGAGGTGGGAAACAGCCCAGGGTCAGTGCAGGGTGAGGAGTTCCAGGTGTTGCTGCAGCTCCTCCTCTGGCTCCCAGCCACACGTCCACTTGGGCTTCAGCTCCAGTACAGCCTCATTAATGTGGTACAGACTGTTGACAGCCCAGCATAGGGATCAGGGATTTCACACCAGCTGTGTTTGCTCATTTTTAGAGTATAAATATTTGTTGCAAGCATTGACACTTGTTTTTGACGCACTAGGGATTAAGCAGTGGCTCTGATGTGACAGCACCTTCCCAGTGTTGCCTTTTTTTTTGTTCAGAGAGCGGAGGCCTGCGTGCTCCTTAGGGCATCTTCAAAGGCACCACAAGCACTTGTAAACAGGAATATGTACCCTGGTTGTCATGACCCCTTTTCCACACTGCTATCCCTGCTCTGCCCGCCAGCTTCCTCCAGCACCATCAGACCTGAAAGTCCTGTTGCACAGAGGTGAAACAAGTTCTCCCATTTATAAATCCGCAGCAGGAGGAAAGCGTTAGCATCCCAGCCAAGGAGGAGGAGTGTTGCTGTCAGCAAGGGCCACACGGGGCTCACGGTGGCATGTCCAAGTGCCAGGCAGCCTGCTGGGTGATCAGGGGAAGAGCCATGGCCAGCCCCAGCCTCAGCACCTGTGCAGACACACTTGTGCCCCAGCAGCGCTGCACCTGGATCCTGGCTGTCTGCAAGCCTTGAGAGTCAGCCTAAGGAATTGTTTTTACACCTCAGTACGTGCATAGAGCATGCGGGGAGTTATTTGCATCATCCCCCCTTCCCCCCCACCCGAGCCTGTCAACAAACACATCAGCTTCCTGCAATTTTTGCTTTCTTTACATCCTAGTATTTCTGGATCCAGGATGTTATTCAACCACCAGGTTTCTCCATTTGTCACGTGCGGTTCAAAGCCAGTCCTGGGAAGTGGAGCAAAAGGAAGTGGAAGCAGGTGGTGTGGGAGACTCTTTGTCCTGAGCTCATCCTTTATAACCAGCACCTTTTCTCTTGGGTCTCTGTGTGCAGTTAGGGGAGCTGGCCCAGGCCTGGTTTTCCCTTGGCAGAGGCAGGCAGATTGCCCCACTGCTCCCTGAGGTTTGGGATTCGAGTTCTGCGCTGTGCTGACCAGGAGCCGGGCAGGAAGCAATCATAGAAATTACATATTATTGTTCCCAAGTCCTGAAACTCTGCTGCTTGAGTGCTCAGAGATGTCCTGACTCTCAGTATGGAGGATCAGATGTAAACAGGATTGGGGAATTAAGAAAAATTTAATATTTTTTCCTTCTGACTCATACAGGCTTTGCCTGAGGCAGCATCATTCCTAGAGAAATGAGTTGACTTTCACATGAATTGGTGGGACACAGAGCTGCAAAGGAACATTATCTCATTGTTCATGTAACCAGGCTTAGGCCTGAACTCTGGAAACTCGAGAGTCACAGCGGGAGAGCCCAGATCTGTATCTGGCTCATTTCAGTCTCTTGAGCCAAACTTCTTGGCAAAGAGGTTGGCAGAACATTATCACTCAGTCTTGGATGCAAGCCCCACATAAAATGGATGGAGATGTCTTTTTCCACAGCATGGGCAGTCATGTACAAACCACACACCCCTGAGAACAGAACGCAAAAAAAGATCAGGACTGTCCCCCTTGTCCCGGGGGAAGCCCTAGGGTGGGTGACAAGACCATGGGCTGTGGGGCAGGGTCCTATAAGCTTGCCTTGATGCCTTGCCATTGTTTCATTGGTGTTTCAGTTGAAGCTGAAGATCCTCCATCTACAGGAGACCCCAAGGAGGAGCCCAAAGTCAGCACAGCTTGTTCAGCCCCACCTAAACCGACAGATAACAAAACAAAGTGATTAAAGGGGAGAAAGTTATAAGAAACCAACTCCCTGAGGACACCTTTACATTACAGCAAGGTCCACTGCTTCCAAGGAGATTGGTGTCCAGAGGGAGCTGCATCCCAGTGGGCTGAGCCTGGAGGGCACATCACCCATTTAATCTTCTGGATGGGGAGAGCTGATTTGTAATCAGCCTTTACCGCAGGGTCAGACAGAATCTGCCAACTTCACAAGCTGCTGTGTGTGCACATGCCTGCCCTGGGCCCTGTGGCCGAGGGTGATGCCGTGGTGGCCCATCCCTGCAGCTGGGGACTCGCCAGCTGCCCTGCCCCGCTCCCTCGCCAGCTCCCGTGGCCTTGGCTCCTTGCCCCAGCCAGAAGCGAGTACGTGCCGCCTTCCTCATTTCTTCCTTTTTCCACTTTTCCTGTGCAGCTCCCACCCACCTGACGGAGATGCCAGCAGGGCTGGCGGGCACCCAGCGCTGCCTTTTCTCTCTGCCAGAGGAGGCTGCGAGTGGCAGCGGGTGGGCTCTGCAGATGGCAGAGCCTGCTCGGCAGGGATGCCTCTGTCCTGCCAGGCCACATCCACGCTCTGACTTCCTCATCCTCTGCCCTGCTCTTTATCCCTTCAGCTCCAGCATCTCCATCACACCGGTGATATCTCGGTGTCCTTGGTGAGGACAAAAGAGCCCTTGCAAAGCCAGTGGCTCAAATTCCATCTAAGAGCCGTGTCTGACCATGTGGAGAATGAAGCCCCTTGAAGTCTTGGGGAGAAATGCAGAGGGCTGCTCAGGGTGTCCCTGTAGTTCCCCTTCCCCTCTGCCACATGAAGCCCTAAACACAGGCCCTGGGCTGGATTTCAGGCAGGATATTTATAATTTATATTTATTTTATATATTTATTTATATTTATATATATTTATATTATATATATTTATATAATATATAACATATAACATATCTTTTTAATTTTAATTTATTTTAAATAATATTTATATTTATATTTATATTTATATTTATATTTATATTTATATTTATATTTATATTTATATTTATTTATTATTTATAATTTATATTTCAGGCAGGATATTTATAACCACAGTTATAAATAGCTGCCTGTGGGCTCCTGGCTTGTCCACAGGAGTGGTGGCCTGGGCAGAGCTTTCTGCTCAAGGAGCAGACAAATATTTCTGTCTGTGCCTTTTTGTTCCACAGGCTGGCTCGCCTCCACCTCTGGTGCACTTTGAGCAGCAGGTGAATCACGTTTGAGTAAGCCAGTCACCAGCTCCTCCTTTCATAACGCACAGACGTCATGGCTTTTAAAGAGGTCATGTTGTTAGTACTCGGAACATTTGTCACCCAGAAACCTGTCCTGGTGCATCTGCCAGGGCAAATTGCAGGTTTTCCTTCGCAAGAAGCCTGGCACCATTCCATTGTGGGTTTTAGGGAGGTATTGCAGTGAGGTTTGGGGAGTAAGGAGCCTGCTCTGCTCTTCTGAAAGAGCAAATGCAGAATCCTAGAGAAGTTTGCAGGGGAGAGGAAAGTGCTGGGAAAGATTTGTGTCCTTGGCATCATTTTTATGAAAACCAATCCCAAGCAACTTGGTGAATAAAGCTCTGCTATAACTTTTAGCTGCTGATTAACATAGCGAAGAGTCTTAATTTACAGATATTCAGAATGAAGGGACAAGTTGTAGAAGGATGCAGCACAGACAGGAGCAAGTGTGAGTGCTGTGCAGGGAGCAGGAGTGCACAAGCGTTCCAAAACACCTTTCACTTGCATGACTCCAGTTCCATTTGGGTTTTGCTTTTCTTCTTATTCAGCTCAAAACCAGAAGAGTTGTTTCATAGGAAACCTCTGCTCAGCACTCTGCAGAGATTAGCAGATCATAAGCAGGGCTGCAGGAATCAGCTTTTCTGGGAAAGTCAGGATTTCTAACTGTTTCCATTTTTCAGTGGAATGAAAAAGCAGCTTGAAATTTTCCATGAAGAAGGTCACTTGGGAACAGAGGAGAGATTTCTTTTTGATCTCTACCTTAGAGAACCTTGTTTCCCTAATAGGACACTTTATATAATAAAGCTCCTAGATGAAAGATGAAAAATCTCATGACAAAACAAAGGTCCAACCTTTCTGTTCTGAAATTGTTGGCATTTATAGAAAAATGCCTTCATTTGGGGGCATCTCTGCATGAAATGGTATGGGAAACAGTTCTTTCTCCACACCTAAACTCTCCTGACATCTCTGCTGCCATGAGGCTTCAGACAGCCACGTGCTGTGCAGATCCCTGCAGGTACCCCCAGATGCTGTGAGCAGGGGCAGCACAACCCCTCCTGCTCCCCGGGGACCAGCCAAAGTTATTATATAAATTTGTGTAAACAAGACTTGCTTAAGTAACTCCACGGCTGCCAGTTCCCCTTGCTGGTCTCCTTTTCCTACTCCGCCCCTGCAGAGCCTGCTGTGATGGGCGTTTGGCACAGCTCTGTCCATGCTCCTCTCCCAGCTGCCTAAAGACACATCTGGCCCAAGGAGCTCCTGGGAACCTTGCAGTTGCTTCAAGCAAACGAGATGGTTAGAACACCCTGGTGCAGTCACAGCGCAGGCGCAGCAGCGCTGGGGGAGCTGTCACACCTGGGGACAAGCACCCATCTCAACACACTGAGCTCATGCTGGGGATGTGTCCCTCAGGAGAGCTACTGAACTGCTGTGGCTGGAGGTCCTCAGCATCCCCAAGAGCCAGATGCTCCACCTGCCTTTTTGCCTCCTCCATGAAGTGTTTTTAGAGCCCTAATCCCTGGGGCTGGCATGAATGTTCATGCTCTACACCCATTCACGCTGCCTGGCTTCAAGCCAGGGCTGACATGCAATGAGGAATTAGGGACACTAGAGAACTTGAAGTGGTTTTCACCTCCACAACTTTTTGGGGAAACTTGGCCAGTTCAAATGAAGGCAGCACGAGGGCTCAGAGGGGAGTGAGCAATGGGCAAGGCAAGGTGCTGAAGGCAGGACAGAGAACTTGGGCTGCTGGAACAGACACCTGGATGTTCACAGAGCCATTCCCTGGGTGTGTTTGGCTCTTTGCTCTTGTGCCACAGGCTGCACATGCTATATTTGCACAGAGCTTAGTGCAGTGGCCTGAAACAGGGACTGTAAAACACAAGCAGCAAGCAGGGAGACTTCACCTGGCTTGGTGCTCACCATCACCCAGCAGTGCAGGGAGTGCCCAGTGCTGGCCCTGAGCACATGAAGATGCTGAGATTTGGGGTAGCGTGGGGACATGGCTGTGGGGTCAAGTGCAGACTGCCATTTGCAAGCCCCACCCACTTTGGGAGCTGGGGCACAAGGCACAGAGGACAATTCCAGGTCTTTTAGCTAGTGAGATTAAATACCTGTCAGCTGGAAGGCAGAAACTCACTCCAGTAAGATGCAACACCTCTCAGCTCCAACTGAGCATCTACAGGCAGGCTTGACCTCAAAGTCTGGCACAGCATGCTTGAAAAGTTTCCAACCTTTATCTTAAAAAGCAAAGGCAAGGCCTCTCCTTTTCATGTCCAAACACAGAGAATTTATTCCAAGATATTCCCATCCTGTAGTAGCGTGGCCTGAGGGGACTGTAAAATACTGCAACTCCATCTACTATTTGGAAGTTCCTTGTGTCTTGTGCAAGAGTCCTGTGTACTTGCACAGAGGGGGAAAGTAAAACGTGCAAAATAACCCCACACAGGATTATTTTACATTAATGCACCCAAGGGCTCATGAAGCAATAAGGCAGTTAAAATCAATCCTTCCCCGCTGAAGCCAAACCAGCTCATTGAAACCCAGTTTAGCTTTTGGGGTTGTTTGTTTTTCCCATCTTCATGTTTTCCCTTTAATCTTTGTGCTGGATAATTAAGACAACATTCCTCAGCATCTTTCCTGCTGTTTGTTGTGATTATACAAGAGCCGGCTGCATTTGTTCCCTGAAAAGAACATCCAAAGCCACATTCTGTGGTTTCAAGTAAAATCCTCCGTGGTGTTGACTTTTAATCTCGAGTTTGCCTGAAATCTGCATTACTCAAGAAAACACTCATAAAAACAGACTTCTTAAGGAAAACAAAGCAAGGCAGCGACGCAGCGGGGAGAGCTTACGCTCAAGTTTGCATTGAAGTTTTTATTGATGCTGAGTCTTCAGGCTTTGCGTAATACTGCTGGCAGCAGTGCTGGATCAGGGTGCTGGACCTGTGTCCCTCTCCGAGGTCCCTTCTGCTGCCAGCTGGACCCTGCCAGGCCCCCGGAGCACCTCCTGCTCCCGGTGCTCTCCCTGCTCCCTGAGCGCTCCCTGCCGCGGAGCTCTCCCTGTCCCGGTGCTCGCCCTGTCCTCGGAGCGCTTCTTTCTCCTGGTGCTCTCCCTGCCCTGGATCTCTCCCTGTCCCCGGTGCTCTCTCTGTTCCGGTGCTCTCTCTGTCCCCGATGCTCTCTCTGTCCCCAGTGCTCTCTCTGTTCCGGTGCTCTCCCTGTCACCGGAGCCCTTCCTTCTCCCGGTGCTCTCCCTGTCCCCCGTGCTCACCCTGTCGCGGTGTTCTCCCTGTCCCCGGTGCCCTCCCTGTCCCCGGTGCTCTCCCTGTCCCGGTACTCTCTCTGCCCCGGTCCCCTCTCTCCCTGTCCCGGTGCTCTCCCTGTCCCGGTGCTCTCCCTGTCCCTGGTGCTCTCCCTGTCCCCAGTGCTCTGCCTGCCCTGGAGCTCTCCCTGTCCCTGGTGCTCTCTCTGCTCCAGTGCTCTCCCTGTCCCGGTGCTCTCCCTGTCCCCAGTGCTCTCCCTGTCCCCGGTGCTCTCCCTGTCCCGGTGCTCTCTCTGCCCCTGTCCCCTCTCTCCCTGTCCCCGGAGCGCTGCGGGAGCCTTACAAAACAGCCGAGCGGTTATGAAACCCGTGGCCCTGCTGCCAGACGTCCCATCCCCGGCAGATGGCGGTGCCAGATCATTTTTCCTAATCTTTTTCCCTTTATTTTTTTCCTGGCGCCGCGCCCGATGCCATCCCTCGGCGGCTGCGGCGGGGCTGGGGCTGCACACGCGCGGCCCCTGCGCTCGGGTCAGTGCTGCAAAAAGAGAGAGGTTTGTCGGAGTTTTTCTCCCTTATTATTGCTATTCGTTTGTTTTTGATGAATTTGAAAGCAGTTTTAGCAGCTCCGCAGAGCTCCAGGTGTCTGTCCCTGCTCACGCTGATGCATCCCACAGCAAGCAGCCTGGAGGGCACAGGGAGGATGTTGGTGCTGCCAAATCTGGGGGGACTATGCAGAGCCAGGCAGACAGAGCCCCTGGATTTGCCTCCAGAGTCTATCACGGTCTTGAACAAAACCTGCTCACCCAGGTCCCAGCTCCCCACCTCTTGCCTTTCCTTGTTTCCTTCTGCAAAAGGACAGACAGCACTGGCTCGGCAGTGTGACTGGATGAATAAACAGCATTTCTCTTTGGAGATCACAACATCTTTATTTGGCTAAGAGTGGCCCAGTCGCCCTCCAGCGCATGCTTCCAGTTGCATCTCCACCTCCTCGGCGTGCCCAGGGCGTGTACTGCTGCTCCAGCACGGCAAGATTAATCCTTGTCTTCCTTCTCCTCATCCTTGGCAATGCCTTGGTCCTGGGGCAGGAACAGAAGGAGAAGGGACAGCATGTGAGGGGAGTGCTGGGTGTCCCATCCCAGGCGTTTGACAGCATCCACACGAGGGTCTGTAGGTGCAAACCCCACAGGGATGGGGTGCAGGGGGCAGCCATGCCCCAGCACCGAGCTGGGGTGAAGTTACCTCCTCCAAGTCGCTCTCAGAGCTGCTGGTGCTCGTGTCCTGCTCCCCATCTCCCTGCTGGGGTGAAGAGAGAGGGACAAGCATCACTGGGGGCCCTGGCACTCTTTGCTGTTTGAGCTAGAGCTTCAAGTCAGGGACACTCCTGGTCCTGTGGGTATCTAGAGCCAGGCTGGGCACCACTGGTGCTGCTGTGGAGCCCCACAGAGCCCTCCAGAGCCAAGAGCAAGGATTTCATGGTGTGTGCAGTGCAGGAGCATCACTGTCCACACCAGCACCCCATTTGGAAAGAAAAAGGAGGGACAACTAACTGGGAATGCTGGGAGCAAAGCGGCAGCTGTCTCTCGGTGGAAAAGCCATGGACACAGTGTGATTTCTAGGCTGTGGAGGACACAGTTCCATCTGCCACAGGTGTGGGGTTTGCCATAGGTCAGACGTGGCTCCCCTTTACAGCCAGGATGTAAATGGTTCTGCAGAGAACTCCATCACTCCCCTACCTTTTCTTCTTCCTTCTTCCTCCTCTTCTGCTTCTCCTTCTCTTTTTCTCCCTGAGTCTTCTCCTTTTCTTCCTTCTCCTCTTTCTTGTCCTTCTCGTCCTTATCTTCCCGCCCAAACCCTACAGCAGGGCACAGGGGAAGGTTCATTGCCAGCGTGCAGCGTCCAGCACACACCACCCCAGCAGGTGCCCCTGGGCCCACAGCAAACACTCACATTTCAGGATGGTCGACATTTCACCAAAGCCAAAGAGCTCTGGGGCACCAGACGGTCACACCTGCAGAACAGAGAGGACCTGAAGGAGCAGCTGGAGGGTGGAGGGAGGTGAACTTTTCAGGGATGAAAACGCCTCCCTGGAACATTCAGCTTTCACCGAGGCCCTGTGCATGTCTTAACCCCCAAAAGCAGCAGGGAAGGAGATCAAACAATCCGTGGAGTGCACAAAAATCAAAAGGACCAGACCTTGTGCCCACGCAGGCAGCCCCCACTGCCCTCTGCCCAGGGAAGCAGCAAGTGGAGAGTAATGGAGGCAGAGAAATCTCAGTGTAAATTTGCAGGGAGATGTCTTAACCCCCACCCCCACACACCCTCATGAAGAGGTGCAAATTACAGAAATATTTCAAATTAAATAAGGAAAAAACAATAAAGAGCAGGTACGGAGTCCCCCCTAGAGAACCTCAGCAGAAAGGAGACTTTCCCTGAGGGTCAGGGTGATGGCAGGGAGGGAGATGGAGGCAGCAGAGGAAATGAGAACAAGGGTAAGAAAACTCCAAGCATTGATTAGGTGCCTGAAAGGTGACAGATAAAAAGAAAGGAAAGAAAACAGCTTGCTTTAAAAATAGGAGGCCCAAACAAAGCCTATGAAATAGCTGGGCAGGCCAAACCCTCCCAGTCATACACGAACAGGGCAGCAGGGGCAAGGGATCAGGTCTCTTCTGCTCGCCGGGAAGAGCAGGATCCTTCCCTGCCACAGCAGGAGTTTCTCTTCCAGCCAGTGATGGCGGGAGGCAGAATATTAATGCTTCCTTTCAATGGTTTTTAGCCACAAAATGACATCATCTGGTTGGTATTATTGGCCCTTTTGAAGGAGCCAGTTGGAGCCTCTGAGCTGATAAAATTGATTTTGTATATTTTGTAAAATTGTATTTTCTAGGCAGGTTTTTAAAGCCCCAGGATGCTGCAGGGGAGCAGGAAGCAGTGGGGTTTGGGGTGGCATTGGGGGAGAGGGAATTTGGATGGGAAGGAAAGGAGTGTGGGAAGTGACTGATAAAAGATGTAATCAGTGCAAAGTTAAAATCTAATTAATAATGAACAGCAATCTAATTCATCTCCGTAATTAAGAAGTGTAACTACTAATTTAAAATAATTACATTTTAATCTAAAATCATTAAAAATAATCAAACATTAACAAAAGAAAAGGCAGACCCTGGGAAGGAGTAGGAGAAGGTGTAGGTGATGTTCTGACCCCAGGTCCTGCTCACCAAAGTTGCCCCACAGCTGCCGTGGTGTGCCCAGCCCTGAATCCATTGGAATGCCCTGCCTTGTGCCTTGACTGCCAGAGGTCAGCAGGTGGGGAAGGCACAAGGTACACAGAGATGGACATCAAGCACTGCACTAGGAAATGGGAAACCAAACCAAAGTCCTGCAGCCAGGGCTGGGAAGGGGTAGTGCTGCCCCAACACATGCCAAGAAATGCCTCTGTGGGGGGGTTAAAACCCTTTAATTCCCCCCTGCACCGCTACCTCTGTCCCTGGGGACCAACCCTGCTGATTTCCAAGAGCTGGGTGGGCTCTGACGAGCTCCTGTCTGGGGGCACCGCCCAGCGTCCTGTGCAGCCCCTGCCCTGGGCGCTCGCTCCTCATGGCTGCCAGCGCTCGGCTTTTTCCCATTCCATCCCATCCCGGACCAGCAGATCCAGTTTTGCCTGTTCCTTTAGAGCCTCAGCCACCTCGCATTTCAGGCAGGCAGGTTTGCCTGCCCCAGATGAGCTGGTTTCCTAAAGCCCAGGCAGACAAACCATCAAAACCCAGTGACCAGCTGACGGTCCCCACTGACCAGCTGATGGTCCCCACTGACCAGCTGCAATTGTCCACAGCCAGCAGAGCATGAGGTGCAGCTGGATCAGACCTCTGGATAACGGAGCAAACCTCTGTGTTCATACCCCTCCAATGAAGCCTGGATGGCCTTATCCCCCCAGGCTCAAGAGGCTCAGTGAGCCCACTCCCATCTCAGCCAGGGGACCGAAGTCCTTCTCACGAGGCTCAGGTCCCATTGCCATCCCCAAGACCACACGGAGCATGAGCTGTCCCAGGGATGCTCCTGCTGCACCCTCTCATTCACCCTGCCCTCCTGCTCTGCTTCTCCAGCCTGTAAAACACACAGGTGGGTCTGTAAATTCCCTGGATGGCACAAGGAAGAAAGGGAAGGGCCTTACCTGGAGCTGAAAAAGAAGTGATCTCCTCGATGGCTGGCTGGCAGCTACCAGGGCTCCGGGTATTTGAGTGTTGCGGTCTCCTCCCCAGTCCCACTTTTGGAGCAGAAAAACTGGCTCTGCCATCCGTCACGGACAGCACATGACACCGGAAACATGACCAGTCCCATTGGTACCCACAGGAGGCATTGCCTCCAGCACAGGCAGGAGCAGAAAGACCTTTTGCAAGCAAGTCAGGGCAGCTCTGGAGGCTGCAGACATCCATAGGGACCTGCCTTGGGACCAGGGAGAGCGCTGGGGACTCAATCTGGGAACGTGGTATGGTCAGGAAGTACAGAGGCTTGGGGGATGCTTACTCTGGGTGGGAGGTGTCAGACAGCTCCAGGAGGTCCAGTTAAGGCTGGACCAGGCAGGGCTCAGCGCTCCCCGCTCCCTCTGATGCTTGTCCTTGCTGCTGGCTTTCACTCCAACATATCATTAAGTAAATACCTGTCAGCAGAGAGCAGTTACCAGCACGTCTAAACACTTGCATAATGTGCCTTGCCTCTAAGGCATTGCCCTCATTTCCAACAGCACCAGCACGGGATAATAACAGCAACAATAGTGTCAGAAAGGGCTTGTGTACCCAGCTAATTTGTTTTCCCCACCTAATAAAAGGAATTAGCTCTCCTGTAAGATTTGCCCCATTTAACGCCTTCAACTCTACAACAAAGTTGCTCCCACAGCCATTTGACTTTCATTTACAGTAATTGCTGAGTGCGTGGAGCCCCTTCCCACAGACTGAACCTAACCCTGGGTAACCCATGCAGGAGCAAGCAGCTCTACAGAAGTCGCTTGTCCCAAAAACTCTGTGTCTGCCCCAGGCCTCCTCCACCACAGCCTGCACTGGCCCCAAACCCAGAGCAAGGGTCCTCTTGGCAGGTTTAGATCAGAAATGAGGGATGGGTTTTAATGACCAGGGTGGATAAACCCTGAAGCAGCTCAGTCAAGCCAGTGGCAGAGTGTCTGTTGCTGCCCATTTTACAATCAATAGCTGTGGTGCTCTTACAGCGATGCTTCAGCTCACGCACAAATCACTCAGGGAACTCCTGCTGCCAGCACTTAGTCTGGGGATAAACGATGGCAGCAGTCCCATCTGTGCCAGTATGACACAGCTGCCAGCTCGGGGCAGCCAGGGAATTCGGTGGAGATGTGCACATGGAGCACAGTGCAGGACCCTGAACAGACCCAGGCAGGACGCCTGGTGTTGGGACCAGCGCCGGCATCCAACCCACGCCTCTGAGCAGCTCCTGCCACCTTAGGAGGATCCTCCCCCACAAACACCAAACTCGAGTTTATTTTTAACTGGTGACCTCATTGCTCACTCCCTGCCAGCCCCAGCTGGGCTCTGTCCTCTGATGCCTCCAGCATCCTCCAGGGAGAGCAGCCCAGGGGACAGCCCTGTCAGTGCTCTCTGGACATGGGGACACAAAGCGTTACCCAGGGAACCAGGACCATCCTGACCACCAGGCCAGGCTGCAGCCAGCAGCATCTTTGAGCACAGAGTGGCAGCCAGGGCCAGCTCTAGGTCCCAACCCACAGACTGCACAGGCTCTGCTCTCGCCCTGCAGCGGGCACAAAGCTGCCCTTTAAGGAGGGAAAGCACCTGCCAGCCAGCACCCAAAGCACCAGTGTGACACCTCGAGCAGCTGTCACAGAAAACTCCCAGCAAACATGGATTAGCACAGTACAGGCCACTTATGTCCTGCATTTCTGTGCCAAGAAGCTTTTGACCACAGAACATCCATCTCTGCTTAAGTCACATAATCACAGACCACTGTTTATTTTGGATTCAATTTACACACCTGAGAAGGAAATGCCAGAGCCCTCCCCCTGCCACGAGCTCCCCCCTTCCTGCCTGTGAGTCATTTAATTTGTGCTGTGGGTGACCTGGTACAGGTGTCCCTTTAGTCAGGGCCACCAGTGGCAACGGAGCTGCTGCTTCTTCCAAATGAGGACAACTGCTCATCCTGCCAGAGGTTCTGCTGCTACTGAAAATGCACATTTTAATAATGGAAAACGAGTCCCTGGGAAGGCGGCTGGGCAAGGCCTGGGAGCACATGCCAAAGCCCACTGGGAAGACCAAGCCTTTTTTGTTTTAAACCTTTTCACAACAGCTGCCAGGAAGCAGCTCTTACAGCTGCAACTAACAGAATCACTCCCAAGGAAAGAAAACAATTGTGGAAAGCTTTTTTTTTCCCCTCCAAGTCACTGCCAGCATCTTAGCTGACTCTTATCTATTCTCAGCCACCTCTCACCTCCCCAAACACTACCAGAAGTGCTCAAATTACTGTCAGCTCTCATTACGTTCACAGGCAAGGCAAGGCCAAGCAGGAAGACCTCCAGACAGCTGAATGCTGAATTCTGATGAATCCTTTGGGTAGAAAGATTTCAGCAATTGTGGAACTGTTTTTGTTGTCTGTCTACTGCGGTCCTTGCACTGGCACACAAATGAAGCTGGTGCACGTTTGATTATTGGCTGCTGTAACAAAATCCAGGTGGGCACATGGCTGAAAGAATTACTGTCTGCATGTTAAAAAAAAATCACCTCGTTTCCTTTAATTATTAAACTACTTTACACTGAAGCACTGCAGGTCAGTAGAATTTATCTGCAAAAAAGCAGCTGCTGCTGCTCCATAAAACCCCATTACCTTTATTTCTTCTCTTCTGACATCTCTGTAAATTTTGGCAGGAGCAAAGCTGTCTCTTTGCACTGACACAGGAACTGGGAGCTCATCTGTGGGAGCTCTCCCTCCCCAGCCTGAGTTCACAGTACTCTTTCCTGCCATGAGAAAAACCCCAGCTGTCCTGGCCCCAGAGCTGCACCCAGTTCTGCCCCAAAAAAAGCAGTCAGGGCTGAGAAAAACCCACCGTTCTTTCATTTCATTCGTGCCCACTGCTACCTTGATAGCTTTTAACTGAAACGGTTGTCAAAACAAATCCTTTATTTAATAATGCTATTAACCAAAAGAAGAAAAAAAATACAGATTTTATTGTAGTGCAGATTTTTTTACCACAGACACACTCCTTTCAAGTCCAGTTTTTAAGATGTGAGAAAAAGCTCTTCCTTTGGAGATCTGATCAGTCTAACCATGACTAAGGCAGGGCTTTTTCCATATATATAAAATCAGAGCATTAGCCAAAAGGTATTCTAATACAAAAAACATTTCTCTACTGCACAACTAGAGCAGAGGAATGTTCTAAGCCTTCAGTATAGCAGAGATGTGCAAGACCTGCTAAAACCCAGAGGATTTTCAAAAGGGGATTTGAGCATCACTGTTACCAATGAGCAAGTGCAGAGGCAGGTGTGACACTCAGTCACCTCTGGTTAGCTATTATGGACTTCTTGAAATTCCATTTTAGCTGTGCATTTCTGCTCTTGTGATTCCAACAGAGGCTGCTGCCTCCCCATGGGCAGGCTCAAAAGATAAAGGAACAAAGCAGGGAACTTGCACAGCACAAAGAAACAGATACCATATGTGGAGCAGCTTCTGAGGCAAATTAGGACTCCTACTAACAGAACCAAATTGCTTCCTCTCTCCCTACTTTAATATATACCTTCCAAGAAGGAGCATTGCATTATAGTGTTTTTACACAGAGTATGTGAGTCTGTGAACAGTCTGTGGCTGACATGTCAAGCTGCACTGAAAAAGGGGAATCCTCCTGCTGAATTCTCTCATTAAATTGCCCAAACACGAATCAATCCCTTTTAGTCAGTTCTCATTTATTGCTATAAAGCCAAGTACCTGCATTCTTAGGGCCAGATCAGCATTTTCCCAGCTTGTGCTGAAGCAAGCACAGCATGAGAGAATGAGAAACAGCCCCCTGGTGAGCGTCCCTGTCCCACATCCCTGAATCAGTACAGACATCTCCAGGAAGCTGGGCTTCTCTTCAGCAACAACAGCTTGATAAGGAATCCTCTCTGCTCTATTCTGCCCAGTCTAGGAACTGCAAGGCTCATAATCATAAATATTTGCCTTCCCTTGCACCTCCTATCCAATATTCACTTCAACAAAAATGCAGAGCTATCAGGAACCCAATTATGCCTGACTTAAAAATCACACCATGATTTTAGCTAACTCTAACTAGCCAGCTGCTACTCCTCTCTTCAGCACTGGAGAAGCTCTCTGGACTGTGAACACAAAGAGCTTGTTAACACATACAGCATAGAGATTTCAGTGAAAAGATATAGACAGTCCATGAAACAGAGAAGCAATCTGCACTTTAAGTCTGTCACGTTGTCCACCAGCCTGGACTATGCTAATCACATCTCTCAGTGTGCTGTAAGAGCTGTCATTGCCAGACTGCACTTAATCACCATTCTTGCAGCAGCAGTGAACAGAGTTCATCTTTTTCCCTTTAATAAGAGCCATTACATCATTCTCCAGCATGGAAGCTACGAAGTGGGAAGGTCAAAAAGTTCTTAATTAGAAGGATTTTTATTACTGTGATAGTTCCGTTCTAGCCTCAATAAGAGATATCTGCAGTACAGGCAGCAAGAGCTGGAAGGCATCTTGGATGTAGGAAGCACTGTTTGAAGCCTGTGAAAACAAAAATCAAAATACACACATGAATAACTATGCTACCAATCAGCTTTACTCACCACATACTCATTTCAAACAGCATTGATTATGGAACAGAAAAAAACAGGAGCCTAGTGCTTGATGGATTTTAAAGGCTTCATTCTAGAGATCAATTTTGTATCAAGTTTTTGAGGGGCTTTATGCCACTAGGCAAAAAAAGCCACTGGCTTAAAGATTGCCAAACAAGATCAGATCCAATCCAAATGCAGGATACTGTTCTCAGTAAGAGATGAAAAGTGGTTATTTCTAAGTGAAGCATAGCATGCTGTGGCAGGAAGGAAGAACACACAAACATGAAACACCCCTTTCCTACCACGCCTCAGAGCTCTGCAAGCTTGAGAACCAACTCAGCAGTAAGGAAGTGTTGGGACTCTGGCATGCTAATTTCTGAACTTGTCTAAGGTTTGACTTTTCGTTTAAATTCTAAAAATCCAGACTGCTGAATTTAATGTGTGTCTCCTGACCCATCATTACTGTGAGCAGACACTCACTCCTCACTAAGTAACTCACCTCTTGTGCAAATCGACATACATTTATCAAAACTTTCAAGTTATTAGACAGGTAAGCACAATTTTAGACCATGGGTTAGAGAACTTGGCATGCATAAGGATCCTGAAGTGGGAAGAACCAACATATCTATTTTTAAAGTATTAGCTTAAAGTTTTAACGTTAGCATAACTGACCTCCAAAAACACTCCAGTGATTAAGGGATTAAGCACATCTGCTTTCTCTTTGACCTGCAGAGATCAGACATATATTATCCTGACTGAAAATTTGATCACATTTCTTCAAGCAAGATAAAGCTAAATCCTCAGTAAGTTTCAAACCACCACTGCTCCCTTGACTAGAGGAAAGCTAAGCCACAAGCTTAGCTGCCTTAGCATGCAAATAAGAACAGAGTAACCTGCATGTGCCCAGCACAGGTGGGGTATGAATGCACATCACATCTTCAAATGAACTGGGGCCAAGTGGAGAACCCAGAGATGATGATGCTATCTTCAGTGACACCCGAGTGCTTTGGAAAATCCACAACAGACTCGCAAACATTATTTGCTTCTGTCTCCTCGGTACTGGGAGCACCAATTCCCAGCCCCACCCTGTGCCAGGCTGAATGCAGCAGGAGCCTCTCAAAAGCTCAGCTGCCACAGTTTGAGGAACACTGGCCTAGAAGATCAGTTCACAGGGAAAAAACTGCATATGTAAACATGCAAAAACAAAAAGCACTTCATGGCAAAGATCCCAAGGCTGAAATCAAATAACCACATCTCATTCCAAAGAACTGTGGTGTAACTCCTACCCCTGCAGTCGTCAAGCACGTTGTGAACTCTTTAGAGAAAGCTGACAGCTCTTTACAGAGCATGATCGTCAATCTGTGGAGGAAGAGAGGGAAAACAATGAAGTAAAAACAGTCCTCAAGATGAAGTTTCTTTCAGCATGCCTTTAAAACATAAATGCCTTGTTTCCATGCTTATTAAGTTAAATTAAACCAAAATTTATACAGAACATTTAAATGGTGTATGAAGGTTCAGAAATTTCCCAAATAAAATAGAGAGGGGAAAGATGGAGAAATAAATAATTAAAACAGAAGATGTGGAACAGCACTCAGAGGACGGGCACATCCATCCAGAAGGAACAGTACTGACTTGCCTTTTTTTACTGGCAAGTGCCATTTTCTGAATTAGAAGGTACTGCATATTTCAGACACAGGTCAAGTATCTCCTGTGCAGTAATTTTGCAGTCTCACATACCAAACATACTAAATGATTAACAAAGAGGTAATCAGGAATCACTTTTATACAACTGCTTTGTCATGTTTTAAATCTCTGCCTACAGCCTAGCAAAAGCTTAGGGCAAATATCCTTCTAGGCCACACAGAGTTTTCAAGTAGGGTTTCCTCTTTCTTATCAATAAATTCTTTAAACTGGAAAGAGACAGATGAGTTCTGCTGGAAGATAGTGATGCCACCTGTCACAAATTCACAAATTTGCCAAATTCCTAAATTTAAACACCAAATTCAAGCAGAATTCAAGAGCCCTGCATTGCATGGATTTGCAAAGACTTATTAGGCAGTTTAATCAGTAATTATATGCGATCCATTTACTGAGAGATGCACTCACTGTGAAAGGGACTTGGCTCTGTCTGTGGCTGTCACCTCCTGTTTCTGACCATAGAGAAACAAAGCTGCAGTTTTGTGAAACATTTCAATGGAGCAGGCCGTCAGTTCTGCCAGGCTTCTTATGGCAAATGCATGAATATCCTGCAAGAGAGACAAAAATTCCCCATACCATACAAAAACTAGCAGCTTGTATTATTTAAAACAAGTCAATCACACAACATACTGTCACTACTCTGCCCTTTTAGACCTCAGAACCCACACAGAAATAGAAACTCATAAACTCTGTGAATCACAACTGCAACTCAGCAGCCAGATAAACACACTGCAGCCTAATATTCTTTTCCTTGATTACTCAGTTACCTCTACTGATTTCTTAGCATCCTGGTCACCATCTCTGGATTCTACTTCTTGGTTTTCTTCACTTTCTTTTCCTCCTTTAGGGAGACTGCTGTTGAATTGTGCTATCCACTCATGAGCAGATGTTCTCACCTGTAGCAAGAAGTGCCATGGTATTTAATGACTGGAATGATGCCCCCCTGCACACCACAAGACAATGGAGTACTGGATCTCTCTAGAGGAAGGGAGCAGCTACAACTTCGGAGCTTCTGAGAAGAACCAGGACAAATGATCCCAGTGCCACCAGGATTTTGCAGAAGTTTGGCTGCACTGATGTAGTTGAGGGCAGTTGTTTCTCTAGCACCAGGAGCTAGAGTTTACCAACAAGACCAGACTATCAGAGGTGCTCTAAAAACATGTCTGCAGAATGCTGCTGCCACTTGGTGGATCTGAAGAGTACTGAAACGATGGCAAGAGAGATGATTCTTCCTCATACCAACTCCTGAACGGAGTAAAACCAGGTGCTTTGTACCAAAAGGAGGCCTTCAGTTCATGACTGTAGGTTATTTCACCACGGTGGCTGAAGGTTCGCATGATTCTGCCCCATAAAGTTGAAGGAAAACGCCCATCTCCTTTGCCTACCATTGCCAAAAGATCTAAAATATGGCTTGTTTTTGTCAATTTGATATTTTCATAAGCATGCAGGTGAAGAGAAACCCTTCCTGTGAGGAAACTCTCCAGCTTTTAGAACATGGAAAATAACTCACCGTGATCACTTTGTCTGGCTTGGAGGAGATGTGCAATTCTGAAAACAACTCTGTTACTTCTTTTGTGAATTCCTCGTCTCCTAAAGGACAGGAAAGGTTAAAGAATCCGCACAAAGGACAGATTCAGGAATAAGCAGCACTTCAATGCACAACTAGTTCTGCACAAGTCTGTCAACTGTTTCCTTTATTTCTCTTTGAACCATCACCTCAGGCAAGAACGCATCAAACTCAGTCTTTTCAAATACAATTTCTAAGGTAAGTTCTGCAAAGGTGGAGACATCAGCACCTGAAGGTTAGTTCTTGCTTTCTCAATTCTAGTTTTGTAGCTAAGGTAACTCCATTTTTTTACCTTTTATTTTTTTACAGGCAGCCTTTTATAACACACTAACTTGCACATCACCTTGGAGAGTCTGAAATATCACTTAGAGCCTATGGTTCTCCTATTATATATGGCAGAGCAGATGTGAGATTCATTATGTGCAAATATAAAAGATACATTAACTGTTGAATGATAGCAAGTGCAGGTGTGTAAGCCCTCCCTGATGAGCATTTAGGTAAAAGCAATGCAAGAAATTTACATTTAAATCCATGTAATTCTCAAGAATCAGGGCTCTTGTGTGTGAAGGTACCTCTGAATTTTTTTATATGTATGGCTAACTCTGATTTAAAGAACAAATAAAAAGGCTTTTTGCTTTCCCACAGGTTGGACAATTCTATTCACCATCTTTCCCCCGGTCAAGGAAACCCACTCTTTCTCTGAATTTGCCTTTTGGCTCAGGGTCAGTTGTATGAACTGCCCAGGAGTCAAACAACTCTAATCCTGCTCTGGCAAGAAATCATTCGTGCTACAGAATTACTGCACAGCAGCTTTCCAGAGATGAAGGGTGTTGCTACCTGCCATGCCCCTGGCCACAGACGGCTTTAGGAATAAGCATCCTAAAGCTGCTAAAGAATAACTCAAATTTGGCATCATGCCCACCGCTACCGATCAGGGCTGGCTGGTTCTGCATTGAGGATGAGCTTCTCTTCTCAGAACCTCAGGGTCTCTTACCCTTCTTTTCTTCCTCTTCTTCTTCAAAGAATTCAGGCAAAGAAAATGCTTCTTTGAGTTGTTCCATTTCCTCCTTCAGTGTGTCCAACTCCTCTCCAGAGAGGGCATTTAGAACCGCTTTCACCTGGTTAGGGGCAGCACAGCCAAAGAGAGAATCAATAAATCCATCCAACAGGATGGAAAATGCAGGCCAAAGCAGCAAACCAGTGGGGACGAGGAGAGTAACCTGTGAAAAGTTGAAGACCTGCAGGAACTGACTGGGGCAAAGGGAATGGCTTTAGGAGCTGAGGACAGGACAAACTGCTCCCAAGGCAAACACCAGATCCTAATGCAAGGATCAAAGTGAAGTTCTGTAATCATTTTACAGCGAGTTCTGAGCACTTGATTTTACATGTATATACATATATTTCTAATCTTTTCCCCCTGCTCAACTGAACTCGAAATAGAAAGCAAAATGCTCAAGGCCATTACCTTTGATTCACTCTCTCTGGAAAGCATCTCTAAGGCCTCCAGATGCGAAAGACCCTGAAACTCATCAAACAGTAACCCATAATGGGCTTTCTTCTCAGTAGCCATGGTAACCTCGGTAGCTGTCTGCTGCTCTTCTTTCTCCTTTGCCTCTCGTAAGACCTGAAAAAGAAAAGCAGAGGCCTCGTGACAGCACCAGGAGATAGAGAATACAGGAGGAGAAGGCTTTTGGCTCAATAGCAAAAATGGTTGCTTAATGACAGGACCACAAAAGAAGGGAGAAGAAATAAGAGAAACCAATGAGGTGCTGAGAGGGAGCTGCTGTACCTGAGATAACGTGGAGGTTCTGTTTATTAGGCCCTTTGTTTTTTTGAATCCAGGGTCTCCCTCAGCTATTACATCCATTGTCTTTTTTCCGATGAATTCCAAGGCATCCAGACCTCCACTAATAACACTTTTCCCCTAGGAATCAGATTTGGATAAAAACAGCACATAAAATTCACAGAAGATTATGCAATGGAAGAAATAGAATTGGGAGGGTTTTATCAGCACTCTTATGCTGGGCACTCACATAAAAGCCAAATTGGTCCCTGTCACCCTAATATTCAACCCTAATCATCACAAAGAGAGCAGCATGACATGGAAAGAGCCACAACACATTATCACCCAACAGCTTATTACAGCACCCAGACAGCTGCAGCAATCTGATGGGAAATACATTTTTAGTTTGTGAACAAGCTGGTTCTCAGCACATTACAGTATTTAGTTCTCATCCTTCCAATGAGAAAACACCAGACCTGTGGATTTTGATTGCTAACTTTTGTTGAAGCCTTAAAAGCAGAAAGAGAAGCCAGCCTTCCATCTGCAGCTCTTTCAGATTCACAGGCAAATTGACAAGACAGCAGATCACAAAAGCAGTTTCTAAGGGTAATGGCTTCCTTTGAAGTGCATTTCTCATGGTCACAGGAGCAAGCTGATTTCCAAGCAAATTGGGCTAGTTTCACAGAGGTTTTTGAAGAGGAGAATGGATTTCATCTCTAGACAGCTCTGTGGAAATCAGTGGAAATATTCCAGGAATGAGTCTGACCCTGCATTTACCTGCTTACTCCAAAGGAAAGGAGCAGAGGTGACAGAGTACAGAGGTGACATGCACAGAAATGCATGCTCTGCACAATCCACTGTTAGGACTTTTTTGTTATGTACCAACATTTAATACAGAACTATCAAAATTTAAGAGATCTTTCACATTAGGTGCCTTAGAAGCAAGGCCCAGGATAAGGGCTGTCTGAAGGTTGGAAGAGTTTCTCACCATTCATCCCACAAATGACAAAATTAAGTCTCCTCTTTCAATGTTTCAGATGAAAGGCCAAAACCCCGAAGTTCCCTTAAACCCATTTTCTCCTGCATTCCCAACTCACTCACTGTGCTTTGGACAGCAGTAGAGATGGTTGATAAAACTTCAAGAGCCCCAGCAATAGGGAAGGAGCTGCCATCATCAGCTGCATCTGCGTTGCTGGCAGTAGGATTCTCACTTCCTGCATTAGAAGGAAGAAAATTAACTTCTTGACTTCCAAAAAAAAAAAAAAAGATCCTGTCAGCCACAGAGTGGAGAAAATCAACAGACACCAAGTGTCAGCCAGGATCAAACCTGTAGTTCAGATTATTTTCCTCCCTACCTTTCAGAACTAACAGAACCAAGCAATGACCAACCAACCAACCAACCAACCATTATTTTAATGTTTTTATTATCAATCTCAATGTGCGCAGTGCAAAGTAAGGTGATCCTATTTTGGGGCTGATTATGTCATGAAAAACATTTCAGGGTTGTTCTTATGCAGTACAAAACTGACCTCTTGTAGCATCTTTAGACTCTGATGAGATTTCACTAGGACTGGGGATCCCAAGGGTTGTTTCTGCTTTTTCTATGACATTTGAAATACCTTGACCTAGAGAAGACAGAAATCAGAACAGAAACAGGATTAGAGCTGCATATTCTTTTTTTATTATCCTGAATTCCTTCTGTTCAAAACAGTTTAACCAGCACTAAAACCTCCTTCTATCCTGCTCACCTACCAATGTAATGAACCAAGGTTTCATCTCAGCTTTTAAATGAAGTTGTAAATACTGGCTGAACACCAGTTTAAAATACCAGGTGAAAATTACAGAAACCCCTTAAAAACTTGAAAGTAATTCTGTCTGTGCACACCTCCTTAATCTCACTGTACCTTTCGGTACAAGCTTTTCCCATTACTTGAACAATTCTCTTGACATTTTTCCAATAATGGCTGCTATAACTGAAATCCCCTTCTCTAGAAACAAGTTCTAAAGTATCAGCTTGAGACACAAAACATGATTAAAATATTTATCAAATACCAGAAAGAGCCTTACCTACAGTAGCTACGGTCGCAGACGCAGTTGACAGAAGAGATTTCCCCCAGCTTCCCCAGTAGCCCCACCCTGTCTGAACTGCAGGAGGATCTGAGACCTTTAATGAAGAAAAACAGAAGACTGATGCAGGCATTATGGTGAGGAAAGGAACACAAGAAGAAAAGAACACAGTCTGTGACATGTGACTTTTGTGCAGCTTTTTCATTTCAGAGAACAGCAATGTGAATTTTCAGAAAGGAGAGGGGCTTATGCTCAGAGCTCTCCGGTGCTCAAAGCCACGAAATGTGAAGTCACATCATTCCGAGCAAGCACAGGAACATACCTTGATGGTTTCAGCTGCAGGCTTTTCTGTGGCAGCTGGCTGGCTTGGGGGCTTGGGTTCAGGTCTTTTCCGAGTCACAGGCACAGTCTCTTGCTCCCTCCCTTCACTGCTTTCAGAGCAACCAAGTTCCTCTGTCTTCTGTTCATTTTCATCTTCATAAGAGGTTTCTTCTTTCAGATTTTCACCACTGTCTTCCTCAGACATGACTACAAACCACCACAGAAAGCAAAGCAAATAAAATAATCACTCCCTTGCACTTTGACAGAAGTTCAAGAGCATCATGTTGGTGTTTCAAATAAATAAACACAACAATGTTGCCACACATAACCCCATGTGTGTACACCAAATTATGTCTGACTTGAAGAAATGTCATACTTGGAAGTTTAAAGTCCCACAGGGACACGTGGCTTTATCTAACTGACACACCCTCTCTGCAGGAAAAAAAACAGTTTGCTAACTCTGAAAAACAAATGACGCTACAAAAGGGCCTCATGTAATTAAATCCATTACGTGTTCCACCAAAATAAAAGTGAAAACAAATCGCTTGGGATGGCTGCTGTGAGGAGCGTAGGATACAAATGGGGACAGCTGTCAGAGAGCTGAGCAGGTAGGGAGGCAGCCACTGGGTCACTTCTGTACGTGGGGATGAGCAGCGCAGGGCAGGAACACCCCCAGAAGCTGTGATGTGCTCCAGCAGCCGCCCCAGCATGGCGAAGCGGGGATGGGGATGGGGAGCCCACGGGCGGGGCTGTCACCCGCCCGGGCTGCTGCGGTGAGCGACGGGCAGGGCCAGGCTGAGCAGCCCAGGACCACACCGGGGTGACGCTGTGTCCCCGGCCAGGCGCTCACTGATGCAATCGGGGCAGCTGCCCCGCCACGGGGCAGTGATGGCCTCAAGCGAAGGAAAGGGACAGCTCCGGCTGCGGGCTGGGGACCCCCACCCCATCTGCCCAGGACCCTCCACAGCGACTACCGCGGCCCCCGGGTCACCCCCGGCACCCTCCGCACGCCGCGGCCCTGGAGGCCTCCCTGCGCCTCCGCTGCCCCAGGAGCCTCCCAAGGTCCCGTAACCCGCACACGGGGCAGCTCCATATGGCACCCCACGTTCCCTAACTCCCCCCGTGGCGCTCCTGCCGCACAAGCAGCCCCGCAGGTGCCCACACACCCCCCATGGTCCCGCCTGCCCCACACGGGCCCCCCAAAGCGCCTCTCCCCGCGGGGCTCCCCCTGCCCCGCAGAGCCCCCGAGCCCCGTGCCGGGCCTCACCCTCGGCGCTCGGCGCGGCCCCCGCGGCTCCGGGCGGACCGTGAGCAGCGAGGCCGGCGCAGAGCGGCCCCGGCGCTGCCCCGGAAGCGGCCCCAGCCCGGGGAAGCGCGTCCGGGCGGCGGGGCCGGCGGCGGCGGCGGAGCTGCGGGACGGGCCGGGCCGGGCCGGGCCGGGCCGGGCACCTTGTCCCGGTGAGAGCGACGGTACCGCCAGGCTCACCTGGCGAGATCGGGGTCGGGGGACGGCGGCGGAGGGGAAGGCCGCGGGCCCGAGTCCCGCCTCGCTGTTTTGGCGTGGACATGGAGCGGGGGGAATCGGGACGGGTTTGGAGGGCAGCGAAGGTGGTGGAGGGCCTCGAGGGGAAGCCACACGAGGAGCGGCTGAGGTCACTTGGTCTGGTCAGCCTGGAGACGAAGAGGCCGAGGGCAGAGCTCATCGCGGGCTGCAGCTCCTCACGAGGGGCAACAGAGGGACAGCTCCGATCTCTGATGTGTGTGACCAGGGACAGGAGCCAGGGAACGGCTGGAGCTGTGTCAGGGCAGGGTTAGGTGGGTATTAGGAAAAGGTTCTTCCCCCAGAGGGTGCTGGGGCACTGAGCAGGCTCCCCAGGGAATGGGCACGGCCCCGAGGCTGCCAGAGCTCCAGGAGCGCTTGGACAGCGCTCTGCGGCACGGGCTGGGATTGTTGGGGCGTCCTGGGCAGGGCCAGGAGCTGCACTGGATGATCCTGTGGGTCCCTTCCAGCTGGGAATATTCTGAGAGGCTGTGTTTCTGGCATGACGTCATGCCCCAGAGCCACCAGCTCGCGTGACGTCACCCCCCTGGTGGCCCGGTGCCCTCGGCTGCAGCGTGGCCGTGTCGTGTGTCGTGTGTCGTGTGTCGTGTGTCGTGTGTCGTGTGTCCCACTGCCACCAGCAGCCCGGCGGGACCGACGCTTTTCCACAAGTGAATTAGGAGCGTACAGAGGCTGTGGTTAAGTGTAGTGTTAAGTGGAGCTTTGTGCCCGGTCGGTTTTAGCTGACAGGGCAAAAAAACCTGTTTTGGTGCACAGCCGATGCCGTGTCGTGGTGAGTTACCCCGTGACAGGTGTCAGGCAGCCAAGGATTATGCACAGGAAAACACCGAATCCCGTCATGCAGCCTCACCCAGCGAGGCTGGCCCTGCTCTCCTGTGGATTTGCTCCTTAGGTTGGTTTTTGGGCCCTGGGTGGTGCCACTCTGCACCGTGGAGCTTTGGTTGGTGCCAGCAGAAGGTGAACCCTCCCTGCGGCCTCTCCCATGCTGGGAGCTCCTGGAATGGCTCTTTTCAAGGCTGTTCTGTCTATTTTTATAAACTTCCCAAGAGTTCCTGTCTGCAGGACTCTGCCAAATGTGTCTCCCTGGTTTGACAGAGGGTCAGAGAGGGCTTGAAAATGGTATTTCTGCAAGACATCAGCAGCCTGTGCTCTGTCAGGTGTGTCTCGGTTTATTGCTTCACGTTACTCCAGGTATGAAGTGATGTTATAAGCAGTGAATGTAAAACCATATAACTTGCAACCTCTTGGGCCCCAATTTTGCAGTGCCATATAAATGTGTGTAATTTTAAGTACTATCAATGCTTCCACTGACCTCGGTGGGACTACTTAGAGTGCTCTAAGTTAAACACAAATACACTTCTTCAGGATAGGAGCCAAGGATGACTCATACAAGCGCATGCATCACAGATTTTTATCTTTCCACTGCTATTTGTTGTTTCAACTTATGGTTTAATAAAGGTTAAATGTGTGGAGCTCAGCTTCAGGTTCAGTTGTAAAATAGCCAGTTTCTATTCTGCACATTTCATCTTGCTCGAGCTTAACACTTTGTTGAAGAATTGTGATGTTGGCACTGATCACGGTTTATCCTTTTTGGGTCCTTTATCAGCTCCAGCAGCTGTTTTGCATAAGTGCAATGGATGAAGAATATGGATTTTGCAAATCATTTTATTGTTCCCAGCACTCGGCAGTGAGAGATCATTGTCTGCTTAGCAGTAATGGCTTTTCCAAAAGACAAACAATTTCTAATAAATCAGACCTCGAAGAATTTAATAGTAAAATTAAATGACCCATCACCAATGGTTTATACATTATGCAGGCTCAGTGCAAGTATAGTGGAGAGCATATGCAATTACTGGAGATAATTATTCTTACGAGGGAAAATGTTGCTGAGTGTTTCTTGTGTTAAATAAATGAGTGAGATTCCTAATGTCATTTAGAAGGAACGTCATAGACGCTTGGAAATCTTAACAATTCAAATTTAATAATTTAAAATGACAATAGCACAGGCAAAGCATAAGAGGCACTGGGATTATTCTTTAATAAATCTAAAGTATCAGTTGGGAGGTTATTGCTTTAGAAGACTATGGTTCGAGAGTGAAGATGGGGGTTTGTCTTTGCTGCAGAGCTGTTGTGAGTTGTAACTGCATCAGGTGCTGTGAAGTCAATCTGATGTGTGGAAAAGCCATTAAGTGCATTTTTAGCTGAAGGCAGCTGGGTCACGGTGTGATGTCAGCTGAAGGTCTGCGACCACAGCACCTCACTTGCCACGACAAGCTGTGACAGACTTTCAAAGCAACCCAAATGTCAGTGGTCCACAAACTACTACCAGTCCACAGCCTGCCTGGTGAGGAGCCTGCACAAGGTTACCAAAACAAGCAGGTCAGTTGTCAGCAGCCATTTGAGGGCTCTGAAACACTCTGAAAATACCAGGGGTCGAAAAAGGGAAGGTTAAAACCACTCCCTCAAAAAGAAGAATAGTTATTGATCAACAGAAGCCTTAGTATTGGATTCTTTTCAGACCTGTGCTGTTGCTGTGGATGGGATGCTCTTCTTCAGAGGCAGCAGGACTCAGTAACACTTTCTCTAAAGTGTAGCTGGTGGAAAACAGGAATGAAAGAGGCCTTGGGTCTGTTTTTAACGGTTTAGCTATGGGAAAGTAGCTTCTCCAGAACAATGGTGTAATTGAGTTCTCTGCACTGGTCTCATCTTAAATGAAAGGACAAGAGGCATGATAGAAAACAGAGTGGGGCCAATGATTAAAAAAAAAAAAAAAAGAAAAAGAAGGCAGCTGAAGGGATTGCTGTTTACAGAGAAACAAGTTGGGAGCCTGTTTTCCAGTTTCTCTTGCAGGATTCAGTGGGTGAGTTGGTTAGTCAAGCTTGAAGGAGAGTTGGACTCAGCTGTCTTCTTTGCCTTCTTTGTTAAACTGGTTTTGGCAATAGCAGCAGCAGAAATGGAAATGGGTCAGATAACACATTTCTCATCAGATGTCAAGTCTGGAATCTGGTTTGACCTTCGACAAATTAACTTTCACTGAAAAAATTCCCAGTCTGGATAGCATCTTATCAGGAGAATTCCCCCTTTTGAATACTCTTAGTTTGTCTCTGATAAAAGACAATTACTAGAAATGACCTGGTTTTATGCATATTACATTATTTTTCAGAAGTGCTTTAGATAGTGTTAACTAGTAATTCTAGAAGGATGAAAAATGTCTGCATTATTTATTAAGTAAATTAGTCCCTTTGTGTCATGATATTTATGAAATTCCATTCCAATAACATATGTTATTTGCAGAAGAAAAGATGATAAATTTGAAGTCACCCAGTCAATGGTATGAAGTGAGATATTCTTTAGGATAACATTTGAGCTTGTGGCTTCTGTACTTTGTAAATGGTTTTTTAAGGCTCTGGAGCAGACTAGATGGAATCATAACTTCAGGGAACACATATTGGATTAGAAATTTCCTTGAATCAGGCTTCCAGGAAAATTGATTACAGATTGTCTCATATCAGTGTCATCTCATTTTGTTACAAGTTGGTTTTATTCTGGCTTGTAAAAAAGGAAAATCCTTGTGTGCAAAAGACAGAAAATTAAAGGCCATATTCTAATGTCTTAAAATATCTTTAGTGCACATTAATTTGAAGACTGTCTGTCCCTAGACAAATCAATTTTTCACATTGCTATGAAGTTTGGGTAGAGAAGACAATAAGATATGACTGCTGAGCTGTAGCAGCATAAAGTAAAAGATTTTCAACAGGAGCTCATTGTAAAACAAGCAAGAATAACGGGAAGCAGACTTAGAAAATGCAGCAGCAACAAGAGACATTGCAAAAGGAGAAGTATGTTTAGACATCAGTGTCCTGATGTTCAGAAAGGGACTTCCTTTCTGTGGCTATAGATAACCACCAGGAGACTTTCCCCAAGAAATTAAATCATATTATGTAGTATTTAGACATCTAATGCCAATTGTGCCCCAAAAATCAAGTAAGTAGATGTAAATGCTAAAAATCCGATGTGTGTGTGCTTTGCTTTCGCTGGATGGTAAATGAAAGGCTTTAGAAAACCAGGGCTTAAAAGCACTTTGGTATTGGTGGGGAGGGAGGCAGAAATTACATCCTCTTTCTCTCTTTTCTTCCTCTATTAAGAGAGCACTTTTTCACTGGTAACAAATGCAGAATCCACTTTTAAAGATAATTACGCTTTTCGAGTAGTCTGAACAATTTGTTCTTTTTGTAAAACCTTTTTCCCCTTAATGATTATTGTTCCAGAGATTATTTATTTGATTGGGAAGATGAACATCTAGTGGACTGGAGGTTATGCTAATGCCTTCTTACCCTCATTTTATTACTGTGTTCTGAGCAAAGCTCTGATTTGGAACCTCTCAGCTGACAGTTTATATTATGCTAATCAAAATCTGTTTACTGGAAATTAAATTTAAATATACGGTAACCTTGCTGTCATTAATAAACTTATTGCTTTATTTTTTTTTCAGTTGTACTTCCAGTTTCCACTTCAGATATTGATGGTCTTGAAAGTGCATTTGGATCCCAGACATTTTCTGTAACGGAACAAATCAAGAGCCTCCTCTCCTATCTCAGAGCAATACCGACAGCTTAATATCATATGACCTCATTTCTCCAAATTAAATGAAAGAAGAATTTTCACTAGCTTTCCATGAAGCTCAGCTATTGCCTGTTAATTTTGACTGTTAGTGCTGATCTTTCAGTTGGATTCACAGTGGAAAATGTAGCTTTTAACAGGACAGTAGCTTTTGGGTCTTTCAATGCATCACTTCATGCAGTGTCTCAAGCTTTAATAAGTTCTCCAGCACACCATGATATCATAGCCAAAGAGGGGACCAGTATTTTAATTGAATGTAAACTGAACATCAGCCAGTATGAACATATCCTTTGGTATAACTCCAGAGGACACCTGCTTGAACAGAAAGATGAAGGTATGTTTTCCTGCTGTTTTCTATTCATCATTATTCCCCCTTTATACAGTATTGGGAAACCCCTGGGACTTTATTATAATTTTTTCTTCCTTTCCTCCCATTTCTACAATTGGGAGGTAAGGAGAAGGCAAAACACAGCACTTTGCCCTGTGATATGTGGCATGTGAATTAGAGCTGAGTTCTCCTGTTCCAGCCCATGCATCCTGCTTTGGTGCCCCACAGAATCATGTTGTTCAAGAGTCATCCCAGTATGCCTTACAGAAGCAAAGCCACTTCATCTTACCAGATACTAACTGATGGTTTCGTTTACTATTGCTCTGGTTTAAATTATGTTTTTCCAAGTGCATGAATGAAACACAGTTCTCCACAACTTGGGAAAATTTGAGCTGGCAGTTGGTGCTTTAGTTTTGTTGCAGGATATTTTAAACCATGGTAGCTTAGTACATTTGTTTCTTGGTTTATGCACCAGAGAGACTGTGGAAAGTAATGCAATATGTAATAGCCAATGATGAAATTCATGCTATTTAACCCTTTTGAACTGAAGTGGAATATATTTTCCTAGCCATTGGCTCTTACAGTTCTGTTCGTGTAATTTTTTATTTTAAAAAAATGTTACAGAGATGCATGTGTTTTTCTCTATTAGTATTAATGAAGGTCATCGAACTAATTGATAGGATCTTGTTGGAGGCCATCTTTCTGCCTTAAGTATTCTGCAACCTTTTTGTAGTTATAATGCCATCTGGAGATTAGTTCAAAGTAGAGTAATTAGAAGAATAAGTTATGAAAACAGTTCAAAGTAGAGTAATTAGGAGAAATGAGTTATGAAAACAGTTTTCCCCGTAAGTTATAAATGCACAGCAAATGCTGTATAAAGCTTCTCATATTGATTTCTTTTTACTTGGGTTTTGCATGTCAGCACTGCATGCTCAGCAGAAAACTGCCTCGAGAAAATTCTGGGTTCTTTTGCCAACAGAGCCATTTACAGACTGATCTTTTTCATGGGTCACTTGACTTTTGACTCTGAACGTATGGAAAATTAGACTTTATAGAGGACAGTCTTTTAACATAGGGTGAGAAGCCCTAGTTAAGAATTAGGATCCCTGTCAGAAAGAACCAGCAGGCCAGAAGCACACTGGAAAGAGCAGATGAGAGAAGAAAGTAAAACCAGTGTAGCAAGCATGCAGAATAATTTACCACTAAGCAGTAGGATGGGTTAGTGGGTATTGGCTTTCTGTGTCACAAGCATGAAAAGAACATTTCAGTCCTTGGTGTATTGTTAGTGTTAAGCTACAAGTGGACTGCTTACTGCCAAGCTTTGACTCCTGTTGATGTTTACCCTGGGATTTTTGTTTCACAAGTTCTGTTTATTTCTTTTATTCTGCAGGTGACCGGTGGAGGATTGCTGATAATTCCCTCAACATCACAAAGGTCAGCTTTGCTGACCGGGGCCGGTACACGTGTGCAGGCATTAATCATAACAAGACCTTGTACTACACAGTCACCCTGAGGGTTATCTTCACCTCAGGGGACATGAGTATCTACTACATGATTGTGTGCCTCGTTGCCTTTGCCATCACCCTCATTTTGAACATCACCCGCCTGTGCATGATGAGCAGCCACCTCCGCAAAACTGAGAAGGCCATCAATGAGTTCTTCCGTACGGAAGGGGCTGAGAAGCTGCAGAAGGCTTTTGAGATAGCCAAGCGTATCCCTATCATCACGTCTGCCAAAACGCTCGAGCTGGCCAAAGTCACTCAGTTTAAGACCATGGAGTTCGCTCGGTACATCGAAGAGCTCGCCAGGAGCATTCCCCTCCCACCCCTGATCCTTAACTGCAGGGCATTCATGGAGGAGATCTTCGAGGCCGTGCGAGTCGACGACCCCGACGAGGTGGGCAAGGAGGACAAGCCATCCCCCGGCTGTGGGGCCCAGGCCGCGCTCTTCCCCAGGAACCCGGAGATGAAGCGCAGCGATTCCCCGGCCGGGGATTCGGACGATGGCTCCATGAGCGAGCAGGGCCAGGAGATCGCCGTGCAGGTGTCCATCCACCCCCAGTCCCAAGGGCAGAGCATTGACACGGTGTCTCATGACAGCTGCCACTCTGTGCCTGCCGAGGAAGGCACCTGCTGAGCCCAGTGATCCACAGGGTGGAAGGAAGCTTGGGTGATCCAGGGATACCATGAGAAAAGGGTCTGCAAACAAGCTGCCTCAGTCCCACGTGCACAAGAGTTTTCCAAATTGCAAGGTGCCAGAACTAGTTCTGAAATGTGTATTTTCTGTCAGTGTTCATTTAACCATTCCAGTCTGCTAGAAAAGGCCGTTTGAAATATTGTGCTGGGGCTTTTCTTTCTAAAGCAGGCTTGCTATATTTAAAATAGTTACAAAACAGGAATTCTTTGTCCTTGGCTCCTTGGTAGCTTTTGATACTTTTGATCTGTGTGAGAAGTGACCAAGCTGAGCAGTACAACTTGCAATAAGAACGTTTTCTTTGTGAGCTCCTTCTTTCTTCATGAAGTTGAGCCGAAATTCCTTTGAGTCAGTGTTGTTGTCTTGTTGAATTGAGTTCTGTGCCCTTTTTGAGTTGCCTCTTGGTGTTTGTAGCCCATCAGAACCATGGTGAGCTTGAACAAATCTATTTTGTGTCACGTGCTTCTGTGTTGCTATCAAAATGTACTGTACTTAGGAAATGAATAGTGCCAGGATCTGCTGCTGGATTAAATGAATTGTCTTAGTTTCAAACCAACTTCGAGAATAACCAGGAGGTCTCAGTTTTCTGTGCATCTGCAGGAAACTTGTGTGAATTCTAAAAGCTTGTTGCTTAAACTTGGTGCTGATTGCCAAAGCGCCTTACCCTGGTCCTGTCCCCCAGAGTGGAGTAGTGACAGCACCGCTGGCACTGCTTGGCTTTTGATTTTGCTGATTTCACTTACTATAGAAAATCCAAAGTTTTATATTGTATTTGACGTTGTTGTGAGAAAAGGATGACAGTGATCACATAGTGGCATAACTCATAAATGAATTTATCATCTACAGACAGGTGTCTCAGGCACATCTTCCTGAACAGCATTGTAATAAAGCAGATGAAAAGTACTGACACTGAGTCGCTCTGCTGTGGCTCCTACTGTCAGAAGGCAGTGGCAGAGAGAGTGAGGGCCTGGCTGAGCTGTTTGCCAGCCCCTGTGTGCAGGAGTGGAGGATTCACTGATAGAGCCCAGCCTCATGTGCTGCAGAGGTGGCAGAAGGGAGAGCTGCAGGTGCTGACATACGTACACACACAGGAGCTTCACCAAGGATCTCCTGCCTGGCTTCGTCAGCTGTAGAGATCCAGCCTCCAGGAATCAGAGTGCAGACAAGAATCTAGTTTGTTCTTCCACTCTTTGGTGCTGATTTTTTTTCTCTTTAACATTTGTAAGTTGTATCACTTAAATAGCATTTTATATCCTGTTGAGATTTAGTAGATGTAAAGCTTGTAAGCACTCCACAAATTAATTTCGTACAACTACTGGAAGCATATTGCCATATAATTTTAACAACTTGGCAACAGGAGCGCCATTTAATTTCACACAACTCTTTTTTCTTTCCTTATTATTACAGAAATGTCAGTTGAACAAGTGATTCTGGAGGGCTGCTTAGGATTCTTAAGAGGATTTGACATTACATTTACATGAGTAGAGGTGGAAAACAAGCAGGCACAGTGGTAATAGCAGGGTGGGGCTGTCTGTGGTAATACATGCTCAGAATGAAGGGGCTGAACGAATTATAGTTACCATATCAGAGAGAGGGAAATGACAGCATCTATTACCATTTTAAACTACCTTCTGGGGAAATTCCTACTGTCAGCCACCAGTAAAAGCACCTAGTTGCCTTTGGCCTGTCGGGTAAGAGTGGTGTTTGTCAGGAAGGAAATTGCTAGCCTTTATTATAGTAACATTCCCACCAGCTTGGTGCCATTTCCAAGACTGTAGCAAACTTTATCTGCTTCAGGGGAATAAAGCCTTCTGTACACACGTCGAGTAGCTGCCCTCAACAGTGACTTCTTTTTTTGCTTCCATAGTTTGATGGCACTTTATGTCCAGGTGAAAATTTGTATAGTTTTGTGTAGCCTGTCTGGTTTCTTTTAAGTTTTTTGAGGCTATCAGTGTTAAAAGATACTCTTTGGATAAATACTTATTTCTCTTAGAAGAGAGATGTTGCTGGCTTCACTTCTCAGCTACAGTGAGTTCTGCAGGTTTGTTGCACATGTGTGAGGGGAGATTTGGGATTTTGCACCCGTTAGGATGCGCTGGTCAAAAGAGCTGAAAGCTACAAGAGAGAATGATCTGTTTCAATCTCCTTTGTGCCACAGGCCATCAGAATGTACCTGCACCTCCTTATTTCCCTATGAACAGCTCTCCTTGCTTCTGTGAAACTGTTGCATAATTTGCAGGAGTAGCATGTTGAGTGTGTTACCCCTAAATACACACACACTGAGAGTTGCCACTACGAAATCTATTTAATTGCTTCCTAAGAAGCAGTTATAATTGACAGGTGTCACATCAGGAGTGGCAGCTTACAGGCAGCAGAATGACACTGGAGGTGTGTCAGATGGGTGTCAGGAGAGCAGTTTCTAGATTGATTTGATCTCTTTTTTGATTTTTATACTTTATTTGTGTAGCTCCAAGTTCTTACTAAGCAGTTACCTGGTGTCTTCATGTGTCCAGTTGCTGGTTGAAAGAATGACCCTGCATAAAGGTCCCCAGAAATGCACTTGCAGTGTCAATTGCTGCATAACAAAGCTGAGAGTTTTTCTGAATTACTACAGTATTTTGTTCCTTAAATTAATTTCATTCCTGGGAAGGAGGTTGTTTTGTAAGGATTTCAGGATTTCAGGAGTACCTTCTGAATGTAGGAACTGATCCTACTCCCACTGAATTCAATTAGAGAGGATTTGGAGCTCTGGTGCATTTCACAGGATTTTTATGCATCTGAAAGCGAGGATGATGGTGATGTTAAACAGTAAAAGCAATTTCCAGAGAATGAAGTCTGACACCAGTTTCCAAACAACTTGTGAACTCTGCTTGTTATCCTGAGAGTAGATGTGTGCACTTAAATTGCTTTGATGAATCTAATTGAACATTAACATTGAAAGTCCTTCTCTGTTAACTTTTTGTAGGATGAGGAGAGTCTACAGTGGTTTCCTTGCTTTGAAGTAAAGTCTTTGACAATCACAAGGCTATTTTATCTCTTCTTTGTGACTTACTTTTATTTTAAACAACAAAATCTACTTGTTCTCCAAGAGTACCTAAAACTAACTTTGTAGTGATTATTTGTATTACCTGGATTGTAATGTAACTGTTTAATGTAACCACATAGGATTTCATACTTTCATAAAATGAACCGGTAGATTTGCAAAATAA
This sequence comes from Acanthornis magna, assembly GCA_036785705.1. Taxonomy (NCBI): domain Eukaryota; kingdom Metazoa; phylum Chordata; class Aves; order Passeriformes; family Acanthizidae; genus Acanthornis; species Acanthornis magna. The sequence goes on from JAWUZG010000092.1 coordinate 6,653,455, forward strand.
ATTTAAAAGAAAAGCCTTGTTTTGGTGGAGTTTTCTGTTTTACAAGTGAGGGGTGCATGTCTCTCCAAGGTTATGTAGCAGCTGTATAGAGCTCAGCAGAATGTTGTTAATCAACCTGACAGAGGTTCCTGGGATATTCAGCCATCTGAAGGACCATTCCTGCTATGACATCCTTGGGTCTGTAATTTTTTTTGTCTCAGAGTCCCCAACAACATCTGTAATGATTGATCCCAGCTCCATAAACAAATGGTTTCAGAGAGCCCCTTGTTTTCTTCTTGGTTTCACATTGTGACCTTCAGCCACAAATCTGTTTTATTTGTTCTTTTCACATGACTGTACTATTCTGTATTGTAAGCACCTCTCTTTTTAGGATCCCTCACCCCAAACTCCAAAAATCCACCTTGCTGAGAGCCCTCCGTAGTACTTTCTGTGGGGGTGTGCCAGTGTGAATGAGAGCAGAATTCACCCACATTGCTTTTAAAGAAGAGTCTCTGGCTGCCAGTCTCTGCACGAGGCAGCTAATGGAATTACAGCTGAATCTTTGGGGATTTTCCCATGAGAATAAGCTGCTTAAAGGAAGAATTATTGGACCCATACTCCTCAGACTAGGTCAATACTCAGTCAGCATCTGCTTTCTATCTCCTTGTTATGAGAGATGCATAAATGATAACAGTTCCGTTTTTTAAAGCTCCTGTAACCTGACCCTTCATGATCCTATCCACAGTGAACAAATTCATCTGCATCCATTTAGAGCACTTTTCCATCTGGTAACAACAGATCATTGAAAACGGAGCTGCATTAAGGATGATTGTACTTTAATTTTAGGTGCATGCCTCAAAAAATACATTTTTTTCTGAATGTTACAGCACTTTTGTGGGTGAAGTCTCCAGCTGGAGACACAGTGGAAACACTGTGGTGTCATTCAACTCAGGCAAGTTACAGCTTTATCGACTTCCCTTCAGCCAGGTCATTTCACACCAGCTGAGTCTCTCTCCTTTTCTTCTTTTTTATTGGATAGCAACTCATTCAGATGTCTCCAAATACTGCCAGCTATTTTGCATGTGGAAGTGAGAATTACACCATCATTCCAAAAAAAAAAAAAATTGTTCTGCTAGATGCTGAAATATCAAAAAAGCCCTAAAAGCTGGAAAGTTGTTCTTTATCCCTGGTAAAACAGTACCTATTCTTTGGTCATGCCTGGCTGCCAATGAGCACAATAATACTGAGCAATTAGGCCTTTCATTTTCGTTAGGCTAATTAATTGTTTGCACAGTGCCCTGAATATGGAATCATTTTCCTTTTGGAAAGAATAAAAGGATTAGAATGGCTTTATCCCAAGTTGCTCTGAACGTATTTTATTTATTTAATGGGAGAAAAATCCTCTCTTGCCCCAAACGCAAACCACACACTCGAGCGTTACGGCTGCACCGGGACATTTCCATCAGCAGGGATGTGAATGCATCCACATATGTCCATCCATCTGCAGCCATGCTCCATATGGGGTCTGGGGGTTCTGCTGCATGGCAATGAGTGTGCCGAGGCTGGAGCCACATCCTGTGTGCTGCTGGGTTTGGATGCCAGCGCTGGCAGGGGCTGGAGAAGGGTGAGCATCCCTCAGGGCCCTGCAGGGTGTAAATGACTGGAGGCTCTCCCAAGAGGTTTGTACCGAATGCATCAAAGGCAAATGGAACCTGGGCTGGGATTTCATGAAGAAGGGACCCAGTGGACACCATACTGCAGAGGCTATTACCGGCTCTTTTTTATGTTTGTCCTATTTGGTGCCTTTTTGAGCTACTGTGTTATTAAATATATATTTCTTATAAAATGGTTCCCCGAACTTGCAGAAAACCATTTCAGTGGAAAGCGAGGGGACATACTCTGCTCTAAGTGCAAGGCAGAGGCTGCCATCACACAAACCTCCTCCAAAGGGATTGGAGATAACTGGCTGGAGTCCCTCCTGCCTTCCCTTCTCCCTGCTCTGCTGTAAGGCTTGTTAGGGGCCATCTGCGAGAGTTGAAAGTGAAAATTCTGTCCCATGCTACTTTTTGTTCCTCTAAAGATCAGGAGACTGAGAACAGCCCTGGGTTTGAAGGGAGCATGAGAGGCCACCCTCTCATGGGTGCTCTGAAATGTGCTCTCAGCCACAGATGTCCAAAAAACAGCTGCTGGCCGAGATGTCACATCTCCCAGGCAATCTGTTCTCCTGCTAAACTCTCCAGACTACTGCAAAGATTTCCCTAATATCTGCCCCAAAGCATCTCTTAATGCATCACCCATCTCGTCTTTTCTGTTCCTACTGCTGCTGCATCTGCAGCCCAAATCAGGGCCACCCCAAACATGCAGGAAAAGCAGGGGCCATACTTGGCTTTATGTGCCTGCCTTGCATGAGAGATCATGCTGTGCTCAGCCTAAGCCTGCAGAATTTAAATGGAAGACCAACTCATTTTGTTTATTTAATGTCTGGATGTCTGAGTGTTGTTTCTTGGGCTCACCATTATCTCAAGAGATTTTCAGCATTTCACTTGCTTTCTGTCCTTGGTGTCTTCATTTTAGTGCATGAAAATATTCAGAATATCTTTCTTGCCTGGCCAGTGGGTGAATCCCAACTTTTCATTTTTCTTTCTTTTTTTTTTTTCTCTTGTGAGTTTTTCTCAAGCTTAACTCTCCTAAATAATGACTAGGGAGGAAGACAGTGGACCAGAACAGACATGAAGGAGTTTGGACAACTGTCCTAAATTAGAGGACAGGTTTGCTTTGGAAATCCTATATGCATCACACTCTGTTACAGAAAGTTGGCTTTAACAGCAAATCTCTTGCAGCAGGGTGTCACTTCACTTCCACAGATTACTTGAAATGCTTTATTAATTCGATGACCTTGTGGGCTCTCAGGAGAAGCCATTTCTCAGTGTTTTGGGAAAAGAGAACTTCTCTGAGCTAAAGGGACTGTTTTGTTGCTCAGATTTATTGCTTGGCTGACTTAATTCACCATTCAAACACGATGATTTTTAGCTGCTGGGCAGTGGGCCTTGCAATGTTGAAACTAATTAACTGCTAGAACTCTTCTGAGCGAGCCTGTTTTCTTTCTGGGTTTTGGGGCTTTTTTTAATCCACAGAAATAAAGCAAATGCAAACCTTGGAACACAGGTTGCATGGATACGGTATCAGCACAGGCACAGCTCCGTGCTGGATGACTCTGTCACAAAGGAAGAAAGGCTGCCAGCTGTCCCCGCTGCCGACGTGACACCGCACAAAGGTAAGAGGAGAAAAGAGACAACATCTGAAGAGAGAAGGCAGGAGGGGTGCCAGAGCCATGACAAAGGGACAACTCGGAGAATAGCAAGAGAGGTCTCCACTCTGCAGTTCTGGATCCGCAGCCATCAAAGAGCTGAGCTGTGGACCCGGCTGGCAGGCCAAGGTCAATGGCTCTGCAGCAGGGGAGTCCTCGCACCTCTCTCCCCTTCCTTCATCCCCACTTCTGGTGTTGCAGCCTGTATTTCTGAAAGAACCTTGAACCTCAGAGCTCAGATAGATCTAAAGGGCTGCAGTGCCTGCTGGCAGGACCTCATCAAAGCCGGGAGAGGGAGGACAAGGAAAGGAAAAGGGGTTTGCTCTTTGCCAGAATGCGGGAAGTTACTGGTTGTAATTCCATCAGGGACTTCTGCTTCTCAGAATATTTTCTGGGGAAGTTTATAACCCCTGCAATATCTCCTGGTGATGTCTAAAGATGGTATGAACAGGTCTAGAAGCTCAAGGAGAGACAAATTCAGTGTCTGTGTACACCTTCCTACCATGTTTTTGCAAAGCACTGTTGCCCTGCTCCTTGCTCCGAGTCCATAGTGCGACTGAAATATAAATCGCTGCTGCTAACTGAAAGCAGGGAATCCCTCACTGGCTCCATGGAGCTCCCCGTCTGTCTTTGTTCCTGACAGTTTGATTATCTTTATCATCATTTTTAAATGCAGAGCTGCAAATACCATTAGTGGTCATACAGAACGGCAATTCTCTTGACATGCCTCAACCACAGTGACCTTCCTCGACTGGCAGCAGGGAGCACAGGCCAGCCCCTCTTCCTACTGTGAGTTTGGGCTGGGAGCATCAGCCCCAGCTGTCAATTCACCTCTGCCTCATTGTCTTCTTCCCTGCACTTCAATTCCAATGTTTCCATGATTTCCAGCCTTATTCTGAAACCTCAGAGTCTAGCTGCTCATTCTTGAAGCACAAGAGTATAAAGCAGCATCCCTGGGAGTGTGATCAAGGAAATCTTACGTCACTTGACTTGCTCTGAACAAAGGGGGATCAGCAGAGGATCAGCGGCGTGTGGGAGAGACCTCTGCTTCCCATGGATGCTGGTGGAGCTCACCTGGACAGGAGCTCCAAAAGAACCATGAGGTTTTCTGTCTGCTACTTCTCTAGGTGAAGTACAAGAACAGTTAGTGAAGATTTGTCATAGAGGGGTTTTTGAATAAGAGAAAACAGAATTTGGCAGCTGTGAGAGTCCAAAATAGCAGCTTGGGATATGTTGTGCTGATGAGCTGTCCCATCTCTTAGCTCTCAGCCAGAGCATGTTCCAACATCCCCTGGTCTGGAAAGGTGTCCTTAGGGGCAGTAGAGGACACAGTCAGGGTGTGAGGGGGACACTGCTGAGGGCTGAGCATGACCCCCCAGGCATGGGGCTGATGGGACAGACCAATTCTCTTCAGTCCCTGACATTTCCCGATGCACCAGTGAAGCCACCCCTGGAAAGGAGCACACATGTGGTCCACGTGCTTATCATTTCCCATCCATCCCTGCTGATCTCTCCTCTGCCTGTGAGCACCTGTGCTTTTCTTCCCGTCAAACTGTCCTTGGAGTGACGCAGCACAGTGCCAGGTGTACCTTTGCTGCCGCTCTCATCTCAGCAGCCCACGGGGTTTTTTGTTTAGCTGAAAGGGAACCTGGGTCAAGGTTTTTAAGCGCCAAGCAGAATTCAAACACAAGAACACACAGGTGAGCTCAGAGCCAGGATCTGGGCTGGCAGTGGCAGTGGCAGGAGGGGCAGGCCCCGCCGGGGAGCAGGGAAATGTGGATAACAAAGGGACATGCAGGTGGCAGATGGCATGGGAAGCCATGGGGTCCCTCTCGTGCAGTTTTTGGGTGGTGGGGACACACAGCAGTGGCCAGGGCAGGGCCGGGCAGGAGCTCCTCGCCTGGAAGCCCCGCTAGAGGCAGCTCTTGGTTTGCTCTGAGCGCGGAGGAGCAGCCGAGCGCTGTGCCCGGAGCGCTGCGGGCAGGAGCGATGGAGCTGCTGCTGCCGGCCCCGCACACGGCCCTTCCTCCAGCGAGCAGCTGCAGCCCCCGGGCTCCCACAGCACATCCAGCAGCCGCTTTCCCCAAATACAGTGCGTTAGAGCCCGGGTGGGCAGAGAGACCCCCGTGGGAGCCAGCCTGACCCCAAAGGAGGAGGGGTTGTAGGGACACGGGGGGCTCCGGGGGCTGAAGTCGGCACCTGGGAGCGGCGATATCCGAAGGAGAAGGTTGGGATTTGAGCTGTGTGCCCCCGTCCTGCCCGCGCCGAGAGCATTCCCACCGCCGGCATCCTGCGGCAGGAGGCAAAAGCCAACAAGGAACGGATTTGGTTTGTCCTTTTTTCTCTGTAGAGCAACACATCCAGCTCCGACTGAAGCATTTAGTGATCACAGCGACTTAATTGCATGGGGAAAACATTTCCTGGCAGCTCCTACTGCGCCCGTCTCGGCTCGCTGGGTGTTTCCCTCCGCACGGCGGATGGCAGGAGCAGCCCGGCACGGCACACAGCCGTCCCCAGGGAGGGACAGTCCCCACCCGGGTGGCACCAGCCCTGCCAGAGCGATGTACCTGCCTCCTGCTGCCCTGGGAAGCCCTGGAGAGGCCGGATCGCCTCGCCCAGCCCCGCTTGGCTCAGCAGCACGGGCAGCGCAGGCTGCCAGGCAAATCCTCGGTGGCCAGGAGGTCCTTGGCGGCCACCCACCCCTCCCTGTCGCACCGGGTTCAGCCTGGGTGAATTCCAGCGCTGCTCTTTTCATCTCAGAGCCGCAGGAGAAGAGGCTTATGGTCACCTTAAAGGAATAAACGGCGCATAAAAAATATTTGATCAATTAAGCCAAATGATTTGGCAAGCGCAGGCTCCCGCTGTACCCATCCTCCTCACAATTGTCTCATTATCCAGCCCTAAATCAAGCTGTCACAGCTTTTTTTTTTTTGGCTTGGAGGGGAGAGGGAGGGAGAGAGGGAGGGAAGGAGGGAGCTGCTTTCCAGTGCTCACCTCCGAAACAGAAGCGCTGAGCAGGGAGCAGGGAGCAGGTCACGGAGCCACCGAGAGCATCCTCCGCCCGCTCCCGACCCGCGCTGCTGCTGCTCATGAACCTGCGGAGGCTGCGCTTCCCCCCCGGCTCTGCCCGGGACCGGGGCTGCCTCCCAGTGCCGCTCCCAAAGCCGCGGCTTGGTCCTGTGCTGTCGCCTGGGAAGCATCCCGAGAAGGGGACACAGCTCATCAGTGCGGCAGCAAGGTCCCCAGGGTTGGGGTCTGCACCCTTCCCAGGGGCCAAAATAAAGGGAGCTTGGATCCTGCTCGCTCCTGTTCCTGCCACGTGTGACAAGTGTCTGGAGGGCCTCCTCTTGCCTTAGCTGGGATGAGAGGCACTTGGAGCCCCTCACTTATGGGCACACCGCGGTGTCAGATGGGCCCCTTTTCACAAGAAAACCACAGGGGATTGTACCAAGAGGCTCTTGATATGGACAGGTCCCACAGGGACCCTGTGTGTGAGCGCCAGACAGCAAACATGGAGTCTTTCACTGTTTGTTAGTCAAGAGAGAAGCAAAATCTGTCTCTTCAGGAGCCTCGGTGTTTCACAGGCCCTAAAGAAATCACCTGAGGACCTGTCTCCTGCATCCTCAGGACAATGGAGCATCCCTCACCCTGCACACAGGGAAGCCCCTCTCAGGAAGGGTCCTCCTCCCCCTCTGCCCTCCCTAGGTGACACCCTGGATACTTTGTCAGACCTGTGTGATTCCCCAAGTGTGCTAAATTAATTAATGTAAAGTAATTAATTATTATTTTATTAATAAATTAATTAAAGACCCATTGATTCACTCTGCTGGGACAGTGAAACAGCTGCAAACTCATCTCTTCATGGGAGCACAGCCAGGCAGACAGAGCAGCCCCTCACGCTGCCTCCCCTGCACAGAGACAGCCCAAACCACACCTTTCCACCCAAAAAAACTTTCAACCCAAGAAGAATAAAGAGGGGAGCACGTGGAGTAAACACAGACCCTTGCATACAAAACTGCACTGGATGGAGTTAACAAAAAATGTGCCATTTTCTCCTGCTGGCAGCACCCAGCAGGCAGGGCAGGCAGGGTGGGGATGCTGGTTCTGGTGGGCAGGCTGGGACCTTGCTGGTCCCTGGGACCTGCTGTGCTGCTGGAGCCACCAGCAGATCTGTTCAGCTCTGAGCTGCTGGTGCTGGAGCAACAGCTCTCGTGGGTGCCATGTTCAATCCTCACTGTTTGGTTTTGTTGCCTTTTTAATGCTGTCAAAACATGAGATGCTCCTGCTGCTTTCACAGCCTTGCTAATTGGCTGCAAAGAGCAGATTTCTGTTCAAATTGCTGCTACTTTTGAACTTCGAACTTGCCTTTAAAATCCAATTCCTGCGAGGTTTTTCTCCCCACCCCTTGCAGAGCTGTGAAGCAGCACAAGCAACAGCTCACTCCCACAGTACTTTTTGGAGGACCGAGGGCAGCTCACACACCCTGCAGGGATCCCACGAGGGATTTTCTGCTCCCATGCTCTTCACCATGGGCTCTCCCCAGCGTCTGGGATGTCTGGAAACAGAGGACTGGGGAGCACATGTCAACTCATCACCAGGAAAATGCAAGCCAGATGCTCTCTGGGGAGCACCTCTTGGGCTGAACCTCCAGCAGATGCTGTGGTGTGTCCAGGCTTTCCCACTCCCACCTCCCTTCTCCATTCTCCAGGGACTGTTCATGCCCCCAATGAGCCTCTTGGATCACAGGGGTGCAGGTAACACTGGGTGCTGAGTTCTGAGGGAAGCACCAGCACGAGCTACAGTGACCCCTGTGCTCTCTGCCTGTCCCCCACCCACCCCTGCCCCGTCCCCTCTGCAGCCCAGGTGTTCTCAGCCTCTTTTCCAGCTCTGCCCAAGCCAGGAACAATTTGAGCTGCACAGCGGTGCTGGAGCCTTCCCAATGGCACATGCCTGGCAGGCTCTGGTTTTCCTAAAATGAGGCCAGACAGGAGCTCTGGGAAAGCCCGAATGAATCCAGCAGCAGTGGGAGAAGGGCTGGTGAGCTACCTCCAGGCTAAAACAGCAATCCCCTCCAGGGAGGCTGGGAAAACCACATCACAAGACTGGCCTTGGCCGAGCCCTTCAGCAGAAGCGATGAGAGGAGGAATGAGGGAGCTGGACAAAGCCCCCTGACCCTCTCTGGTCATCCCTGCACTAATGAAATGCCCACATGGGCAGTGCCAGGAGGATGAGCCCAGGATGGAGCCTGCACTAACACACCCTCACAGCTCCTGTTTGCCAAGACCCTGTTGCTCAGGAAATGAACCTGAGTTTGCAAGGAGATATTTGCCAGAGCAGAAAATGTTGATCTCCAACACATCCTTCACTCAACAGATGTTCCAGGTCCTGCTAAGCTGTAAAAAAGACTGCCCAAGAGTCCCTGATGGGTGCAGATGGTTTCAGCTCCATTAGCCATCGGGAACAACCCAAAATGCTCTGACCATCGTGAACCACGAAACCAACCTGCTGCTGGGCAGGGGCCAGGGCCAGCACCAGAGGCTGCTGGGCATGGGGGAGGAGAAGCTGGAGCTGCATGAAAAATCATGGCAAAGGCACCCGCAATGGGAGCAGTTGGAGCAACAATTCGGGGTTTCTACATTACTGGGTAATTTCAGATCACAGATGGAAATATCCAAGAGAAGCATCTCGTAAATCACACGGTCTGTGGTTTTTCCCTTTTCCCCTGCTGTGTTATGATGGAAAATTGCAGCCGGTGTTTCCAAAAGCCATGAAATGCCGTGCAGGCCCTGGCAGGTTCACATCCAACCGAGGCAAACTCCACTCCAGTGTGCGGCTTGCCTCCAAAGGGGTCACCGAACCCAACAGCTGCGTTTTGCTGACTGGAATTTGTACCTTTCCCCAGCTCGCTGGGCTGCTCCCACCCCTCTCCCGTTAGCATTGATTTAGAGTTGGTTTTGTGCCAGCCTTGCACCCCTTGAACACAACTGAAACTGGAGAGAGAAAACATGGAAAAAGGCATGAACGGGTGGCTTTGAGAGGAAGAAGAAGGATATTTTAAATACGATTCTGCAATAAAAATGGAGAAGATGAAGACTTTGCTAAAAATCACCATGCAGCACAGAGCAAGAGAAGATACCTGGGCCCAGAAGTTCTTCTCTGCTGCTGCCTCCCTCCCTGGCCAGGAGAAAGTGCAGGGAGTGCCACGGCAGAGGCACAACAGCACTTGGTGCCATGGCCCTGCCTTCAGACCCACGCTCTCCATCTGCTCAGTCCCAGCAGCACAGGGGCAAATTGTCACCAGCACAGTGGTAAATTGTCACTGTCCTGCCTCTGATGCTTCCCTGCTGCCTCTCACCTCTCTCTGAGCCTCGGGGCTGCCCCCTTTACCCACAGGGCTCAGGATGAGCACAATCCCATGGACTGGGAGCAGCAGCATCTTCGTGCCACAGCCCAGGACACGCTGGGATTCAGGATGTGTCCCCTTGATTACCCTGGAGCTATGCTAATGGCTTTCTGTTTTAATTACATGGAAGTCTAAACATGCTGCAGGGTCTGGCTAATGCGGCACGGCACAGAGGAAGGCCTGTGCATCTCTGACAGCCTTATTTTTTTTGCATAATAAAGGTAAAGTGACACTGGGGACATGTGTCTTTTATGGTCCGAGGTCAGCCGCCTGCAGGTCCTGAGAGCCATGAGAGGGAGGGGAGAGGGAGGGAAGGAAGGCAAAGTAAACAGATAAATCCCTGGAACATATGGCCTGTGCTCGGTATCTTTACGCATGAGGCACCCCACTTATTAAAAGTTTAGGATGGGAAAGCCAAATAAAATTGATAATCTGCCCAGGGAGGGTGATTCAGATGAAGTAAGCACATTACAAGGGGGTGACTGATTTACAATTTTCTTCTATTTGCGGTTTTATGACTATTACAGTTATTCTTGTGAATATAATTCATTACCGTGCTATTATTCCCAGAAGTGAAAATCAAAGGTTTATCAGCCGACACCGGCAAGCATGAAATACTGCCCCAGCCCACAGCTCCGTGCTGGAATCACAGCTCCAAACCTGACGAGAAGGCAGAGGCCGAGTGCTCACCTCTCCCCATCCCCAGGTCCCCTCCTGGGACATGAGCAGGGGCAGGCAGCTCAAAGCCAGCAGCTGGGCTGGGAGGAGGCAGTGACCCAGACCTGTGTGACCAAGATCTCATCCTCCAAAAGATGATGGACACAGCAGTGGCTCAGTTATTTGGAAAAAAAGTAACATAGGTGAGGAGAGTGCTGGGCAGCCCTGGGCAGGGAGGGGAGATTTACAGGATCTGGATACCAAAGGGATCGGGCACGCTGCCTCTCTGGGGGCATGGCAGGCTCCCAGGTGTGGCTTTGGGCACAGCATCCCTCTGTGCTGCCACGGTGATGGGCTTGAAGCCAAGACAACGTGACCTGGAGCCAGAAAGGCTTCAGGGCAGGGTTTCATTTAGACTAACAGCTCTAGCTGGGAGAAATGAACTGAACCAGGGGTTTGTCCAACACAAAACCACTGAAGAGAGTACTGAAATGTACTTGAGGTCGGTGCTCAGTGGATACCTGAATCTGTAGCCCGCATTTAACATAAAAGCCATCATTCCTGGGGTGTGGTTTCTCCAGCAGCAGCTGAAGCCCAGCCCCAGCCAGCTGCTGGTGCAGCTTGATGGCACAGCCCTCCCTGGCTGCATCCTGTGGGCTTTCAGGCTTTGTCACCCCTGTGTGCCAGCCTCAGCTGTGCAAACCAAGAGAAATCTCTTCCAGCCTCTTTTTCCTCCTCTTTTCAACAAGTTTTTGTCTGAAGAGCCACCCTTTGCTTTCCCCTTGACAGATCCTCTCCTCCCAAAGGCTTCTTTGCAGCACTCCAGATGTGCCTGACATTCTGCTCCAGCACCAACAGATATCAGCTCTCCATTAAAAATCATCCAGAATCTGATGTCAAAGAGAGCCCTGCACAGCACAGAGACCCTGAAATAATCCCTGGTGAATGAGGAGAGGAGGGAGGAGAGAAAAGAGTGGAATAGATGGAACCCAAGGTCAGGATGTTTGGGCCAGATCAAGGGCTCCTTCAGCCCAGCATCCCAGCGCTGGTTCTGAAGTGGTTGTGATGGAGAGAACAGACAGTCTGGAGGGACATTTCCCTGGTGCTCACCCATCCGGGTCCCAGAGCTTGTCTTGATGCTTAATAGCTGTTGACAGAATTTTTTTCTTCCTAGAATTTGTCTAATCGCTTTCTGAAGCCTTGTAAAGTTTTGGCATTTCCAGTATCTCCTCGTAATTAGCCTCCAGCTGAAGGACACGCTGTGGGTGGAGGTTCTTGTGCTTCAAAGCCTCGGTCTGCGACACTGAGTCATGTCTGAGGGTGGGAAACACAAACACAGGGGCCAAGAGTTTACTCCTCATCACTACAAAGTGCCACAGTGGGAGCAGAGTCTCTGAGTCTGGATTGCTTAAGAGGGAATAAAACTCTCCCCAAGTGCGTTGTCAGAGTTTGTCCTCAGCTCTCTGCTCTCTCCCTAAAAGATGTGCCACCCCCTAGAAGTGGCACATCCCAGATGAAAAAAAGCCACCAGGATGAGCCACAATTGCTGTTTAACTGCTTTAGATCAGGAAAAAACCCCAAAACTCAGATTTGAACAAATATGGCACATCCCAGATGAAAACAAGCCACCAGGATGAGCCACAATTGCTGTTTAACTGCTTTAGATCAGGAAAAAACCCCAAAACTCAGATTTGAACAAATGTGTCACATCCCAGATGAAAACAAGCCACCAGGATGAGCCACAATTGCTGTTTAACTGCTTTAGATCACGAAAATACCCCCCAAACTCAGATTTTAACGAATGTGCCCACTGCACTGGGGTGAGCTGAGCCTCTGCCTGCCTTCCAAGGGAAGCACATGTCAAGTGCTCTGCTGAGAAGGGCAGTTTGGAGAGGCCAAGAGAAATGTGACCAGCCCAGCAAAGCCTAGTGCCAGCCCCTCCTATGGCCCCTCAGGCTGGCAGTGCCAGCTCAGGCCACTCTTCCCCATCCCATGGCCACAGCCAAGCGCCAGGCTGGGGCTGTCCTTGGCTTTCCCAGCGCTGCTGGCACGGTGGCTCCCAGCCAGCGTTCCGTGCAGAAGCAGCTCCAACTGGACATGCGCAAAATAAATCCCATTAAGCTGCAAACTGCATGAAGTAAAGGTAAATCAGCTGCAGCAATAACCATGAAGTTCCCCTGCTGGAGGCTGGGGACAGGGTGCAGTGGGGCCCCCAAAGTGCCCGGCGAGGACACAGCTCCAGACTGAGCTAATGGCACATGTGTGGCCAAGGGACTTCAGCATCCTGGTTAATTGTGATGAGCAATAAAATTCCAGCTGGGGATGAAGGTCCCAGCGCCTGCCAATTAGTCCTGGCATCCTGAAGACAGGCTGTAATGGGATTATTGAACCAGTCCTATTATGCTCTAAAGTGCTCAGGGAAGCTCGCCACTGTGCCTGGAGAGCTGCTGGGAGCCACGTGCGCACAGCTCCTGCTGGGAAGGGATGGAACCCGGCACACACCCGCCCTCCCCACAAAAAATTAGCACTTCTCTTACTCCCTGGCTAAAACATTCAGTGTGCCAAAGGGGTTTGAGTCAGTGAAGCTGGGCAGTGACCGAGATTTTGCTGTTTAAAATGAAAATGGATTTGTTTTGTCTCTTGAATGACAAACCCAAAGAAGCCTCATCAGACCCCAGCTGAGAATACTTAAAAGGCAGCGCTGGTGCAAGAAGCTGTTTGCTTGACTCTCTTGCTGTAATGGCAGGTATTTGTGATTTGGAGCTTTTTCCTTGGCAGCCCTGATGAGATTTTTTGTTTATAACATTACAGTTGAGGGCGTGAGGATGGGCTGAGCCTGCCAAAGGAGCCACTTGCTGTCTGCAGCTCGCAGAAGACATTTGGAGCCGGCGGGTTCACCACGGCAGATGATGCAGGAAGCATCCTGCAGACTCCTCATCTCAGCAGCTGCCGAAAATATGTGACCCTCTGGCTCTGCTGCCTGCAAATGCTGCTGGAGAGATCTCTCTTTGATGGGGAAGAGACCAGAGCTGCTGCTTAGATGACAGCAACGCTGGCAAAGCCAGGGCACGGAGAGGTGCAGAGGTGTCTGTTGGGAGTGCTGCCTCTCCCAAAGGCAGGGGCCACATCTGGGTGTGTGCCAGAGCCACAGCCCCCACAGTGCCATCCTCCACCCTTCCTGGAGCTCTGAGGCCACTGATCAGCCCAGAGAATCCCTGGGCTGATGTGGAGCTGAAGTCTCCTGAATTGTCACAAAGATCCCACCGCCCCTCTCCCCTCAGTGCCAGCACTCACTGCTTTTGGATGAAGGGACAAAATGTGGTTCCGTTTCTCATGCTTGGCCAAAGAGATGGACCAATACTGCACTGAGAGAGGTCATCTCCTCATCGTGGTTCACTCCAAAACATCTCCTCTGGAGTCTGGAGCAAGGACCTGGCCACCGAAGGGCTGTCCCCCCTCCTCAGTGGAGTAGCCCAGGAGCTTTCTGCTGCTGCTCCAGCCCCTCAGCAGTGCTGCTCCTGCGGGGCTTGGGGACAGGAGCCCAGGCAAGCCAGGGACAGTGCCTGTCCTGGGCAGTGCCACCACCACGGCAGCAGATGCCAGAATTGAATCAGACACCAATTATTAGGCAATAAAGGGTCAAAGAAAGCAGAAAATGAGTGAGGTGGGAGAGGATGGGTTCTGAGTTGTGTCTGCAGGAAGAATTAACAGGATATGGTTTACAGGGATGAAAAGCCTTTTGATTATTAGGGCAATAATTAGTTCTTGTGGCTGCGGGAGAGGAAATGCTGCTGCTTTTCCCCTGCTCAACATAGAGCCAGGACTCACCCAGCTGACCTGGTGGAGAGCAGCCCCAGAGCTGAGACTGGGCACGATCCAGGGAAAAGCCAGGAAAGGTCCTCTGCCAGAGCAAGGCTGCTCTGCCCACACTGAGCTGCAGCCAGCTGCTCTTTAAAAAGCTTTGCGAGGGTCTCAATTTTATCTCCAGCCCATAAGGAGCTTTGCTTTTCTGCCTGGGAGCCTAGGCATGAGGTGCCTTGAGGCTGGGATTTATTTCACCTTTATCATCCTGGACAGACACCCCCAGGCTCCTGGGAAGGTCTGCGTGAACCATTTAATTTCAGCCAGCTCAGCCAAGATGATGTGCACATCTCTGAGGCTGGAGAGATGCAGGGAATGCCCTGGGAGCTGCCTGTGCCCCACCAGCTGCTCTGCTGTCCCCACGAGGCCGAGCAGCAGTGACAGCCCAGAGCCAGGCTCAAACTGACTCTGAATCCATCATTTCCAGTGCATTAATTCCTACTCATTATTGATCACCTTGTAACACGCCGGGACTGCGCTGTGCTCCACCAGCCCTGAGTTATGGACCCATCGACGTCTGGCTGCAGTAAAGGAGCTGTCTTCAGGAGCCACTGTCCCCTCATGGCAGGAGAGGAGAGGAGAGGAGAGGAGAGGAGAGGAGAGGAGAGGAGAGGAGAGGAGAGGAGAGGAGAGGAGAGGAGAGGAGAGGAGCTCATCAGATTGAATCTAAGTGTCCATTGACAGTACTTACCTGCCCCTAACAGAGCATAACATGCTCATCACGCAGCTTATCATCACAGTGGATTCAGCTATAGGTAGAACACAGACCTTTGTCCATGCACTCCTGAGGTGCCAGAGAGGAGAAGAAGACCTGAGCACACCAGTTGTTTATGTTGTTAAAGATCCTGTGCTGGGGGAAGGAGGCAGAGTTGGTGGCCTCCTCAGGACAGGCAGGAGCGGAGTCGAGGTCAGATCAGGACAAGATCCAGTTGCTCAAGCAAGCTGTGAGCAGCAGCATTTCCCTCACTGAATTCCCTCTCGTTTGGCTTTGTCTTTCCTCACCACTTTTTCTACCCTGAAGGCCTTTCTGCACAGAGCAGAGGGCTCTCCTCATGTCTCAAACACCAGCTCCCTGCTGTCTGCTGCTAATGCAAGACAAGCGTGGATTTCAGGAGGGGGATCAAGCAGTTTTGCATGCACCAGGGAGCAAAGGGATGCCAAACACGGACAGGGACATCAAGGACACCCAGTGAGACAAGGGGCTTGGGGTGAGCTGCCCAGAAAACATCATGAGTTGCAATGTTGGCAATACTGTGAGTTTCCATTGGTTGGAAAAGGGTGATGTGGTTCCTTCTGTCAGAAGAGCTGATGTGCCTTCAGATGACCTGCCTGAGACATGAGAGAGGACAAGGGGGGCTGGCTCTGCTCTCTTTGGGACATGCACCCCTGCAATGCTGCTCCTGGCAGAGCTCACACCCAGCTCCGTGGCTGTTCCTTCACCAGGCAAAACTGCTCTTGCCTCGAGCAGCTGCTCAGCTCTGGACAGCTGAACAAATACTCCAAGAAAGCAGAAATCTCTGTTGTGGGACACTGTGCTGATCAATGGCTGCATGTACCAGCTTCCTGTTGGTAATATTAATAATTTTTGTTGTAAGTAATTTTCATGAGCTGCAGACTCAGAAATGCCAGTCTCTTGCCTTCATCAGAAACCAGAGCAGCTCTGCATATGCATTAAAACCCAGAGCATGCAGTTTATCTTAAACCACCCGAACTTCTTGTTCTAGTGCAGTATCTGCCAGCATCCATCCACCCTGGGAGGTGTTACACAGCATTTCTCTGCTCAGAGCCCTGGTCCCTCAGGGCCACGCTGGTTTAGATCATAATTCCTCAATAAGACACAAGCTGTTGGGGAAAAATAAAGAGTAAACACACCACAAAAATGACAAGGAGCCTGCAAGCACATATGGAGAAAAGGCAAAGCAAGTTCTGGGTTTCCCACCCCTGCTCTCTTGAGTGCCGTGTTAAATTCCCAAACCAACTGCAGGCAGAGCCATCCAAAGCCCAGATGTTTTGCAGCCGTGCAGTGGGAATTGTTCTTGTCCCCATGCTTCCATCACAACATTTTCATCTTTAGAGGCTCTTAATTAGCCACTTCATCTTTTGCCAAGCCCTCTTCGGCTTTGCAGCCTGCAGGTTGGGATGGGGCCACCCTGGGCGCAGAATCCCAGCATCCCTCTTCCCGCAGGACCATTTCAATTCCCTCTATAACCTCTATGGACATACACAGCAGCACATCCCTCCAGCACCCCAGCATGTTTTCCAAGTCATCTACTTGTAAGGGTCTTAGCGGCAGGCTTGAAAATTTCCTTTTTGACTCCATAACTCTGAAGCACCAATGCTATAAACGAATGGCAAAACCTCAAACCTCTGGGCAGAGGCTCCTCCTTTGGGGTGATCCCCTCTGGAGCCAGGCTGCTCCTCAGGGCTGAGGCGAGGAGAGCATGGGGCACCTGCCGAGCTCTGGGAGGGCTCAGAAAGGGTGGCACAGCCTCTCCCAGCCCATGCACGAGAGGGGATGGGGATGCCTCCTTCCCTCTAACCTCCAGCTGAGGAGGGAAAGCACAGGGATGAAGCAGGACCGAAAGCATCACGGGGCTCCTGAGTGACTCAGAGGAGGAGCAGCCAAACAGAGCTCCCTTTATTGATTTATTTATAGAGAATGAGATATTAATGCAGGACCTGTTGTTTGAGCAGGTTTCTCCTCGCTGTGCCGGGAGAGAAGCCCTGCGGTGAGGGGGTGTGTGGGGAGGCGTGTGTGGAGTGCTAATCCCTGCCCGGTCCCCTCGTCCCCTCCTCACTCCATCTGTTCCTTCCGATGATTCACTGCGACTTCTCAACTTCCCATTCCCCTTTCCCCACCCCGAGCAGGGAGTAGCTGGTAATTAAAATATTAGCAGGGGGGGAAACGCTTCATAATGCACATGATTATTCCTTAGTCCAAGGAATTTTAATTAGCTGAACACACAGAAGACCAAGTTTTGCAGGTCAGACCCCACAGCCTGGTGCTGGGACCTCGCTGGCCTCCTTCTCCTGCCCACAATGTGCCTGGGATGCTCTGTTACTGCTGGGTCAGAGCTTGTGCCTCCAGATTTTCCTGCAGCTTTATTATTATTTTTATGTCTCAAGTTTTACAGTACACAGGCTTTACAGCAGGGTACTTTTTGTGATGTTTTTTTACCTTGGCTTTGGGTTTTGCTCAGTAGCATAACAAGGTGATGGGATTTATGGGCAGCTCTGGGTTTTCTGTTACAGCTTTTCTTAGCAAGATCATCACTTTTGCCACTATCCTTGCTGGCCTTTTTCTCTGGCTTTGGTCGTCCCCAAGAGTCACAGCCCACATTAGTCTCCAGCTGTTGTTCAAGCAACCCAAGCAGGGATCACACATTTATTGTCACTAAATAAAAGTTTCAAGAGCAGCAGGGTCTTAAAAGTCTTCTGAGCTATTTCTGCTGTCATCTGGTAACACCAGTGTGAGCAAAGTGCTGCTTACTGGGGGCAATGGCAAAAAGCATCCTTGGCTGGAGGGCCAAGGACTAATGCAGCAGTCCTGAATGACCAGCTGGGGACTGAGAAAGCAGCCAAGAACTGCACAAAGCCAGGAGGCATAAACTGGAGAAAAAAAATAAATAAAAATAACCAGGGTTTTATTTCTTAATGATGTCAAGCCCAGGATTCAGGTGGGAAAGCTCAGTGTGAGCTCAGTGTGTGCCTGAGCTGCTCCAGGAGGAGCTGCCTCATGGCAGGGGAAGCAAAAGCTCCACCCAGATGTGAATTTGGGTTTGTGCCTTTGGGGACAGCAGCCACAAACGCTGAGGGACCCCAGAGGCCATCGGGGGTGAACCTTCCTCCAGTTTTGTTATGAAGGGAAGCAAAGAGCATCCTTCAGCCGAGATCATGGTGAGAATTTGGGAGCTCCCTGCCAGGCAGGCAGCAGCTTCTGCAGGCTGATTTGGGATCCAGCCCATCTCAGAAACAGGAGTCTCAAAGCACAGCCTTGTCTGCATTTCGCTGTAACTGGGCTAATGAGATTCACCCGCCAGCCCGCCCACCCTGCCACGCTGAGAGGAGCAAGACCCATCAAAAATCCTTACCCCCTTGATTTTGTGGGGTTAACACTTGAGCTTTGTGGTTTTATTTCCCTGGAGTCCCAGACTGGGCACCAAGGGACAAAGGGATGCTGGCAGAGCAGCCTTGCTCCTTCAGCATTTCTCAAGGAAAGACAAGGGCCACAGCTCTCTTTTCACACCCTCATCTCCGACAGCTTGCAGACACGAGGGCATTTCAATGCTTTTGCTTACACTTTGCAAATATTTCCCCACATGTTTGGCCAAACACTGGATTTTTTCCCCTCTTGGGAAAAACCCCAGTTGCAATGTGTTCTGTGACAGTGCTGAGGCAGGTGCAGAGTCTGGGGGTGTCCCTTACAAGGCTGCATTTCCTAGAGCTGTTTTTTAGCTTAGCAAGTACAGGATCATTGTCTTGCAAGTCCCTCCCTGGAAAAGACCAGGGAGGAGAGCCTGGGGGTTTTACAGGAGTGGCACAGCCACCTGACAGGCAGCTCCCTCCAGTGCCTCTTCTCTCACCAACATCCCCCTCCTTACCCTCAAAAAAAACCAACAAAAAAAAAAAAACAAAAAAACAAAAACCAAAAAGAAAAGAAAACCAACCAAAAAACCAAAAAAAACCAACCAAAAAAAGAAACAAACAAAAAAAAAACGCCCAGAAAAACAACAACAAAAAAAAAACCAACCAAAAAAAACCCAACCAAAAAAAAAAATCCCCAAACACATAAAGAAAGGGAGATTTCTGAAGGATCCAATTGCAGAGGCATGGAGAGCCTTTCCCATAGCGGGAGCTCTCCTGACAGCAGCCAGGGCATGGCAGGGCTGAGTCTGCCCTCTGGCAAATGAGAAATTGTTCAGTGGGCAGTGTAAACATCTCCGCGGTGTCATCTCCCGTGCCTAAGGGCCATGTCCATTCCCTGCTCGTTCCCGGGGCTCCCGGGCAGAAGGAGGCTGTTAGCAGCCACTGCAGGGACACACACAGCCTTAGTGGGCTGGACACACTTTTCCAGAGCCCCTAAACCAGGGAAAAGTAAAAGGGCTCAGTTCGGAGCAGAGGAGGTTGAGGGAGATGCTGGGATGTCAATCCTGGCTCCAAGAGCAGGGTAAATGGAAAGGATTAAGAACAGGGGACACAATATTGATCAGCAAGGGCATTGAGAGAGCTGCTCCTGCCCCTGAGCTGAGAGGAGCGATCTCTAGTCGTCCCTTCCTGTGAAATCTGCCTGTGGAAAATAAAAACAGTCATACCCATCTGAGATTCACTGGCAACACATAACCTACACCAGCAAGGCTTTACCAGCACATTACAAAGCCTCCCTCCCCAGAACTGCAACCAGCCAGGCCAGCAAGACACCACTCCATTACATTTGGGGGCAAGATGAGAAATCTTGTATGGTTTTCCTGCAAGGGAAACAAAGCAAATAGGGCTGGGTTTTTTTTTTTTTTTTTTCTGGAAGAGCCACATTAAATATCACAGGAGGAAGGAGCCAGCCTTTGCAGGCACGGGGCAGTGTGGGGTGGGAGCAAGGGATGCTGATGGAGCACGGCCGAGGCCAGCTCCTCCCCACGCCAGGTGTCTGCAGGACACAGCTGCTGCAGGACCAAAGCCAAGCTGGGCTGGTGCAGTGCATCTCAAAGATTATATCAGGAAAAGGGCACTTCCAGCTTTAGCAGAGACTTGAAGGGAAATCTCAAAGGGGTGCTTGCTCTCAGCAATCGAAAAAAAGGGGGCAAGGATGTGAGACAGAAGCAGAGCTGCAGGTGCTGGTGGAAGAAACTTCTGCTTGGAATTCATCTTCCCCAAACTGCTGGAGCTACAGGAGGAACAGGGCCTGTCCTCAGCAGCTTGTGGTCAAAATAATAATTAAAAACAGAGGCATAAAGCAGTCAAAGCCCAGGTGAGTGAGGTGAATTTCATACCAGGTAGGAATTTCCCATGGTTACAGTTTGCTGCCTCTAATGCCACTCTCATAAAAATGAACATTTTTTCCTCGGGAATGTTTCAAGATTGATGAAAAAATATGAGTTTCCTCTGGGAGAAAGGGTGGGAGAGCATTTGCCTAGTCCCATTTCTGCCTTCAGGGAGAAAACAAAATTAATGGGCACTGGTTGAGCAGTCACATGTTGAGCTGAGAAACCCCACTGAGCTCTCCTAAAGCTTTTTCCACATGTGCTGAATATCTCCTCCCATGAAAAAAAAATCTGATATTGCATTTCACCCCAATTCAGGTACAGAAATGACTTCAAAATCACATTCTTGATCACGGGGTGGGGTTTCATTTCCCAGCTGGCAGCAGATGCCTTCTGTCAGCAAGACCTCTGCTCTCTGCAGCATGCCCTGCTCAGCCTGCCCCAGTGTCACCAGTTTAATTAGCTGCTGTTCCCAGTGCCTGTGGCTCAGCTTAACTTCATCTGAACAAACCCTGCTGTGCTGGACGAGCTGGACTCCTGCTTGCACCAGGGAGAAATCTGTGCCTTTTTCGCTGTTTTTTCCCCTAGACTTCATGTCTGGCAGAAATTAAAACTCAGAAGCTGGGCCCAGTTGGATTCATATATGCCTTGGTCACTCAATCTTGTCTTTTATCTAAGGAGGAAAATAGAAATAAAAGGGACCTGAGGGAAATGAATGCTCTGCTGAGCGTTGATGTGCAGCTTTCCAGGCTGCTGGTGTCTGCCTGGGAGTGGGATTAATACCCATCACAGGGACTCATGGAGGGAAGAGCATCCTCACCAGATGCAGGAGGGGGCAGAGAAATGCCAGGAGGGCCACATGGGGCAAAAACCGTGAAGAATGGCTGGCAAAACTGGGCTTCAGGCTCAAAAGGGGCAGGTTGTAACAAAGAGATAATGGGAAAAGTGATGTCAAGAAAGGGAGGTGTCTGTTCTTCATCCTCTGCTGGTTGGGACAAGGTGGAGTGGAGCAGCAGCAAGAACATTTGGGTCTAGACACCAGAGAAACCCTCCCAGGAGTGCACTAGAACCTGGGCCAGGTTTGTCAGGAGAAGGCAGACACTGTCCCAGCGGAGCCCAGCTGCCCTCTCTGTGTCTGGGCAGAGCAGATGGAGCTGTTCCTGCCTGGGCACACAGCTCTGGGCCAGAAAAATTGCTGAGGTTTCAGTGGCTCCATTTTCCACCAGGCAAGCCCAGGGCCAGCCCTGCCTGGCTCCCTGGGGGACACATTTACAGCCACTTTTTGTCACTTTGTCACTTGATTTCTCAAATAGCAGCTTGGGCACCCACCCGGGATCTCGTGAGGGGAGCTGGATTTACTGAGCTGCAAGACAAACCTGTGCATCCCTGCATGAGCCAAGGGGCTGGCAGTGTGCATGGCAGGGGGACAAAACTGCCTGCAAACTTTTCATGGGCTCAGACAGCACAGCGGATTGGGAAAATACCTTGCAGAGGTTTGCTGAAGGGGAATTTTTCTTGCTTGGCTCCATGAACTGGATCAGGAATCTCAGCTGGTATCTCAGAGCCCTAAAGTGATCTCCTTCCCTCGGGATACATGGTCAGGGACTTCTCCAAAAAGGTAGAAGATGGCTGATATTCTTTTTCCCAAGAAGAAGAGCATCACCAATGGGTTAGACTGCATCTCCCAGACTGACTTGTATTTCCCTGCATCCCACAGCCATGTCCTGCTCCTTTCCCAGGGCTCAGCCACCAGCAAAACCTGCCCCAACCCCACCAAAGCTCCCTCCCTACAGCAATGAGCAGCAGTGACCTCAGGGACAGGGTTTTGTCTCACTCTCGGAGCAGGAGGGATGTGCAGGAGGGGGTAACCCTGCTGCTGGGGAGTTTACCAGCTTTTTATGGTGTCTGATTTTTGTCATCTGCAAAGCTATCAGCTGAAAACGTCAAATTAGTGCTGTTAGTCCACTGCGCAGCTCTTATCTGCGTCTCTCAGGATGGAAGACACTTCAAGATGATTATTGTTCCCCACTGCTCCTGAAATGAAATTGGCCCTCCCAGAGTGCTAAAAGGGAACCGAGAAATTGTTTGCCTGAATTTGCATGAAAAGCCCTGGAGATGTAATGAAAGCGGGTGACAAGCCCAGTGTCACCTTCTGCCAGCCAAATGACAGAAGGAAAAATTTCCTTTGTGCTTCTGCTTCACTTTAGGGCCTCAATTCCCTCTCCTGACCTTTTCCCCCAGCCTGCCCCCAAGCTCCTGAGCCCCGTGCATGTCCCTGTCCCATGAGTGACATGGGGCTGCCAGTTTTGGAGCCTGGATCGTATTTTCCACCCCAGGAACTATGGTCTGTCCTGCACAGAGACGTGGACCCCATTCCCAGCACAGCACAGTATCTGTGTGCCCAGGGCACAGCTCTCCACCTTCACCCCAGGCACAAAGTGAGGTGTCCCCTGTTCAGGAACATCCCATCCTGATGTGGCTTTTCCCCAATTTGGGAAATCTTACACACTGCAAAGAGGTGCAGTGACACAACTTCGGGTCCCAGCCATTGCAGCTCGATATTTCCCCTTTGATCCATCCATTTGGCTGTGAGTAAGCAAAGTGACACAGTCCTTGTGTGCTTCATTGCCATGGGGCCACCGACCCAAACCTGCTGCTGTGAGGTGAATTTCATACCAGGTAGGAATTTCCCATGGTTACAGATTGCTGGCTCTAACGCCACTCTCATAAAAATGAACATTTTTTTTCCTTGGGGATATTTCAAAATTGATGAAAAAATACAAGTTTCCTCTGGGAGAAAGGGTGGGTATGCATCCTGCTGGATGGGGCCGGAGTGTAATGATGGGGCTTTGCTGGAAAAAACCCTCAGCATCAAGGAAGGTGGATCCTCACCGGGCTCAGGGCAGCATTTCAGCAGCTCAGCCAGCTCCTGCAGAGCCCACATGGGCTCCAGATCCAAGGGCTGGCCCAAACGAGCTCATCCATTTGTGTGTGTGCTTGCCCAGGCTGGGCAGGCAGCTGGCTCGAGGAGAGCTGCAGCCAGCTCCCAGCAGGGAATTTGCTCACAAGTCCAAGTTTGTGAAATTGCTAATGCCCACCAGCCTTGTGGTGTCTGCTGCCTTCTTCCTCCCATGTTGGTTATTCCTTGCCTTGCGGCGCTCCTTTGTAGCGGGAGCACATTTTTAGATTTCGTCCTCGATGAGGAGGCCTGGAAATATCGATGCAAACAGGGATGGAAGCTCAGAAACCCAAAGGAAAATACTGAGATCACAGAAAACGGGAATAAAATGTAGAAAGTCATGGTGTGTTTGGTTTGAGAGGAGAGACGAGATTTCTGCCTGGCTTTGTCGGGGCAGCGCTGAGCCATCTCCACCCTGAGGACTGTGGAAGCTGCTTCCTGAGAGTCCAGCCTCATCGGCTCCTCTGCTCCCAAAACTTCATCCCACATGGCTTCTCCCTTTTCTGCCTCCAGCCAGAGGGCTGCTTGAGCACCAGTGCAAGCATCTGCATGGGTGGAAAAGCCTGGAGGTGCAGGGAAGGACTGTGCTGCAGAGCCCTTAATCCACTTTGTTTCCCTTTTAATCCATGCACAAGGAAATGTCCTGGAGGCAGGACCAGCTTAGCTGGGACCTCTTCCTGAGTTTTTTTCCCCTCCCATCAGCAGGGGAAGGCAGACATAAGCCCCTGCTCAGGAGATGGGTGGAAAAAAGTGTTTCAAAGATGGAGAGTCCAGCAGTGAACCCCAAATCTGGTCCCAGGGCAATGCCAGGAGGTGCTTCTCGCCCTCTGGGTCAGTCCCACAGGATCTGATACACGGCTCCCACCATGGGGACTAGGTGGGACATTACCATATCCATCACTGTGCCACACCCTGACACATCTGCCCTAGCCCCAGCACAGCAGCACCGTCCCCTCTCCCAGGTGACATCTCCCGAGTGCAACTGCAGCAGACACAAAGTCCCACGGTGTGTTTCCTCCAGCTCTCCGTGTGCCTTGGACTCCCTGCAGCAGGTTCTGCCCATTTGTTCTGGCAGCATCCCTCCTGCCCTGGGTTTTGGGCTGCAGAGCATCTCACACAGGAGGGAACGCCGCCAGAGCCACTCGGGTGTCTCCGTGCCGCTGCCTGGAGAAACCATGCTGACACATTTTCCCTCTTCCCTCTTCTCCCACCTCCAGCAGTGGGAGTTTTCTTGCTGCTTCACCTCCCACAGCCAGGCGAAGGTGGGATGTGTAACAGCAGTCCTCGGGAAGGGAAACTGAGTCACAGCACCGGGGGTTGGGGTCACTGGAGGGGGACAGGGGAGGGCAGTGAGTGAGTCCAGCTCGATGGCCAGAGGATCTGTGTGGAATGGGGCTCAGGCACAGCAGGAGCCTCCCTGCAGCAGAACTCGTTGCCATGGTGGGGAATAAACCTGCCCGGGGCGAGGCAGGAGGATCTGTAAACAGCCACCGCAACCCTGGGAAGGCTGCTGTGCTCTGGCTGGCTGCGAGGGGAAAAATTCAGATGGAAAAACACACAGCTGGGATCTTTCCGAGTCAACAAAGGGGAAGAAAGGATTGGTTACAGAGTCAGAGAAGGAAGCTTGTGGGTCAATGGTGAAATGAAAGCAGCGATTACAATGGGAAAATGTACGTATGTATCTATGGTCAAGGAAAACCAAACAGTGGTACTTACGTTATGAAAGAGATTAAATATTAAGAATTAAAAAAACAATGAAAATACCAGGGAAAAAAGCATACCCAGAAGGGCTGAGGGCAATAAGAACAGAGTTTTTAAAATTGTATCTGTATTATTACAGACAAATGCTTAATAGAGATGGCAAAATTGGTAATGATACATAACAGGCAGAAACAGGCAGCAAATATTTCTGTTTGGTATTTGGAAATGAGCAGGCAGCTATATTTGTCTCACGTCAAGCTGCTGAAGCACTTTCTAGTTCATTAATTATGTGGCCTTATTAAATATCATCTGCCAGGAATAAACACTGGAGAAGTGGTAGGCCAGGGTGCCTCAGCTCCATGCCCTGCCTGAGCCAGATCCTGGAGTGAAGCCCAGAGCCAGGGATGCTGCAGGAGGGAGAGGTGAGCTGGCTCCTCGAGAGGAAACATGGGATGACCCAGATCGGTGCTGCCTGCTCAGCCTGGCTTTAATCCTACACAAAGTAAAAGGCAACCTGATGTAAGATTCAATTAATAAAGAATTAAAGGATAGAAATCTAATTAATGCCAGTCCACATGGTTTATGGAAAACAATGTCTTGTCAAACAAAGCTGGCTCGTTCCGTGCCGGGGTGATGTCGGGTGAACGGAGGTGACTGCAATGCTGCACCAAACCACAGTCCATGGGGTCCCAGCTCTGAACTGGAGGATGCCTGGAGCCCCAAAACTGGGCTCAGCAAAGGGTGTGCAGCCAGGGTGCAATGTGGGGTACGAGCAGCTCACAGCACTGCAGGGACTCTCGCCCTGCAGAGCCCAGCTCCTGCTCCACTGGGGCTGTGGTGGCACGCACAGGGACCCTGCTGCCACCCCCTCAGCTCCGAAGGGTTGGAGTTTCCCGTGTTAACTGAGGCAGAAGGACACCCTTGGTGGCTGTCCCTCCTGCAGGAGGTATCTGGCTGTCCCCCTTGATGATGTGTGAGCTGATATGACCTCACCTCTACTCCTGCTCTTTGCACAGTCGGCCCACCAGCTCGTTTCCCCCTTTTTCTTTTTCCATTATTTCCTTGTTGCTTTCATCTTGATTTCTTTTTTCCCTTTTGTTTTAATCAGGGATAAGATTTTGGAGGCCAATTAGACCCACAAACAAGGCCCAGGGAAGGGGACAGGCATCTGTGTCACATCCAGTAGTGCCATGCACACCTGGTAATTGGCCTTCCTTCCTCCCCAGCACAGTGCAGAGGCTCTGACAAGCACTGGGCAGGCATTGCTCTCATGCTGGAGGCAGAGGTTTATCATTCATATTTCTCCCATGCTGCACATCACTCTGCTTTCACTCCTGAGGAGGAATTATCCTTACAAGAAATACGAAGATGTTCTACAAAGGCTGGTCCCCAAGCACCTGTCACGTCACCTCGAGGTGCAGCTCCAGAGGGGCACTGACAGAGCTGCTTGCAGGGCAGCGTAGGCTTGAAAAGTCTCTTCGTCAATGGGAAGGAAGTGGAGAGAATAGCTTCTGTTCCAGGCACGAGGAAGAGGGAAACATCGTGGACATCCCAAGCACCTCGGTGCTCTCTGGTGCCATGAGCCGCAGAAAAGCCACATCCCTGTGCAGCTGTCCCCTCCCCGGGCACCGTGTCCCCAGGTGGGGAGCACAGAGGTCCCTGTGCATCAGCTTTATCTCGCTCCGAGGCTCAGCCCGTTTCAGCCTCATTGCGATTCCATGTCCTCGCGGCGTCTCCTGACACTGGATCATTTACAATGCCCAGGAGGCAAATACAATGACTCATTATTATTAGTTAATGAAGCATCCAAGCACTAAACCCACAGTCTGCCGAACGGATAAAGAGCTCAGGCTGAATCCGATTTAGCACGCATCTCCGCGGCTCCTCGGGCAGCGATGGAGCTGCTGCCTGCTGCAGCCCCCGGCCCCTTCCCCACCCCGGGATGCAGGCACGGAGCGTGGCCGGGAGCATCTATCCCACTGCCAGCGCTGCTGAGTGATGCTGCCTGCTCCTGCCGTGTCACCTCGCACGGCAGAGACCACCAGTGAGGCACTGGTGTCCCCTCTCCTGCAGTGGCAAATCCCTGACACAGCGCTGGCTTCAAGCCACCAGCCTCAGGTGACAAGGGACCCCAGGGGACAAGGGACCCCAAGGGACAAGGGACCCCAGGGGACAAGGGACCCAGGGGATAAGGGACCCAGGGGACAAGGGATCCTGCTCTGCGTTTCAAGCCTGCACCAAGGGGTCAGGGTGGGGTAAGGGCAGGGGGAGGCATGAAGGACATGGCACGTCCTTGGCTGGCAGCACGGATAATGCAGAATTTCTCTGTCTGCATCTCCTTTCCCAGAAGAATAAATATTTGATAACAAATTACTTTGAAGATAATCCACTTAATCCTTTGCCATGTCTCCAGGTTTCAATATAATTAAAGTGTGATTAATGTTCTAAAGAAAAGCTGAAACCCCATGCCTCTTCTTGCCCCCTCTCCCCAGGCTGGAGGGGATGGGCTCAGCCCATGACAGGGACGATGGGGTCCTACCAAAATCGCTGCTGGTGGCCAAGTAAAACCCAGAATTGGACCTACACACATGGATCAAACCACCAAACTTGGAGCAAGGACAGGACAGCCAGATGTGCTCCTGGCACAGGGAAGGGTTGACAGAGGCATGCAGTTCCCAGGAGCTGCTCACCCAGATGTGTCCCTGCTTTGGGAAGGGGCTTTTCACCCCATATCAGCTCCCCTCAGACTCTTCCCCCAGCCTCTCACTTTCATTAGACGTTGTCCCCCCCGCAGGGCAGCTGCTGTCCCACTGGTGTCCCAGTTTAAGGCTGTGCTCTGCAGAGCTGGGAGGATGCCCTTCTGCCTTCCCCAAGGGTTGATGCAGCTCCAAACCAGGGCTTTCAGATCCTCAATCCCTTAACCCCACCTCCACTGAGGCAAAAATGTATTATAATGGTGTCTTGGCAGGGATACACACGTGACAGTGCAGAACTGTGTGGGCTGGGGAGCAGCACAGAGGGACATGTGTGGGCTGTGCCCTGCTGATGGAGTGGGATCACCTTTCCACTCCTCAAGCACTGAAACCAGGGTTGACTCAGTTGATTAAAAATAGAGAGTGAGGGGAGGTGTGAAAGCCAAGGGAAAAAAAGGAAAACAGGAGAAAAATAAAGAAAAGCCAACCAAACTCACTAAGACAATCTGCATTCACGTCCCCTAAGGTCCTGGAGCCAGGAGGTGGGGCCAGGCACTCGGGGTATTTCAGAGCTGAGATACCTCCCGGGAGCCATGGTGACATCTCTCTGATGCTCCCAGACGTGGCAGCAGTGTTCCCCATGGGGACGGTGGCAGTTCTGACTTGTCACACCTCACAGCACACAGCAAGGGGACCCGAGGGATGGGCGTGGGGGTGTGGCAGCAGGTGACACCACTGGAGCTGGAGGACAGGACTCACCCTCTGCTCCTCACTTCCCAGCATGGCTATCAGGGACTCAGACACTCAAAAACATCACAAGGCACATCCTTCATTCCCAGCACTGTCCCTTGTCCTGGAGCTGTTTGCAGCAAACCCAAGTTGGATTTTCTGGATTTTGCCGATCAGCGTGGAAGGAAGTTCCCTACAGGCCATCACCAAAATGTCCCCGGGCAGCACAGGCAGAGCTTGTCCCAGCCACACGTGTGTCTCCTACCATCAGGGCGGAGCAGAGGAGAGGAAAGATGCAGCCCTGGCTGCTGACACTTAAATATTCCACTTCCCTCGAGGCAAAGCAGCTTTCCCAGCCAGCACCGGGAGGATGGATGCTGCTACATGCAGCTCTGCTCTTGGTCCTGCATGACTGGTGCCACCACCTTGTCATCCCCAGGGAATTCCCCAGTTCCAAGACAGTTCCTTTCCTCCTGAATTTCAAGTCTGGATGCCCTGAAGTGTTCCCAGCTCCAGCACAGACCGAGGGCAGACAGCCGAGCAGCCACAGTGGTAGATCTGAATTGGGGTTCTTGTAGGAGTTGATCCTGCTTGGGGGCATTGCAGCACATCGTGGGCATCAAGCCTTGGTGCCAGGCAAGCCGAACTGTCCATGCCAGCCAGGGGAATGCCACGCTTTGCCTGCATCTAACGAGGAGATGGATCCTGGCTAAAATTAACACTGCGCCTTCACTGCACCGGTCCTGGCAGGGCTTCCCTTATAATGTGCCCTAGGATGGTTGTGTCTTCAGGTCAATCCTGTTAAGAGAAGCTTTGGAGCTCTGGACCATTCATCATGAAGTAAAACCCCCCCTGAGCTCAGGACCTTCATCATGAAGTAAAACCCCCCCGAGCTCAGGGAGAGCGGCACAGAGCTGTGCTTATCAGACAGTTCAGCCCAATCAATGTTGGCACTAAGGACACAGATAAAGCTGCAGAATTCAGAATATGAGGTTTAGCTATTGAATATCAATAGCTGGCCAGTGCTTTTAAGCATCAAACACAGCAGGCATCTCGCTGCAAGTCGGGATGCTGCCCTGGAGCTGTTTCTGCAGCCGGCACGCGGGCAGGGACATGAAAATCTGCTGAAGAGAAGGAGCCAGTTGTCGAAGCCTGCCAAACTGTCAATGGAAAAAGAGTTACACTGCTGAAGGATCAGTTATTCAACAGAGATGGCAGTTTCATTGCTGGGATGAATCACAGAGCCGTGGCAGCCGTGGTGGGGGAACTCTGCCCGGCAGAGGCTGTGCAGCCGTCGGGGTCCGTGCGGCTGGTAGCTCTCAGTGTGATGCTGAGTGGGGTTTCCGATAAAATACCACCAGTTTTTGCATCACAGGCTGCAGGGTTTACATTAAATGATCATGATAAGGAATAAAACTCAGCACATTCCCAGTTTTTCTCTTGCAGATGCTCAGCGCAGTGCAGCCTGAAAGGCAAGAGAGCTCTGCTCCGTGTACTCTGCTTTTGCTGGGCCCTAGGGTAGCTCTGAGGAAGGGAAGAAACAATTCCTTTCACAAGTCTTCCTCCCTGCCTCTCTCCTTCTGTTTTCCCCATGGAATTCGGGTTCCCAAACAAAACTAGGCAAAGAAACTCCCTTGGTGGTCCCTGACTGAGCTCACTCCCTTCACTCAGCTGCAGCAAGGAGAGGTCTCTTAGGAGCATCCTGCTGGGATTTCTCTCTCCCCTTACAGCACCTGGACAGCCACAGTGCAAAAGACCAGTGGAAAAGGGGTTGAAATCAACCTCAACCAGCACCTCCAGAAACCTCCTGGCAGTGGGGGAACCCCAAAGTCCCTTCCCTGGCAGCCCTTCCCCACTGTGCCCCAAGCTCTGGGACGTGCCCAAGGGTTGTGCCCACACCGAGGCATGTGGAGTTTCACCCAGGGCAATGCCAGCAGGCAAGTTTTGTATTTATTTCCCTTGAAAATATGTCCTTAACGGGCAGTTAACATTATGCTTAAGTGACAACGAATTACACATTTCATTTAAGAGCAGGCACAAGAACAGTGTAATTCCCT
Source organism: Acanthornis magna (assembly GCA_036785705.1). Classification (NCBI taxonomy): domain Eukaryota; kingdom Metazoa; phylum Chordata; class Aves; order Passeriformes; family Acanthizidae; genus Acanthornis; species Acanthornis magna. Next base: position 6,683,776 of record JAWUZG010000092.1, read on the forward strand.
ATAGACTAATGGTGCATTTCTCCTCACAGACAGTCAATTAAATATTTAATCAGCACAATAGCCGGTTAAGTATTGTATATGGCCATAAATACAACCCAATACATTTCCATGCCACATTAAGCTGAAGCTCGTAGACACTTGTCTCCCCAGCATCAGGCACAACAGCTCGGTCAATGCATCCTTCGAAAGCAGATCCTATTTATTTTCTGTCATATTAAGCAGACATCATTTCTGTCCTGTCCCAGCCAAGTATATTAACTCCTCAGCAGCACCACATGAATAATCTGCATCAAATTGTGGAATGGAGGAAGATTCCCGCCTTCCTGCTCAGCAGCTGTTTGTGAGGTGACTGCAAATTTATTTGAATAATTTCTCTTCGGGTCACATCCTGGAGCTGCAGCAGTGGCTGGAGGGCCGCTGCTCTCTGTGCTCTTCGGATGCTTCAGAAGAGATGAAAGATTCAGCAATTAAAAACACAAGCTAGGGAAAAAAGGGAAAGAAGAGAATTCTGCTTCTCCTCATTTAATGGAGAGGGCTGAGGTTAGAAAAGCATTAAAAATTAGGTTTGCAGACAGGGCACTGCCAGAAAGAGGGAGGAAAGGAGGGAGGGATGGGGCTTTTGGAAGCCTCCAAGGACACAGCAGAGCACTGGGTGTGGGTTCTTGGTGATGGCACACAATGGGCTGTGGGCACAAGTGGGGTCACCCATGGGGAAGTGGAGCTGGCCCCAAAGGAGAGCAGTGCTGGATCTGGGCACGCAGGGCCATATCCAGGGCAGTGTCCAGACAGAGAAACATTAATTCCTCTTTCTCACCATCTAGGAGATGTGCTCATTCCACCAGTGTCTACTTTCAGGCGTGATTTCTGCTCGGCTCTGCTTTCAGTCCCCACTTCCCAAGCTCTCATCGGCTCAATTATAACTGTAAGAATAAATCTATTTATGGCGCATTGTTGCAAAATGAATCAATAAACCTGAAGCAAGCACAAGGCCAAATCCTCGACAACCTGCATGGTTTTGTGTCGGCTGCAGCAGGGGCAGCCTCCCACATCCCCCCTGAGCCTCTCAGGCAAGTGCTCTTTGCAAGCACAGGGGTCATTCCTGGCACAGAAAGTTAAGCACATGGGTTATTGACAGATGATTTTATTTTCTGGCCTCTGAGCAACTTCAGCTACAAGTCAAAATTCTGTTTTTCATTTTGAAAGCCACAGTGATCAGCGCTGGTAAAGCAATGAGAGGAATATGAGTCCTTGTTTGTGGGGATAAGCTACCCTTGGAAAAGTAGTCTTTTCTTGATTTCGAGACAAGAGCACAACAAGAGCAGGCTGTGATACAGCATCTAAATATGGCAGAGTTCCCAAAAATCAGGGACCATTTGACTAGAGGGCTGCACCAGAGTAAATCCTGCAAAATAACACTGTAAAAGGCTTTTCGAGGATTGTGAGCCACCCTTTGGAGAGCTGGAGACTGTGAAAAGGTGGTGTACAAGGAAAGGTCAAACTATGAGAGGGACACCAGGTTTTGGTTAATTTTACCAGGTTTAGAGTAGTTTCTGTAGAAATCTGTTACATTACGTAAAGGTTTTGGGAAAGTGGGGGCTCTGTAACTTGCTGGAGGCCAATGCACAGACAAGGCACCTCAGGCTGAGTGGGTTCACACCTTCCCAGCAAGCTGTGGTGGCCAGCCAGGACAGTGACAAGGGGCTTCGTGACCTCACAGGGCTTCATTCTGACACGTTATTCCATCCTCAGCCAAGCTACCAGCGTGCTTTTGCTGACTGTATCATCTTGGCTGAAGCACCGTGAGGCTTTAAGCCACACAAACGCCCTCAGTTCTGTGCCCCTTGCCTTAATTACAACCTGAATTCCATCAAAAGCCAGTTTGATCCTAGACACGGGGAGAAATGGAGCTGGGAACCTGCCCACAGGTGCCCCCAGCCACCCCCACTGGCTTCCTACTAATAAATCCCCTTCCATTAGGAACCAACAGCCAAGGGTGGTTTACACTTTTCTGTCTCTGTTGCTCTCAGTTCAACCTCTGCAGCAGCTGCCAGGAGCCATAAATCAGCGAGCACAGTCCTGAAGCTGGGGATCACTGCCTTGTAAAACAAACATCTTCCAGATTTTGTAGCACCTGATGCTGGTTACAAACTGTTGGTTGTCAAATTCTTCCTCTTCCATTTATTTCCCAGCCCCTCATCTCTGCTGCTCCTTGTCTGCTATATATCTTCTGTTTATTGTTATTTCTTTTCCCCCTTTGTTTTAATAACTCTTTTACTGTGGATTCTTGTAAAAACAGCTGCTCCAGCCTGTAAAAGAACAAAAAGAAAAGAATATCTGGAAACAGATGCCCTGGCATTGCTTCAACTGTAATCTCTTAGATTTATAATTCCTGTTCAGTTCAATATTGATTCAGAATAAAGCAACTCAAAACACACTGGCAGCTCACATCTTTTTGTAGTCTTCTCCAGTCTTTCTTCTTCTCTGCCACAACATTTCTTATCTCTTCATCCACACAGCTAAAATATGCGGAGGAACAAACCAATCCGAGCTGATGAGATACACCCAGGTGCCTGTAGAGCAGAGGGTTTATGTCTGTGGAAGCTCAAAGGAATGATGTCAGCTCATTTTCTATTCTTTTAATTCTTTTCCTCTTGTCCAGCATTATCTACCTCCTCACAGCATCCCCCCACAAGTCACTGCCCTGTATTTCAGGGACTTTGGGAGTCCCCAAAGCTCACAGGGAGGCAGTGGCAGTCGTGAGCCAGAGCACAGAACCTGCCAGAAGATGCAGCTGGGGCCATTCCCTTTGGGCTGTGGGTGCAGGAGCCCAGGGAATGGGCACTGAGGCTCCTTCTCAGCCTGTCTGCCCCTGAACAGCTCCACAGGGATCAGCGAGTCCCTCGGCACCACACTGAGCAGGAAACACTTGCACTTCCCTTCTATAAAGTGCCTTGAGAGCCCCCGCAGGACAGCAGAAAGCTGTTAGCACATGTCTCAGGTCTGAGGGAAAAAAGCCCTTTTAAGATCCATGTGTTAAATAGAAGGCACCAGATGTCCCTAAAGCCTGACTGTAAGTGGCTCGAGGGCCACGCCACCCACCCACCAGCACACAGACTTCTTTTGGCTGACCCCACACCAATGAGACTGTACCAAAGCACTGAGTGGAAGGGTTGTCTGGAGCCTAAAAGAGGAACCTGCTCTTTTGAACATTTTCCCAAACTTTAGACAACGGCTCCTGCCTCTTACATCTCAGTTTCTCTCAGGACTATTTGCTTTGAATGGCTTGGGACTATTTATACCTGGCCAAGTCCAGGCCCCCTTGTTTGCTCCTGAGAAAGCTCTTTCAGTCCCACAAGCTGTGGCTTCCCAGTGGAGCTCTCATTTGGGTACTGGAAATTTATTAATTTCTTCTTTAGCAGAGGTAGCCTGAGCTCTCTTCAGCTTGTGAAAACTCAGATGGTCTCCAAGTCTCACATCTCACCCAGATATGGTACCACCCACACTCTCCAAGGCCAGCAGAGCCCTTTGGGTTCCTCCTCAGATTCTCCCCTGTGTTCTCTTCCCCTCTGCTGCCTTTCCCTCTGAGGAAATGGGCCCAACTCAAGGGCAGCACACAAAGCCCAGCAGCCACATGTGTCTGTGCTTACCCAAAGCCAGGCACCAAAGAGGCACAAATTCAGGAAGTAAGGTATCAGTCCCATGATAAGGCAGGAAATGTCACTTCTAGCAAAGCCAAACTGCTGCAGGGATTTTGCTTTGGGGAAACAGCTCCAGTCCTCCCAGCCCACGGCCAGGCTGTCTCAGTTGGGCACAAAGTTCACTGATTCCCCTGGCTCTGTCACATGTCAGCCTGGAGCTGAGAAACCCTCAAGCCATCATTTGCATCCCTGTGCCTGGAATGGCAGAAATGCTTCCAGAAAAGTTCCCAGAGGCTCTGCAGCAGCACAAGAGCTGCTCTCCATGCTGTCTGCAGGTTGGAGTGTCCTGTTCTCCCCAACATGGAACCTCATGCCAGGGTGGTTGATTTCTCCAGCAGACGGGAGGGATGGAAAGGGAAATGTTTTCAGCAAGCTCAAAATCCATCATGTTGGCCCAACCTGAAACATGTGCTAGCCAGGGAAAATGCCACAGGCAGGAACAGTTTTCTGAGCAGAGAATCCCTGTGGTCCCCAGCTGGATGTCAGACACGGCCGATGTCCCTGCCCTCTGCCCCGTTTGCATCCCAGCAGAGCACAAGAACAATTCTGGGAGGCCATCAGGGAATTGCCACAGTGAAGTAATTGAGTGCTTCCAGCAAAACAAGTTGGAAGGCAGAGGTGGCTGTGGGCCTGGGGGTGCAGCAGCACAGCAGCACACCTGGAGCAGGTCAGCAGGGTGACAGAAATGCCTCCCTGCCCCTGTGCTCAGCTCTCAGCAGCAGTGCTGCGGTTTGCAGTGTGCCACATTCCCTGTGCTGCCCCCTCCTTCCCATAGGAACAGCCCCAGGACCGAGCCCTTGAGTGAGGTCCCAGGTCTGCCAGCCTGAGAGCTGGGGCCCGTGACCTGCCTGAGGTTTGTCACAGCATCCTTGAAGGCTGCTTGTGCAAAACAACTGGGATTTAACAAACTGGCAATCTCCGAGGGGGAAAAAAAACCCTTCTGCTGAAGCATTTCCAACCAGTTCTGTGGTCACCGTATTTTTCTTTCAAGAGCTGATGTGCTGGCAGAGATGCACAAGCCATGCGCAGTCCCCCAGGGTGGCCTCTCCCTCCCCTGCAACTCCCACCTCTCCAGCTCATTTCCAGCATTATTCTCCACTGCTGTCCATCACCACTGTTAGTTACTCTGCCACTCAGCATTTCCAGGAATGTGCAAGTGGGCAGCTTTTCCCGTGCAGTCCCCAATGCCCACAGCGGGGACTGGTGCTGTCCAAGCCCAGGGAGGGACAGGGTCCCGTGGAAAGCAGGATGGTGTGGGGAGGCTTTGCTAGCCCTGACAGCCACAGTGCCAGGAGCTGGCAGAGCCATCACCAGCCAGTCTGGGATTGTCCTGATTTGATTATTTGTTGGCTGCCTTCAGGGTACAACACACACAGCCAGGACACGCCCGTGGGTTGGTGATGGAGATTCATTAGGCTTATTGCATACCCCATTACACAGTTATGAGACTCTCTGTGGCTCTGACACAGCTCTCTAGAAGATTTGCAGTCACATTGCTCTTCCTTGGTCTGTCTATATTTATTTCAGGGAGGAAAGGGGGAGCTAGGCATGATGGTGGCTGGAGAAACAGTCCATGTGGAACTATTCCCATAGGAGAGACCACGCTTTTGCAATCCCTGTGCAAGGAGCAGGGAAATGTGATTTTCCAGATGAGAGCATCTCTTCTCCAGCGCCGGACCCATTTACTGTGTTTTCCTTCCCTTCTCCCTTCTCAGGCAGCCCAGCAGCAAAGCAAGATGTTGCTCTCTCAACTCTGCTTCACCCGGTTCCTCCCTTGCTTGCTTTTCTGGGCAAATCGATGTGTCAGCTTCAGGCTGCAATCCAAGAGTCCCAGAACTGACTTTCTTTCTCAGCTTCCAACAAATTAAGCAAGCGAACGCCAGAATTGCATGTCGGTGTTCTGGGGCACAGCAGAACCTGAACCCCTTCCCTTTGTCTCTGCCCTGCTAGTAGGGGGATCCCAAATATCACCCCTGCAACCCCAGCCCACCATGACAGTGACCACACAACCCAGGCCAAGGCACTGTTCTGGCTGCTATTTCCCCTCTGCAGCCTCTCTGTGATATGGACAGGGTTCAGCCTCAGCTCTTCCTGGGTGGTTGGATTTTCCTGTCTCCTCTGAAACTTTTTGGTGTGTTTCCCAGGAGGGCAAGTCTGGCGGAATCCCGTGGGAAATGCTTTGTCTTACAGTGCTGTGTACTGCAAGATGATGGTTATTAGCCCACTCAAAGCAGCTGTCGGTTATCTTTCATCCTGCTGTATCCCCTGGGAACAAGGCAGAAAGCTCTGCACAGGGCTTTGCTCTGTAGGTTCAAGTCTTTAACACAGGGCTGCTGAATTAACAATCCTCAGCAACAGAAACAGCAATGGGATGTGACAACCACAGCCTGGGATGTCTCTGGTGCCTCATGTTGGCCCTGCAGACTCACCTTCTAAGCAACATGGATATGGGACATGCAGGATTCTGCTTTCCAGGCTCCCTCCAAAGGCAGCATCATCCCTCCTCCGTTCCTGCTCCCACCCCAGCCCAACATTGGTGCCTCCATGTCCTCTTCCCTGCAGAAGGAGCCCAGGGAGCACCGAGAGCCTGTCACAGTGAGTTTTCCTGATGGTCCCAGGTTAATCACTGCCTCTCACGCACACAGCCACTTAAGGTTGTTGTTTGCTGCCCCAGGAGACTCATTACTGGCTGCCTCACAGGGCAGGAGGAGAGCAAGGAGGAGGATGGGAGGGATGAGCAGCAGACTACAGGGGGAGGAGAAGAAAGGACATTTGGGATCTTCAGGATGAAGGCAGCACTGAACTTCACCTCTCCAAGTGCAAATGTCTGGTCCAAGCAAGTCACTGTAGCATCTTCTCAGTCAAAGAAGGGAAAAATTTCTACAAAGGAGAGGCTGCCTCTTCAAAATGCCTGCTGGGACAGGGCCTTCCAGGGAGACAACCACCTCTTCATTGACCTCCAGATAATCTCTGTGTACTTCTGCACATCAAAGTTAAAATAGAACGGAATTTCGGTTGAATTACAAGATTCAGCTGATGGGAGCTGCACAATTCCTTACACAATATCTTTGTGTGTCTCAGAGGCCAAAAGCTTTATCAGGCTCTGAAGAAATAAAAAGAACAAGAGCAACCCTGGGGATGTGAAAAAGAAAACATGCAGTATCCAAACCTCTGATATTAAGATATTAATTCATCTCCAAAAGATTAAAAAAATGGTAAAATACACTGAGCAGCTGAGCAACTCCATCCTTGGCTGATGGTTACCTGCAGCCACAGGGCAGCCTGGAGGAGCGAGGCTCCTTGGAGATGTGGAGGGCAATGCCTTTGAGACACAGCTGAAGGTCTGACCTGACCCAGCAGAACTCATCCCCCAGGCCCGAGCAGCGAGCTTCTGGTGCCTCGGAGCTCTTGGCTGTCCCTGTTCATCACCATGGATCAGCACCACGACTCCAGGGAGCATCCATCCTCCCAGCCTCATCCTCTCATCCCAACCCACACCACGTCTGTCTCCCTTCTCTGCTTCTCAAACACAGCTTTTTCTGCCTTTCTTTTTAGAGACAGGATATAAAGGACAGAGGTCCTGGTTTCCTTCTTGCTCTTGAACACAAGAGCCCTCGGAGAGGACCTATTTTAAGAGAGGAGAGCCTTCCCACTGCTGACAAAGCGGCTCAGCAAGGGCAGGCTCAGTGCCGTGCCCTGCAGTCGGGCACTTGAGACACCTGCTAACAGCCACTCCAGCTGCCAAATGCTCCTCCAGCAGTGGCAGAAATCAATGTCTGCCAGACAAGCTCTGGTAGGATCCATGGGGAAGAGGGGGGAAGGTGAAGCCCCCACTGCACACCTTCTGCAGTGGCTCATGGCATGGGTGGCAGCAATGCCACCTCTTCCCTGGGGTGGGCAAAAGCACCTGCAGGGTGGCTCAGGGCCCCTCTGAGGCTGAACACGTTGTGCTTTCAATCCAGAGGGCTGAAGAAGCAGAAGGATCCTGTGGGAAGAGCTGCCCGGGCTCCGCTTGCTGATGGCAATCATTTTTTCCTCAGTGTGAAAAATCCTGAAGCTGAATTTATGTCAGATGCAGAAGGCAGGGCAAGATTCCACAGAGGCCACTTGGCACAGTTTGTTCTGTGCTTGGGATCGTAAAATCACTCAGGTTGGAGAAGACCTTTAAGACGATCGAGTCCAACTGTTAACTCAGCGCTGCCAAGTCCATCACTAAAGCGGTCCCAGGCTTGTGCTCCAGGGTCACATCTCATCTTGGAAAGCCCCAGTGTGTCCACTCCAGCCTTGCCTGGCAGGTCATTCCCTGCTTTTTTGATTCTCCACTTGGGAAGTCGCTTCTTGACATCTGTTCTGAATTTGATTCTCCTCTATTTAGGTTTTATAGCCCTTGTTCATCTCCTCTTGGTAATTCAGACATTATCTGTATCACTTAAGTTTTTAATCACTTCACCTAAATTTTCTTATAACCAGCTTTATTTTTCCCTTTCTACATTTTTTTAGTGCTGGGTTAAGCATCTTTATCCTGATTTCCCCTTTCCACACAGTTATTTTTTAGTGGTGTAAACAGAGTTTATCACACTTCGCAAATAATATGTTAAAAGAGAGCTTGAGCATGTAAGTGTTGTTGATCCACTGCAGATCCACCCTAAAGAAGACTTTGGACCCAACTGATTTTCCTCTCATCCCAGAATACATCCAGCAAGCTGGAAGAAGAGCAGACCTATCCTCCAGGTTCAGCTCAGTGATGCAGAAACTAATCCAGTTCGCAGGAAAGCTGCAAACCTCAGTTGAAATCAGCTCTTTGTTGCTCTCGCGTATGGGTTGGAGAGTCTCTTTAAATTCCTCCTTGTCAAAACCACACAAGCCCATGGCGAGCCCATTTTAAGAGCTGGTACCTGTTCCAAGCACTAATGGCTGCTACAGGAAACAGAGAAGTGAGGCCGAAGGCTATGATATTCAAAGCTGCCTTAATTATTAGAGCGTGAGCTTCCAAATCCCTTGAGAAGCACAGAGAGTGTTGGCCTCGAAATTCACGGTGTGCTCAGAGGAGCCAGGGAGTTTTGGGGACATCTTGACTGCAGTCTGTCTGCCTGGCTCCACCGGCCTTGGAACGAGTCCGATTCATTGCAGCAGCTCTGAATTCAGAGCAGAGGGAGCAGACAAGGCTCATTGCCTATTCCAGCCAGAGAGACTGCAACAACATTTGTGGTTTTCATTTTTTCTTTAAAATAAGGTTACTTGAGCAGAGAGCCAGGAATAGACCCTCTGTCTCCTCATCCCTAAACCGAGCCCCACTGATAATTATGCACAAACTGTCAGGGCTGCTTTGGGAAAGCAGTTCTGGAACTAAAGCAGCCTGACGTGGCTTTGTGCAAAGCTTTGCCTGGAGAAGCAGTGTCCTCGATGACCACCAGAGTCCAGAGGGGAGAGCTGGGACCATTCAGACCCTGCACAGTGCAGCAAGAACTTTTTCTCTCAGGTTCCTGAAGGCTGGGCAGACTGGCCAAGAGCTGCATGGATTCATGTTACTCCTCAAGAGAAATATATTCCTATGCAAAGGAAATCTCTGGGTATGTCAGTGCATCTGTTTGCAATGTGGAAAGCATGAGGATGACATCCCTCCTTGCTTCATGCTCTCCTCCAGTATTTGTCCTCCCAGCAAGCCATCACTGCCTCATCTCCCAGGACTGTGCTTCAACTCAGACATCAGCAATTTCCCCTGCCACAGGCAATCAGTGAAATTACCTGATTTAAGGCCAGAGGAGTCAAAAATGTTACACTTTGGAAAATTCCTCTCACAGCTTCATTGCTTTTGCACCTTTCCAGGCTGCAGACGGACCCAGTCACTTATTCCACTTTGCACCAGCCCGGAGGAGTGACCACTGGTGATGGCACTGCTTTTCAAACAGGACCCTGAGCATCCTCCACCAGCATCCAGCATCAGCCACCTCCTCCTGCCCTGCCCTGCTGGGCTCTGTTTGGCCAAAGTAAATGCAGGCAGATTTTCTTGTTGACCATGGGGTTTTGCTTGCTGAGGTGGATCACCATTTTTATTTTATTTATTTTTCTGCTAAAAGTCTGTTCTATGCAGATAAAACCCCAGGTCAGTCATGCCACAGATAACTGCCAGCCAGGGCACAAGGATTCATGGATGTTGGTGCTGTCTCTCCATTTCTTAGGAGGGATGGAGAGAGGGTTGGATGCTCTCCCGCAGTGACAAGGTTTGCAATTTCTTTTTAAAAGCCTGTAATCATCTCTCTTCTGTGAGCTATTCAGGCATTTACATTGTTTTGCAGCATCTTGAGTGCTGGCTGGAAGCAGCTCCAGGTTTTGGGGGAGTGCAGCAGGATCGCTGTGGGGGGCTGTGCTGACAGGCACCCCCACACTGAGAGGAGGAGGGCTGTGCTCCTGCCCACAGGTGAGCAGGTTCCTGGGCATTGTCTTTTGTTGGGAAAGGAAAAAGGGGAAAAAAACCCCAACAAATCAATTCTGTTCACAGGAGATTTGAGCTGAACTCCAACTAATAAACACCGAAGGATAAAGAAATGCCACAAAAACAAAAGTCCTGTTGTGACAGAGCCACGGCTGAGGTTCATTCATTTTTTAGAGATTGTTTTTCCTTTTCTCCTCCTGGCTAAAAATGAGATTTTCAGAGGAGAGAAAGCATCACCAGCATACAAACACATATCAAAAAGGCATAAGAGCTGGCTTTCCCTGTGGGTGCAGCCATCTGACACAGGACACAGTGGGGACACAGAAACCTCGAGGGAGCTCCCTGTAACTCCATCCCCCATAGTGCTAACCTGTACCTGCAGCATCTGTGAACCCAAGGAAAAACCCTAACAGGTTCTTGGGTGATATTTTTCCCCATTTCCCCTTGCAGATATGCCATCCCTCTGACAGTGTTTTCTCCCCCTAACCCACGCTGTGAGGCTGGCACAGCAGCTGGGAGCATGGAAAGCCAGCTCCTGTCTCTCTTATGACCATTAAGCAGGAGAGGGGGGACCCCATAACTGTTCAGCTCGCTCGCAGGGATGCAGAGGACTCCCTGCTCCCCATCAGCCACCCCTGCAGAAGTTCCAAGGTCGAAATGCAGCCCTTGACATGAGTCAGTCCTTGCCCTGAGGAGCTGCAGTCGGAGGAGACCAGAAGGCAAGAGAACACTGATTCCCTAAGTCTGTGCCATCTCATCTCCATGCTGTCATGCCATCTGTGGGCTTTATCCCAGGAACTCCTGTCACATCCACTCCCATTAGCACTTTTCAATGCTCTCCTGCCCTTTCCCAGCATCTGCTGACCAAGTCCCTCTGGTCAACCCTGCTCCTCATCCTTCACCAAGGCTTTTAATTTTCATGATGTTGTTACCCACTTTCGCTGCACTCTGCCCTGCAGGAGCTCAGCACACGAGCTGCAAAACAGGTAACCCAGCTCGCTAGCAAAGAGAGCTTCCAGATGGGGATTGAGCTGCTATTAATTTATCCTATATTTGTTTTGAAAAGATGCCTGGGGAAGGTACACCGTTTCCCTTTCCAGTTAGAGGCTTAACAGCCACAGGCTTTCTCCTTTCTCAGAAATGTAAATCCATGTTTATTTTGCATGTACCCAATTAATCCCCAAGGCATTGCATCCAACAGGCCAAAATCAGAACTCTGTCTCCACCAAAACACTTCAGGAGAATGAGGAGAGGGAGACATGCTCTACCTTTACTAGAAGAAACATCTATTTATTTAGGACTGAGGCAGCTGCATGGAGTATAAATTATTTTAATTGGTAAGCCCAACAGGACTCACTCCCCTCTTAAAGCAGAAAGGAAAGACCTGGCACATCCATTTCCAGAGTGATCACTGAGGAGCAGCCAGACTTCAATTCCTATGAGGCTCTTCATAGGGTTTGATGGTTCAGGATGCTCTCACATACACAAAATACTAATCTACCTGCAGCACCAGCCATAATCTGTTCCCAGTTAAAACTTGTGCAACTCTGCTGAAGCCAATTTATGAAGCAAACATTTAATTTAGCGAGCAGGCTCACAATCCTAAATTTAAACATATGTCAAGCCAGCTAGTGGCTTTGTTTTAATTAACTCTCAAACTTTGTGGCTGTCATTTCTTTATATAAATGAGGATGTTCTGCCAAGGGCAGCCTGTAAGCCTGTGTGCATCCCTACAAAACCTCCTGTTATTTCACAAGCACTTTTCAAAGAGCTCTCGCAGAGGCAAGGGGATGTGGATGTTATTATAAGGGTCCATATGGCAGTACACCGGCACTGCAGTATTAAATCAGAGGTATTGTAGCTTTCCAGCCTGGATTCTCACAGTACCAGGTAATGTATATGTAGCTTTATTGTTGTACAATTTTAGTGGCTATGCATTATTCAAGAGCAGCCTAAGTCTCTGCACTGCCGGAGGTGATTCAGTGATGATAAAGGGAATACGCTTTGCTCTAAAGGCAGGAGTGAAGGGATTTCACGGGTCGGTATCTTCTCCACCCACGGAGAAACAATGGAAGCATTAACAGTTCTGGTAAAGAAATCCGCTGGCAACAAATCCTCATCGATAATTAAAATGAAAGTACAAGCTGCCTTAACATGTAGTTAGACTTAGGAACTCTAACCTGCTCTCTAAATTAAATGCTTTCCTTGATAATTTGGCTCTCGCAGCAGGCACTGAAATCTGCTGGAAGATGCCATCTAGTGGGTTATGGAAGTTTATTTAAGTTTAAATCCACTTGCTGGTGTGGGGTGAGGGTGGTAAATGCTGGGGCGCATATCGGTTTCCGCAGGCTTCTTGTTGCTGCTCTAGGAAATTAGACATTTCCCTGCGGGGGTTTGCATTGGAAGAGAACTAATATTTATTTTACCAGTGCCCAGCAGGGCACCGGATTGTCACAGCTTTGCTGTTGACACAGCCGAGCCTCACGGCTGTTGTGCTGGCAGAGCATCCTCCCGAGCCCCGGGGCTGCGTGCTGCTCATTGAGGAAACGGATCCACTCCCTATTTTTGGGAAATCTGTGCCACCATTGATTTTTTTCCTTTAAAAAAACCCTCCAACACTATCCCGTGCCTCTAAATTGTGTAGTTTACACTATAGTAGAAACCCCTTAATTGGTATCCGAATAAACAACGCTGTTTTTTAACGCGAACCACGGATGGGGATGGATTTGGAGCGATCCCGACTGTCGGTGCTGGCCGGCTATGGCATCTCCATGCACGGAGCGCTGCTGGCGACTGCCTTGTCCCCCGGCTGTCGTGGGGCGAGCTCCAGCGCTTGGGGACAGCCTGGACCCTTTGGGGAGCACTCACAGCCCGGCACCTTCAGGCTGCTCTGCTCCCCCAACCCAAACCCCAAAGGGTCCAGACTTTGGGGACCACCTGGAACCCTTTGGGGAGCACTCACAGCCCGGCACCTCCAGGCTGCTCTGCTTCCCCCAACCCAAGCCCCGGTCCCGTGTAAGGCGTCCCTCCCTTTTTCATGGGTTTTAAGCCAATTAACCACCTCGACTCCCCCCACCGACGGCTGGTTCGAATCCCGCTCCCGCGGCGCCCCCCCGCCCCAGGCACCCCGCTGTGCCGCGGCACGCTCGGAGCGCCGTTCTTAGGGAGTCATTAGCAGGGAGTCATTAGCGGGGAGTCATTAGCGGAGGGTCATTAGCACAGGGTCATTAGCGGCTCGGGGGCGGGGCTCGGCGCAGGGGCGGGGCCTCCCCGGGCGGTGGGCGGGGTCTCCCTGGCCCCGCCCCCGCGCGGAGCGGAGCGGAAGTGCCGGAGTTGCCGCCCGGCGCCGCCGCCGAGCGCGGGCGAAAGTTGCGCTCCGGGAGCGCGGCGGGGGCGGCCGGACCGCGCTCCCTGCTCACCCCGCGGCTCCGCATCGCCACCGCGCTCCTCGTCCCGCTCCCGGCAGCCGCTCCGATGCGGCGGAAGCAGAAGCGGCTGCTGCAGGCGGTGGGGCTGGCGCTGGCCGCCCTCGTCTTTTTGCCCAACGTGGGGCTCTGGTCCCTGTACCGCGAGCGGCAGCTGGAGGGCGGCGGCGCGGCCGGCGGGGACGGGGCGGCCGCCGCGGGGGCAGCGGCCGGCGAGGCGCCGGTGAGTGGCGGGGCTGGGGGGCTGAGCGGCCCCGGGTGGGCAGGGGGGGCGCTGGGAGCCGCTCGGTGAGGGTCGGGGGCGCTCCCCTGGGAGCCGCCGTCGCGCGGGGCGTGTGCGGAGCTGGCCGCGACCCTTCCCCATCGCAGAGCGGGGCGAGAAGCGGCAGCCGCCCCCGTAAGGGGAGGGGGCAAGGGAGGGAAGCCGGGGTGGGCTCCTGTGTGCCCCGGGAAGGAGCTGTTTTATGTATCGTGTGCCTGGCGTGGAGGGGCAGCCCGAGTACTTTGTTGGCAATTCACGGGTGCGGGGACGGGAGGGTCTGCTCGCCTTTTTTCGGCTGAGCTGGGGAAGGGAATAAAGCAAGGTCTTCGCTTCTTGCGCCAAGGAGTGAGGGAGGGGAGCTTGTCCCATCCGTGCATAGAAAAGAAGGGCAGTTCCGTTTCCCGAGGGTGTGCCTCCGTGTATTTGTCTTTACCTGCCGTGGGAAGGTGTGCGAAGCAAACATCACCTGTTACTCTGCGTCCCCGCAGAGCTTAGGGCGAGAGCTAGCACGGAGTACCAGGTGGAGCGGGAGGATTATGTCAGTGTAGTGATGCTCCTTTGGGAAAAGAGGAGCGGATAACTTCCTGAGCTGCAGAGGATGCCCGCTGGGTACGTGGCCTGAGGATGTTGCAACACATGGCTGCATTCCTTTCTTGTCCCACTGGTGTAGTAGTAAATTTAACAGCCGAACCTGTCTGTGTAGTGTGTGAGTCAGGAAGGCTGGATCACCCAAATTAGACGTTTGGAAGCACAGTTTAGCTGCACTTACTTTTGGCTGTGTAATTGCTTTGTCCCCTTCTGGGTTTAGCTTTGTGCCATTAAGAATGATGGGGACTTGAAAGCTTGAAATGTCATTGTGCAGCTATCAGTTCAGCTGCCACTCTAAAAGGCTCTGCTTGTTCAAAACCACTTAAAACTCTTCGTTGCCTAAATCTTTCCCTCCTTGGAGACTTCCTGCTGTAACTGCACTGTAAAGGTGGAGAAACCTGCTGTGACAATTTCTGCTCTGAGGGAGAGAAGGCTCTCAAAGAGCTGTAGTCAAACTGGGATTGAGCCCTTCTTTCCCCCAAGAAATGCTTTTTCAAATTCGTGTGTTTTAGTGTAAGTCTGAATATAACCATGCTCGTGTCCCATGCTGGTGGGGAAAGGAATCAGCTGTTGCCTGTCAGAAAACATAAATTTGTAGCAGATCCTCAAACCTGCGCAGAAGTCCTTCTGACGTGATCATTACATGCCTGAAGTTCCTGATGTTACTGCCTTATGCTTGTATTTCTGTGGGATGCAGGGAATCTATTTTGCATGACTGGTAAAAATCAAGCCCTGCTCCATAGCTTCATGTGGTGTGGTGTTAGGGTGAAATTAAGACCTTTGTAAAATCGTGTATCCTCCAGAGGTAAAGAGGAGAAAGTTGGTAATTATTCTTGGGAGGCTTGAAAGTGACAAGTTGACTTTTATGGCTTTGGTCTTCCAAAATTGTCCTTGTACTGTGGGCTGTGGGTAGGTGTAAGCCAGGCAGTACCACTCTGCTGATTCTGTGTCCTTGCAGTGTTCTCGATGTTTAGATATCCCAAGCTGCCTGTGTTGTACACAATGACTACTCCATTTTTCTTTATGTCTCTGTAAAGTATGGCAGCTGTCAGTGAATTGAGATCTGCTTTTGTTTTGATGGTGTGTGGAGCTGGGAAGGAAACGCCTGTGCAGCTTGCAGGAAAATTCGCAATAAAACCTCTCTGCACTTGTGTAAATCAGAGTTGCTGGGTTTTAGGTTGAAGGCTTCATCTTCCAGTCTAATTAATGTGGAGTTATGGGCTGCGGGGGGTCTGTGAGTGAAGATATATTTGTGTCATGTGCTTATTTTTTGAATGATCCAGCCCTGAAATGATAGCTCCAGTTACACTGAGCAAGGGAAAACATACCCTGAAGGACAACAGGCTGTCTTGGTAAAAATAATTTCAGATGAAGCAGAATAAAAACAACTCAAATGTGATTTTGTTTTTCTGTTTAGTTGTGTGGGTTTGTTTTACTGTTGTCATAGAGGTATTTGCCAGCTGACTGCAGAGAGTTTTTTGGGTATCCTCACAATCAATGGTTCCAGCCTCTTTTCCTTGGTCTCGACAAGCATTCATGGGTTTTGTACTTACTAATCAACTTCCAGCCTGTAAATGAATATGCTGTTTGTCTGCTTGTTCCTGAATCCATTCGGAGGAGCTGGCTTCTTAATACAAAAACTCCAGATGACAGGAGAGAATATAATGAAAAAATATATTCAGAGCAGTAAGAAAAGATTTTCTTCTGTTTCTGGCTTTAATTTGCTTTTTTGTGCTGGCTAATCTTTGAATTGAGGACATTTCCTATGTGCTACAGAATTGAGCTTTTCAATGAAATCTCTGTCCAGGCTCATTCCTTCCCTTTAAATGGTGTCTGCTGTTTCAGTCAGTAGTTTTATCCCTCAGAGTAACAGCAAAGGAGGGGGGGAAAGGTTTTAAGAAACAGCTGAATTAAAGCTCTAAAACAATTCCTAGAACACTGATGCTAACACTGTGATGCTAAAATTTTGAAGTTTGAAATCATCTTTGTTATCTAACTGTACTGTATGTTACCTTCAGTAACTTGGCAATATATCTCAGTATAGGTGATTTGGCTTTATTTAATCTTTCTAGTGCCTGAAACAAATGTGTCAGAAAATTAAGCAATCAGAGACCATGTAAATATATTCTAGGAAAGATTATTCTAAACGGTTTCTGCGGAAGTGCCTAGGCAGCTAATTGCTTCTGTATTTACATGTTCAGGGGAAACATTACAGTGGCTGAAAATAGTGTATTGCTTTAATAAGGAGGGTGAGGTCTGTGCTCTTTCCTTCCACCTTGGGGTTTGTTCTTTCACAGCTCTGTGGGTGCTTCTTGCTACACAGAGGAGAGATGGAGAGAAGTCATCAAGGTCTTGGCCTCAAGGTCGCGCTGAACATCTCCTTAGAAAAGCTGAAGCTTTGAGTTAGTCCTCACGTAACTGCTGTGCGCTCAGAAGTGCCCTCTGTCCCTGTGTACAGTGGCTCAGCAGAGGAGATGATCTGGGAAGTCCTTTTTTTCCTGGGCTGTGTAACAGGTTTGGCTTTAAATGGGGATGGTGGCATTGTGGTACTGAAGTATTTCTGCTGACGGCTTAGAAGCTGCTTAGACTTCATGACTGTACTGTTTGCTCACCACTACGTGTGTCTCGGTGTGCTCATGGAATGCAGATTGACTTTTCTGTAGATTCATCTTTTTCTTTTTTTAGCAACTATTCAATAAGTAAAAACATACGATCTGTGGGTGTGGGGGTAGGAAGAAGCAAAAGGAATGCAGCTATTCCTTTTGTCTCTTGGATCTCTGCTGTCTGCCTCGGAGGCTGCTGAGCATCCTCAGCCGAAATGTTTAATTGATGTGGATGTAGCCTTGCAGTTGTAAACCGTGGATGGCTTAGGCTGTGGGCTGGTGGTTTATGCTTGGGCTAATGCAAGTATTTACGTGGCTTCCAATGCTCTGCAGAGCTGCTGCTCTGCACCTCTGTGGTCAGGCTGGAGATGCACACTCTGTGTGAAACCTGCTGTTCTGGCAATGTGGCGTTTGAGCTCGGAGAGATACTAAGCTTGAAGGGTTTTCTTTGAATTGTTGGCTAAAAGCACTGTAGCAAATTAGCTGCCGTTCGTGGCAGTGCGTTTTTATCTGATATGATGAATGCTTTATGGAGTCGCCCCGTAGCTTGTTGTAGCAGTAATTTGTGCTCTATAAATTAACTCGGGAGCATGATGGAAGTGTATAAATCACATCGGTGATTGTGTGGTGCCCTCTGCTGCCGGCTGGCTGGAGTGATGTGGGGTACACCCTCCTGCTGCTCCTTTGGCACTGAGTAACCCACCGCAGACTTGGGATTGAAAAATGCACTGGGAAGATGCTGCTGTCCGAAGGTTTGGGGTGATAAACTTTGCCTTTAGTGCAATTGAAGCCTAAAGTTCCCAGCCAGCGTTGCTGAAGATGTAGCCCTGGTGATGACGGGAGTGGGGAGCGATGCTGCTCTGCCTTCCAGGCTGCTCGTGTCCTCCTGAGCTGAGGAAGGGATGGCTTTGCTGCTCTGGCCTGGGGGCGGCTGGGACGTTGTCAAGGTTTGTCAGCATCACGGTGTGGCTGGCAAAAGCTAATAAGGAAGAGGGTGTTTGCTAAACAGCAGGCTCAGTGCTGCCAAGGCTGGGGAGGGAGGAGAAGGGCTTGGGAAAACTGAGAGGAAAACCTCTGCTCTCTGCCAGCCAGAGGGAAATAGAACATCCAGCTCGCTGTACTTCATAGGCAGATTCTTCTGGCATTTAGAGCTGGACCTAGACCTTGCTGCTGCTCCTGTCTGGGGCCTGGCTCCTCGCAGACCTCTTGGAGAATGCTGTGTTGGCAGCTGTGTTTGCCAGGCACTCGTCAGCTGATGTAAAGGGAAACTTCGAAAAGCTTATTTTTGTAAGTGTAGTGTAAAACAATTGGCATCTAAGGACTGGAGTGCAAGTGCTACAGCTGAACAAGCCTGTTTTAATTTAAGAGTGACTGATTCCCAGAGTGGGCTGCTCTGAAGTTTATCACTTCAGTGCACTTGTGAAACCAGCAGAGTTTCCTGAGCTAGATAAGTGTGTCCTGTACTCGTGATTGGCAAAGTGAGCTGAAGTGAAGTTGAAGTGTCTAAACCATCTCACAGCTGTAGAGTGCAAAGTAAAATTTGAAAATATGTTTATAAAGAAACTGGAGCTTTCAGTGGCCTTCACTCAAGGTCTCATTGTGGTGATCTTCACTGTAATGGTGACAGAGCTGAATGAAGAAATGGGCTGTACTGTGGGTCTCCTATGCTGTGTGAAAGTAAAAGGTTTATTATCCTTCTTATCATGAAGCAGGTCCTCCTGTTATTGCAAAAGTGGTTCTGTTTCACTGTTCAAACATGTTCCATATGCACTTAATTGCTGTAGTGGTGACCTTTCTTCATGGAAAGATTTCTGCTGCAAAACTTTTTGACTCCTGGCATCTGTACTGCACTGTAGGTCACTGGTGAAAACTATAATCATGTGGTGATCTCCAGAGCTGTGTCTTTTCCCTGCAAGGATATTAATCAAATTGCTAGAGACAACAGATTTAAGAGCAACCAGAGCTATAAACTTCCTGGCAGGTAACTGCCACATATTTGACTTCAGGGGACTGAAAAACTATCGGGAAGTTACTTATTGCTGGTGAAATTAGGCAGAAGAATGTTATCAACCAGACTTTGTTATATGGTGTCACCTTCCACTCCCTGTTTGAATACAGGTGCAGGTGTGACTAGAAAAAGATAAAGAACTGCAGTTTCCCTTCCTGTCACTCCGTATTTGCTTCCTTGTGGAGCCAACTGCAACCTTGCCTACATTGTGTAAGAACAGAGCCTGTCTAACTTTGAGGAAATTGTACCCAGGTGTTAAAACAATCTGCATGCTGCTCCTGTTTCTTTGCAGCCTTTTCCTGTGCCAGGTGACACAGCCTTCAGCTTCCTTCTGGGAACTACAGAGCTGCTGGGCTGCGTTCGGAGTTGGGAGCAGGGATTCTGCTGTGTGCTGGAAGCATCAGTAAAACAAAAAATTGTGCTGCAGGAATTTGTTTTGATTCCCTGTGAAAGCAGCCATTTCAGCCTGCAAGCTTGTTATCCTGTGGGTTTTAGTGGAGCTGTCGGTGGGAGGTTTTTATGGAGTGCACCTCAACTGGAGTGCAGTGTGCTGAGTTCCGCGGCTCTTCACGGTGTAAGTGCTCCTGTGAACAAAGCTGCTGTGATATTTGCCATCAGAGGACACTCTCATTCTCTGGTGTCCATCATGCTTCATGTTTCCATCCTGTTAACTCTGTGGAGTAACCTGAGTTAACAGTGCTTTTGTTCAGTAGTAATGTTAATAATGCACAATTTTGTGTACACATGGGGCGAGGTGGCTGCAGTGACTTTGTGCACATGGAATTTTTCCATGGTATTATGTCCTCTCAGATCAAGTGATCTGAGTGTATGTGTAGATTTTGTTCTGGATCACCTTGTCTAGGAAACTGGAAAGGCTGAATGGATTAACAACAGGCTGTTGTGATGGGATATACTGTGATGGCTAGCAGACGTTAATGATTATTTTAATAGTCATTAATTTAAATATTATTTGAATGTTGCTTCAGTCAGGATGAACTAGATTGGGAATAGTTCCCTTCTGTTAATTTAATTTACTCCCTGTTCCTATTCTGTAATCAAATCAGGAATAGCCTTTCTGCCTGACATTTGCACTTTGTCTTAACCTGATCTCCTGTCCCTGGACAGAAAGGTTTTGGTGAGTCCTGCTGCAGTTTGGCCACTTGTATATTCCTTCCAGATACAGCTTGGCCTGGGATTCCTCTGCTTCTTAAGAATTGTATAAAAGACATTCTATCTTGCCTTCAGGCCCCAGATTGTTTGCAGAACCAAAAGCTGCCGGTGGGGATTTTTAGCAGTTCAGGGATAGTGTGAATCTGTTTATCATTTTTCACAGACTCCTGAACAAATTCTGATGCCTGAGTCACTTTCAAGAGTGTAACAGTGTGATGCTTAATTTCCAAATCCAGGGATAATAGCCCCCACTTTCTAATTTTAAATTCTCATGTTCTGCTTTCAAGACTGCCTTTTGTCTTGTGGGTGATAAAAAAAACTTTCATATTCTCCGTTATCTCTTGAAGACTCTGCTTGAGGTTTTCCCTTCAGGTCTGGCTGCTTTCATGGCTTCCTAGAGCTCAGGGAGCCCAGTAAGTGCTACTGGTCCTGCTTTATTTCACACGAAGCCTGGCCTCGCAGTGGCAATGGTATCTTTTCCATCAGTGAAACCAACACCTGAGGTGGTATTTCCTGCGTTTGTGTTTCCCTGGATGGGTGATGGATAGGCAACAAGGAATGGAGTGTTTATCTGCACCGCTTTGTTAAGAATTTAAGTAGTAGTGGATATCAAATTATGGCTGACTTGTCAGACTCTGCCTCTTTTGTTAGATTTAGAGGGTCTGGCAAACGATTGGAGAAAGCTACAGATCAGTAAATCAATACTAGCACAAAGAGTTGCCAGGCAGCCCTCCTTTTCAAATGCCTGGGTAGAAGAGTAACTTCTGCTGTGTCTGAGATCTGCTGGCAGCTCTGCACCCCCTAAAATACAAGAAATGGGTTACTTGACATGTCTCCTTATTGTTCCTTATATAAACTTGATAAAGCTTTAACTTGCAGCTTCAAAGAAGGGAGGTCTACTATTTTTTGGTCCTTAAATTTGCTTTTCTTTCTAAATAATTACCTCTCTTCTCTGCCCTTTTGCAGTTCCTCCATTTTCTCTAATCATAGCTCTAGGTTATAAGAGAGCTCCCTGGAGTACATATCTCTAATTAAGGCTTTTTAACCACAGTTACAGTGGAGCATCAGCGGTGCTGTGGTGCGGCCAATATCCAAGGGAAAAACTTGCTTCAGTAGTAAAGTTGTTGATTTTATTGCAGCCAAAGTCTCTCCTATCCCACTCATGGAGTTTCCTCTGACACTGCTTCGTGCCTTCCCACTTTGATAAGTTATCTTTCCGAGGCTGATGACCATTAATGGCACATCTTCTGTGGCTCACAAGAATAAATAAAAAGGTTTTATTTAGTCCGCCTGTCATTTTCTGGAAACACGGGCTGCCAGCTACTGCAAATCATGTCCCTCACGAGTACATTCAGAGAACTTGAGGGTTTAAAATGGAAACCCTGTTTTAAGCAAGCTCGTGTAACTCATGTGGATATTTTGATTCTTTCCTTGGACAGAAATAGAAAGCAAAGGAAGGGAAGGAGGATGGAGTCAACGAAGGCTTTACTG
This sequence comes from Acanthornis magna, assembly GCA_036785705.1. Lineage (NCBI taxonomy): Eukaryota > Metazoa > Chordata > Aves > Passeriformes > Acanthizidae > Acanthornis > Acanthornis magna. Next base: position 6,705,454 of record JAWUZG010000092.1, read on the forward strand.
TGTTGTGCTACCCAGCTTGGTGAAGTTCACCCTTAATGTCACCAAATAAGGTGACTGTATCTTCAGTCTGAACTTCTTATTAGTTTTTTCAACTTTAATAATTCTTTTGCTTTGCAATTAGCACAAGTAGCAGAAAGCAACTTCTAAAAACTCTCTTTCTTTCAAAACAGTGAATGCTGACATCCGTCCTTGTTAGGCTGAGCATTGCTTCTGCCCAGAGGTAACCAATTTCTGATCGAAGCATCTCCCCTCACCACTAATGTGTATTTCTCATGTATGCCATGTGTAGCTGATATAGCAGTGACCTGGCACCTTTCCCCGATGTAGCTTTCAAAGAGAGAAATTGTCCTGTTCCTCGAGGTTGCAGATCACAAGGTGACTGCTGAAGTGTAACTTGAAAAAGGCATTTCGGGATGTTTTTTTAAATACAGAGAAAATGCCGCTGTTTACTGAAATAATGACCAGCAAAGGGATTAAATTTCAAAAAGGACTCACATCTTAAATTTGGATGCCTTTAAATGAAGTCTGTCTTCCTGCTGTAGAGCTATTTGGTCATAAAAATAAAGGATTCGCAGAATAACAGTAAATCAGTCTGCCTCCTGCAAGAATTTTAATTTTCTGGATGCATGAAATCTTCTTGTTTGAATACTCTCCCTTTCAAAAAATCTGTTTAGATTGGCATTTTGTGTTTGTTAGTCAAGGTCTTGTGATGTTTTGGGGCTTTACCAGATCTTCTCTGGAAGCACTGTCAGCTGTCCCTCCTCCATGCAGAGCTGCCTTGCTTCAGCCCTCCTGAACAACTGTTTGGTTTTGGTTTTGTTTTTTTTTACAGCTTAAGTTGCTATGAAAAGTTCTGCTCTGCTTGATCTCTAAAGTCTGAAATCCTTTGCTTGCAGTTACGTGTGCAAGCTAAGGTGACTTTTCAAAGGAAAGTCATTTTGTTGTCTGTCTGCTTATGATTATTCAGAAGATCTAGTATTTAAAACCCCTGGTAGCCACTCTTTTTTTGTCAGTGGAAGATCACATAGGCTTGTTTTTCAGTGAGTTGCTTTTACTTATGTTCCGTTTCATTTGGAAGGTTACTTTTACCTAGTTGATCACACCAGCAAGGAAACAATTTTTCTCCATGATGGCAATTTTTTTTTCTTTCTTGAGCTTCCCTAACACATCTCAGCCTTCAGATGAAGTCCAAAGAAGAAATATTCACAGGGACTAGTAAGCATGAGCTATTTCTTAATAAATAAAACAGGTGAAACAGAGTTTGAGTGTTCTTAACACTTAGACTAAAGTTTTCAAAGATGTCTTAGAGTATGATGTTCCTTTGAAAAATAAGAGTCTTAGTGACTTTGATCTAAGGTATGTATAAAAATAACCACAACCAGGACTGGCATCCCATAAGATTTTTTTTGTTTTCTGGGATTTTTTTATAGTATTTTTAAAAGAGTAAGTAGCTCCTTCACTTCTGCTCAGACTGACTTTAATCTTAACTCTGCTTCCTTGGAAGTGGCTTTCTTTAGAGACTACTTTCAGCTCAGATAAATACAAGCAAAATATATTCCATCACTGAAGAAAATCAGAACCCTAAAAACTAGATAAATACAGACATAATGATGTTGTAAGAGGCTTTCATTGGGCAAGAAAGTAATTTTCTGTAACATTACAGAAGGTCACTTGAATTTGGCCTGTCAGTCCATGTATGTAACAGGCTTATTCAGGATCTCAAAAAGAAGTGAACCCTGTGATTATCTTCTGTCTTCTCATTTATCTCCCAGGTGGCCTGTTGCCAGTGTTTTGTATGTGATAGCCAAGAAGGAATAACTCTTTTCCTCCACTCCTGCATATGTTGGTTTTGCTGATCCCCCAAATACACTCTGGGCTGCCGCTTCCCTTTGATTCTCAGCCTGTGGCTTACTGTGTCAGAAATATTTAAAACTCCTATGGATATCTTGTTGCTGCATGCTGCCTATTTTTTTTTTATCTGTGTGGCTGTTTTGGAAACTGATTCAAGGTACTAATTTAGCCTGCAAAAAAACTCTCCCTTCAGAAAACCAGCATCTGCTCACAGGTCTTATTCGCAGCAGTGAAGAAGTTATATTGGTACAGTTAACGTGTTTGGAGTGAGATTTCTCAAAATTATTTTGCTTGCTTGGTGCTGAGGGCATGGAAATAAACTGCAAAGATATCTGTGAAGTATTGGAAGACCTGGGATTTTGATGTAGAAATTGGCAGAAGTGTATCTGGTTATGTGTGGGGGGGCCAGAGAACTCTCTAGGTTTTCAATGTTGCTGTTGCAGCTGATTTTTGGAAATGTGATCCTTGACCCATTGTGCCCCAGATTGTTTCTGATCTTCACATGTGAATTTTGTGCTCTGCTAACGGGGATGTGGAAGACTGGAAAAGCCTTTTGTACAACGTGTGAACTCTTAGTTGTGCTGTCCTTGATTTTGATTCTGCAGAGAATCTGTGCGTAAAAGATAACAAGTTTTCATTCATTGTACTGTCATATTTTCTGCAAATAGGAACTTGGGCCTGCTGATGACAGAGAAAGAGTCCTTGGCAAAGCAATTACAAACTAACAAAGTGTCTTGAACCTCAGTCCATGCCAAAATCCTTTCCCGTGCATCTTGGCCAAAGCTGTTATCAGCATGAACTAATACTGGTCACTATGGGTGAAAGGCCTAAGCTGTGGAAACAATTGATGGTTTGTGGCTTTCCAAGTGCTGATATTTTTATAATAAAAGGCTGCTCCTAGTAGAAATGCATCTGAGAAGCTGTGAATTGACATACGTGAGTAGAGAGCACTGGCATTGCTGATAAATTAGCCGGGAATTGTCAGCTCTGTAAAAGAACTCAAATATTGGCTTAACCTGAAAATGTGAAATTAAATAGAAAAGAACAGATTTTCTCTCTGGATACTTGAAAACAATAACAAGTCATGTGAAAACTTGTTTTAAAAATTATTTCTAGAGGGTATGAGTTTTCAAGCCTAATGCAGTGAAGTCTATTTTTATAGTCCTTGAAAACAAAACCTGACAGACCATATTTGCCAGCACTTATATTGCTCTGGTGACAGTGCTTCTTTTTAGAGCATGCCAGAGGAAATACTCTGTGCTGGAGCATATGTCAGTGATTAGTGGGACCAGTGCTGCAGGATGAAGTGGAAGAAATATGATTGTGTGAAGAAAAAGCTGAATGGACAGAACGTGAGAAATGTAGCGGTTTATGGGTCGGGTTTGGGGTAGGAATGGAAAATAGTTATTTTTAGGGATATCTGTACATAGCTGTCACACTGTCTTCCAAGTCATCGAGGTTTAACTGAGAGGACAACTGGTGCCTTTCTCTGTGTTTCCCCTAATTTCTTCTTCATGTAGAAAGCTGTTTTCCCTTTGAATCGATCACTGTATTATGCAGGTGTTATAATGCAGGTATTTGTGTGCTCAGGGTGAACTGAAAACCTCAGGAAGTGAGAGACTTCGGTACCCAACTCTTTCTGTGCATTTGTGAATTTAAGGGCTGAGGCAGAGAATGATGCTCAGAAATCAGCTGAGTCCATCCAGACCTGACATCCTGGGTCCAGAATTCTTACCAGTCAAGCTCTTGAGGTGTGTGGTCACATTTTTCCTCCTCCTTGTCCGCCCAGCAGCCATCCTTGGCGTCGCACAGCTCGTGGAGGATGCTGAGGTCAGAGCACAGCTCTCGGTCCTGTGTTCTGCACAAACCAAGTGGGACTGTGGGTCCTTGTGTTCCAAGCCCTGGGGTGGAGGAAGAGGAGGAGGATGGAGCCCTGCTGCTCTTCCTCAAGGATCATTGATGGCTTTTACTCAGGAGCTGCGGTGCAGTCGCTACAGCCCTCAGCTGGCCTTGCTGCCCTGCTTTGACCATCCAGAATAACAAATAACTGTGTTCTCTGCAGGCACCAAAGCTGCAGACAGATTCATGTGCAGAGGCCCCATTGTATGTAAGCCATTGTATTTTGTCTTTTGACCTGGAGAAATCAGGTCAAAAGCCTGTCATACCCAATTGTTTTGGATGTGATCCTGCAGGTGCCCACAGACCTCACTAAAGGATGCAGAGTGGGACACTCAAAGATGGAAGTTGAGCTGCAAGATGCACAGCCTTGTGATTTTTAAATTTCTTGTATATTTAGCCCTTGACATCATAGGTTAGTCATCAGTCAAGTGCTGTAAAAATGTTCTGCTGCCTCACCCTGTTTTTCATATCTTGTCACTTACATTGGAGTACTCCAAAATTTTTGCTATTCAACATAAATGGGAGCAAAATGAAAACGCTCTGTTCCCTTTATCACAACTGATGCCTGTACTTGAACTTTGCCAGTGTTTGTTTATGAAAAGCGCTTGTTTTTCCCTCTGAAATGTTTTTGTCAGAGCAGCTCAATACAACCTGGATTAGGGGAAGTTGGAAGAGGTTAGAGAATCCCTGAAAACTAGAAAAACAATGGATGAGTCTGCTACACAGAATTACCCAGCTAGTATCAAAATTAGACTGCTACTGCGAAATAGGCAGTTGGCTATTTATATTGAAAGAAATAATGCAAGAAGCCAAGTTATATTCAATTAAATACAAATTATAAAGTAATTGTCTTGAGCTCACTGCACCTGTGATTTACCTATGACTTTTTTTTGCAGAATTTTCCCTCACATTTAAGAGTTTTTGAAGCAATTTTAGGTCTGTTTTCTGCTAGCGTGTAAAGTTCTTGCTTTTGAACAACTCTTGAGATAATTGGAAAAACAGAATTAAATTCTTTGGGCCCTTCAGGGAAAAGTGAAGGCTTCATGAGGTTTGATTTGTGTGTCTATAGCACACAGGAGGCCTAGTCAGAAGTCTGCAAGGAGAAAGTAAAACACCCAAAGGCAGACTGCTTCCCATAAAGTAACCACAACTGAAAGTATATATTTATTTTCCTTCCCTAAAGTTGCTCTGTAGAAATTGTCTTATAAATTGGATTGTTTGCTGGTATTTGTACCAAAAAAAGGAGCTTCTCAGCAGTTCAGTAATTAGATTTTGTACTGTGTCACCAGTGCTGCATGGATTTCTGAAAGGGACATCTGGGTTTTCACTGGTGACTGAACCCAGTGTTTTAAGATCTTGGTGTTTTCAGTCTGATGTGTGGTGTCTCAGTTCTGTAATTGCTTCATACTTGAATCTGCAGGCTCAGGCATGAGATTTATGGATCCAGTTTCCTCTTCCTTAGTTTGTCAGAGCTGTGAAAGGAACTGACTTTGAAACCTTCATTATAGTTAATATTTTTGTTTCCTTACGACTGTTAAAGATCTAAACATTTGAGAGGAGCACCACCAGCTCACCTCATTTGGGAATCACAGCTTCACAGTGACAGGGTGTCTTCAGCAAATGTTTTACAAGCCTGGGGGAGTTGATCTAAAACCTCTCAGTGGCTCCTCAAAAGAGGGAACTGGTTGGCTGAGAAGACCCTGAAAATGGTTTGGTTACAGAGTACTCTTAAAATTTAATGAAATGTAATCCAAGGTTTTAATTGCATGGTGGGCTTATGCATTTAATGTTGAGTTTAGCAATTCCACTTAGTACCTAATGGGGCTGAACTCTTTGTATAACAGTGAACCTCCTCCAAAAGATCTTAAGATTAAGAAATACCTGAAAAAGCAGGGAGGGAGAGACAGCAGTTGCAAAGATATCACCTGGTTTCTTGAAGCTCCTTGAGTTTTAAGTGTCCTTTGTGGTTCAAAGTAATCTTGGCCTTAGTTTGTTATGAAAATATCCTCCTCACTGGTCTGCAGAACAGTTTGGGCAATTTACAGTGAGTGTGTAAGAGACTCCTGTGATCTGCAGCCAGAGCAGTGGCAGCATCAAACAGCGCTCTTTAGCAAACATACTGCAGAACAGCTTTGCAGAGGGATTTACAAACATCCATTTCTTCATCTTCTGCTCAGGCAGCATCCTAATCCCAAACCCAGCAGACAGGGCGGGCTGCAATGGGCAAAACATTTGGCACTAACTCGAGGAGAGCTGATGGGCTGTGGTGCTGGAAGCTGGCATCTGTGAGCCTGACACACTGCTTGGCATAACTCCTAATCTGTGTTAATGGCATTGCCTGAGTGGCCTTCGTTTTTCATTGTGGAGCCTGCGAGGTGGATGCTTCAAATCTGGGGGGTTGAATATCTGCTCCCAAGGCTCCCGGCCACCTCCAAGGTGGGAGGCACATTCTGGCTCTTCAGGTTAACGTGTGCAGCTGATGCAGGAGGTGTCTGAGGTCATGGTTGTGTGTCCTCTCTCTCACTTTGGTGTGCCAGAATAGCTCTGGTTTCTCTCGTGGTCTACAGCTTGAAAGGAAATGTCACGTAAACAATTTTGTGTATATATAATAAACTAAACACGGAGGTTTTTTGGTATCTTACAGTGTAAGGTAGCATCTAGAAACAGTGGCATTGGTTGGATGGGCAGCTTTCAGAAACAGAAAGGTGTCTGCTGTAGATTTTGCTGCTCCATCTATTTCTATCATTTCTATTGCTAGAAGGGGACTGCCTGTACTCCGCAAAGGTTATAGTTGAAAGAAGTTACTAAACAACACCCCAGCAGGGTATAATCTCCTCAAAGTAATCTCTTGGGAACTGTACGTACTTGATAAGGCATTTCAAGACATAAGCCTTCCCTAAAGAGTAAAGGAAAATTCATTGGTATCCAGACAAAGAGCCTTTGGCCATCTGGACTTGACTTACTGTTGTCTGCTCTTGCTCGTGGGTGAGGAGGTGCTGTCTGAGCTGTGGATATAAGGTGCTATGCGACACTTAAGCTCCCTTGACCTAATTCACTTGCTTTTTTGCTGGAGCATGGATTAGCAGTGGCTTGGTGGTGCAAAAGTAAGCAGTTAATTCTTGTAAGTCAAGTCCTGTATGGCTGTGATTTGGGTAATGCCATCTTTGTGGAAAAAGCAGGGCAAGCTCCTCAAATGAACGTGATAAAGGAATGGCAGGGGTGATCCTGGAGGCAAAGAGTGACACGGGAGACAAGCTGTGTGTTCGGGTTTGGGTGATGCTGCTGGCTGCTTCTGGCTGCTGCTTTCCCTTCTAAGTCATGACTGATCTCGGCTCAGCCAGAGCAGGCTTCCTTGGAGGCCTTAACACATTCCAAAGGATTCCAGATTGTTCTGAAAATGCTTTCTAAATGCTCTCTTAATTAAAGATTTCTCTAAGTCAGAATTAAGTTATTAAAATGTTCCAGGCATTTTCTAGAAGTCTTTTTGAAAGCTGGCTGTACATTCCTTTCAAAGTTGATCTGCTGCCTGTTATGAGTTACAAAGTTATATTGTGCTGCTTGTGGGTTACAGATAAGTTCAAATAAACAGATGATTAGGGTTTTTTGCTGTAGTTTGCCTTTTTGTGAACTGACTCTGCTATTGAGTCCCTCTTTAGGATTTTGCAGTTGTGTAGTTGCGGTTCTTTAGCAGTAATGATAACAAATGTCTGGTGTTCCCGGGAAGGCACTTCCAAAATCCCTGTGTATGTCAGAGCAGGTAGTGCTGCCTAGGACAACAGACTAACAGCCATCTAAAGTGCTTTTGTTTTCTTTTGCAGAACCTGTGTCTGCTTCTAAAAAGACTGGGTGATCACACATGATAGATTTTGTATTATACAGAAAAATGGCACTGTGTGGCAAGTTTGCTCACCCAGCTGTGGTGCTGCAAGTATTCAATGTGCTGCTGAGGTGAGCTGAAGGTGACAAGTGATAAAAAGAGAGCAGTTGTGCTGTCCTGGGTCTGTCCCTGCCAAGGTCTGTGAGAAGAGATGGTTCTCTGCCACCAAAATTGTGGTTAGAGCCTCAAATCCAAACCCTGTCCTGACTTCAGATACATGTACTGACATGGACTGAGTGCTGGTGTTCTGGGTTTTAATTAGGCTTTTAGTGTTTCAAAGGCACACTGCAACTAGAAGTATTCTGTGTATCAAACTGAAAAGGCTGTGTATTGGAGGGAAGTGGACTTCTGTAGCAGTAAAGTGGAGTTCTTAGCTTGAAATGTTTGTTAGAAAGCTCTGGTTCTGCTTCCTTTGCAAATCCAAGTTCTGCATAGATTATGTTTTTCCTTGCATTTTGCAGGTAGTTTGGAGGAGCTTCAGCAGAGTTGTCACCTTTTCCTGGCACGTGTAGTTAACTTCTGCAAGATGATAATCAGTCTCCCCTTCACTTGGCCACTGTTAGGAAACCTTGAGTGCCGCTTCCAAGATAAAATCAGTGCACAGGTGTCTTTCTGAGCTTGCAGTTGGCTTTGGCATTTTGCTGCTCTGTTCTATAAAGTTGCAAAAGGTTTAAAAACAAAAATCAGAACCTTGTCAGTTTTTGTTGCTACTCAGACCCATGAGCAGCGGTGAAAGAGCTGATAAAGTTGATGTTCCAATTCTGACTGGAATTTGGAAGAGCATGTCAGGTTAGAGCTTGGCCTGAAAACAAATGTGTGGTTAAAGAGAGCACCGTTGTCATGTACATCATCCTAAAATCTTTTACAGTAAGTGAAATGTTAATTGTTTTCTGTTTGCTCTGCAATCTTCTGGTGTATCAAAAGCTGCGTAATTATCTTTCCTTATTAAAGGTTCAGCAGTGGGAATGGATGACTGTGTCCATATTTGCTGTGCAATTACTGCTAAGTAATGGGAAAGCCTGCTGAGGGGTCAGTCAGCAAAAGCATTACTGGGAAGCTCTGCAGCTGTGGAGCACTTGGAAGCAGAAGACAAATCTTTAAGTGTCTTTTGTGTTCTGAAAGAAGGATGGGAGGCAGCTCTTAGAAACTTTGCACTGAGATCGGAGTCTAAGCACTGAAGGCAGTGAGTGCATTAATCCATGGGGCTGAGAAAAATGTTTCTTTTCCTAAGATAACAAAGTTTGACAGGGCTGTTTATCTCCCTTAAGTTTCCCGGGAGGTATGAACGCAAAATATGTTGTGCTCAGCCTCTTCTATCACTGTGCTAGATAATTTCTTTGTAAAACATCTTACCCAGAGAGGTCAGGTTTTTAGCACAAACCTTGCTGCTCTGTTCCTGCTCTGGTTTTGAGAATATTTTGCAGATGCGCCTGGTTTGTGAGAGGTGCTTTCTCCAGGGCAGCAGAGGTAAAATGAAGTTTAGAGTTGCTTGCATACATAAGACAAAGCAGCATCACGGATGTGCAAACATTTGCTGCCCTCTAACCCACAAAACAACAATTATTGGGAAGATTAAGTTTTTGGGGAAGGTTTACATAGTTTTTGGACCCCTTCACTGCAATCTGAAGCGCAAGTTCTGTGTTTGTTTAGGGGATTTCCATTCGCAGTACATCACTCTCCCAGTGCTCCTGCTCTGGATCTGGCTGGTGGAGTGTCCTTAGGGACGTGGGGCTCTGCTCAGTGGCCATGAAGTTGTGCTGAACATTTACTATTTGAATTGAATATTTTTGCCTGCCTGTAGCTCAAGTTGTTTCAGCTGGCTTCAGCCTTTCCATTCAGGAATGCCTGTTTGGGCCAAAGGAGCAGCAGCTCAAGAACCTTTGCAGCAGGAAAATCCTCTCACCTTGTTTGAATAGCTTTTATTCAGAGGGAATGGAAGACCTGGGTCAAAACTGAGTTTCTGACCGATTTTAAAATCCCTGCTCTCATGTACTTGGCTTGAAGCAGTAAGCGACTATTTATCTGTGATGAAGTTTAAATTTAAAACCCACAATGTAAATTACTTGGGAAGGGATGTCATTTCATGCACCCATAATGGTGATAAGCTGAATAAAACAATTGCAGGAAACTTATTTCTGGGGGAGAAGCCAAGGGAGATATTTTAGCCATGGCACTTTTATGTTAATTTCTGGAGCTTACTCCTCTTACCAGAAAGATTATGGATGTTTGACTGGTACAATCAAAACCAGCTGGATTTGGGGAATTTTAAGGGGTTGTTTTTTGAAAGTGTTTTTATAAAAACCCAAGAAGTCCAATTAGTCGAATTCGATTCATAGGAGTTTAAAAATGAATGGTAACTTACCTTATAAAATATAGATCACTTGAGACTAAACTAAGAGCAGACATATGGTTTTGATTTTTTTTTTTTTTCCTTTAAACACTGGCACGGTACTAAGGCCAGACAACTTTATTTTCCTGATGCATTATAACCAGCTGCAGATGTTTTAGACGTTATCGCTTCTAAATGGGCTCTGACAAATGTCTCCTGGAAGCCAGCAGCTCTAAATATTACATGCACTGTATGCCGAGGAAATGTTGAAAATAAAGATTTAGGAATTAAATGTTCAGTGTCTGAATCAAGAAAATTTACTTTCTGCCTTTCTCAGGGGGATATGCTAGCTGCAAACATTCTTTTGTGAGGCAGGCACAGATGTTAGTCAAGACACACGTGGAGACTGGAACAAATATTGCCCCAGATGGTCTTGCACAGTGTGTTATTTACTGGCTCTCTATTGTTAATACTGGAAGGTGGACACTTGAAAAGGTTCTTTGGCATATAACTAAATGCTGACCTGAAATTTGTAACAGGTGTACAACTATTCAGCATTAAGGCAAAAAAAAAAAAAATTGATGTATTTATTGAAACATCTGGAAATGTTGTTTTGTGCATCAGTGAGCATGGCATGGCCCTCTGCTGCAGAAACTTTTGTGATATTTCAGTTACTCTGTTCAAGATTAAAATAAATAGCTTTAAGTAAGGACTTTTTTTTGTGCTTCTTGTGTTTTCTGCATGGCTTTGAATCCTTTGAATCATCCAAAAGGACATATTCACATATATATGGGATACAAAATGCTGCTTGCATATCAGATGTGTGGCTCTGTGGGGAGAGAGGGACCATACGAATATTGACATGGGAATTGCATCTGATGTCCTTCGCTTGCAAAATTCAGACAGCTTGATTCATCACTGCATAAACCACTTGCATTCATTTTTCCGTACCCTGAGAGAGAGTGGGAAAATAAAATATCTGTGCTTTGCTGTAGACACCTCGTTAACATGTGATTCCATATGCAGCACACTGAGTTCTCAGGTCAACACAGAAGAGGAAGGATGTGTCCTGAGGGGACAGGCTGAGTAACTAAAGGCTGCAGGCTGAAAACTGGGTAGGAGAAATACCTCTTCAGGCAGGGATGTGCCAAATAGGCACCACATCTGCTAGGGATTGTTTCATGTGTTAGCAGTTCACCAAGTAAAGGTGGTCCTGATCGCTTGAAATTTTGTTGCGAGTCTTGCCAAAAATCTTTATAGAGTTTTGAAGGAAAATGGGGTTTGCTGAGGTGTTATCCATAACTTTTGTGTGTGTGTGTGTGAGAGAGAGAGAGAGAGAGCTGTTTTGGTCAAAAGGTATTTCAGAACAAGTTATGCACTTACTATATGTATAAAAGGTTCATGATGCACCCAGTTTGTACCACACAGGGTGACCAAAGGGAATCTCCTTGCTCCAGCTTTGGTCCAGTTAAATATAAGCCAGCTTGTGCTCACTGGAATCCCTGGAGTCTGCCTGGCACTGGGGAGCAATTCCAAGAGCAGATTAGGGCCAGAGGCATCAATGGGTAAGTGCTTGAGCAGGGCCCTGCGAGCTTTGCTGGGAGGGACATGGCACAGTGCCCTGGGTGGGAGCCGAGCCCAGCAAATGCAGGTCTAATGATTTGGATTTTGCTATTTCACATTAGTGTTTAAAACTGCTTAGATATAATCCCCCCAGCAAATCTCTCCATGCTCAGAGATGGCGAACATTTGCTGATTTTGAAGTATGAACTGGCTACACTGAATTCTTGTGCAGCTGAACAAAGGCTCTCACTGGTGCCTGGCAAAGAGGAGAAGTTTTCATGTCTGATTCTGTTTGTACAGGAGCATGAAACGGGTCTTTGTATTGATGTGCTATAACAAATGAAACATTCAGGCAGAGGTTTGGTTTGATACTCTCCAGTTGTGTGGTGACTCTGGAAAATCAGGGAATGTATATATAAAATCCTTGGCAAGGAGGAGAACTTCAGCTGGGTTTAGATTCCAGAGCCACTGGTTGCATGGTTTGCATTGGACATGTTTTCTTGGCTCACAAATTACTACTAAGAAAGTTTATACATTGACGGTTGATGTTCATAATGTGAATCTTTCCTTAGTGATTGCTCACCTGAGCCACGAGGAAGTTCTTTCCCGCAGTCACCCAGGATATTTCCACTGTCTGTAGAGCTTGCTCTGGTTTCTTGCCATGACTTCATCAGAAAAAATCTCAAAGATAGTACATGCCCCTCAGCTGCAGCTGTCTGAATGTACTTATGCTCAGAGGTCCCTTTTCTGTACTCTGTATGGAGCCTGAATCCCTGACGTTTCTGATTAAAAGAAAAGCCACAGTTCATTTTCTGAAACATCAATCAAAAGCATGCAGTATTTTTATGCAGCTCTCAGAAGACTGATCTAAATACGCTGAAATCCATAGCAGCTATGAACTTTGACTTGCGTCTTCTTAAGGAAAAGAAAATGATCCTACCTTTGATGGAAGCTAGCAGAAAGTTGGCTTCTATTTAACTTGAAGGAATTTGAGGTTGTTTCTCATCTCTGTGGTCTAAGTGGAATATCTTGGCTTGTTCGAAACAACTACTGCTTTTTTAAAATGCATTTAAAGGAATTTTGGAGGTTAAAGTATTTGATTTTCCCATGTCACCCATCATGTACTGTAGTTTCTTCATACTTTCCCCCTCTTGGAGGAAATGTTCAGCTTACTGCAGTGAGAGCTGCTACAGAAAGTGTTCCAGACGGTCAGGAGAGTTTTTACAGAGGATAGAGGATTAAGTGATGAAGGCTTTTATAACTACATGAGCATTGGGTTGTTTTTGGCTTTTTGGGTTTTGTTTTGTTTTTTTCATGCAATGATCTTTCTGAAGCTTGCAAAGAAGATTAAATAGAACAGTGCTACTGTGGAGTTGTTGTTTAATCGCGCTCTTCTTTGGCTGTCACTGAGATTAAAATGTTAACACAGGCTTGATGCAGTTCTGGAAACTAAAGCAAGTGCCTGTTCAAAGTTTTATATAGGGAAGGTGACTTAAATTGCAGCAACTAATTAGATCCAGCTGTTTGGAGATGTTAAAATAGGTGTACTAAGACAAAAATGTGTGGAATTTCCCACCTACTAATAATTATTTATTGATTCCTTTAAGGCTGGCACTGAGGTTTCCCTTCTGTTTTTACAGAAGCAGCTTTCTGCTTTAAAAGGTTTTTAACCTCTTTGGTTTGATAAGCCTGAAAATTAGGGGGAGGTGGAGATTGATAGATGTTCCTGTATGAGGAAGTATGAAAGTGTGAATTTGACTTTCAGAGTGATAGAGATGGCAGGAAGAATAGTAAATTAGTTGCCTGAATGTGCTCTGCTGCCTGAAAAATAACGATCCAGTAACCAGGGCATGTTAAGGGGGCTTTGACAGGGGTTGTCTCAGTAATAGAGGCAATTTGATGATCTTGCCCCCATTTTCCGGCTTATTTTCCCCTCCATTGCGGTGGTACAGCCCTGGATGGGGACTTACTGCAAGCAGATCGATGAGATAAGCTGGATTTAAAACAAGAAAAAAGCCTTTAAACTGAGCTTTGCTTCCGAAGATGATGGGTGTAGAATAGCAGTGTAATTCAGCAAACTGGTTTTGCTCAGCTGTGTAGGGCAGAGAGAGTCTGTTGGTCGCACCTCTTCAAAGAATTTGCAAGGATTTACTTCAGACCATGGACAAAAGTGTCAGGATTTCTCAGTCTAAGATTGGCTTTACTTGAAAGTACAGAACAGCCTTGATTTTTGTTTTGTTATGCGAATTGGAAACTAATTCCACTAAATTGCTTGTATTAAGAATCTTACTTTTTACTTTTTGGCAAGACTGACATCTCGTCATTACAGTAAGTGTTATGGTCCTCCCTCCTCTTAATGTAATTTGTGAAAATCCAGTCCTACGTAGGCTCTTCTGAGCAGCTGTCCTAAATGGGATTACTGAAACATTGACATTTATCTGAGCTTTCTGCTTTTATAATTCATAATAGCCAACTGCTCTGGCTTACGCTTTTTGGGATGGTGAACTTGTCTTGCCTCTTTGCACAGTGATAAATTTATGGAAATACATAAATATTTCCTAATCTGGGAGCATCATATGGACACTTAAATCTTGAAGTCTCTTTACTTACTTCAAGTTTCAAGAGATGTTCTTAGAAATAGAAAAGACTAGCTCAGTTTATGTGTGGCCTCTAGGGTGTTTTATAACATGAGGCATGGGAAATAGGTCTGGTTGAATTAATCTGTGAAGAGGTACTGAGAGAGAAGTGGCACTTCTCTCTGAGGTGGATACTGAGGAGGGGTGAAAGTGTTTCCTTGCTCTGTCTGCATGGTGAAGTGAATTCTGATGCATCTGAAAGACCACGCTGGTTGGCAGCTTGCTGTGAAATACCAAGGCTGACTTTTAGTATGTGTTAGATATGAATTATGAAGTGAGCTGGGCCCATATTCAGTGTGCATCTCTTAATAGCATAAAATTATTCAAAGCTGACTTGTTTCCATGCATTAAATGTCTGGCATATTTATGATTGTCTTGCCTTTCTAGCAAAGGTGGTAACTTCCACATCTAGCATTTTGGGAAGGCAGTTCCTTTTTTTTTTTTTTTTTTTTTAAATATTTTTTTTTTAAATATTACTTAAAACTATGTAGCTTGCCTCCCAGTGGTCTTTCATGTGCTGATACCCAAAATTAGCACTGTATGCAATGGATTTGGGATTCAGACTAATGTTGTTGGGCAAAAAACGCTTGCCATGTAGCATCATGTTTCATGATCTCACAGGGAGAGACTGCTCACAGGATGAGGCGTGGCTGACTGTGGTTTGGGCTAAATAATCTGCCTGCTTATTACTACTAGTTTTGGTAACTAGCGTGGTGCTTTTTTGCCTGAAGCTTGGCAACCACCCTTCCTGCTGCGGTTCCACTTTCACTTGAAAAGACATCTCTCTTACCACAGCCTGTCTCATCCGTGAATCCTTTCCCTGAGAGCAGCACTGCAGAGATGATGTTTTCCACAAGAGGTTAGTTGATTAAATGCTATGACAAATTATTACAGCTACTTGAAAGCAGTTGCTGCTCTCTTTAATTTTACAGTGCCAAGTTGCTCTGTCTTACTTAAGTACCAACACTCTCCAGCTGCCTTTTGTCGAGGTCACTGTCCATGGCTCACCTGTAAACATATTCTCTTCTCTGGGAGGGGAGAACAGATGTTTCTGCCTCTGAAAGATGCTCCAGGCTTTTGCTGCAGGAGGTGGTCAGCAGGCTGTCAGAAGCAATCTTTATGGGCAGGCTGGTCTTTCACAAGGAGATGTGTTTACAGAGCATGAAATGAACATTTTTGCACAGAGGCAAATAATTGCTTGCAACGGAGACTTTAGTAGCAGATTTGAAGCTTGAGTGATTATTAGTAAGGTCAGATGGAGCACACACGATGTCCATCTCCTGAGCAAAGTCATTCAGGACTTTTTAGCTGTTCTTTTATGCTGAAAGGTTTTAAGATGTTGTTATGTTCATGCTTTGAACTTGTCACTTTTGATAAAAAGTTGTGATAGGCTGTGTTGCTGCATCTGTATACATGGTATAGTTCCTTCAAAATCGTTCTTGAATGGAAAACCATTTTTTGACTTGCAGGAAGAGAGGGAGGAACCCCATGCCCATTATCTGAGTCTGGAATTATTATCTAGTAGTACTCCAGCATTGGCAGGGCTTTTAAGAATCCTTGCACGGAGTGTGCGTGAAACAGGCTGTTCTCATGAGCAAAAGGGATCTCTGTGAAAGCTTTCTGTGGTCAGAACATGGGTCTGAAGGGCAACAGGTCTCAGGTAGTGTTGGCTGCCCCAAAATGCTCTCGTTAATGCTCTCACTCCTCAGGTCAGAGCTCTTTCTTGGGCAGTAATGAAAAATGGTTTCCGAAGAATGGCTATTGGCAAAATTAATCAGATTGATTCTTCACTTACGACACAGATCAAGACTTGAACTTCAGTCTTCTATGGTAATAAGACCAGTTCATCATCACTAATTGCATCTCTTTGTTCCCGGCAGTTTCTTCAGCCTCCTTACCCTCCTTCAAGGTCGCTTCCCCACTCAATAGATGTGCAAGTCTGACAGAGCGTTTAAAACCCACAGAGCTTGAAGCAGATGAAGTTTTTCTTAAAGCAGTTCTGTTTGACTGCAGTTAACCACGTCACAGAATTCAGGAAGTCTGGCTGATGTTAACTGTGAGTGCAGGCAAACGTCAGAGCAGAGCGAGCCTCTCCTCTCTGCACACCACAGTTGGAAATGCTGCTTAAGGCTCGGAGTGATCCATTTTCAAAACATCTGTGCTGCTTCAGGGAGGGAAAAAATTGCCAATGTCACAAAGGCTGTTCTGAAAGCCTCTTTAAAATGCTGTGTGTTACACCCATGATCTTCCCATTGCTTTTCTGTAGGACATGATTCTCCAGAGGCTGTGGCTCTTCTTGCTTCATTCATTGTGCAGAACAGCCTTAACCATAACCCCTTTCAGCAGAGTCATCCTTGTCTGTGCTGAAAGCCAGCGAACATGGCTCTTAAAAAGGAACATCAGAGCATTGCCCGAATACTCCCTGAAAACTGTCCTTGAGTCCGGGGAACACACAAAATCCAGGATATACGTTGTGTCTCACTCCCTGTTCCCATTAAAAGGAGGCTTTAAAATAGTTTATGCTACTCTGTACAAGGCTGAACAGAGTTTCACCTTCAGAATTCCTCCAAAGAGGTAAAATGGAGCTCCCTGTGTGAGCTGAGCAGCAGCACTGTTTTGCCAGCGCTGTTTTTGCCATGAGGTGTTACACCATAAATTTTCAGAGGACTCGAGAGAGATGAACATACAATGAATTAGTCAGGCGCTCTCTAACACGACCTGCTAATAGCCTGCCCTCTCTGAAACAGTCCCAGCAGTGGGAACTTAATTCTTTTTTCCTGTTTAATGAGACTTGGTAGAACAAACACCTAAGCAAATCTGAGGAGTTTGGAGCTGTCATTCTCTGCTGCATCTCATGTGTAACCATGCATTTTATTTCTTTATTGATTTTTTTTCTCTTTTTTTGTCGATGCTTAAGCACTATTCTTTCAATATGAAGCAAGACTCATAAAAATACCTGATATAACACGTTCGAGTCAAATTGGGTACTTCTTTATTCTGGTATGAAGAGCTACAAAAACTGTATTTCAGAGAATGTCCTGCTGCACAGCAATTTTTCTCAGTCCCATGGAGCTTCATTATAGCGAGGTCAGACTATGCCGTAGAGAAGAGAATTTATATTTTATCATAGGGCTAACTTCTACGCTCTTGTAATGACCCTGAAGGACAGTAAATGCTCTAAATAATTCAGCTTCTTTGGAATTTAGTTCTACTGTGCTATAGGAGCTAGAATAGATCTAGGAAAATAGAAAATATTGTGCTATATTTTAATGTGATGCCTGAGGGATGCTCATGAGCATGTTAGGCTGTCATAACCCTATCCAGGAAGTGGACACTGAAAATTTCTGGAATTCAGTGTTTTCAGAGTATTCTCAAGGGAAAGACCTCCCTTAAGATCCTTGTGGTGAAATGAAACTCCTCAAAGTCTAATTGCCTCCTGGCCCAAGATAGAATATATTAATTTCTCATGTAGTCGGAAAGCCTCTTCCATAATTACGTGTGGTACTTTTAATTTTGTGCAGCATTGTGGAAAAGTGTGAGGGCTGTTTGTAATGCATGCCCTTCCTTTTCTGCCCAGTCATCTCTGCCCTCATCAGCATCCATTATTTTGCATTTTGCTGTGTGTGATGTTCTTGTAAATATCTCAGGATGAAATTAGCTTTTTTTCAAACAGCAGGACAGAGTTCCATACAGTCATGATGATAGAACAGCTGGTGAACAGCTGCATAAAAAATCATTGAAGTCTCACATTTGTACAGTTAATGCCTTCTTTACCCTTTGAATTGTATTCTAAATTTTTGATGCTTTTTTCTGTGGTCAGGACTGCTTTTGAATTTTAATCCCATTCTCCACTTAGCAACATCAGCAGATTTAACGAGCCTGTTTTCCATTCCAGTATTGAAATCGATAGATAATTTTACAGGGTCTAGAAAGATTCTGGCAAAGATTGTTTTGACACATGACCTGAATGTTTGCATCAGAATGTGTAAGTTTTGATTAGATTTGAGTGAATTCCAATTTGGATATTAACAACAACAAGACCCAGTATGCTCAGTTTTACATCACTGAAGTGACATCTCTCTTTCCTGGTTGTTACCTCTCCCACAAACAAGCTGCCTGTTTCCTCCTTTTTAATCCTGACACTGCTGTAGTTAGCAGCTGTTTGTCACTTTGAAGATGACATCCAAAAGTGATTTGTCACCTTTTAGACATATACAGTGTTTTGATATCTGCATCCCCAGCCCTGCTCTTCCTCAATTCCCCAGAAGTGCTCAGCATCTTTCAGTTATTGGAAATATTATCTGCCTTCCACAGGCAGCCTAACACTGTCAACCAGCTTCTTCCCAGACCCAACCAATTTATTTTTCCAGCCTCTATTTTCCCCTATTGCACCCAAACCAGGCTCAGTGGTCACTACTAGAGGGCATCTCTAGAAGAGAGCAGTGCCCCTACACAGGGTCTAGCCTCTGGATTCACAATTCCATTGTGGATTCCATGGATCCTTTCTTGTGCCACCCTCGCCCTACCCCAGGGTGGAAGCGTGGACGGTTAAAATTCTTGGGAGGCCATAAAGATGTGTGATATTCATAATTCCACGCTGTTTTTGAAAGGGGTAGAGTAGAGCAGCTTGCTCGGGAGAGGAGCATCCAACTTGGGAAGTGTGGTGAGATGATGCACAGACGGTGCCCAGGAACCGGAGTGCTGCAGGGAGCTCTGCCAGTGCTTTCCCTGGGGAGGGAGGAGTGGGGAAAGGGTGGTAGACGCTCTCTCTCGCTGGGTACATGTGCTTGGCACGTCAGCTTTTAACTGCTGAGAAGCCTCTAAACATTACTGCAAATGCAAGTTATTTTTAAGGTGCCCAGAATTTGTCCATGGGATAACTTTCCCCATGTGGTTCCTGGTGGGTTTTTAGCCTGTAATCGTGTGATGTGTGTGACACCCGAATCACCACCCCTCAGTGGTGACTTGGTTTCCTAGAAGAGGTTGATGACTGAATTTGGGATTCTTGTGCATTTGCTGAATGCCACATGCTAGTTGTCTGAGCAACAGCGAAATAATTCCTTGGGAAGAAGAGGCCTGTTAAATGTTGCTTTTTAGTGTTGATGTTTTCAGTTTGACGTAACACTGTCAAGAAGCATCAAGTTTGCCAAGAAGTTGGTAAGGAATTTAGTTTGGAATTTTTAAAAGAGCTCAAAGGGAAATAGGGGTATTCTCTTGCTGAAAATCAGAAAATTGTGGTTTTGCTGCATTGCTGCTAAGAAAAAGCTGTGCTGAGACTGATGCTGTTGGTGGGAATCAGGCAGAAAACCTGTTTTGGAGCACCACCTGAAGTAATAGTAAAAGTTTATTGAAAACAATGATTTTATTTTTTTTCCCTAAACTAAAGCTGTCACAGTGGTTGTGATTTCCCAGTGTCTGCAAGGCAAGTGAGCAGTGTCAGCACTGAAGGTACGGCCTGAAGAGTGTGGAAAATAAAATAGAAAAATGCTTGTGATTATTTTTGCTTTATTGGAGTTAGTGGGAACTATTTGGTTCGAGATATTTGTAAGTATTATGTAGGCAGGATAATCGTTCCTGGTAGCAGGAGATGGGTGGGGGAAGAGCACACTCTGAAAATATCTGTAGGCCTCTTGAAGGCTTAAGTTCTCCCTAAACCCTTTTGGCTGTATATTTACTGTGTCACCTGTCTGCATTTCCAGGGACATTAGAAATGTCTGCATTTCCAGGGACAGTTTAGGGTTAAACTGCAGTCGTGGTCTGCTGAGCAAGGTGAGCTGGCACAGCATGTCTGGGGAGCATTCCCTGCGCTGCAGAATGCTCCTGCTAGATGTTCTGACATCCTCTGCCTTTGGGTCTGACTTTTCAAATACCTCGTCATTTCAAATATTTCGTTAATTTTATGTGTAACTCCTAATGATGGGTAAAGGCTCAAGAAAAAAAACCTAAAATATAGATTTGATTTTTTTTTTTCCTAGTAGCTTTCAAAATTCATCAGGGAAGAAACAGTTTCTAAGCATGATACTCAACTTGCTGTGGGAAGCACTGTGTCTGCTGACATAAAACACATTCTCAGTACCTGGCACACCACAAAGTGGCAGCTACGGTTCTTATTCCAGTGTTTGAGTCATATCTGTCACGTAGGTTTTGTATGGATTGAATATATTTTTCCATAGCACTGAATGTTGGGTCTTTTTTTACCTTTTTGGGGTTTTCAGAAGAGCAGTATTAACCTTTCTGAAGCCGGTGTGCTCTGCATGCTGACAAATCTTTGCCCCTCACCAGGCATCAAACCTTCCATAATGTGCCCTTGAATTTTGTTTGTGTAAGTTTGGCAGCAGCCCAATTTCCATGAGGAAAGGTAAATATCTGATCTACACTGTCAGCTGTTGCAGACTGCAGCAGCTCTGTCAGGCTTATGGATGCCTTATGGTGCTCTGCCTGCTTTTTTGGGCAAAATCCTGAGCATTTCTGTTTACTATTATGGACTATAACTGTTGGCAAGCTTTCAAACTGCCTCGCTCGTCTTACCTCAGAAAACATGTTCTAGTGCAGTCTTGCTTGTGCCTTTATCACGAAGTGCAGGGCTTTTTTTTTTTTTTTTTGTCTGGAGCCAGGCACACTAAATGGTGATTAAACAAAAAATTAAAATTGCATTTTATATGTAGTATAAAATAGTATACTTTGCACATTGGTAAGCCCCAAGATGAACTGTTTTTCTCTTGAAATGTCTGTCTGTATGGAAAGTACTTAGAATTCTTCCTTTGCACGTCTAGCTGGTAGATTTTGTCCTGTCCTTCCTTCAGAGATTATTGGAGCATTAGCAGGCTTATCTTTTTTTCTTTTTTTGTTTGATTTCTTTTTTCATACCAGTTACACCAATTTATGCCAGGACTTGTACCACGGTTTCCCAAGGACGTGGTACCCAAACAGGTGGATTCCATTGTATGAAGGGCACAAATTGCCATAGTTTTTCATCATTCACGTAGTTATAAATGCTGTACATTTTTTCTGTAAACTGAACTAAGTCAAATTTGCAGTCACACATTTGCCAGGTCCGCCTAGGTGCGGCACCTCCTAAGTTGTCATCTTGTATTGCTTGTGTGCTGGGAATTTCACCTCTGTGTAGTATTTGTGTTGAGGATATCAGGATGCTCATTGTGATGTATTTTTAATGAGATTTCTGCTAATATGATACAGGGTTTGCTTCTGTGCTTGTGTATAAAATATTTGGAAGTTGTGTTCATCTGAGCAGTCCTTGATTGGCTTAACATTCCTATAATCTGATCTAGACTTTATAGCTCAAGTACAGGGAATTCACCAAAAAGATGGAATTAATAGGTTTTGTATCCTGCATTTTTATTAAATCTTAGTACAGATTATTCAAGTATTTCTGCATATGCAACATCATCTGTAAGTCTTGCTGGAAAGTCAGATTTCAGAAACAGTGCTCCAAAGTGTGTCCTTATAGGAAGCCACTACAACTTCTGGGCTGGTCAGTTGTGTTAAATGGAGTGTGGGTATCTGCTTCAAATGGTCACTTCTCAAACTGATCTCCAAACCAGCCTGCTCCCTCTTTCTGTGAATGTAAGGTTGTATTTAAGACAGCTTCAGCTAGCACTAGATTCTGTGGAAAACAAAGTGCGTCTCTTCTGCCAGGAGCTGCAGTCCAAAACCAGCTCAAGGACATGTGATAAAACACTAAATGTACCCTGGCTCCTTGGGAGAGCTCGTCTTGTTTTTAAGTTTCCAGCAAGCTGTAAAGCAGAAAGGGAAGGTGGGAGGGGTAATCTCATTTGGAGTGGCGGTTCAGAGATTACTTTTCTCTATATCTTCATTTTGTGTGTTTGTTGTCCAAGCCCCTCCTGGCTGCTGTACCTCGGGCAAGGTGAGTAATGGGATGTCTCCATCTCAACCAGAGAGGAGCCCAGGGCATGATATATTCCTTGGGAATTTTATCAAGTGTTGCTGTATCTTAGAGCAAGGTCAAAGAGATGTTCTTATTGCTTGAGGGGAAAGCAAGGTGGTTTACCCCAACAGAATACCTGCAGGAGCTTATTCCGTGGTGTTCAGCAGATTCCTGAGCCAGGCTCAGCGTGGGAGGTGGAGCCGTTCTGTAGATGGAAAGGACTGTAAACGTTTTAGTGAACAGAAAAGACGAGAAAGCTGTTGTGGGCAAATGAATTCTGAAACTAGGCCAGCTGGGGTTTTAACAGCTGAAAGGAAAGGCTGAGACTGGAAGTGCTGTGCTATCACAAGATGTCCTTAAATTCAGGGAAGAACTCGCTGCTTGGTGCTCTGTGCTGACCTTGGAAGGTGCTGTGCCTCTGCAGGCCTGGGCTGAGTTAGTCAAACAGTGAGTTCAGAACAGCACACATCACAAAACCATAATATTATATCTAAAGGTAAGCCAGGAACAAAGTGTGAGGTGTTTGGTAGGGATAGATGACTAAGCTGGATGTCAAATCACTGTCCTCAGCTGATGTCTGCAGACTTTAATCCACTGATGAACCAGGACTTTTTGCTAGATGAAATTATTTTTTTGTGCTAAGGGGTTTTCAGCAATTGGTGTTGAATAAAAATTGTTAACTGAAGGAATTTAAAGGGATGGGGGGAGTTTCAGTTCAAACAAGTACTGTTCTAGCACTTGATACACAAAGCTTTCTGCACTGAAAAGCAGAGTCAGCTAAAAGCCTGCATACTCCAAAGCCTGACTTCCTCAAAAACAAAACACAGATCTGAATTTCAGTATTCCTGGTGCTACAGGTAGGAAAGAAAAATGGCCAGGTGTTGCACAATATGGGAAACGAAATTTCAAGTCTGGTTCAAACCTGTTGCTTGGGTGTGAGTCCCAGCAAGATGTGAAGATGAACTTGCCTTTTTTGTCTTTGCAAGCACTTAAAAATTCTGCGTGATGTGGTGCCATTTAGTACTGCATTGCCTTTTAATAGTTCCTGAAATGTTGAAGGTATGGATTATGTTAATGTACCTTTTAAATTTTTTATGGACTGAAATAGCTTCAAAAATTAACCTTTTGAAAACACTTGGGTAGATCACACAACAGGCTTTTAGCAGCTTTTTTTTTTCTAGTAGTGTGCTGCCTCCTGTTCCAGTAAATGAGGAGCTTTGATTGACTGAGGTTATGCTCAGCTTCCTGACCCAGGAGCAGCCTCCAGCTGATGTTGGTGATATTTTTATTTTTCATTAGCTCATCTGAAAGTCTCAGCTGTTGTCCTGCCAGCACAAAGGATGGAGGCTGCTTGTGCTGCGCCAGTGCTGTACCAGTTTGTTGTTCAGTATAGAACAGAGCTCTGACAAACCAAGAAAGGAATTGCATTTCTTCATGGTGCAGTAACATTTTGCTACCCATTTATTTATGAAAGGGTTACCTATGTTTAGCGTGGATGGTCCCACGATCATTAAAACCTGGGCTGCTTGCTGCAGTGAGAGGGAGGATTCCTCCTGGTTTCTGCTAGGCCCAGCTTCCCTCGCATTTTGCTTCCTAAAACACCTCAGCTACTGTAGGTTTTGGAAGACTGGAGAGAATCTGCCTATAGATGTTTTCTCTTTCTGCTTTGCCATGTCACAGAATGTGACAACTGGGTTGTACCCAGGCATGTACTCTTGAGTGTTCCACCGAGTTCACCTCAGGTTGCAAGTTCCTTTAATAAATAGAGGAATGGTTCCTATTTGCTTTCCCTTTCCCTGTTGCTTTTTTAAAATTGTTTTGGCATCTTTAACATCTTGTTGTAGCATATAAGTGCAAAATAGGCTTGCTGAGGTGTTGGGGTAAATGAAGAGATCTGGGGTGGAGCGGGTGCGCTCTCTGACACTGTCTCCAAAGATCACGGGTCTGATCATAGCTCCTTGGTTTGAAAGAAAATAATAAATCAGCAAAACAAATGCTTGAGCAGGGTTTGAGATCTGTACAGCACTGTAGTTAATGTATATGCTTCAGCAAATCTTTTTTACTCTTGTGTAGGAAACTCTTGGCTCGTGTCTCCATCCACACTTCTTTTTTTTTTCCCTTTTTTTTTTTTTTTTGGCTGGAACCAGGCACACTAAATAGTGATTAAACAAAAAATTAAAATTCCATTTTTGTGCATTTGGTGTTTGAACGCTGATCAATTGCTTTGGTGGCGTGTTAAGTAACAGCGTGGTAGACAACAGAAGGGGCTTATTTACAGCAATCTGTCTAAATCCATTTTCAATGTATTGCTTAATATGCCTTTCTACTTTAGTTCATTTTCAGTTTTAAAAAAATGAAGGCTGGAAACAGGCAGGAGAACAGTTTAAGATATTGCTGGAGAAGTAATCACTCCTTAGTGGTAAACAACTTCCAGTTCTTAAGGAAAAGAAAATGTGCTTGAGCTGAAATAGAACTTATGGGCTTGTTGTAGGTGTTAATGGATGGAATTCAATGGCTGGTGCACTTACATCGCCTGACTAGATGATCATAATGAAGCCTTCACGCTTTAAAATGTGCTTTTTATATTTTGTTTACAATGGCCCATTTAAAAAAAACGGTATTTTTGCAAAGTGAAAGCTGAGAAAAAATGAAAACTGCTGACCTCTTTTATAGGGATAGAAATCCAGCTCCATAATGTCAATTTACCCTAACCATGCAGAATTGGCAGCGGCAGTGTTCAAACAATGGTCACTGCATTCCACAGATAAAATGCATATGAGTGGGGATATGGTGAAGGGTTTGGACAAAAATGTTCTGACTCTTAGTATGCAGCTAGAATTAATGAGAAATTAGGATAAGAGTGGAAATTGAGATGAAATACAGCATTACACAGATGACATAGCTCCCCATAAATGAGATGCTTGTTTAAGAATTAAAGCAAAAGTCAGTCTTAGGAAACTTGCTGCGTTTTGCAGATTGCTCTGATATCACAGTCTAGAGCATTTGTTGAAGGAGTATCATCAAGTTATGTAATTTGCATAATTGAGTCAAATCCCATGCAGCATCCCTGAAGGAAACCACTAAAAAAAGCAACATTCTGGTCCCTGTATGCTGTGTCTGGATTTCTAGAGCTCAGACATCTTTTACAAAGAGGAAGGGGGAAAAAAAAAGGCAAGAAAAAAGGAAAAGAGCTTCCAAGATCACATCAATGTCAGCAACCTGCCCATTTTCCCAGTGAGAGGGACTTTGAGGACATACGTGCACATCTTCCCTCTGCCCGTGGTGGCATCGTGCCCGCAGCCTTACACACAGCTCTGCTGATAGTGATGGCATGAGATGAAAACTGCGCTCGAGGAGGGGGAAGGCAAATGTTTTACCGTTCACACTGACTTTTTCTGGTAGTCTGCTGAAATTAAGTTGGTTTTGAAAGTGTGGTTCTTCACCAGAAATACGATGCTGATCAGGCTGCTGCAGCTACACCTTCCCTCCAGGGCTGTGTGGATGGTGAGGGCTGGCAAGGTCACCGAGGCAAAGACACTGATATTCCTTTTCTAGCACTGAGAGTCACTTCAAAAATTAATGTTTAGACAATGTTGACAGAACTTGTCAGTGACTCACAGCAGACTTTGCAGTTACGGCATTTTAATAGCAACCTTCAAAACCAGTGTAAGCATTGTGTGTTTGCTTGCAAGGGATACAGTTAGAAATATTCTAACCTCTTAACATTTACCCAGGTTGAATTGAATTTAGTGGGGAATTCCAGTGTTGGATGAACTAAGGTAACTTCTCTGCCCAAGACCAAAGAAAGCTCCAGAATGCAGCATGTCTGCAGTGACCTGGAGCTTTGTATACCCTTCAGGATTCTAAAAGCCACTTGGAGGTTTATGTTTGTCTTGTGTGCATCTCTTTTGGTGTTAGTTGTACGAGGCAGAAACACTGTGAGCACTGCAGGCAGAGGAGCTGATAGTGGCTCAACCTGCACAGTCCTCATCTCACTTTGTCCATGCCAACATGAACAAGTGTTGATCCTTTTAAGTCTCCAAGACTGAGAGCTGTACAGAGCCTGTTCCCCAGGACTTTAGAATGGATAACTCTTATTCCGTGTACGTCTGCAAGCGCACACTGCAGTTCAGAGAGGTCTGAATAACTGATGTGTGTGCTTCACAGTTTTCCCTCTTGCTTAATTTAAAGTTTACAAATTACTGACATATGTGGCCTCAACAGGGTTAGCTTAACCCAGCTCACAGATGCTTTTGTGTGTAAATTTATCTGGAACTGAGAGCAGTAATACAGCTATGTGCTTGACTTTGTACTGTCCGTCTGCCTGATCTGTACTGTGTGTTATACAGTGGCAGTCTCTGGAATTTTTGTTTTCTTTTTTTGTTTTCCTTTGTTTTAACAGCCCTGGAGGATGGTGTGCTGCTGCCTGCTTTCCCTCTATCTCAGGGTTTAAATTGCTTGCATTAGGTTGTTGCTCGCTCTGAGGATGTTTACATGCACATTACTGACCCCTCTGAAGAATGGCTTGAAGCTGCACAGAAAATTTACTTCCCCGTACACATTATCCTGCACTGAGCACACAAACACAAGGATCACTCCAGCCCAGAGCCTGGGGGTGCTCACGCTGAGCAGGGATGGCTGCAGCTGCTTTTTTATGGCTTTTAGGCTGCTGCTTTGGTAGTACAGCTGTGTCATGGTGAGAGATGCCCCTCCTGAAACACCCTGGCTTCCCTCAGAGGGTTCAGGAGATGTTGGTGTGAATCCTTTGGGGTGTATTTCCAGCTTCCCTCATGTCTGCTGGGAGCACAGCTCGAGATCCGTGCCGTATTTCAGCAGGGATGTGTGGTGGTTGTGTCCCAGATGGCAGCTGAGCCCCACGCAGCCGCTTGCTCGCCCCCGCCGTGGGGTGGGGTGAGAATTGGGAGAGTAGAAGTGAGAAAACTCATGGGTTGAGATAAAGAGTTTAATAAGTAAAGTAAAAACCACGCCAAGCAAAACAAACCAGGGAATCCATTCCCCGCTGGCCGTGGGTGGGCAGGTGTTCAGCCTTCCCCAGGAAAGCAGGGAAGATAAATGGCATCACTCCAAACAACCCCTGCTTGCTCCTCCTTCCCCCAGCTTTATGGGCTGAGCATGGCACCCCATGGTCTGGGATGTCCCTGGGGTCAGCTGGCCTGGCTGTGTCCCCTCCCAGCGTCCCATGCACTGTTAGCTTCCTCTCTGAGGGCAAAGCAAAAAGGCCTTGACTCTGGGTAAGCCCTGCTCAGCAGTAACAAAAACATCCCTGTTCTATCAACACCTCCCAGCACAAACCCAAATCACAGCCCTGCACTGCCTACTGTGAAGAAAATTAACTCTACCCCAGCCAAAACCAGCGCAGAGAGCAATCCCCATGGGTACCTGCAGCAGTGGATGGGTATTTTCCAAGGGATGTTTTCAGATTAGAGTTCAGAGGGAAGGGAGCTGCCTCTGCAATTCTAGTTTAGGTTGCCCAAGTCTCAGGTAGAGGTGGGATTTAAAGACTTAGCAATACCCTGTTAGAGAGATTGGATGTCTTTGTGCTGGTGAGTCTCAGTTTTCCTCTTTCTCTCCAGGGTGCCTGAATTCCCTGCCCACTTTGTAGGGCTTTGACATGGGGTGCTGGGTTCCCCCATGTGCGGTGGGTGCTGTGAGCCTCAGGGTTGCACTGTGTATTCCTCCTTTTGGGTCGAGTCCTGGCCATGCTCTCCTCTGCAGTGCTGGGTGGGGTTTGCAGAGCTGCTGCTTTGAAGGGATTTTCACATGTGGACTCACAGCAGATGGCAGGAGGGACAGTGGCATTGTCAGTGATTCTCCTGGAGTGTGCATTCAGTCCAGAGCACTATAAACAAGAGAAAAAAAGAGAGCTAAAATATTGAGATTTCGGACTTGCCAGTTGCTCCTGTGCCCAGTATGATACTTGTGCACAAGCCTAGTGCTCAGAAAGTTGGCGAAACTCTCCTGGCAAGGAGGGGCTCTGGTCTGTGAGAGCTTTCCAGGACTTCTCCTGGCAGAGGAAAGGAGACTGGTCAGTGAGCTGGGCTGGCAAAGAGTTGTTGCAAAACAGGCAAAAATTTCATGGAACAGTAGTGTGCTCAAGTGTGGGTTATTTAGTGGGAATGATT
This sequence comes from Acanthornis magna, assembly GCA_036785705.1. NCBI lineage: Eukaryota > Metazoa > Chordata > Aves > Passeriformes > Acanthizidae > Acanthornis > Acanthornis magna. The sequence continues at coordinate 6,733,658 of JAWUZG010000092.1, forward strand.
AGAAGGGTGGCATTATCACCAGGCAGGAATTTGCAGAACAGTGGTGTTCAATGGGACAGCTGGAAAATCACAGGGCAGGCTAAGCAAATTAGTTTGATATTTATGTTTGGTGAGCTCAGGTCAGCCCTTCCATGACAGGAGTGTGGTTCTTCAGCAGCTCTGGGGCTCTGGGGCTGCACTTGCCTTCTCTTCCATGCTGTGGATCGATGAGGCTTTTGCAGTGCCTCTCATAAAACCTCTTTCCTTCAGCAAATGTGAGTCTCCAGCCTGTGCAGTCAGAGGTGAGCTGGAGACATTGGATTACTGAGGATCTTCATTTGCTGACTTGTTTTCAAAGCACCCGTGGCTTTTGAATTTCAGGAACAACATAATGAAATAGAAGCTCTAATTGGGTTCAGCAGCAAGAGTCTTAATAAATGACCTTTTAAATCTTATTTTGATTTTATTCACGTGTAGTAGCGTCTCATTAATAATGATCCTGCAATAGGTCTCCCATTACATCCTATTTAATTAACAAAAAGGCTGTAAGATGTATTGGATGTTTTCAAAATGAAAATGGGAGTTTTTAATAGATTCCCTGATTAAGAAATACTGTTCTGCATACATGATGGTGCCCTGGAAAAATATCACTTAACAGCCATAGATAAAGTACTGTTCTGAGACAAGCAAAACTCTCTTCCTCCCTCACCCCTTTCAGCTAAAAGCCACTTGCTTGTGATGATCCTGCCTTAAGGGAGATGTTTAATTTCCTCTTACAGGAAGGGGAGGCTGCTAAGGAAATGTTTCATTTGTTGTGTATTTATTATATATCCATTTTTTTGTTTAAAAGGCATCATATGTGAGGCAAAAGAAAGACCCTTACTCTGCTGATGGACAAAGGAAAAAGGACTGGCATAACAAAGAAGCCATAAGGAGGGACTCTGAGCGTGTAGGTATGTAAGATTGCTATAAAATGTTTTAATACAGATTGTAATTTAGTTTGGTTTTGTTTGGTAGGCTGAGTGTAGAATAACTTGTTCAACTTTAGGGACAAGGTGATGTTCTTGACATGATACAGCATTAAAGCCAATTCATCTGTTAATCTTTTAACTGTGTTAATCCAAATTAAATTCCTTTTTTTCCAACTCCACAATAGCCATTTTGAGGTGAAAATGTATCAGTTAAATCTTGGCGTTTTTATGACAGGTGGAAAATTGATTTCTGAGAAACTTACACCCGCCTTGCAAAAAAAAAAAAAAAAAAAAAAAAAAAAAAAAAAACAAAAAAGTGTGCATGTACCTCTCCAAAAAGTGGAAGATCCAGAAAGGAAGAATAAGAAAAATGGTCTGGACTATAACATTCATGCAAGTCCATGCCATAGTTCTGGGGTTTGTCTTGCATTGCAAATAAGGGCCCATGTTGAATGTCACAGCTTTGTGCTGGGTGTTTGCAAAGGCTCTGCCCCTCCTGCAAGAGCTCAGGTTGTAAATGCACAAATCCATCTGTGCTGAGAATTCCAGCAGTGCTGAGGTACTCAAACCGTATGGATTCTTCCCACTGTGCAACAAAAGGCATTCTATAGATCCTCCACAGCGTTGCTGTAACCCCTTCATCTGTTTCTGGTGTTAGAAGGAAGACTTTTAACTTCTATGATTTGCACAGCTGAGTGGTTTGTAGCAAAACTGCTTATCAGATAAAATGATTAAATAGACGTGGTTGACCCAGTGCTAAATATGACACAGAGCACAAAACTAATAAAGGAATGTTCAAAGGACTATAAGATGCTCTTTTTTTTTTGCTATATGGATTAGTTTCTGGCCCGTTAAGCACTAATTAGCAGTAATGATCTGTATTTGCTTTCTGTCTATCCACAGGAAATGGAGAACAGGGAAAACCTTACCCAATGACTGATGCAGAGCGAGTGGACCAGGCATACAGGGAAAATGGCTTTAATATCTTTGTGAGTGATAAAATTTCTCTGAATCGTTCCCTTCCAGACATCAGGCATCCAAAGTGAGTATACAGTTTGCATGTCTATGGGTGAAGGTTTCAAGCCCTAAATTATCACATCTACAGGAATGTGTTCTTTATTATGGACCTTTGCTCATCAAATACAATCCTTGCACAGCTGGGTCCTGATGTTTCCTTAATAAAGGACAGTGTATAGTAATTTCAGTGGGAAATAGAACAGATCAAATCTGGGGGGAAAAATCCTTTTTTGATTCCAAAAGACTTAAAATGACCACAAACTTGCCACCCAGCTCAGAAGGGATCTTGAATATAAGCCGAAGTTCCAGTTTTTGTGTTGGTTGCTAGTTGGAAATGACCATGGAATGCTCAGGAGCAGAACAAGATGTGAGTAGCTTCACTCAACTACATATGAAGAGTTTTATCAGGTTTATGGATTATTTTCTTGGACATCTTCCTGATAAAAACAGCCTCATCAGAGTTTACAGGTAGAAACTAGTTCCAGTTGAATGCTGGCTTTCGAGTTCACCTGGTTTTGGACATTATGCTGTAGGATGGTGTTGAACTGGATTTTGTTCAAGCCTGAAGTTTTTCACTAGCAAAAGTGCTTCATTTAGGACTTAACCCTTGTTTGTACAAAGCTGAGAGGTTTTTTAATAGTTTGCAAGGTTCTTAATCTGAAAGCATCGTTAGACATTTGAATCCAAGCTTCTTTTGTGTAACGCTGTGTTTATCACAATTTAGTAAATCTCAATTCAACATCTACTTTATTCATGAGATACAAGTTCCAGAAGTCAGGTTTTATAATTTGTTAACTGCACAATTGAGATATTATCTCTTCAGCTGTCTCAGCAAACTAATCAAATATACTGCCTTTGCACCCTTTCTCAACATATACACATAAAACAAAGCAGTGAGTATAGCTCCATAAATATTTTAGGCATGCAGCTGAAATGCTTAAACATGGAGATAAATCAGATAACTGAAGATGTTTGTAGATCAGCCCATGCTCAAGTTCTAGGAAATGTGGTTTGAGTTTACTAATCCAAATTTCACCTGGCCTCCATTTACAGGGGCTTCCTTGGGCTCTGAGAACTCAAACATCAGACAATGCCAATATTTTGTTATCTGAGGGTTAATGTGTTACCTCACATGCCTCAGTGAGGGGCAGTTCCTGAAATTGCTGACTCTGTGTTGCTAATTCTGCTATTTAAACTTTTTTAAACTGTGAAACTTCCAACTCCAGCCCCAGATAAATTTAAGAAGTGAAGTGTCTGGGACACCAATGACTTAAGCTGCGATTAATGATGCTGCTGCAGTGCTTTGCTTGCTTCTTGACACATCCTTTCCCCCAGTGTAGCGAGCTGTAATTGTGGGGGCCTCTAGAATAGGATAAACAACGTGTTTATCCTATTATAATGGGTGCTGGGATGAGCAGGGTTACTCATACTGGGGATATGCAGTAAAGGAATTCACGACTGGAAAGATCTGCTGTGCATTTGCTGTGCACATTGAAAAAGATATACTTGAAATGGTATGGTTTGTGTTATTCAGGAGGTTGATGAGGGCAATTTATAACAAAGTTAGGCTGAGACCTAGTCATAAAGTCACAAGTCCATAAAGAGTATTCCAGAAAGAAGGGAGCTGTGTTTTAGAGCCTCTTACATCCAGGGAGGTGATAGAGACTTTGGAGATGTGCCCACAGGGAGTGTGAGGAGAAGGTGTGCTGGGGAAAAATGCTTCATCTGTCTTGCCCTAAGCTTTGGGGCCACAGCTGGGCCTCTCCCCAACAGCTGCCCTGGGTACAAAGGCAAAGAAGCAGCTGATGGGATGGTTTGTGTGGACTTTTATATACCAAATAGTGTGTCACCTCTGCTTTCTGTTAATTGTGGGACTTGAGGAACTGGGGGACAGCGTGTACTGGATCTGCCTGGTGCACACACACAATTGTTTGTTCCAACCGTCATGTCTTCCCCTGATAACATTTTCTTTAAGCGCCTCTGGGGTTTTTAATATTAAATACTAATTTTGCAGGTCTTGTAAAGCAATTGTAGATACAGTAGCTGGAGGGAAGCAATTTCTCTCCACGTTTAATGGTTAAACTTAATAGCTAAAGTTTCCCACTTGTTAAAGTTAGTCAGAAAATGAGAATTCCAGTTTAAGAAGAGTTAGAAAAGATTCAAGGGCTCTCGGTTCATAATGGAATAGAACTGTAGCTAGGAGCTGTCGGAAGAAGGTGAGGACGGCAATGCCAAGGGCTGGATGAGAGCAGTCCCTGCAGCTTCAGTCTGCATCTTGCATCTGTACATTGCAGCCCCAGCCTGCAGGCTCTTGGCAGCACCCCAGGACAATTCATTACACCCAGAATAAGTTACTGTCCTCTCACACAGGCACCAGAGGAACTTCCTGTAGCCACAGATGCATTGAGCTTGTGTAACATAGGTGAATCCTTCTCCGTGCCCTGGGAAAGGTACCAGGACAAAGCTGCTGCTGCCAGAGCTGCTTTCATTCCCGTCCGCCCTTCCGGGGAAGGAATTCCTGAGTGCATGGAATTGTGCATGTAGTGACAGCCTCCCAGGGGCCTGGCAGGGCAGAGCCTGCTTGGTGGCTGTGCAAGGGCCAGGGGCAAACTGGGACCACCCTCTGCTGCTCCTGGGCACAGGGCAGCTCATCCTGCTGGCACTGTCACTGTGCCCTCCACACACCTCCATTCACACAGCCACCACTGTTTGGCTCTGGACACAGGGGCTCTGGGGATGGAAGAGATTTTTGACCCCTACTGACCAGCTGCTGGGTGTTTTTTTACTACAACAGGTCGCTATGGGGCCTTAGATGTTACCTGTTTGACCAGGTACCAAGTGCACTGATGGCCACACCTGCAGGAAAGTAAACACTGCACTTCCTGCTGCAGAATTTTTTTATGAAGCTACCTTTAAACCAACCCTAAAGGAAGGGTTCATTACCCCGTTTCAAAATAAAGGAAATTAACGCACTTTGCATCATTTCAAGGAGTAATGAATGAACTAAGTTGCTTGGTGGTAATTAACATGGAAGTGCCGGTGTGTTTTGGCAGCACCTTTTGACTTGCTCTTTGTGTGTGCAGCTGCAAGAACAAGCTGTACCTGGAGAAGCTCCCAAACACCAGTGTGATCATTCCCTTCCACAACGAAGGATGGTCCTCACTCCTGCGGACAGTGCACAGCGTCCTGAACCGCTCCCCTCCCGAGCTGGTGGCAGAGATTGTGCTGGTGGATGACTTCAGTGACAGAGGTATGAGGCTTTGGATGTGACATCCTTACCGTGTTTCCCTACCTCAGTGCACTTGCAGATGTATGTATAATTTTTTGACTTGAGGTTTTGTACTTGCCAGCAGCAGAGCTCAGGGGAATCTTGCTGTAGTACATTGGAAAGTAAAAAAACTGATGTTCCGTTTTTAGGGTGTGCTGGTTTAGCTGTTGCTGGCATGAACTGTCCTGTGTTTTGGGCAATGTGAAAAGCCAGGGAAGCTGGTTTTAATATTCAGCTAAGGGCCTGTGTAGCCCTTAACATAAAATGTTAAATGTTGACTCTTGAAATAACACAGAAAAAGCCAAGAGAGGGGAATAGCTCACTCCTTATGTTCTGCTTGCCTTTTTTTTTTTTTTGTTTCTGGACACAGAACATGTAAAAGAATCCTTGATAAAAGGTTTCCACCTGGGACTGTCTATGATTTGGCTTGCCTTTCTCATGAATTTTGTGCTCCTGCAAAGTGAATCTGCAGCATCCAAAACTTGGCGCTCTCTTGCTGGGATCTTCACTCATTGTTTTGTACTGCCTTGCTAGGAATAGTCCCTTTGGATTGGGTTGAAAAGCTGTCTGCAGAGGTGTGGAGTCACTGGCCCCACACATCACCAGGAATAGAACAACCATTTGTCATTGCAGCAGCAATGTGTATGAGGAGTTGCTGAGATCTTTTTCTCTGAACCATTTAAATGCTCCCTGATGCAAATTAAGCCACGCCTTGTCCTGTGTTTTGCACCCTTGCTATGGTGGAAAAGGCAAGCGAAGGAGGAAGGAATGGCCTTGTTATGTAGACATTGCATAGCTGGAGATATCCCATGGAAAGTCCTCTGTTTGGTGTTGAAGAGGGCACAGGGACTTGGAGGGGTTATGGTCACATCTAGCAACTCCATTTTCTCCTTTGAAGTTACTAAGACTGTTCAGTTTTATGAGCTGCAGAGTTCAAGCCATTGATACTCCTCAAGTGAGGCAAAGGAGCTCTCTGTACAGATCCTAAAGGATACACCTCCAAAAACCTGACCTGTAGGAAGCTCCTCAATGAGCTTGGAAATAAGTTTGTGAATATTTAGTGTTCTGATCCATATTGGCTTCCAAATGGGCTCTACCCAGCAGCTGCAGTGTTTGGTCTGAGGTTCTCTCATTAGTCTGCAAGCAAGGCATGCTGCTTTGAACAAATCGATGTTACATGAAATAAGTATTTCTTTATCGGATTTTCGGGCTAAGGTGAGGAGAAGGAAAGCTCACCCTTCTGACAAGGTCACTTTATTGCTACTCAATCTAGAAGCAAATTAGACAAGCTCATGCTGTAACCACAAGTGAATTCTACAAATGGGCTCCTTTTCAGAGAAGTGGAAGTAATGAAATCTGCTTTTTTGCGGATCTCTTTTCCTCGTTCTTTAGATGTGCCCTGACCAGATGAAAGAGAGCCATCCTGGCTCCACCGCCTCTCCTCATCAGTCTGTACCTGTGCTGTTTGTCCAGTTCACTCTTGTTCTAGACAGAAACTCTTCTCCCTTGGTCATCCATCTTTCATACAGAGGTTGCAAGGAGTAGCTGAGATTCATTTGTGTGCAGCATCCATTTATAAATGGATATAAAAGATTCCTGGTGAATCAGTGAGGCAAATTGTCAAGGGAAGAGAATGACACTCATGCAAAGAGAATGTGTTAATAAAAACTGGTGTGGGGGTTCTCTTTGCTTGGGGGGATTTTTGTTAGTTTGTTGTTTGTTTTTTTAAACCAGTATTTTCCTACCAGCATGGTTGATTTCTGCACACTGGGATAATTACTGGTTAGGATGAAACATCTTTCCTTCAGTGCTGTCAGTTCTGTATCTGCACTTTTCTTCCTTAACCACACTGGTTGGCTTCCACATCCCATGATGGGCTTAAATAGATCCTTAGTCTTAGGAGGCTCTTAAGTTGTAATCACAGTATCTTGACTTGAAAGGCTGATGGTTACAAATGGTTGTAATTTACCCATTGTAAAAAAAAAAAAAACAACCAAAAAAACCCCCAAAAACCTAAACAACAAACACTTCAACCCAGTAACTGAGAACTGATAGTTTAATACATCAAACTGAATTGCATGAAGGAGTGGAAGTTTCAGGAGAACTTTTACTTCACATGTTGCATGTTTGAAAAGGGCACATACTTGGATTTGGACTGTTAGGCAACTGCTCTGGTTATCTGTTTCTTATGATTAAATCGGGCAGATAATCAGAACTCTGTGTCCAAGCTGATGATCATCACAGCTATGCCACAGAACTGGAGAGAAGTAAAAAGAATGAGAAGAAATTTCTCGATTTTTTTTTTTTTAAATCATAAATGATTGGTCCTCTGCATTGTCTGCAAAGTATTCTGTATTGTCTGCAAGAATTCTGTGCTTCTGTTTCAAATAGTAGTCCCACAAATTTGTGGCAGCATCTTTCTTTTAAAATTACGGAATCACAATTCGATGCAGTGACAGTAGAGGCCACATCTGAGATCAGAGGGGCATAGTATGAACAGTAAATGTCATCTCCTTCCCTGAAGAGATCAGTAAATAGTCGCCATAAACTCCAGTGGAAAGCAAAGGATGGAAAGGATAATCACTCAATAAAAATCTATTATTAATTTTTTTATCGAGAGGCTACTCTGACAGGATAAAACATTGGATGACTCTGCTGTACCTCGTGCTGGCCTTTCACTCAAGGGTTGTCTAAACAGATCTCTAGAACTTTAATAACTCCTTAAAGAATAATCTTCAATAGCTTGACCTTCCCTGGCAAGGAGACTGACTCTTTCTCTCTCTCTTGCCAGCATTTCTTGTATGGTGACCTGTGTGGGGTTAAATGTGCTGAGTTTTGCAGAGTTTTGAGGTGCTGCTAAGGTTTCTCTCTTGTTCTGCTGTTTCCCTGGTTTCTGGGAATGGTGATATTGGTGCTGATCCCTCAGCCTCCTTCGCCCCTGAATCTCCTACATGGAGAATCTTTGCTGCACATGAAGTAAAGAGGACTTTGGTAATCATAAAAATAGTAAGTGTGGAAACCTGGCTACTGCAAGCCGTGTTTTTCCTGACAGATGTTATTTTCATATGTTTTTCATCTGGTTTTAAGCTTGAGAGTAAGGAATTTTTGGTGTGTCTATGAAGAGGGCTGAGAAGTCGGCTAACAAAGTGACAGGGGAGTGAAGACAGATTTCTGGGTTAGTTGGTGGCTGCTGTGGTCTGCAGCAAACCTGAGGGGCAGCTGTGTGGTGTTGCATTATTGGAGCTCCCGGACAGATGAATCATCATCTGGAAGTGTCAGCAGCCATTTATTTCTTAATTTGTTTGAAAGAGACAACTCTGTGACCTTTAGCAATAAGCATTTTTCATCCAAAAAATGCTGTCCTGATGACAGCAAATCTTAACAGGGAGCAGCAAAAGCTTTACGAGCCATGTTTTTTAAATGTTTTCCTTTGCTTTGTACTTGGAAAGTCAAAATGTGCTGGAACAACTTGCTGTCTGGAATTTTTATTTTTTTTTAATACGCCTGCAGTATAATGCAAATGGTCCAAATCTGAAAAAAGACTAGAGCCTTACCTCACCCAAATTTTGTGCTGGATTCCATGTCAGCCAGATTGCTGTGGGAAAGGCCTCGTGTCAGTGGGGTCAATCAGTGTGGTGGTTCCGTCCCCTTTGCCTTGAGGTGCAGACCCTGTTGTCACCTCCAGCAGCTCTGTCCTGACACTTGAATCTTCCTCTGTGGGGATTCCCTTGGCAGGTTGGGTTGGCTTAAAAGCTGCTTTCCATCCTGTGCCGTTGGTCACAACAGAGTAAATATTGCAGGGCTTTTTTTACTTTCTCTGTTGGTAGCCTCTGCTATCAGTGTAGCATGGTATTAAGACTGCTATAATGCTTTCTTTTTTTTGTCCCCACAAACTTAGTTGAGATATCTGTGATGTAAGAACTTCCTCTCCAGTTCAAAACAGTTGTGGGGATTTTCTGTGCAGGAGAATATAGGTTATGTTGAAGAGGGAGACACCAGTTCAGCAAACTGTTAGAATTAACCTGTGCAGCATTGTCTGCTTCTTCCTGTGTAAATACAGAGAACTGCTGGAGAGCCACAGACTGACCTCTGTGGGTTTGATGAACCTCAGCTGTTGCAGGTGGTCCAAAATAATGCTTGCCCTTCTGGATAAGCAGAAATCAGAATGCAATACATGTGAATTACCGCTCTGGAATTCCTGATCATAAAAACTTCTAGCTGTGACAGTCCTGTGTGGATTTATGGCTTCACTTTTAATTTCTATAGCTATTCCTCAGCTCGGATCTCAGTTAAATTAAGCTTTTTCATATGCTGGCTTGCAGGGTACTAATTATATCCCTCCAAGCCTGTTGTTACCAGAATGGCCCTAAGTAAAGTAAAATGTTTTTTTCCATGTATATCAGTTTTCTCCTGGGGTCTGTCATGTGAAATTTGTTTGCTTTTTGAATATCTAATTACCATGCTGCTGAGTGGGAATTTGGTTCTCCTCTACCATAGAAATGGGAGGAGGAGAAGAGAAGTGGAATTGCAGGTGAATTTGTAACACTGCAGGTTTTTCTATCAGCTCTGACAGCATTTTGTTATTGATAGCAGGCAACAAGTAATAGCCCAGCAGTTTGTGGTTCTTCAGGGTCTGCTTCAGTCCCTGGGCCTGCAGCCTGAATAGCTGTGGTGAGAAATGGAGCTGCTCAGCTCTAGTGTCTGTCTTGTACAAAATGAATTGTTGGCCTCCACCTAATTCTTGTAGCTTGTGGACACCTCTGCTGTAAAAGCTGTCTGTGTCTGCATGAACAGATGTAAAGCTGTCCTCGTCTCTCACTAATAAATGATCAAGCTGGAGGAGCGGAGGATGGCACATCCCTTTGCAGGATGCTTGTCAGAATGTTCTTTGCTTTTCACCTGGTGCATGTTTGGTAGCCCAGCAGAGCAGTGGAACATCAAATGCTCCTGGTGAAAGGCGGAAGGCAAACGCTTTTTTTTGGAGGAGAGGTCTCTTACAGGAGCAGGCGGGACTGGAACAGATACAGAATCACAAATAGTTGAGTTTGGAAAGGACATCTGGAGATCATGTAACCCAACCCCTCTGCTTAGCTACAGCAGGTTTCTCCAGACCTTATTTATTCACTCAAATTTTGAAGATCTCCAAGGATGAAGATTCCATGTCTCTGGGGAACCTGTTCTGCTGTTCAGTCACTCTGTCAGTGACCTAGTTTAAAAAAAAGTCATTAAAAAAAACCAACTTATGTTTAAACAGCATTTCCTGTGCTTCAGTTTGTGCCCAAGGACTCCCAGGTCCTTTTCTGCAAATCTCCTATAACTTATCTAGGAAACACCTGTAAAAGAATAGCTCTAAAACATGCTAATTGTTTGCATTTATGTGCTTCTGGAACAAACTGATACAATAGACTTTTCAGCCTTTCCCTTAATGTCAGACATGGTAGGATTTTTACCTTTTTCACCCTTTGCAGCAGTGGAAATTTTAAAATTATTCAAGGCATTTGAAGCTTACTGTGTGCAGAAGGCTGTGACTTAATTGCTGAATGTCATTTAAAAGAAGCATCTTGTGGTGTACTTGGGGCTGGTTGTGTGCACAGAGGAAAGGGTACACACCACACAGGGTTTATCTTATTTTATGGCTGAGCTTGACAGAAATCAGTGATTGTGGCTAAGTGCTTAAATTTCACATAAAAGTCACGTTTCAGCATTCAATTATTTGCATATTGAGTGACAGCCTGTTCTTACTTGTTTTTAAGATTACTTTGGTGTAAATGACAGTGTTTTAGAACAAATGTTGTCCCTTGTTGAAGAAGTGAACTGCAGCATCAGTCATCTCCAAAGCATGAGTTACATGCAAAGCGCTGTGTTGGTCCAATAATAAAGCCGGATGTGGCAGCACTGAAAATACTGCAGTCTCCAAACATCAGGATTGTTCTGGAAGTGTTAGCCCAGCTGGGCTCTCTGCCTTATGGTGTTGCATGTCTGTACAGGGGCTAGATGTGAAAACGGAGCATCCTTCTCAGAGTAACCTTTCAAAATCTGCACCTGTCACTGGGAGGCAACAACAGCTTCCAGCCCAAGTACTTGAGTATATTTAACCCAGTGTGACAATGGCATTTGCAAAGTGAACCCTGTGGCTTTTACATTAAACATGGGCTGGTTTAGGGAGTGGTTATGCAGGAGGCTGTGTAAATACATCCTTGGCTGCAGTGGATTTCAAGGAGACAATTTTGTTCTGAGGTATGGGAACTCATTTTCCCTTGGGTGGTCATTAAGGAGGTTATGGATTTCAGCTTCATCTTCCAAGCCTACCCTGTTACCTTGAACCTTATCTCAATTTGTGAAAGCTTTTTTTTTTAGGATTCTGTTCTGTTTATTTTTTCAGCTATTTAATTTTTTTTCTCCTTCCTTCCCATTTTCACTCCCTTTTTCCTTAGCTGTGTGTGTTCAGCAGGACTTTGTGCAGTCAGACTTGGAGCTGCTCTTTGGCGTTTGGGAGGCAGCAAAGCACCGTGAGCCCGGAGTCTGCTGTGCCTTTCCAAGCTCATCTTGGAAAGACTTTTAGGCCTTTTAATAGAGGAGTTGGAGGAGTGTTTTCCCCAAGCAGTGTCCCCTCAGCCCTGGGCTTTGATCAGCATCATTTGCCCTCTCCCCTCAAGCACCGTTGTGCCATCACACCACCCTGGAGTTGCAATGGACATTTACACACTCTTAGAGCCCATCTTTTCCCAAATCAGAGGGAAGACACAACCAAATCCTGCTTTTTCCTTTGACAGATAAATCCCTGTGTCATTTTAAACCTCTCTTTATATTGCATTTCAAGTAATTCTGGAGCTACGGGATAATCTGAATGGAAAACCAAATGTGAGTGAGGCAACTTGGCTGAACCATGAGCAGCATAATTTGGTCTGGAGAGCAGAAGTCACTAAGAAGTGTAGTGAGGGAGAAGGCAAGGGGTGATTAATGTGTCATTTGGTGCAGCAGCAGGTATATAGCCAATACAGCTCTGTTCCATTAACCACATCTGCCAGGCCTTAATTGAAAGAAATCATGTTCATAGTATCTGAAATAGAAAAAGGTTTAATACTTGAATTCTTTTTGATCTTTAAATGGAACAGTAACGGATTTAGGCAGCTAAAGAGATTATCTTTTCATCTTTAGGCACATGCACTGTAAAAGTAATTTTTTTTTCTCTTAAATGCACTAAAGTGCATCTGGTTAGTACATCTCAGAATATGGAGTGACTGTGCTTAGGACAAAGTGATGACAGCCTTTCTTGCTGAATTATCAATATGTTTATCTTAAAGCCATTTACCGTAAAGTATGGAGAAAATAAGAAAAAGCCAAGCTCTTTTGAGCCAGCTGTGCTTTTCCACAACTTTTTTTGAGCGTTGCTTTCAAGGTCTCTTGTAGAAGTTGCAGTAACTATTGTCCCAAACAACTGATAAAAAGATTATTTTTGTAAATTAAGTCTGAATTTGAGAGGGTTTTCCTTGTTGTTAGAATTGATTGCAGACCATCTCAGGTCTCTTTAGACTCATAAACAATGTCTTTGCAGTAACGATCAGTGAGATAGATCTCCCTTTGGGGAAGGGGGAGAAGGGTGGTTCTTCTAGGTGGAGAGATGTGAAGTTTCTTACCCAAACTTCTCCATTTCTGGCAGTGTCTTGTGGGTGTGGGATACTTTAGATAACAGTGATAGAGTCTGCTTTAGATCAGAGTGAGATGTGGATGAGATTTGATTTTATGTTTTCCTTTTTTTTGAGTATTCATTTTTAATGTGTCTTTAATGTCTGTACTCATGAATTTCCTTCATAAAGGGATGTGTAAAACCTGTACTGTTCATTAGGCAATGGCTGGGGAGCATTAAAAGTTTATTCTCTGGTGTTTTAAGAGGCATGAGGGCCTATTGTAGTTGTTTACTACAGCTTTGTTTGTGACAGCCTAAATTAACTAACCAGTTTACTTTTCATCATCTTGTATTTATTTCTCTAAGATCAGCTGCTGCAGCTGAAAGATTCTTCTAGAAAGGAGATGAGGTGCCTTTAAAAGGTCCAGTTTACTGTGACCTCTTTCCTAGCTAATTATTGTGTAGTGAAGGATGTCTGGCAGGCTAAAGTTTAAAAAAAAAATAAATAATTGAGGAGCAGAGTTTCCATTACAGCTCATTAAGTAAATCTCAGCGCATTGCTTGCTACTAGGAGACCCTACACATGTGTCTTCTGTTAGAGGAACTTTGCAGGAAAACAGCTTTAATTTTATTCTCCTCACCTTGAAGTACATGTCCTCATCTGCTAGGAGTCAAAAATCTAGATATCTGCCAGCTGCAGTGCAAATCAGCATTTTAATGCTTTACAGCTGCTTCTCTATAGAAGTTAATTAGAAATGTGATTCAAACACCCTCTGCCAGTGCCCATATATGATATCTATTACTGGTAATCATAGTTTCTGCTACTTAAGCCTGCATTTGGAGTGGTATTAACAAAGCAGCTGTTCCACATAGGGACTTTGATAAAGGTGGAAACTTCTTCACTTTGAGAAAATTGGAAGGTAGTGCTGCCTCAATTGAAAAATAAAAGTGGATAAGCTAAACCACGTTCCTTTTCCAGTTTTAATTGCAGTGATATTTTCTTAGTAAAGAAATGCCATTTTCTCACTGTAGCATCAATTCCTGAGGACCACTGTTCCCCACAACAGGGATGCACTGATGGAACACAGGAGTTTAACTGTGCTGAGCAGGGGAAGCCAAAGCTCCAGATTTAAAAGCAGGTACCTTCAGCTATCAGTCCGGCCCTGTCCTCTGTCATTCAGATAAAATGAATGTTTTACTTGAGAGTGATATTGCCCACAAGATGGTTTAGTTCTGGTATCAGTACAGCTGTGAACAGGCCTGGATTTGTGCTTCAGGATTTAATAGATTTATTGACCTTTCTAGCAGTCGCTGACTTACTGTGATAGCTGCATTTCTTGTAAGTAAAGTAAACAAGAGTGTTGGGAACTGATGGTGAAGAGGTCTGGAAGGAGAGTAAAGTGTATCCGTCTGACATGGCAGAGTTTGTTACTGCAAGTCAATTGTGTGTGTTCTCCCACCCTGCAGCTGTATTGGTAATTTTTTCATTTGCCAATTACTTTTTCTGTTCTCTGACACACCAGCCACAAAGGCAAACCTCTTTCTGCTTTGTCACTCGTGGCTATTAATGTTTGAGCATCATTGTAGGACTGAAGGATTATCAGTTAGTTTTTCAATATTTCAATTTCGCTGCAACCCCAAAGCAAAAACTTTGTAGTTCTCTGCTATTAATTTTAGGCTTCATAGTTATTCTTCCTCACTTAGACACTTGAGATCAGAGCCTTTGGGACCCGAAGGGGTGCATTCCTACCAAATCAAAGCCACTTTCAAGTGAGTTACATTTTGGGCCTAATGGTCTAGTCTCTAACAAGACAAAAGTCTGGAGCAGATTCCTCTGTCAATCCTTGTGTTCTTTCTGGAATATCTCCTTTTTTGATGGTTTGCACAGAGCAAATACTTTCAGGCCAAGAAGTTCTTTGCCTTTATCAGCACTATTCATGTACAAAGCCAAATCTCCAAGGACTGGTTTGTTTTGGCGTCTTCTTTTTCTTTCTTTTCCCCCAGCAAAACTCAGTGGCTTTTAAGGCTTTAATCTCACAGCTTTGATACGTTCCAAAATGTTTCAGTATGAACTGTCTTAACACTTCACCTGCCTGCATCCCTTCAAATGATGGCAAGTTTTGTCCTGATTCTGCGTCTCTGTCAGCAGTGGCTGTATCCTGACACACTCCCTGGGCACAGAGGAGGTTTTGGAACCAGCTTCCCAGATGCTTTTGCACCCCTGCTTGTCTCTCCAGTGCCCAGAAAGCACTTGATGGTGTAAGTTGGAGGCAATTAAAGATTTTTAGAGCACAGGCATTCCCTTGGTTAAACAATTGGATAGTCAAAACTGCTGATGTGGCCTTAAGATGAGCGCAGAGATTCCTCGGGCTGAAGGCAGCATTTGGGACAGTAATGCCCTTCCTGCCAGTCACCATGGCTACATCCAACTCGAGCTGAATGTTAAGTGTGCTGCAAGGAATTCACCCCTGTTTTGCAGCCACAGAGGCTGTGTTGGCCAAAACCTGCAGCTCTCCAGGGTGTGTGTGCTAGCACAGCAGCTCTGGGGTTAAAGCAATCACCAGGAAATGACTGAGAGTCACGGAATACTCTCTTTAGATGAGATGGAGTCAACAGAAGAGGGAAAAACCTAAGTGGGTGCTTTAATCTTGATACATATTTAATGAAATGGGAAGGCAGAAGAGTAAACTAATGAGAATGACTTGGCTGTTTCCCCTGGGAAAGATGGGTTATGGCAGAGGGGGAAAAACTGATCTTGTGGCTTGGCCGGGGGGTCAGTGTGAAGGAATTAAGAAGTGATGTATACGCCACAGATTGGCTGTGCTGCTCCCAAGGAACAAAAGGTGTTCAAACCTTTACAGCATGAAGGAAAGATAAGTAAATGGATTTTTCTGGATTCCCTCGGAAAGAAGCAGTTGGAATAGACTCCTTTACAAATTAAACTTCCCAGAGAGATTAAGAGGTTGTGCTGTCACTAAGATGATTACTCCCTGTGTATTTCCCTGCTTGGAAATGCAGCCTACTAAACTTTCCTTGGGGTCTGGGTGTATTTGTATGCTAATACCAGTAAACGTGGATTTTCCCATTTTAAAATCACACCTTTGTCTCTGCATTCAGTACTAGTATCTCCTGTAGGATGCCTGCGCAGGGTTGGGATGTCTGCTGTGGGGTGGAGGAAGCAAGAGAAAGTTCCCTTTGCAAACTGAAGGAGTAACTGATGGCACAGGCAGGACAGCAGAAGTTTATGCACCTGAGTTTATCACAGCACAGGCTCACACCAGTGGTCTCTGCCCCACTAACTCACAATCTGGCTTATTTCTTGGGCTCCACACTTCTACTTCTGTGCACTTTATCGTACCTAAAACAGAGATTTGATTTGAAACCATTTAGAAAGGGAACAAATCAGTACGGTTTTCAGCAAACCCTTTAAAATCTTTTGTTAAAGTCTAAACCACGCTATATTACCAAGTGGGGTGGCACTCTTTCACCTATTGCCCCATGCACAGAAACCCTTTTTTCCCCCCAGATTTTGTTTGTAAAGTTGTGCTGAGACCTAAAACTGATGCAGACCCCTGGGCCCCCTCCCCTTTTCCCAGTCCACCCCAGAACTGGAATCAGTGAAGCAACAAATATTAATTCTCTCCCTTCCCAGGCCTTTTCCTCTTTGTAAGAAGACTCAGCTTGGAAAGCTGTGATCAGCCTAATCAGTTTTCTATTACTGAGACTGGTGCTCATAGTACAATTTGTTAAATCAATTTATTGTCCTCCCAACCAACTTCAGTGATCAGAGCGTGAAAACATTGAAAGAAAATTAAAACTAGTGGAAGTGCTGCCTGTTTGGATAACAGCACATTTCGCTGTTTCAAAGGATTACTCATCTGCACCAAAACAAGGAGAGAAGTTAATTTCAATGATTTAGAATCTTCTTTTTCAGGGAGTCCTGGCTTGCACATTGTGATGGATTCAGGAAGAAGTATAATTCATTCTTAAATTGTTAAACAGCACATTAGGGCCAAGTATCCAAGTAAAAATGAATGGATTCATTTGTAATCTTAAACAAGCGTGTCTGCATGTGGGAGGGTAGGGATGGCAGGCTGGGGTAACCTGTAAACAATTGCAGATGCACAGTGGCACTCAGGTTTTGGGGTTGGAAAGTGGCCAAAATCACCTGCAGAGAGGGGAAATGGTCCTTTTCTGCCTGCAGTGGAATTCTGCAGATCTTTCAGTCCTCTCCTCCTGTGCCTTCCAGCGGGAGGGGGAAGTTCCCTGGATTTTCAGAGTGCAGGATCTCTCCCATTGTCATATCTTCAGGCCTCTGAGTGAAAACTAAAGTAAAGCACCTCAGCAGGTGCCGGGATCCTGTAGGGCAGAGGGACCTCTGGTGTCACCAGTGGCATCTGAAGAACGTGGGAAGGTGTCTGGGAATGTTTCCGATCTCTGCAGTGCTTTTCCTTCTGGATTGGGTTGATGATACACTTATGGCAAAGGCACTGGGGCTGCAGATGTGCCGTACAGTGTAAAATTCAGATACCACAGCTGATGGTATCATATGAACCATGAAATGTTGCACTGGTAGGACAGAGGAAGTGTTTCACTCGTAGTTCTTTCTCAGGACATAAATCTTTTAAATAGTTTCAAGTCATGGCTGGTGCTTAAAATGAATTGGGTTGGTTTTGGTTCTTTTTTTTCCTATGGCAAATATTGGTACTCCCTTCCCTGCCAAAATCTGCAGAGATGTTACAGGGACTTTAGCCTGTTTAAAAAAAAAGTGATCCTCGGGGGTCTTCTGTCTTCCTCTAGCTTCTGCATATGCTTGGGTTTGAATTTTTTAGGTGCCTGTTCAGGTGGCAGAGTGCAATGTTGGAATGAAAAATCAACTGGATAGGAGAAATTCCAGTCTTGGAAGGTCCCTTGGAAAGCTACAAGTGGTCACCAGTCTAGTGGCATCTGAGGGCAGCTCTGCTTGGATGAGGCCAGCAGGAAGAAGTATAGTAAAACCTCCACGGAAATCTAACTTAGGGGGAAAAATGCCTTATTTTGGAAGGTTTTAGGGCTGCTTTTATAAAACAGGCTGCCTTTTGAAGCTTCTCTGCTCTCTTCACACAGCTTTTATTTACAGCTCAAAGTAAAGAAAGCGGTAGTTCTTGACTGGTACTGTTAATGTATACACTGTACATCAAGTTTATTGCAAAGTCTGTTAGCAAACTACCAGCTTAGTTTTTAATCTGCAGATAATCTTACTCTTACTTATATTTTTTGCCCAGCATAGGGGCAGCCATTGGAATTCATCCAGTTCACCTAACAACTCTCATTAAAGAAGATTGCCCTTGTAATAAAAATTACTCAGTGTGACAAGATTCCATACTGTATTTTTTTTAAGCTTCATAAAATTTTGTAGCAGTTAATGCTGCTTGTTTGGGGTTTTTTTAAATTTTCTTTTAAAAGCAAAATTTGGCTTAATTGGGACAGTATTTGAAATAGAATGAAATAACTATTTTCTATCTGAGTGCATAGAAGCCAGGCTGCATGGCAGGAATAGCACAGGGATAAGGAAATAAGAAATCGCTGTCTCTGCAGAGTACTTGCCTGAGAAAACTCCGTGGCTCTTGTGCTTTCCTTTCGCCTGTTACACTATGAAAATGGGGAAATCTCGGGTTTTTAGCTGCTTGTTCATTAATAGATGACATCATCATCATCACAACTGATATGGCCAAGCCCTGGACTCTGTACTCACCTCCTGGGCTGTGTGTGAGAGCAGATCCCAGGACGTTCTCGTGGTTGGGAGCAGGCTGAGCGTGCTGTGCTCGTGCCCCTGGAGGAGTCACCTCAGTTGCCTTCAGGGTCACCACAGATGACACTGCACCACAAACCAGAGCACTTCAGAAAGGCAGGTGATGCTAAAATGGAAATGACGAGTGACGAGCACAAATGTGGAGGACAAACCTCTGAGATCTTTCACAGTCTCGTTTTAATCAAAATAAAGAGCTGCAGAAGGCCTCTCTATATTGGCTCTCTCCGTTGGTTCAGGGCTTTGGATTTTTTAAGATTTTTCAGTGCTTTATAGATTTGGTTTGGATAATGTAAGTATCGTGGGGTGTGATCTTCCAAGTGTCTTCTGCTATTATCAATCTCTGGCTATTGTTAGGGAAATCAGACTGAGAGTGTCTGTGATGGTTCCCTCCTTTATTATCACAAGCGCCAGCAGCCACTCTTGTGTTTATCTTCTCTTGGGTACATTAAGTAAGGTCTGCATCCTGGCTCGGGCTTAGCTGATTTATGCTTGAAGTGAGGATTGTTTGTTCTCTGCGATGAAACAATCTTTTGTGACAAACTAACAATGGCAAGGGATGAGCTCTGATGTTAAACAGTGGTAGCTTTTCTTTCTTTTTTTTTTTTTTCCTCTTCTCGTTTTAAGTCTACCCACTGCCTCAGGAGGAAGGCAGCTGCACTAATAATATGTCTAGTCTCTGTGGAAGGCCCTTATTTGAAAAATCTGTAATTGAGTGGACAAAATTTCTGGTTGCTTGAGAGGATCTATTCAGAAGAGACCTGAAAAGGATGAGGGAAAAGCACACTAGACATCAAGAAGTCCTAAGGGCTCTATTGAGCAGGGAAACCTATGTAGATGTTGTGGGACAATTAGACTTGTCAGGCAAAACGCTAAAATGGGTTTGTGAAAAAAAATCCTGGGGAATGTTGAATAAAGCTTTGACCTGGGCACAGAGCTTGCTGGGAATACCTCAAAAGCAAGGAGGTGTATTTGGGTGATCTTTGAAGGGAGGCACACGATGGCAGCTTCAAAGAGCAGGCACAGAATGTGTGTTATCACAGCGCTTCGGACCATTTTCACAGCTGCCAGGTCAGCACAAGGGGGAGAGCTCCTAACTAGGTTAAGTTTATTTGCTCCTTTGCTCTTTTCAGTGAGCTGTTCCAATGCCCAGCCTCCCCTGTGCCCTGTTCAGGGACACTTTCCTGCTGTTGGCCTTTCCAGCCCCTGCCTTTCATACCTGCTTTGGAAGCTGAGGAAGATGAGCTGTACAGAGTGGAGGGGATGAGTGAAATTATGTGCAAGTTATATGAAGTTATAGTGAAGCACTATAAAGGAATGCATTTATAGAAGGCAAATAAGTCTGTGAGGTTATTTGTATTTCAGTGATTGCCTCTAGTCAAGTTTTGTTTTGTGGGATTTTAAGAAGGGTTACTTGCTTAGATTTAACAGACTAAGTTTTGCCTAGTGAGGATTCTTTCCTGCATCGGTTGCTGATGGCAGTGGGTGGTGTGGGGCATTAATGAACAATCCTTGGCACCCTCTGAATGGGGTTTGCTGTCAAAACTTCAGATGCCTAAAAGATCAACCCATTAGTGATGAGGCCAGCATCAGCTCAGCCTATTTTTAGGTTTTTCTTTATTGCTTCACTCTTTGATGCAAAGACAGCTGTGTTCCCCTCTCTCTTTATGTCGACCAAACTTTTTATCTCCCCTTTGGAACAAGCTGTCCATTGTTTTGATCACTCAGTGATCTTTCTCTGCAGCTCTCCTGTTTGAATTCTTGTTAATCGTGGTGACTGCCAGAGTCTGTGCTAATTCAGATGTGGCTCCAGTCCATGTTCAGTAGGGTAAATATTTCCATATTTAAATGCAAATCTCCTCTGATAAGCATTTAACTTTGCCATCCCCACACACACTGTGGCTGTGCCTGCCTTGCAGCTTGGAGGGGTGTCTGACTAGACTTTTTCCTCGTTTTTATTTATGCATGAGTGGATGGTTATGTTGTGTGTTTTGAAGAAACCAAACACAGCTTAAGTGCCCTAAATGTGATTTATTTCTGAAAATGAATTCCCCTGTGTATCTTCTAAGTTACACTGGTTTTCCGCAAGTGTCCAAGAATCCTGGCTCAGGGTCTGCCAGCTGTCCTTTTATTCCTTTCCCTCTTCCTCTGCTGCTTTCTTTCTCATCCTATACTCTTTGTTCCTCTTTTTTTTCCCTCTGCTGTTTAATTGCTTTTAAGGGTTTGGAACACCTTCAAAAGTCTTGCTTAGGCTGTTATTTTTAGACCTTGGATTTAAAAGAAGTCATTCTTACTTCCTTTTTCCTGTTACTGCATTTGTTACCTGTTGAGGCCATACTTCCAAAGACATCTTCTGCCAAAGACAGAGCTGCATTTTTAAGAAATGAGTTGTCACAGTGTGCCAATGTCTCCTTTTCACGCAGAACACCTGAAGAAACGCCTGGAGGATTACATGGCGCAGTTCCCAAACGTGCGGATCCTGCGCACCAAGAAGAGAGAAGGGCTGATCAGAACTCGCATGCTCGGGGCCTCCGTGGCCATCGGGGATGTCATCACCTTCCTGGATTCCCACTGCGAGGCCAATGTCAACTGGCTGCCACCTCTGTTAGGTGAGTGGGGGCTTGTTGAAATTGTTCCCACCTGCTGCTTTCCCCTCGTGCTGTAAGGGGATAAAAGAGATGTGAAATGTCATGAGAGGGAGAACAAACCAACCGCAAGACTCAAGTGAATTGTTGGCAACTTGTAGCCTTGAATATAAGATTTTTTTTTTCTGTTCTGGAGTTCTGCACTGTGCAGTAACCCTGTCATATGCTTTTGTTAATTAAAGAGCAGAAATCATATTCTTCTGTTTCCTCATTAAATGAAATCTTAAATAATTTACAGCTTGCTAGAAGAGTAAACTATCACATGGTCATTCAACAGCTTGCAGAGAGAAATGGCTTTATGATATAGAAAAGATCCTTCCATACATTTTTTGAGTAGCTTTTAGGGGTTTTATCTCCTATATAACTATATTTAACTTCATAGTCTGCGAGCTTGTGAAAAATACTTCTTGTGAATGAGAGCTGCTGGTGTGAATTTGTAGAACATGGGCACCCTTTTCCAAGGCAGCACTTCATCTTTAAGGAGGTGTCAGTTCTTTTCAAGGATGACTAATTGAAGGGACAGTGCCGTCTGTTTCTGGTACCTGTCTGCCTCCGGCCAGCACCAAACTCCTTCACAGCCCTACTGTGAGTGACCTGTCAGAGCTCTCTGAGGTGTGACTTTCTCAAATAGGCTGTGGCAACGACAGTCAAGTGGAGGTTTAAGGAAGAGTCAGATTTTCCCCCAGGATTGATGGATGGTTGTCCTGTTGCTTTCACTACAGTTTATATCTGGCAATAGTTTGAAACATTTGCAGCTTGATGAGCCCCAGGGAGGGAGGACAGAATTAGCTCCAATGCCATTTAAATGAGAACACGAAGAGGATGTTTTGATTTTTAAAGCACAGAAAGGATTTCTGCTAGGTGTGTTTTGGAAGCTGAAACATCATTTATCACCTGTGCTCTGAGAACTAACTTCCAACAAGACACCGTCTCAGTAATAAAGTATTTAAGAAATTCCAGATGTTTATGCAGAAATTAATCCTGTGTTGTATTATTTGGTTGGAAGAAAAGGTTGGAGGGGAGGAGGTAACACTTGCATTCCTTGAGCCTGCTGAGAGTACTTGTGCCATTAGTCTGAAACATTTCCTGCCAGGTTCTGGCGTGGCAGTTAGGGCTGGGTGGTGCAGTGGGTTATTCCCTGGATTTGGATCTGCACAGAAAGGGTTCATGTCCTGGTCACTTGTGGAAATGGGGATTACTCACTGAGTACAGGAGATCTGGTTTTAGCCTGGCAGTCAGTTAGCTGAGGTGGTGTGCCTGTGTCTTCCTATTCTGCTTCTGGGTGATGGGTGCCTGGTGCTTTTCTCTCAATTATTTCAGAAGTAGCAGATAAATTGGTATAAATGAGAGCATCTGCCCACGAGAGAAGCAACAGGAAGAAAGCTATGTCATTCTTGGACAACTTTGTATTTTGATGCTCTTTTTTTTTTGGTAATTTCATGGTCAAAAGAACCAACTGGTGCAGGTTTTCTAACGTGTTTCTCCAATCCTCAGATCGCATTGCCCGAAACCGCAAGACTATCGTTTGCCCTATGATTGATGTTATTGATCATGACCACTTTGGATATGAGACTCAAGCTGGAGACGCAATGAGAGGGGCATTTGACTGGGAGATGTATTACAAGAGGATCCCTATTCCTCCTGAGTTACAGAAACCTGATCCCAGTGATCCCTTTGAGTAAGTTACTGAAAAGCAGCGTGCTCAGAGCCAGCTAATGAAATAACACCCTGCTGCAGGCTTGGTTTGCACCTCAGCTTAGTAAAAGTCAGAAGCTGGTGTTAAGCTACTTGCTTTTTTGGCAGCTGTTTGCTTTGTTGGTTTAAAAGAAATGCATTGTGTAGTAGCTGTGAACACTCTCGTTTTCATTGCTGTTTTTTGCCATGTTAATTCCTGCAGAAGTTAACATTTCATTGAAAACTCTAATGTGTAACGATTAATGTGGTCATTTATTACTGAGATCTTTCAAACATAACATAGTATCCCTAACGCTCTGCCAAAAACGACAAACCAATGGTGGGTTATGTGTCATTCCCAGGTGGGGGAAGAAGAAAACCTAGCAGAATAATTACAGCAATTTTGATGATTACAGTGCATTGCAGAAGTAAATCTGTGATCAAGTTGTGCTCTGCTGTTGCTGTGCTTGCCAGCATTGAGACAGTTTCGCTGTCCTTTATACTTCTGCAGTGTTTTAAAAACAAACAGAAAAACAACAAAAACACTTTTTGAGGTCAAAATCAAAGATTCAATAGCACAACTGAGGCAGAGCACCGTGTGTGGAGCATACAGGTCTCTTGGGGAGAGGTGTTGTCCTGTCACTTAATGGTCAACTCCTGCCTGTTTGGAGGAGAGGCATTGGCTGGTTCTGGAGGGAGCCTGGTCTGGTCCTCCTCGTTTGCAAGTGGGAAATGGGGAGATAATGCCAAAACAGCTGTTTGACGCTCTGACATGGCTGTAAAGGCACTGGCAACACTGGGTGGTGAAAAGAATATTTGTCAAATCTTGCTTTGTTTTTTAAATGTTTAGCTAGAGATCTGTGTCTTTGAATGTGTTTGTAATATGGAGTCTGGTTTTTCCTAAAGGTCTCCTGTAATGGCTGGAGGACTGTTTGCAGTCGATAGAAAGTGGTTCTGGGAGCTGGGAGGGTATGATGCAGGTCTGGAGATATGGGGAGGAGAGCAGTATGAAATATCCTTTAAGGTGAGCCATGTTCTCTGGAAATTCCTTTTGTTTTAAAAAGTAAGAATTTATCCTGAGGTGCAGAATGTGAATGATCTGTCCTGTCCTTGCTTTTGTGTGTGACTAAAGGTGAAAGAGCTGGGAGTAGTGAGACGGTGCACAGGAGAAGCAGCACTGGTGAGGGTCACTTTTGGAGCAGGATTAGCTGGGCTGTCCCCGTTCTGTGGTCACAGCTCCCGATCCTTGCTCGTCCCAGCAAGGGGAAGTCAGCTTGTGTGGAGCTCTTAGGCTGCTTAGGGCTCACCCCAGCAAGATGGTGAAATACTCTTCCAGTTCCAGGAGGACCTCAGTCCTCAGCTTGAGTTCCCAGAGAAGAAAACTCCGTCTGTAGTCAATCCAGCTGACTCCTGGCTGTGAGGAGCTCAGACTATTACTTACCCAGGAAGAAATCTTTCAACAACTGGAGTAATAACCGGTGCTGGCAATGACTTTGGATCATTATCTGCCTGGCTTGGGGACAGTTCTGCTTCTTACTGATTGACTGGGCTGGTCAATTGAGGGCCTAAGATTAACACCCAGCTGACCAAAAATGCATTCTAAGAGTAACAAGTCACTGTAACCCACCAAGACTGCTGGTACCTGTGTTATGTTGGGATATGGCACTCTGAAATCCAATTTGGGAAACTCATCAGAGTGTCCCAAAGCCCTGAAGGCAGGTGGCCTGTCTTCTCTTCAGTGGGGGGAATCCTTTCCATAGCTGGACCAAACTGAGTAAAGATTTCTGCATTAAACTGTTTGGGGTTTCTTTCAGAGGTTGAATATTTAATTTTGTAGGTGTCTGGATGCCACTGATCTAAGCTAGCTGAGCTCAGCATGGGGCTAGAAGATGGCAGGGCTGCTCCTGTAGTGCACAGTTTGGCTTCAGCAGCTAAAATTCTGCTCATCTCCCCTGACAAGTCATGGCTAATCTCTTACAAAACAGATTCCTGAATCTCCATACTCTGCAGTTCAAAGGATATCCATCCTCAGCAAGCCTTGTTACCATACACACACCCCATGTGCTACTGGGCAGCAAACAGTGGGAGAAAATATTGTTTTTGAGACAGTCTTTTCTTCTATCATTTGCTTACAAGAGCCCATAAGTCACCTTGAATGTCCCTTGTCCTCTGTCATGGTGGCAGGAAGGGAGGGGCGAGGGCACCCTCTTTGAGGCTGTCATTATGGTTTGAGCCATTTCATCTTTGTGTTCCATGTAATGAAATTGTGTAAGACACTCATTCTCTGCAGGAGGGGCAGCATTCAGCCTCTTCCTCTCTGAAAATGCTGGTTTTGAGGAGTGATGACAGTGGCTGGGCAAGCCCTTTGTCTCCAGTGCCACATCAGACAGTCACACTGCTTCATCTGCAGGAAATAAGACTATTTCATTCATCTGTTTGCTTATCCCCTCTGAAACACGCTGTGTTTTATTTCAGGCCAGAAATGGTAGTTTATGGAGGGATAAATTTGCTTTAATTAATCTCTGCAAAGACCCCCTTTTTTCTTTCACTGTGCAACAGAAAAATGAAGTTTTCACTGAAAGAGGCTCAGTGTATTTTCAGAAATTAAGATAAATTGATACATTCATCTGTGGCTGATAGATTTAATAATTCTGCTGGAATTGCAAGAATAGAAGGTTTGTTCATAGAATTTATGAAGCTATGACATTTCCTGGCGAGCTTAGAGCTACGTTTTTACCTTTAGAAGCAGACTGAGATTTTGTAGTTAAAGGTGCACTGTCAAATAATTTAAAGCTCTGGCTTTAGGCGTGGGGTACTTGCTTTCACATTATTTATTATCTCATGGGAATTCAGATGCTAAGCATGCCAGATTTACAGCCCAGCTTCAACAAAGAATCCATTCCCGTCCCTGGGTGTTGTGGGTGCAGGTGCTCTTCTGTACTGCTGGTCTGTGATCCATTGCATTGCATGTGGCCTTCTCCATCCTCACCAGGAGTTACAGGACTTTTGGGGGGTTATTTTGTGGTTTGGGTTCTTTTTTCCTTTTTTTTGGCCATTCATGGGCTGTGCTTTGCTGGGTTTGCCTTTATTTTAAAATCCAGGGTTCTGTTGCTGAGAGACTGGAAATAAACATGTTTATTTAGGAGCCTCTTGCCTTTCTTTTTGGAAATCATACATATTTCTGTTAGCTGGCTCTGCTTCCCTCTGAGCAGAAATTTTCAAGCAAGCCAACAGACAAAGCATCGGTGTTTAACACCTCAGAAATCATTGAGCTAGAGGGTGGATCAAACTCTAGAAGCCTTGTACATCAAACACAACTAGAAAACATTGCATGTAGGAAGGGCAAAATAATTTAGGTGAACTTTCTAACCGTAGCTGCTGGTTTATAGTTTTCTGAGTCTCACCACTCCCTTAAAACAGAAATTTTTAGTTTAGAAATGAAGGAGTCGACCTCTTTGTTTCATATTCAGGCAGAAAACAGGCGCTGGCTGCTTCCTTCTCTTGATGAGTGTATATCCAGAGCAGCTCCGAGCCTCTGAGCCAGCACTGCTGCAGGTCAGGGTGCAGAAATGGTGTTCCTGTTTCAGGTCACCCCCAGACATGACATATCACCATCTCCAGTGGTGGTTACAGGTGAATTCCCAGCTGCTGGCCTTGGAGTATGTTCTTGTATTTTGGAAAAAGGGTAAACAAGTATTCCCAGCTGTCTCTGAAGGGTGTGTGTCACCTTTCCTTTCTGCTGCCTCATGGTTCCTCTGTTCAGTGGACTTCATTGAGGTGGGGTTTTTTTGCTTTTTTGGAGTCACTTCTTTACCTCTCTTCTCTTGAGTTTTTTCTGGTCTTTTTTATATTTTTGATCATGTGAACACAACTGAATGCTTTACCAAAAGTTACAATGGGCCTTTCCTCTTCTTAAACACAGTTTAATAGCTGCCTACGTAACCATTCTTTTTGACATAAATGCATTTAATTTGGAGCAGTATATGTGAAGCATTTAAACTGTTGTGTTCTGGAAGTGCTTCTTTGTACAGCACTTACCTACACTCCGTTTCATTTGAGATTTTGTTGCCTCTTTTCCAGTGCTTTTGTGGCTTCTATTCTGTTTGGCTTACATAATCTTCACTAAACTGCCTCTCTTCCATAAATACATAGTCTCTGATTTTTTTGGTTGTGGGGAAACAGAAAAGTAAAAAGGGATGTCTCTGACTTGTATAGGCATAAATATAGATGTACTTTGTGTCTCAGATCTGAGTGGTGTGGTTCTCAGTCCTTTAATTGCACCCTGTACTTGAACAGCAAAGAATGAGAGTCCAGAATGTCACTTGCTAGGTGATAAATCATTTCAGTTTTAGAAACATTTGTCTGCAATTTAGAGATTGTAAAACTTCCATAAAATGCAAAGGGCTCAGTGCAAACAAGCCAAATTGACAGTTGCCCTGAAAAGAACAATTAAAGGGGAGACAAAAGAGAGCTGGTCAGTACTTGTGGTCTTCACTTCTTGGTTCAGCAACGGGAAAGAACCATTGCACTTTTTCTGATGAAGGTCATTTCCTTTTTCCAGATCCTTTTCCCAAACCATCAACGTGGATTGCTTCTGATTTCCACAGCATAAGACATGTTGCATGTTTTCCAACAAATCCAAGTGCTGCATGGCTTCTGTTCACATCTAATAGCTGCATCTCCTTTGCCCCATGCCAGCAGCACATTTCTGATTCCCATTTTGCCACTGGGCTGTGGCAGGTGCGTAGTTGGGGTGCAGCTGCCAAGGGATCCCTTCTGACAGCATTTCTACTTGTGTTGCTGAAGTTAGTGCTGATTGTGAGCCTGCACTGCTTATTCCAGGCACATCCTCACACCACTTTCCAGCAGGTCACGTTTGCCCACACTGGAACAGGCCAGGCATTCTGCTGCTTTTTTTGTGGATTTTTTTTTTAGCCAGCACACGCTGCTTAATTCTAAGGCTCTCAGCTGCAGTACAGGGTGCCTGCTTTCTCCCTTCCTATCTGCTCATGCACAGATCAGTTGCAGACCACTGACTTGAATTTTTTGCCTCTGTTCACCCTCTGCTTGGTTCAGGTTCCTGAGCAGCCTCCCACCAGGCAGCAGCAGGGAAGTGCTGCCCTCCACTCCCTGAAATATGATTATTAGAAAGTGCTGTCATTACTCTCAAATGCTCCAGACGGTGAGGAGGGGCTGTGCAAACACACAGATCCCAGTGCCTCACGAGCTACCTTAATCTCTCAGAGAGCACCAAGTCCCAGCAGCAGGAGCAGCTGATGCTTCCAGTATAGAGGATTACAAATTTCCTGAATTATTGCCCTTGCTTTCATCCTCTCACCTACTTTGTTGTGCAGAGAACTCCCTTGACTTATCCTCTGTGTCCTTTTCTTTCCACCTTTCAGTGTGTGCTCACACAACAAGCCAGCTGCTCTCTGTTGGTCCATCCCGTGGTCTTCATTTCTGTTATGTCTTGCAGAAGCAGCTTTATTTTCAAGGCTTAACTATCCTTTGTGTTTTTTCCCTCTCTTGGGAAGCATTGGCTCATCACGGTGCAGTCTTTGGAAACCATAAACCTTGTATACTCAGATAATTTGTGTTCACACACCAACTGCAGCATTGTATTGTGTGTTTGAGAGGAGAGGTTCAGCTGTCTTACCTGACATTGTTTTCTGAAATTGCAGAAAGGGAATTGGATCAGCATAACATTCCCATGTAGAGAATAGGTGGCATATTATCTGCTGCTTTCATAGCATGCTGACTGAATCAAAGGCTCTGGAGTCGCTTTATGAATATGGAGTTACAGCTCTCCAGGCCTCTGGGAAGATGGAAGCAATATCACCAGTGTTATTTTATTTCCCTTGTGTAGTTTTTATTATTAGGGTGAGATTGTGGCCTTAGCTAAATCTGTTCAGTGTGCCCGTTGACCTCCGCGTAGCCAGGTTTTCTCTTAATTCTAGCAGTTCTGTCAGCTGCTGGATTCCAAGCCCAAAATGAAGATTGGCAAAATTGTGCCTGAGGAGGAAGAGAAATTTCCTGTTCTCTCTTGATGAGATCTGATTAGATTATTGTAAGAGGCACTGTCTGCCTGACCAGCTTTAATTCTTGTTCTTATGGCATAAATGGCTGTTTGAAATCAGGTGCAAGTTCAGGCTCTGACGTTTTCTGTCATGTCAGCCAGGGAGTGAGGCACGATCTGTAAAACAACCAGAAGAAACTGGCTCCCCTGGCCTAAGGAGAAGGCAGTAAGTGACAGTCAGTGTTGTGGGGAAGGCACACAGTGCTGCCCCACAGCCCAGCACCGTTTCAGCTGTCTGACAGCACAGTATTTTTAGCAGTGTACGTTCTGGTGTGTCGTGCCTGAGAACTGTACTCTAAAAACAACCAAATATCAGTAACTGAGAGGAAGTGTTCCCTCAGCTAGCACACAGCTATTTTGAGTTTGCTTCCCTTGCAGTTACTCCTTGACAGACCCTTGGATGCGATTCCCTGACCTTTAGCTCTGGCTTTCTAATGCTTTTGTTAGCTGTGTTTTACCAATGCATATCACGCTCTTTCCCTCTCCCCGCTTCTTCCAGTTGTATAGATAAGGACTGGTAATTGTCTTTATGGAGGTTGTAATGAGTTCTGTCACCACACAAAGCAGCTCACTAATAAAATAAATCAAAGCAGCAACGAATGAATGGGAAGCATGCCTTTAAAATTAGATTTGTACTGCGGGTGCCATACTGTCACTTGCAGAGTGAGACAACGTTAAAAAGGCACAGAGTTGGCAAAATACCTTGAAAGGGTCACTGAGCTCTGCTGGCAGGGATTAGGAAGCTTTCCATTTCCTCCATTGCAGCATCGTTTGGAAGTAAATATTTGAAAACATAATCAGGAAACGGGCAAGTCAAACTGATGTTAGATTTTACTTATTAAGCAACTCAGTTAAGTAGCTCTTCTGATCACATCATTGCACGTGTTTGTGTAAGGTCATCTTCTGTTCCTGGAGTCTTACACCATCTTGGAGCTCCTGGCCCTTCGGTTCTGTCCAGCTTCCCACTGCTGCTCCTCTCCAGTGCAGGGCTCTGTGAATCAGTGCTGTCTGTTACCACTTCAGCTCTGCAGCGCAAGGACAGCACTCTCCTCTCCAGCTCTACTGACTGCAGGGCTCTGCTGCTCACCTTACACATGTTCCAGAGAAGTGTGTTTATGGTGGCCTGGCTGAAAGCCTTTCCTTAGAGATGGGGCAGGTGAGGCATCCTGTGGGCAGGCAGCGAAGAGAACAGGCTGGTGTTTGCAGCCAGGCCTGTGTTACACTAAAATGCACTAAATACACTAAAACCCCTCAGGCTTCCTTGCTGCAGGGTGCAGTGCAGGGGAGTGCAAGTTGTTGAGCTCTGGGCTTCTGCTTCTGCTGCTCCTGCAGGTTTTACAGTTCCCAGATATTTGCAGCTCTTACAGCCTCGCACAAACCATTTCTGTTACAGAAACACAAAGCATGCCCAAATTCAGCCTATCTGTTAATTTCCCAGCAGTGAAATCACGCTCCAGTCCTCTGCAGCCAAAAGCACAGTTGCTGCAGAATAAGAAGCATTTCTAATTCCATAAGAAACTTCACAGAAGCTGAGTCCTAGTTTCTTTTTCATCTCTTCTGCACAAGCCTCTCAGGACGCAGCAGGGACAAAAGGAATGAAATTCTGTAGAAGGAGTGTTTGTCAACTTTCTTCTTGTCTCTCTCACCATAACGACATGTAATTAAGTACCTTGAACTTTAGAAGTTGCCTGTGAAAAGTATTTCTCTAACTGAGAGCAACCAACCTCCATTAAGTTATACGCAGTCAGCAAATGACTGTAATTATTAGGGCCAGCAGACAGAGCTGAAACTCCAGAGGACTTTAGTGTCAGAGCTAATAATTATGCGGCAGCCTTGGCCAAATATTTCTCTTCCGAGCTAAGTATTTAATATTGTCGCTGTAGAATATTAATGGAATTGCCTGCTATGTATGAAGCTGTTGACTAAGCTCATTGTACAGTGAACTGTGGTGGCTCAAATTAGCCCCAGTGAACAGGGAGATCAAGAGCACTGCACCAGCCTGCAGCACCTGCCTGCCCAAAATCCATGGCCTTTGGGGCACTCCCGTGGGATCTGGGAACAAATGGAAGGGCAAAGGCAGGGCCTCACTCCAGGAATTCAGAAAGTCATTTGTTTGGCATTCTAAAGGGTACTTTTTCTTTAAGTATTGATTGGATATTTCTGTGAAGCACATGAATATATTTCTTAAACCTAATGAAGTAGATTGGCTGGTTTAGAAAACGTCTCTCTTTTGTTTCACTTGGACGAAATTACTACATCCATGCTATAAGAATAAAAGAAAGTTGCTGCAGAGCGCTGGCACAAAGTGAAATCTTCCCAGATGGGGAAGGAAGTTTTTGGGCCCAATCTAGACATTAATCGAGCATCAAGGTAGTCATCTCCAACTAGCAGTGTGTTCTAGTGACTTCCTGAGGGCTTTTTTAAAGCTATTTATGTGTTCACCAGGCAGAGATTCCCACTTAATTGTAAGGCTGCAAAAGCAATGAATGAATGTCAGCAATGAAACCATAAAAGAGCAGTGATAACCACGGGAAAAAGTAGCAGTTTCTTCTGATTTCTGGCACTTGAACAGGCTCATGAATTCCCTGGAGCCTTTTGCATAACACATGACCACCTGTACTAGGGAGATGGCCTCCCTTTTACAGCCTCGTTACACAACCTACACCCAGGGTTTTTTATGGCAGCCCAGTTTAACTATTGTGGTTACTGTTGCTGTAATAACATATATCAGTTTAAAGCGAGGTGTGTGCTGTTTTCTCAGTGCTCGGATTTTTTTCCCTGTTCTTTTCTGTATAGAAGGCTTGAGAGCACTTGTGCTAAATCAAGGCTTGCTGCCTGGCTCTAAGCAGGTAGTTACAGGATTTGGGACTAAGGCAAGGAGGGGAGGGGACTTGAGAAGGGTTTACTTTAATGTAAAAATCTGGGTTAAGTTTTTTTTTTACTACTTGGAAGTCTTTTTATTTTCTTTTTAATTTTTCTCCATAAAGCCAAGTCTGAATGTGTTTCTCTGCTGTTCCACAGGTGTGGATGTGTGGAGGTCGCATGGAGGACATCCCTTGCTCTAGAGTTGGTCATATCTACAGGAAGTATGTTCCGTACAAGGTTCCCACAGGAGTCAGCCTGGCGAGAGTAAGTGGCAATGGCATTCCCCACGACAGCAATCTGCCTGCAACGTGACCATGCTGTTGTCTACTCTCACCCTACAATGGGAGGCAAATGTAGGGGGTTTTGTCTGTAATTTACACTTGTAAGTGCAAGTTGAGCAGTTTTGCAGGGGTGGATGTGTAGCACAAAGGGAAGAGAGCCTGGGGAGCTGCAGATGTGTGTGTGAACAGCTGCCATGCTCCAGACATCAGCTGGGTGCTGGGCAGGGACTTTGTGATCAGGAGCTGGCTATAAAAACAAGATATGGCTTTATTTGTATAATACTTCAGTCATTTTATAGCTGTGCTCTCCAAGAGCAGCAGGCTTCAGCGTGGTGATTGGTTTTGGTGATTGAAAGACCTCTCAACTTCAAGCATCACAGACCACTGAATGGGCAAGCTGTAATTTTCCACAATGGAATGTTCTGTGCCATCTTATTTCTTAATCTAGTGTAGCCCAAAGAGGAAAGAGCTTTCACCTATCTTGCACTGGGCTTCTCCAGCTAATTTTCAATTTGAGGAGGGATTGCATTGCCCTCTGGTGGGAGAAAAAAATCATAGGAGCAGGAAGGCTGCAACACTAAAAACCTCAGAAAGCTGCCCTACTGTTCTGCAGTCTGGTGGCTTGCACAGTATTACAGTGCTTCCCAGTTTAGTAGCATTGCCCCAGTTATAGATTTGGATTTATTCCTCAGCCCAGCAGTGACCTGACAGAGCACTCTCCCGTCTGTGCCATCTCTTCAGGAGGGAGCTGTATTTCTTTTGAATTAGTGTTTGGCTCTTGTGTGCTCCCACAGTGCTGGAAGGAGACAGCAGAGAGGTAGGAAAGGTTTTTTCATGGCTCTAACATCATACAGACACCTCGAGGTAAACACCTGCTCCCATTGTGTGGAGGCTGCCTTTGGGCAGGGTCAGCTCACTGCTCACTCTTAGCTTCCTAATTTTTTTTGGTAGTAAATGATCGCTGCTGGACTGAGCAGCTTCATGCAAGTGGTCACAGCTGCACATGGCACATTACTGTGGGGCACCAAGAATGTGCCTGAAGTTGCCAGAGAGCAGCCCAAGGTCCAGCACTCTCCAGGGTGCTATGATAGGCAGGTTGTCTTGAGAGGGTGATGTTTGTTGCTGTCTTGGAGTTGCACAGTGGATTAAGCTTTGCAGCAATACATAAAATGTGCTGCTGCCAGGAGGTAAAACCCTTTGCTTCTGTTCTGAAGGGTTGTTGCCTGAAAATTTTGTATTCCTGAGGTATCTCAGAATTTTACCCAAGAAAATGGAAGAATAGTGCTAAGAAAGAGTGTTGTGAACTGAAGCTTTCCAGAACAGAGTACTGCAAATCCCATTCCTAGATGGATATAAAAGATTCAATAAGAAGGATTTAAGAAAGCAGCTTTTTGTCAGAGACCTCTGAATGTCCAGTGGTATTTACCAGCATCGTGTTCTGACTAGTTTCCTTACAGAAAAAAAGGAAAAGAAACAACTTTTGATTAATGTTGTTTTTCTTAGCCACAAGGAACTAGATATAATGGCCAAGTGCCAGGATTCTGTTTTGACCTCAACTGAAAATATCTTTCTAAAAGTCCCTTGAAACTAGAGAGTAATAAAAATAATCTTTGTCCTGAAGCAGGAGAGAAAGAGTGGATGTGAATGAAAATCCTTTCTGAGCAAAAACATGCGAGCTGCTCTGAATGCTAATGGTGGTTTGTGCAGCACTCTCAGGTGGTTTCCCCTCTCGCTGTCCCCCCAGAACCTGAAGCGGGTGGCTGAGGTGTGGATGGATGAGTACGCAGAGTACATTTACCAGCGCAGACCCGAGTACCGGCACCTCTCGGCGGGCGACGTCGCCGCTCAGAAGGAGCTTCGCAACAACCTCAACTGCAAAAGCTTCAAGTGGTTCATGAACGAGGTCGCCTGGGACTTGCCAAAGTTCTACCCACCAGTGGAGCCTCCAGCAGCAGCCTGGGGAGAGGCAAGTTTGTGCTCTGACATCTGCAGTGGGCAAACAGGCTGCAGGTTGGTTTTGTGAGGTTGCCCGCGTGCCCCCGGTGCTGTGGGTAAGGTGCGAGTGAGTGTTTAAAGATCTGCTTGGTATTTCAAAAGCCAAAACTCCTCTACCGTTGCATAGGCTTGATCAAAGCAGGCAGTTGGGCAGGCAGCTGCTTCTATTAGTGCTCAGCTCCAACGAGAATAGAGACTTGGCTTGTTCTGCATGTTGTGGATTTAGTAGAAAGCAGAACATGCCAGAGGGAGGACTAGGGAGAGGCGGCGGCTGAGCAATACTGAAATCTTGTATTTCCAAAGGGCTTCACAACTGTGTTGAGCTACTCCTGTCCTTAGCTTTCCCATGTGGAAGCCAGGAAGACCATCCATATTTTTCAAAGTCAGCTGTGTTCTGGGAATAGAATCACCCCAGGAGCAAGGCTGTGAATTATTACACACAATTCTCGTGACTGAGTGTTTTGGGTTGCTTAAAGAATCACTGGCAAAGGTGTCAGCAAAAGCAGGTTTCATATCAAATTGGAAGCATGACAAAGTTTATTGATAAGGTTCACTTTACTGCTTACTAGATGGATAAAGCACACAGAGAAAAAGCAAACTAAAATCTAAAATCAATCCATCTAAAATTAAGCAAAAATTACCTAGGTGAAGCCTGGGGATGGAAAAGGGTAAAGATAAAAAAGAATAAGGGAGATCCTCACAAGGTTCAGAGTGGATGGATGCCATTGCCAAACTTAGCCCTGAACTTGACCAAGAGTTTAGGTCTAAAGGTTTAATAGCACTTAAATTTAGCAGCATTTAAGCTGTGGCTTAAGTGAAACAATCTAGCAAAAGATTCATGTAGAATTTACTATAGCACAACAGTAATTGACTTACAGGCCCAATTTACTTACAAATCTAAAGTGCTTAAGAATCAAGGAGAGCAACATTCATTGTACATTTGCTGTAGCATATTCATGTTTACACATAAGGGAGGATGTACAAGGTATAGACCTGTGAAAAATGGCCCCACCAGATAACCCCACAATGGGAAAAGCTGCCTTCATACAAATACTGCTGCAATTTGAGCCTTCTTTCCTGGTCTGAGTAGGAGATTCAGTGACTAATTAACTATTTCAGATACGCAATGTGGGAACTGGGCTGTGTGTGGATACTAAGCATGGAGCCCTGGGATCCCCACTGAGGCTGGAAAACTGCGTGAAGGACAGAGGAGAGGCAGCCTGGAACAACGTGCAGGTAACCGTCAGTCTTAAAAGTCATTGGCCTCTAAGTTTGGGGAGGGAAAGGTTCCAAGAACCAATGTTTAAGGCAGGCCATTGCAGTTGTCAGGTGCACCCCAAGGCTCGCATGCTGACTGTACTTTGGTACAGGATGTGGCTTGTGGCACAGGGGGGTCTGGAGCCTGGCAGACTGTGAAGAGCTTTTACCTCGGCTTTGAAGTTCTCAGAGTGAACAAAAGAAATGACAAGAAAACAGTGTGCCAAAACAATAAACCAGTAACAAGGCAGCTGTAATATGTAACAAAGTGAATATTAACTTCAAAGGTTGTGCTGAAAGAAGTGATAGAGGAGCATCATGCATATTAATGAACCTGCAGGAGCATTCAATAACTGTTCACTATCATCCTCCTGACAGGAGGCAAATGCATTATAAACACCCAACAGTTGCTGGAGAGAGATGAAACCAGCCAGGTTATAGATTCACCCTCTCAACATATGAGGTGCCAGAAATGGCAGCTTTATTGTAACAGAAGGGAGGAAAATATTAGTTTGTCTAAACTGTAGCAGCTGAGCTGAGAAAGGATCAAGAAAACAATGCTTCTATTACAGAGCCGTGCATAACTCTTCAGGGAATGGCTTCAGTAGTAGGAGACAGAGGGTTGTTGCATATCAATTTGATGCGTGAAAAATAGAAACAAAACCAATTTACTCAGGCACAGTCCAAAACTAAGCCTCTGTTGTGTCAGGAGGATCTTGAAAATTAGTTTTGGCTTATGTTTAGGAAGAGAATGTGGTTTGAACTTCTGTGTAGCATTGAGCCTAAATGATTGTGGTAATTTCTCTCTCAAGAGGGATTTAAAAGACAGCTGAGAACAAAGTAGTTTCTTTGTGCAAAAGATTTTGGCCACACTGCTTCAAACAGCAGCACCCTGATCTTTACTGGCCTTTCTGACTGCTCCTTGAGGGATCTCTGAAGAGAGAATCATGCCTCCAGAACAGTCTTTTCCTTAGGGACGGAGAGGGAGGTGTGCAGAACCACATGGGCTAGTGCTGGTCACAGGGGACACCTTCATCGAGGCACTGCATTGCCAAGCTCAGGTTGGGCCCAGATCCTGGAGCTAAAACCCTTCCTCTGCTCTGTGGAGTCCCTCCTTCGTTTCACCCCAGAGTGCTGGGAGCTCATTGCAGGGTCAGTAGAAGGGAGCACCAGGAAACAATGCCTATGTGTCTGTCCTTCCAACACTCCTGTGGGTGGGGTGGGAAGCTCTGGGCTCCTGGACTCTTGTGACTTCTCAAGGTGACTGCAGGCTGTCTGTGCAGACTCTGGTGTTTATTGCCAGCGTTATCTCAGAGCTTCTGGAGCTCTCTGGCTTTTTTGCTGGCTGGGAAAGGCTGTAATTGGTCAGCTGCTCACTTAATCCTTGATGTATGTCTGCATTGCAGAGAATCCAGGGCTGCTCTAGTACCAGGCTGACCAGCATGGCTGGCTGCAGCAGCACACTCTCACATGCTGTGTGACAGCTGCTACAGAGCCCCCTGGTCAGCAGTCCCTGTCCCCAGAAGTGGGAGGAGTTTTTCCTCTAGAAGATACTGTCCTTTCCTTGAAGCCATCCCCCCGCTGTGGGCACAAGGAACAGCATTCCACTTGTGAAAGCATCATGCCTAGTACCAGCCATCCTGAGGGTCCTGTTTGTCCTGACAGGTGTTCACCTTCAGCTGGAGAGAGGACATCCGTCCTGGGGACCCTCAGCATACCAAGAAGTTTTGTTTTGATGCCATTTCTCACAGCAGCCCTGTGACCCTCTATGACTGTCATGGAATGAAGGGGAACCAGCTCTGGAGATACCGAAAAGTGAGTCTGTTCTCTGTGTGTGGGAGTAGGCGTATTTTCATCTAAGGTGTCAAATTGCCTGAGGCACTTACGTTTCCTGAAAATGTCACCACTCGTGTTTTATTCCTTCTCTTCGTGTAGCTGTAATAAGAGAATCTGCAGACAGCTTGTTGTCATTGTACCATTGATTAAAAAGAGGTGACTCCCCTGTTCCACTGGTTAGAAAGGTGAGGACCCCAGGGCTCCTGAGCAGGAGGACACTCTCTGTGCAGTGTCCCCACAGCTGGCAGTGAGGTGACGCAATGCCCTTGTGTTTGCAAAGAGGTGTTCTGAGCACTGGAATGTCCTGCCAAAAGTAAATAAGGATTTATTCATCCTCCTACTAAGCAATGCTATTGTGGGCCACAGGTAAGTAAATTCTTGTCTAAATGCCCTGTCCTAGTCCTTGCAATCTGCTGGCACAGTGCCCCGAGGGGTGCAGCAGGATTCCAGCCTGGAGGAACCATGGCTTTGGGTCAGCCTTAGAGCTTCCCAGTGCCGGTGTGAGGACTGGGCAGCCTTCTGTTGGAAGGGGTGGGAATGGACCCAGACCCTTGTGTGGAACAACTTCAGATACACCCAAGTGACACAATAGCTCACCTTGGGTTTTTAGACTTCTTTCTGTTGGTTTTAAAACAACTTTTCTTCTCCACTTAAGCAACCTCACATCAAATTTCTCTCCTCCAGGACAAGACCCTCTATCACCCAGTCAGCAGCAGCTGTATGGACTGCAGTGAGAGTGATCGAAAGATCTTTATGAATAGCTGCAATCCTTCATCTCCAACACAGCAGTGGATATTTGAACACACAAACTCAACCATCTTGGAAAAATTTAACAGAAATCTTGATCTTTAAAAGACTGAGAAAATATATATATATATTTTACAATTATAGTTTTTACTGGGGAGGGTTACAAAAAAAATTTTTTTATACTTTTTTTTAAACACTTAATGAAGGTAAAAGGGAGAATCTCAGGAGAAGGTTAACTAGCAGGCCAGTCTTTATTGTGAAGATGCTGCATCCTTCTCTTCTGGGGATGGTGGAATTTGCCAGAGCCACTTCTGTGCTGAGACTGAACAGAAACTGTTTTCAGAGGAGTCTGAATGTGTTTCAAATAGCTTTTTTTTTTTTTCCTTTTTAGTTTTGTTTTGTTTCCCGCTGGGGTCTGGTGTTAAATGATTTTGTTATCCAGGACCCTCCAGGACTTTTTGTAGCTGCTATACCACCCACTGAAGCATTCCTGTAGGTGCTTTATCTTCTGAACTCCATAGAAGTAAAATCTTGAAGACAAGATTTAAGCCTCCAATCAAAAAAAAAAAAAAAAAAAAAGCCTATTATTGTAAAATGAAATGAGTATTTTTTTTGCCCTGAACCAAATATCTTTCAAACAGGTTGAGTATTATTACTTTCCAAATCATAGCTCTGATGAAGGAATGAGCTCTAGTGCAAGTGCAGCCAAGTGTTGGGAATATGGTTGTCGTTATTAGCCATGAGGAATCTGGGTTTCTGGTCCATTCACTTTGCAGTCAGTTTGTCACTCACTGTTGAATCTTCAAGGTGAAAGATTAGTAGAGGGTTTTTAAGTAATCGCAGTTCTTACAGGTGAAGACTTTATGCTAAGAGCCTTTGGATATCAGGTTCCAAATTTGCCTTTTATAACCTTTTTAGCACAGACACCTCCAGGATTTCTCAGAGTTAAATCTACTGCGTGAAGACAATTTCCATTCTTCCTTTAGAGGTTTGAAGGCTAAGTTAATTCACAGTCAGTGTGAGCAGATTAATTCAGGATAATTAAGTCAGGGCTGAGATTAGCCATTGGTCTTTATCCATTTGTTCATCAGTCTGTAGTTTCTTGAGTCCTGTGGTCAGTAGTATTCTAGCCTTGTGGAAATGTGCTATTAATCTCTCCTCATTTCCCAGCACTCACCATAGAGTTTACTGTGGCTGGAAATCTGTTTGCTTTAGCAGAGATGTGGGATTGATAGACCCGTTTTGCAGTCAGTGAGCAGTGCAAGGTGTTACCTTCCTGGTTTGGCTGTGGGATCTGCCAGTGAGCCAGGATTGTCTCATCCCAGGAGCTGGAATGTACTGACACTAAAGAATTAATGGAGGACCATTGGTTCAAGTCAATCTGAAGCAAGTATGTTTTTAAAATGTGGTTTAAAATGGAGTTGTTGCAAAAACAGATTTACTAGTTCCCCTGACTTAGTCTTGTACTGAAGGGAGCAGTGGCTTTTTCTGCTAAAAGCTGTGAATGATGATGCAGTGAACCTTGTGCACAGACGCTGTGTAAATTAGGAAACAGGATTCCTTTGCCAGGGATCACCCAGCTCCTTGATTTGTCTGACTGCCCATGGAGGGCTGCTGCCAGCTCTGGCAGTGAAGGGGATAGGACCCCTCTGGGATGCTTGATGGGTGTAGTTAGTAGACTTCCCCTCCTCAGAGGGGTAGGGGAGCTCTGCTCTGGGATGTCTTTCATGTGAAGGCACAGAAATGTTTCCCTGGTGTCCCAAAACAAGTAGGATGGCTCTCTGCAGAGCTCCAGCAGCAAGAAGCCCTTTTGTGATATTGCCAATTGTAGGGTCCTGTCCCATGTGTCGGATGTGTTTGAGGCCATGCAGTGCTGTGTCTGCAGCTGGGAGCAAAGACACAGCTGTCTGCCCCTCAGACTCTCCAGTCTGATCTATTGACTGGGAGGCTCAGAATAATTTCCACCTCCTCCACACAAGTGAGGCCATGTCTGACCTTTTCTGCCAACTTACCTGGTCCATGCAGTCACAGAGCATGGGAAACATGGGCACTGCATTGCAACTGGGACCGTGCTTCCCAAATGTGTTGGTGTCTGACATTCTGGGAGTGAAGAAAGAGAAGAAGCCCTACACTTCCCTTGTGACAGTTCTGCAGCAGTATTGGATGGAAGCGAGACCAGCATCAAGCAGTTGACATCTTGTGTTCTCAGTTACTACAATATGTCTGTCATTAGGATCCCTTTTCATTTCTGTGGGAGACAGAGTCACCTTCCAGCGCTTTGTGTCTGACTGCTGCTTTCCTTAAGTTATTAATGCTCTCATTAGCTGAGTAGTGCTGACTGTGGAGCCACTAGATGGCCTGACTAGATGTCTTTATGAATGTTTTAATGCCTGTGGAACAAGAAGCTGTTTGTCCATGAACAGTGGTAGTTTTTTCTAACTGGGACACAATCAGCATATTCTATAAATGGACTGTAGGTTGTTCTGCTTGCAGGTTGCAGCTTTGTGTGTCTTAGTTTTCTAATGAGAGGATTAGCTTCTGTTTCTGAAATGCATGGCTTGCTTTGTACTTGGGCTCACCTTGTGAAGGGAGCCCTCACTTGGCTGGCTGGATTCTTGCTTCAGAGAGCTGCAGCAATGAACAGGTCTTTTACCACTTGGTGATCTTAATTTGGAGAGAAAGGTCAGCTCTTAGCAGCTTGCACCAAAAGCTTAGGCAATAGCTGAAGCAATTCCTGTTTGACAACCCACCATGAGTACACAGAAACTGGAGCTTTCGTGTGAGTGCTTCTGCCAGGTCGATCTCAATGTGGTTGATCTGTTTTCTGAGGGTTTGGGATCTCACAAATTCTGTACACTTCTGACTAGCTCACTGGGCTTTGAGCTATTCATTATTTGCATCAGTTATACTTTTCAGTACCCTAGAGGCTTTGTTGACTAATGCAAAGACTTAATATAGCCAGCCATCCACTGATTGAGAAATATAAGCTGTATTTCATCATCTGCATCTTTAACTGAGCCTTTGCTGGGCAATCTGGTTAATTATTCCAATTACTTTTGGTTATTTGTAAGCAAAATTGCTAAAGCATGAATTGCTAAGCAAATCTTCACATCTGCATGCAAGTCAAGACTGGAGATTAAATACCGGTGATTATCTAATGCAAAATACATGTTTTCATATTTTTCCCCCAGAAGTATTGAAACCACCCCTCTTTTTGTGGCTGCATAAGTTTTGCTGCTTTTAAGGATCAGAATCCCAGACAACAGGGTGTGTGTTATATTGCATAAAAATACTTTGATTTGCTCTTGAAGCTGTTGTTGATCTATACTGGTGCTAATCTCTAAGGCCTGCAGACAGTAAATAGGTTTGGGGCTCTCATGTGTGCAAGGTGTCTTTTCTCATACATAGGAAATTACTTTCTTTTTCAAACCACAATAGAAGAACGTGTGAGCCTTCCTGAAAGGGGAATACAGCATCATTAAAATAAAGATGTGCCTTTTTAAATATAAATGTACAGCAAATGCTTAAACTTGAACCATTTCCTAGTGCCTTGCTGGACAAGAGAGGAGCGGGGAAGGGGTAAGGATGTAAGAGAAAGCTTGACTCGTGCAGTATTTGTGTGTGGTTTTTTTTTTTTAAATGTCTGATTTTTCAATGCAAAATTTGCGTGAATGACAGTCAAAAGCTCTTGGGTTTCCTCTGTTAAATCGATATTGTTAATGACTCTGGGGAGGTTTGTCACTCCTAATGGGAAGACTTGGAAAGGTTGGCAGCTTCCTCTTGTGCTGTAACAGCTGAAGCTATGCTGGAGGATGTCTGGGTTTGCTGCTGGATGTTTCACCTGCTGGTGAAGGCCCATGATTTCACTGGTATGTGGAATCCTGCATTTTATTTTTTTAAGTATGCAAATCACAAATAGTCCCAAAAGCATATAAAATCTGTAGCAAAAGTGTCTTTCAGAAGAAGTCAATGCCTTCCATCACTGGGAAGCTTTTTCAAGAGTGTGTTAAAATCTCTAATACAAAAGTAGCAAGAAAGCGATTTCTCAGCCTAACTTTCTTCCTGGTTGGTTGTACAGCAGTCAGTGTAGAGGGCTTTGCTTTCCTCTCTTGGAGTGTCCCAGTCAGCAAACTTTCCTTCTCCCTGCTGCACTGAGATCAGTGAACTGAGAGTCAAACAGGCACCACCAGAATTGCAGGAGCACAGTGCTCTGGGGCTGCTGCAGGGCTGTGACAGCAGCTCTGCTGGCTCACATCACCCCAGGGGAGAGATCTCCTAATAGTCATACTTGGCAATCGTGGAACTGCCAGGTGAAAAGGGGGAAGATTTTGTTTTAAATTGTTTTTCAAGATCCAGACAGGGCTTGAATTGATTGGAGAGAACAGGCAGCCTCTGGCGGTCAGCCTGTCACACTTGCAGTCAAAAGAGCCCTGGTAAAGCCGTGTCGGAAACAGCCCAAATGATGCACGTGTACCTTGCATCCCACACCCACTCCCACCTGGTGGGGCTCGTGGATGCACTGGGTGGTTTCATGGGATACACAGCAAAGGGGAGCTGCCTTGTGAGTCAGGAGCACTGGGTCCTGCTCCCTGGCTACCATGGCCTGTTATGTGATTTTAAGCAAGGAAAGTCTGTGTGCTGCAATTTCCCAGCTTGTGTAGGATTTACCTTTAAGTGCTTTATTTTCTGACTAAGTGAGTGTCGAGTCCAGATTTTAAAACAAGCTGCAAATCCTCACCTGGTTCGAGTGGAGAGAGATGCAGTGGGTGGAGAATGGGAAATGAGATCTGAAATTTCCGTCAGCATTCAACACAGACTTGTCAATTCATTTCATATTCCTCATTAACCAGTCAGTTTGATTTATTCATATTATAAATTTGAAGTGTAACCAAAATAAGCTCACCTCCTGCTCTGATTGCTACTTTGTAGTGCCATGCTTTAGCTTGGAGAATCTGTATGGAACTAGGCAATGATAGATCATGGAAACCCTAATAAAAAGCCTGTGTCTGTTTTTGACTCTGCCTCAGCTAGCTGAGTACACTCCTTGACTGACTGCATTTGAGCTTTCTTGATGCTTCTGTATGACCCAAAAGGCTTCAGTGATTCCAACAGTTGTGAGTGATTTGGGAGTTTTATATAAAGCCCCTGGATCTATGTAGTCTTAAATATACTACTTCAAGTAAAAAAGTCTTAATCCCAGATAGTAAGCAAGCAAATGTGAACTTCAACCACAAAACGAGATAAAAACTGATCAAGCTAATAGCCTGAAACCTTAGCCCTTACGATAACAGCAACAAATAGCTTTAGCCTCTAGGGTGGAGAAGGGAAT
Source organism: Acanthornis magna (assembly GCA_036785705.1). Lineage (NCBI taxonomy): Eukaryota > Metazoa > Chordata > Aves > Passeriformes > Acanthizidae > Acanthornis > Acanthornis magna. Next base: position 6,777,013 of record JAWUZG010000092.1, read on the forward strand.
TGGTTTCAAAATGCATTCTCTAGGATCTCGGTGATTAGGTCTAAGTTTGTCTGTACCTTGTACTGCATGCATTTTCTCTGTAAAACTGGATGGTGCCTCTTGAATCTGTGTATTTATTTTGTGCATATTAGGACCAACAGCCTAATATCTGGGGGTGGTAAAGGACTTGTAGCACTTTAATGTAGTAGCTTTCATAAATTGGGAACCATTGATAGAATGCCTAGTGTTTTTAAAGTTGAATGGACTTCCTTTTATAATATATTTAAAATAAATTTTTAATGTGTTTTCTGAAAACTGTGTACGCAAATGTGACTGTCCCTGCCTGTTTTGCTCCAGTGATTGATTTCTCTTCTACTTGTGAGAATAAGCTCAGCAACCCTGATGTGGTGTTTCCCCAGCACAAGTTTCCTGCCACTCCATGCCCAGTGGTGCAATCATGAAGGAACCACGGTCATAGTGGATGACCTGTGCCCAGGTAGGATACCCCTGGGGGGAGAGCAGCCATGGACTGTCCTTGGTTAGGGCACATGAGAAAACACAGAGGAATGGAGAAAACCCAGATGTCATTCGCCTTTCTTTGCCTGTTTGCCTTGGGAGTACTTGCTGGGAGATCCATCCCACACCTTGGTTTGCAGGGGAGGGTTTTAACAGCTCATGGCCTTGTTTGTGTTCTGTTCTCTGTGTGGGCAGAGCAGGCTCAGCCCAAGACAACAGAAGTGTATCAGCATTGCTCATGTTCCCACTAAGGACCCTCAGTGCTTCCTACTGTCACCACTTCATTTCTTCAGTGGCTTTCTCAACACTCCTTTTTACTTAACTCCATTGGGTGAAAAACAGTGGGGAAAAAAAATGGATGGGAGACAAACAATGAGATGTGTGAAATTCTGTGTGTGGGAAAACGAGCCTTTCTGGGGGGACCAGCAGATAACTGCAAGGCATGATCCCCAGGGAAGACTCTGCTGTGATTGTTGGCCCCGGGAACATTGCCCAGGGTAAGTATGTGCCAAGAGCTGTGACAGTTTAAGCATTTTAGCAGGTTCAATATGTGCCACCCTAGAAAAGTGCTGAGGAGAGTGGGAGTCTGGGGGAAGGTGCCAGAGCAGTGTTTTCATTGCCCCCCCCTCCCCCAAGGTACTGAGAAAGGAAATGGTCTGATTTCTGAGAGGTATGAAAAGTTTAAAAAAACCTTCTTCCCAGGACATCTCCAGCAGCACAGACCATTCAGAGAGAAGTATTTCTGTCCCAGCCCCCCCGAATGGCTCCATTAAAACAGTAAGTTCCAGATGACAGCTACACCATGGACTTCTCTTTAGAGGGTAGCGCTGCTCCAGGTGAGATTTACAGGCCTGCACAGGTTCCCCTAATTTGATTAGAGCCTGACTGGGATGGCCAGGCTATTACTGCTTCAGAGGCACTAAAGCTGCCTGGGTACTGATGGGTTTATGAAACATTGTTTCTCACTTCATTGCAGCTCCCACAAAGAATTATTGGATCAGGTTAGTGATAGATACCTAATAAAGAATGTCTCTATGAGGCAGTTTATTTTGTAGCAAGCTTGTTCCAGACTAGCAGACTGTGAAATCTGGAGGTTCCCATGAGGATAAATATGCTGAAATAAACTGCAATTATAAAAACACCTCCATGCAGGTTTTTTTTTTTCTTCTTTTTTTGAAAGACTGAAAAAAAAGGTGTGATCGTGTTAGCCTGAGCAGGAGGTAATTAGCATTGAATTAGCAAACAGACAGTGACAAAAGCAGGGTTTTTCCTTCCAGTGAGCATTACAAAAGGGCTTAAAACCTTTTTATCTGCAGGGATGAGAGGTTGCAGCCCAAGATGAAATACAATCTGATGGTCAGTTCCAACCTGTTCTGGCATTTATGGTGCCTGTTTCTTCCCAAAATATAGTCAGGGAGCACCTGTACAATCTCATCCTCAAGGGGATAGGAGGAAGTTTTGTATGTTACGGTCATGTTCCCTTTTATCTCATTGCTTGCTATTATCATCTATCCATACAGTCTGTGGTTTTTGGCTTCCTGAGTGTCAAGATAATCCTTCTGCAAGATTTCCTCAGCCAGCCATTTGATTTTTATTGGTAATGTTAAGATAAAGCCAGAAAGCTTGTTATCAGCAGCTCTGAGATCTCTGTCAGCCTCTTGGTGTTTTCCCTTTCCCCAAAACAAGGGAGTATCTGTATGGCTTTGCCAGGAGGGTATTACTTCAGGCAGGCAGATCCCAATCAGTTTGGCCTGGGCCTTTTATAAGCCACGGTGTTTTGCTTTTTTTTAATCTCTCTGCTCTTTGCTAACTGCTTGTTTGGTCTGTGGGTAAAGTCATTTGTTGCCACCAGCTTCCCGTGAGAACCGCCGGCTCCAGGGAGCGTGTCCCCAGGAGGGTGCACTGTGGTTCTCTGCTGGTCACATGCACAAACAGAAATTACTAATTGCCTGAGGGCACTCGCAGTAAAAGCGAAGACACAGAGGCAGAACTGTTGAGGAGTACTAAGTCTCTGCCCTCCAGATTTATTCTGAGGCTTGTTTGGTATTGCAAGGAATGCCTGGAAAATACGGATTTTGGCTTTTCTCAGTGGTCTTGTGCAGAGCAGGCGGAACAGGTTGTCAGTGTTACTGTGGAGCAGCTTGAGCTGATGACCAGGGGCTTTAAGGAGTCTCTTTCTTGCGAAGGTATTTTGTGTGATTCAGCACAGTTCACCCAGTGCTCACGCACATTGTTCCATGTGCAGGATTTCAGGCTTTGAAGTGATTTTAGTCTATAGAACCTTTCTTCTGTCTGCGCAGAAAGTCTTTTCTTCAGGAAGATGAAATCCTTTTCCTTTTAGAGCTGCTCAGGCACCTCTGACAACAGCATTTGCTGTCTGGTATTACAGAAGTCAAAGCATTTCCAGAAGTTACATAGTTTCTTCAAAGATCTGTGGGAATTGAATTCCCCTGCCCCCACTTCTCCTCCTCCTTTTTTCTCCCCTTTTTTATTTTTAGAGGAAGTTTTGGGGTTTCGATTTTTTTTTTTTTTTTTGGGGGGGGGCTTTTTTTGTTGTTTTGTTTTCTTTTTTTCCCCGAAGATGAAAGAAATGCGAAGCTCAAAGTCACATTTGGGAAACATTTCTCCAGGTCCCACCTTTTCACTCTCACTGCCTTGCGATAAGGGAAAGGAAAAAAAAAAAAAAAAAGAAATCTTCTATTTCTTGTAATATAAAAAAATTACGTTTCAGCCAGGATCTCCTGCCTAGGTGACGACCCAAGAACAGGCATTTGTGGCTGTGCCGACCCGAGTTTTGTAGGAGGGCCGGGTGAGAGCGCAGCTTTAGGTCTGTTATGGGTTCAGGTCTGTCACAGGAGCGGTGCCGGTGCAGCTGCGGGCAGCTGGAGGATCCCGCGGTCCCGCGGCTGTCCCGTGCGCTTCCCGGGAGCAGGGGCAGCCCGAAGGCTGGCGGGGCCGGAACGCCGCCCGCCTCCTCCCGGCGGTACGAGCCCGGCACCTGCAGAGCAGCGCGGGAGAGGCCGTGTCCCCTCAGGGTCCGGGCGGCCGGGGGGGCCGAGCCGCCGCTCCCTCCGCGCGCCCCTCACGGCGACCTTCCGGCTGCGGGGGCCGGGCGGCCGCGCCTGACGGGCAGCTCCTCCGACCAATCAGCGCTCGGAGCGGCGCGGAGCGCCCCGCCCCTCTAGCCGCGCGGCCCAATCAGAGCCGCCTCTACGGGCCGGGGGGCGGGACTTCCGCGGCCGGGGAGGCGGTTTTGTGTGTGCGAGCGCTGCGCGGTCCCGGCTCCCCGCAGGCGGCGGCGCTTGGGGGGCCCGGCGCGGCCCGACCCCGCGGGCAGCGCTGAGCGGCGGCACCGGAGGGGGGTCCCCTCCCCTGCCGTAGTGGGGGGCCCCCGCGGGGGCGGCGGGGTCCCCCCGAGGGCGCGGTAGTGACGGCGGCTCGTCCCCCGGTTGGTCCCCCGGTTGTCGGCTCCCCGCGCGGGGTGAGGGGCGGGCAGGTGGGCGATGAATGGGTTCAGCACCGAGGAGGACAGCCGGGATGGGCCGCCCGCCGCCCCCTTTTACGGCCAGAGCTGCTGCCTCATCGACGACGGGGACCGCTGCGTGCGCCCCGCCGGCAACGCGTCCTTCAGCAAGAGGATCCAGAAGAGCATCTCGCAGAAGAAGCTGAAGCTGGACGTCGACAAAAGTGTGAGTACGGCCTCGACCGGTGCTGCCGGGCGCTGCCGAGCCCCCCGGAGGGACGGCCGGGCCGGCACCAGCCGCCACCGCACTGCGGTGCCTCCGGGGAGATGCGGATCCGCCCGGCGAGTTGAGCTCCCGGGGCCGGGGGGGTTCGCGGCGGCCCTGCGGGCTGGGGCTGGGGGCTGCGGGGCTGTGTGCGGCACACACGGTGCCTCCGGACCGCGTTTTCCCGTCCTCAGCGTTACAGCGCTCGGGAAGGACGTGCCTGGGTGGACCCGGCTGTTCCCCGGGTGCAGAGCCGGCTTTTCCCTATGGCACTGCCCGTCTGGTGAGGCATAATGAAGCTAAAGCACTAAAGCCCGTCTTTGGGAGGCAGGTGGTGTGCAGGGAAGCAAAGGAGCGAGCTGTCAGTGCTTGAGAGGCAGGAGTGCTGTTCCCATTGCGGTTTCGGGTTGGAAAGGCTGGTGCTGTCAGGTGAAAACAGCGCTGTGGTTACTGCTTCAGTCAGGCGGCACTGACGTTACTTCTTTAATTGGTAGGAATTGGTGTTGGAGTGAAGCAGGTTAAAAACCGAGCTGGCAGTGAGATGTGCTGCCTCTTCAGCACGGCTTATTCGCACACAGAGCAGCCCGGTTTGCAGCCTAATGACATTAAGTGACAGCTGTCAGCTCGAGATAGAAACGGGTTGTTTGCCCAGCAGAGAAATAGGTAGAAGAGAGCAGACCGTCAAGATCACAGAAGGAATATCTCGATTTCTCGGAAGTGGCTTGGTTAACGGAATTCAACTCTGCACGCTTTTCTTGCCTGTTCTTTAAAGATCAAAACCACTAAAAACAAAGCAAAAAAAAAAAAAAAAAAAGGTGAAGTTTTGAGTCAGTCTGTTTGGCAGCTCCCCCAGTTGGTTGGGTCTCTTCTGCTCAGCCAAAATGCATCATGTCACAGGAAGAGAATGACTCAATTTGAAACGTATTCTTAAAAAATAGAGTATTTCTCCCAGTTGTAGTCCTCAGCAGATTTGTCTAGTGGCGTAGTAATTTCTTGCATTTTAGAAATGAGTCTTTGTTGACAGATGCCAGGCTTTAGAAACAAAAAGGGGAGATCAGACTAATGAAGTCAGAACAAAGGGAAAGTGTAAAGCAGGCTGCATGGAGTGATTTTGGATGTAGGGTGCCTGTGTTATTTGAAGATATTTTTGCCGTACAGATAGCAAATAATTTTGATCATTTGAGGTCCTTTGTTTTGCTAACTCTAGTGAGATAATATTTGTTAAAAGGGAGGTTCCATAGCTGAACAAGCAAAAGGAAAGAGGCTATTCTGCATTTGGTTTGTTTGTTTTAATCGGGGTGATCAGCCCAACTTTTATTTGGTCAAGGTTTTGAAACACTTGCATTAATAATTCGCTGTACTGTTTAAGCCAGGAAGTTCACAAGAGTGGAATCAATATTTTTTTTTTGTAGCTACCTGCTAGTAAGTCCTGAAGTAAATGTACTTCCTCCCGACAAGCACCCTTTTTTTTCTGACGTGTGATTGCGGTCGTAAAAAAGAAATGTATTATCTGCAGAGGTTCAAGTTCAGCTGGAGCTTGACTTCTTAGTTTTCTTTGCCTTTAGTCTTTGTAAGGTAAGTTATCTCTGAATGAAGAGTGTGGTTATCAGGCCTGGGGTTTAAGATTAGAAATTCATTGTTGTCAGTCATGCCAGTCGTGAGAAACGCACTCTCACTGGTGCCTCAGTGGCTGCTGTTGGATGCTGTTCCACAGTACCTGTTTTGATTGCTTTTTCACCACTTCTGGTTCTTAGGTGAGACATCTGTATATTTGTGATTTTCACAAGAACTTCATTCAAAGCGTTCGGAACAAAAGGAAGAGGAAGACGAGCGATGATGGAGGTGACTCTCCTGAGCACGACACGGATGTTCCGGAGGTTTGTGGGCTGCTTTACCAATTCTGAGCGTGAAGTTTCACTTGGATGTTCTCATATACCAGAAAATATTTATGTTTATACTACAAGGCCCACTGAAGCTGCTGTGGAGTTACTTTCACTTTCCAGGAAGACATTTTTCTAATGTGCGGGGTCCTAATTTTCTTACTCATTCCTATATGAGTTCTTTGCCCATGTAAAGTTTTCTATAAAAAGAGGTGTGATAAGGTAACTGCACAGCTTCATGTACGTACAATCAAAAGTCTATTTGATACTAATTTTTTTTTAAGGCTAAAAATAAATTATTTTTCATGTCTGAGGCCCCAACATAATTCCTTGTTACCTAGCATGCATCATTTTGAAAATATACTACAGAATTCAATGGGTCACTCTCTTTGATTGGGTATTTGATATCCGGGGATATTGAGCTGCTCCAGATATTTGCATATGTGGTATTTTTTACCGCTATTTAAAACTACCTTTAAATAGTTTGCAACACATTTTTATTTTCAGGAGATAGGCCTGGGGGAAGTTTTCTGTGATAGAGAACTCTAGAATAATCCCTTCTCTGTGCCACTGCGTGCTGCACTTGCTTCAGTGATGTTTCTGGTACTGTTGACATGGCAAAAGTTGTGCAGAGGTGATGTTGCGAGAAGCAGAGCGTGGCCACGTCAGCAGAGCCCTCTGCTGGAAATGCCAGCCCAATTGGCAAAAAGCCTTTTCTTTTAGAAGAAAAAAAAAATAAAAGAAAAAAAAAAGAAAAAAAAAAAAAGCCTCCAAGAGTCATTTTGCCAGCAAAGCTGTGTCTTGGTGCAAAGCTTGTGCACACACCTCCTGTGTGGAGGTGTTGAAAGACTAGCAAGCTTTTGATGTGTTTTGGGTTTTTTTAAGATAACCTGACCTTTTGTTATCACTGTTCGTGTTTCCATTCTACAAGGTTCTCCATCAAAACTTTCCTGTTCGAGCTTTGCAGTAGTTGCCAGGGTGATTGCTGAAGACCCAGTTGGCATCTAAAAATGTTGGTGCTGTAGAGCACAGTGTATTTGGTGACTGAAACCTGGTGGATGCACAACACCCAGCTGAACAGGGAATTCTGCACCGTGCCAGTTTTAATGTCATTTTCCTCTCAGTTTTCAGCAGAGATTCCTTTTGTCTTTGAAACTTGGCATTTCCCACATGATCTTCATCTTCCCTGCTGTAACCTCCCCACCACCCCCTTTGCTTTTAAACTGTGTACTTCCCATTTAAGTATTTGAATTTCATTCCATCTCTGTACTCTGTTTTATGTCACAAGCCATTTGTTCAGTGCCTGCTAAATTGTTATTTCATGTGTGAGCTTTTTAAACCTTGTGGGAACAAAAGGTTCCCCTTTGCTTGGAGGTTGCAGAGGTGTAATTGAGAGCAGAAATTGGCCAGCAATTCTGTTGACAGCATGTGAACCAGAACAAAATTTTCTATTTCCCTGAGGCTATTTTGGTCCTTTAGCATTAACAAATACAAAATATACTTAGGTTTGTCAGTAAGACAAGCCAGTGTGGTTCTGAATGCAAGCAAGGAGCAGTCCTGTTGAGGAGGAAGTAGTTATTTTTAGATATTTTTAGATAAAATAACTACTCAGAGAAGCTAAAGGTAGTGCTCATGCCCCCTTCTCTGCATCACTTCCAGGTTGACTTGTTCCAGCTCCAAGTGAACACCCTGCGACGTTACAAGAGACATTATAAGTTGCAGACTAGGCCTGGACTCAACAAGGCTCAGCTTGCAGAGGTAAGTGACGACAGAGGTGGTGTTATCTCTGTTTAGAGAAAACTTTTTATCTCCTGTGTTCAAGTGCATGTTTTGTGGACACTCACAGCTGTGTGGTTCACTGGTACGGACTGGGTGCTCTCTGAAAGGTTGCAGGGAATGGTTCCAGCAGAAAGCTGCCTGCCTGCTTTCACCTGGCATGGGCTTGGAAGGCATGGGCACTGGCTCTTGAAAGCCTCTTTTAGGAACTTGCTTGTCTCTGCTTCCTTTCCCACCCTGTTCACAGTCCCAGTCGATGCCCTTTAGGGAGCAGAAACAGAACCTGTTTTTTTCCATGCCCTGGGTGTTACCTGGGAATGGTTGCTTGGCTGAAACTCAGACTTAACCCACTAATAGCCTCCTTAAGTGCTCCTGTTAGTTTTTCTCTCCTCACAGGCACTTGAACTCATTGGAATTGCTTATTATTAAAGGCAGAACCACTGTCCATGGCTTCAGATTCTTTGTTTCCCTCCCTTGTCCTGATGATTCTGTATTATAAAAGGCTTTTCCTTAAAGGCCTCTGCTGCTTTCTCACCATATGGGTTATTTGTTCAGAAAGACTTCTCTGTATCTCTGTTACTTGGGTGAGTTGTGCTTGCTGTGCTTCTGCTCTGCTCTCCTTCCTAACTTGATCTGAAGGCGTGCTGTGAGAAGAGTCTTCTCTAAACTTGAAGAAAAGTAGTAGTTACTGAATGGTAGCGAGGTTGATTTTGTAAGCTGTGGCTTTCACAAATGTCTACCTAAAACTGTCTGGTTTGCTTTTACTTTTGCTTTACAGAACAAAAGCCTGACAGACCAAAAAAATCAGCAAGACATTGTCTTTCTCTTTCAAAGTCAACCAGGGAGTGATTATACAGAGTATGGAGAATGTGTAGTGCATGTAGGAGTAAGTTGAACGAAATAGGATGGGATTGTTCCTCATTAGTAGTCCTGATTTGTCATATTCTAACTAACCAGTTCATAGTCTGTCAGCTGCCTCCTGCCATGAACGACTGCCTGCGTAAGGAATTTACCATGAATGTACCCAAAAGGAAAGAAAAGATCAATTACTGTGCAGGCGGAAAATAAAGGGAACCTAACTTAAAGTGTCACACACTTCCCAGATTTCCAGTGAAGCCTGAGCAGCTTTCACTCTACACTGGATCCTCATCAAGCTTCCATGCTTGAATCACTGCTGCCTGAGGCTCTTACACTCCTTGCACTATCCCACCATGAGGAAAACTCAAACTTCCATAAATCTCCTTGGAGTGACTTACTGCTCAATCTGCATCAAAATCCAGTTCTGGCTCTGTGTTGGGTACCAAAATAGAGCCTCTTTTATGTGAGAAGCAGACCTTGTCCAGCTCCAATATGTTTTCTTCATTCATTTTTTGAGGAAAAAGCAGCTAATGGTTCAGGGCTTATGCTGTTGTCAGAGAAGGCTAGCCATAGCCATATCCTAACCCTCCCATTGCAAATTCCGTGATGTTCCTTTCAGTGAAAACCTAAGAGTCCAAAAGAAAACGCTCTGGATAAAACTTTGCTATATCTGGTTCACACAGCAAAGTGCTGCAGTGTTTTTGACACTCTCCTTTAAAACACCGAGGTGCAGGGAAAACCTGCTCGCCAAATAATCTCAGCATGAAATGTCGCTTAGGAGAAGCTGTGCTGCTTTGGCAGGAGGACATTCTGGCTTCCAAATTCCACTTGTAGGTTGGCTGCAAATCCTGCTGACATAGCAAGGCTCTGCTGTGTTCATACACACATTCCAGCTGTAAAGAGAGAGGGAGGTAAATGAAGGCTGACAGTTGGAATTGGTGCATGTTTCACTCAAAGGATAACGCGCTCAGTGGCCATAAAATCGGTTTTGGAAAGTGAAGAGAAACCCTGTTCTGATTATTTCTAGTTTTTAATTTCAGCATTTCTGTCTTTTTACCTGTTGTCCTTCTAGACTGTCAGCCGTCACTTTAGGAATATTCCAGTGAATGAGAAGGAAACACTTGCATATTTCATCTACATGGTGAAGAACAACAAGAGCAGGCTGGACCAGAAATCAGAAGGCAGCAAGCAACTAGACTGAAGGTTAACAAGGCTTGGAATAAGAGAGACCTTGAAGGAACATGTGGTATTGTGCATTTTAGGTATATAAAAACTATTAAAGTATATTGTAAATTTTTTTTAAATGCAGTGTCTGGATGACAGAAAAAAATATAGACATTCTTATGAGGAGTATTTGAAAACATGTGCCCAGCATGTTTCCGAAGACTTCTTCCCCTCATTTCAAAGTCATATTGGAATAAAGAAATGAGGATAATGGGGAAACCAAATAAACCTGTAGAACTGTGGAGTTTGTCAACTTGGTGTTTTAAACCATTTCTGGAAATCTACATCTCAGTGCAATTCAGATCCCAGGTGGAATTTTTTTCACTGAATTCAGGCTGCATCACAAACCACCATGCAGTTTATCTTGGTACAGGACTGGAAGAGCAGCAGAGATAAAATTCATTATCGAGGTGCATGGGTCAGAAGTTTGTCTGAAGCTTGCTACTCACCTACACATGCTCTTGCCTTGAGTCAGTGCTTCAAGTCCCAAACTTCTACAAATGCTCCAGCTCACCAGATCTACTCCAGTGAACGCTACTTGACCAATCTGAAATTGATGTATCTTTTTTGCCATTTTTTCCTTCCGACCCCATCCGACACGGATGCCAACCAACTCTCTTCAGTCTCTTTTTCTAATTTCTTTTATTTAAGAGCTCACTAATTAAGTTTTCTGTAAGCATTTAAAAACTTTTGCATTTCTCTGAATGTGGTATTAAGGCAAACACAGCTTATTTGCTGGGTCTGATCATGTTGGTAGAAGTGCTTGTTTAATTCATTTATGTGATGGTAGATGAAACAATGGCTTAAGACATCAGTCTCTTTAATTTTTGTGTCAGGTCAGTATCGGTCACAGGTGATGTGAATTTTATACTGAAGCTTTAGCATGTGTCACAAAACTGCTGTGTGGATTCAGGGGCTCTGTTTAGTATAAAGCAGATTTATGGGTGAGACACCATAACCAGGGCAGTGATCTGACTGGAGCATTTAATGATACATTTCATCTCTTTTTGTAATGGGCAAGAAGCATCACAGCATTTGCCTTTCATCAACATTACATGTGCTTTCATGAGAGCTGTGTGAGTGAGGGTGGCACACTGGTGCTCCCTAGCAGGGCACTATAGGAGGAGATCACCCTGAGTTTATTTAAAGCCGAGTTGTCCTTACAGAAAACACAGTGGGTTTTTTTTGCGAAAGGAACTTGTAGAAGTGTTGGTTGTGACTGACTGTTCTCCAGTGACCTCAAATTCTCTTCAGGGGATCTCATGATTTAAAGCACCGCTCTGTTTCTTCGCTGTCCTGACCAATGTCTCCATTCTGGTACAAGATACCAAGACTCCACATAGAGAGGATATTCTCAACAAGCCTTAAGCAACGAAATGAACAGTAGAAAACTTCAGCTAGCATTTTGTAAATGGCAGGTTTTATTATTTCAAAACTGGATGAAGCTTTGTTGAAGAGCTAAACACACAGGTCATGGTCCCAGCTTAGTACTGCATCGTGTTTTATAAGGCATGAAGGGTTCACTTAGTGAAGCTCTTGTTGAAGCTCTCCCAGGTTCTCTTTAAAATTCAAGTCACAATTTAAAGCAAGTTGTTCACATCACTCTGAGTTGTTTGCTAATACTCCAAAAACATGCTCAACAAACTTCAACATGTCTTAAGTCCTGTGTCATAGGCAAAAGTAATCAGTTATGGTATATGTCCCATTTGTGACATCTGGGGAGTGTGATTGTTTCAGCATTTCCTTGTTCAATTCTGTTTGGATTTTTAGAACATCAGACAATAGAGAGGTTCAAGGAATGAGGAGAGAATGTCTTGTGTCAGTATTTCATGAATGTTTAAAAATTTCCTAGTTGTGCTGGTCCTTTCCTTACTGGAAGGGTGGAGTAATTCCCACATCAGTCAACATGATCTGGCTTCTCTCATTCAGGACAGATAGAAGGGTACCTTCTCTGACTGCATGTTCCTCTTCAAAGTGCTTATGTAATCAGAGGATATTGCCAAGGGAAAATGAGTTCCTGAGTTGGGAGGGTTATGCCTCATAGTGATTCTTCCCCTGGTGAGGCTACACCTCGAGTGCTGTGTTCAGTTCTGGTCCCCTCAATTCAGGAAGGACATGGAGGTTCTGGAGCAGATCCAGAGAAAGGCAACAGAGCTGGTGAAGGATCTGGAGCACAGATCTTGTGAGGAATGGCTGAGGGAGCTGGGGTTGTTCAGCCTGGAGAAGAGGAGGTTCAGGGGGCACCTTCTCACTCTCTGCAGCTCCCTGACAGGAGGGTGGAGCCAGGTGGGGGTTGGCCTCTTCTCCCAGGCAGCCAGCAACAGGACAAGGGGAAATGGCCTCAAGCTGCACCAGGAAGGTTTAGGTTGGACATTTGGAGGAATTTCTTCACAGAAGGGGTGATTAAATATGGGAATGGGCTGCCCAGGGAGGTGGTGGAGTCACTGTCCCTGGAGGTGTTTAAGAAAAGACTGGATGTGGCACTTGGTGCCATGGTCTAATTGACACGGTGGTGTTTGGTCATAGGTTGGACTCGATGATCTCAGAGGTCTTTTCCAACCTAATTGATTCTGTGATTCTGCGATTCTAGACCAAAACTGTAAAAATGTAGTTTGTTTGGGATTTACTTTTTTTGTGGTTGTATTTTATTTTGTTTTATTTTTAAGAGTAAATAAATCTGTTGGGGTGTTTTAGTAGCCAGCAGGAAAATGATTCTTTTCAAGGAAATATGGTGGCAGGTTCCATCTGTTCAGGTGTATTCACTGGAATGCTTTTGTGCCGAGGTGGTATCCAGGAAACTTTTCTTTTTTTTTCCTAAAATAGTCAATTGATGTTAAATGTGATCCTTGTTGGTTTCACTTCTAAAGCAATTATACTTTTTTGAAAAAAATTCTTAGTGAAGTGTGATGACAAAGAGATGTTTACCAGCCATTAGCAGTTGTTTATAAGGTGGAAAGCTTGGAGGCAAGACACCAAAGAAACAGAAGACTCTTTGGCTGTCAGACCCCATGGCCTTATAAACCCCTTGCAAATGCCTTATTACCTTGTTCTCAACTTAGCTAGAGCAAAACACCTTGAGCAACAGAAAGCTGATGGTCTTGTTGGAAGGGTCAGCCCCTTGCTGGCTCCGTGCTATGAACTGAAACCACACGTCAATTCAGTAGCAATATCCATGTTCAGGGTGCCTGTGATTCTTGAAAAGCATTTAGTGTCTAATAACCAGAAAACGCAACAATGCAATTGTCGTTGTGTACGATAACGTGCTGTGTGTTCGATTCCTTATGCTGCATGCCAAGTAAAAAAAAAAAAAAAAAGACTTTCCAACTTTTTATTTTAAACGTCAAAGTAAATGTGTTTGAACCTCACACTTGTGAAGCCATGAGGTGGGACATTTTCTCAGCACTTTTAGATGGGACTTGTTGGAAAGGTGTAAGACCCAAATCGCTTTGGCTGGTATGATAAGAAATTTTTTTTGCATTTTGCATTTTGCTTTTCACAGATGGGCCTTAAATTCTGTCTAGCTTTGAACCATGGAGCACAAGCCTTGGGGGCATGGAGGATGACCAGATGTCATCTTCTATTTATAATAGTGGAAGCTTATTTCTTACAAGCCTGCATAGGTGACATTCACCCTGGGGCAGAGGAATCGTCTCTGAAGGTCTCCAGCCATTATATAGCCTAATGCAATTCCATAGCCTAGCTCAATTCTCATTGCAGAGTTCCATTAACTTAATTAGTGTTCTGAATAGATCCAAAGCCATTAGTATGCAATCCCAATAATGCAGAAACATCTCTTCTGGGGTTAATTTCATCCTGTATGCTGACCCTCTGCTCACTTCAAGGGAAGAAGAAATCATTGCTGGTAGTTACTGGCTTGAGCTCAACTCAGGGGAGTTGGAAGCATGCAAAGACTCGAGTCGGTAGCAACCTGATGGCTGAAAAGTGCAAATACATCCAAGGAGGCTCTGTTAGAATGGAGTTTTCAAAATTTCTGGATCTGAAAGATTATTGTGTATCAACCTGAAGTAAACAATTGCATTAAAAAGTAACATTTCTTTTGCCAGGCACTTTAGATGCTCAGCCTGAGAAAAGCAGAGGTTTGTACCACTTGTCTCCAGTATTCTGGTGTCCCAGTTTTCCTTAGAAATGTGGCTGTAAACCACTAGATACCCTGGTGTGCAAGACTTGACCAAAACATGTCAAGCCTGGCATTTCAAGTTAGTCTAAAGTGCAAGCTGGGTTCAGAGAGGCTTTGAATACGAGAGCCGAAATAACCTCCAGTAAATTGGCATTTTCACATGGGTCATGGTGGCACAGTGAGGATGAAGCAGGACATGGCCCACAGAGAGACTGAACAAAATGTGCTTCCACAGCAGCAGCGTGGAGGGAGATTTGTTCTGCGTCAGCTCTTGTGATGGATGTTTTATGAGAGGGGGAGGAGGGCGAGCTGTGCACTTTACATCTTTTGGTTGAGCCAAATGTAAATACCAATGGGAGATCTTCAGCAGGAACTGCAGTTGGAGGGGAGAGGAGGGGTCTGCTGAGGGACTGTTTATTTAAGTTTGCAGATCGCTGGACTTCCCTGGAGCACTAGAGTCACTTTGTCTCTACAGTTTAGAAACGTGGGTAGTGCAAGGTGGCCTCCCATCCAAAAGGAGTCCTTGTACTGCCCAGAGTATGGACTGAAGAGTCCCAAAGGTGAAGGAATGTTATTGATGCCTCACTCCTCGTGTCACTGATGCCCTTTAACCATCTCTAGCTTATCAAGTTAGGGAGTTCTCATTTTCCACTTTCTAAGTGCAAATGAACTGTTAGGATGTAAGATACGCCTTGCACTTTTCACAGCTATCCGTAGTCTCGTGTTTTTGACTTGCCTGTGAACACATCTGTTTGGGATGAACTAAATGCTTGAAGAAAGTGTGGGGAGAGGGGGAGGCTCCTGCCTTAAACCTGAACTTCCCTTGCAAGCAGCTCTGCGGGCCATCCTGTACATCAGCAGGCTCCAGAAGCCTCTGGCTTACCTGAGCCCTTCCAGGGCTGGGTTTACTCCTGTCCTGCCCATACCTCTGCTCCATAGCTACTGCAGGAGAGGTGGGTAGCAGGTAACTTGCAGAATGGTTTGGAGTCTTTTGGCAGGCTTACTGGGAGAGAAAACTGTGTTCCCTCTTCTGTTTCTGGCCTCCATGTGTTGTGCTGATCTTATGCCAAATGTTTTGGACACCTTGTATTTTTAACTGTGTAATATAGCTGTGTATTGTTAAAGCAACTTAGTAACTTATAGCAAAAACTGTAGAACTCATTTCTCTGAGGTGTAGGAAATGTCCTGCTTCCACTGTGTATGAGACTTTAACTCTGTACTGTCTGACAAAGATAAAATTCTGAATTTCACTTTAATAAATGATCTATCTAGCAACAAGGCCCACATTCCCTTGTTTGCCTTTCTGCCCTCAGCACTGATGGCTCCAGAGCCAATGGAGTTCTGCTTTGTGTGGATGTTTTGTGCCAGGCTTCTCAGATTCACTGTCTTTTCCCCATCCACCTCCCCAGGGCTGAAAACTCTGTGGACATGGAGCAGAGAATGGCACTGCTGAGTGGGAATGCCAAGCCTGCAGTAGAAAACTCAGTGATGGGATATTTTGTGACAAACCCATGTGGCTTGCACAGGTGCAATTCATGGAGCCTTTTGAATGCAACAAAAAGACAACTTGCAAGAACCATGGAGGTTGTTGAAGAGCCATGTGTCCTTGCATTTTGGGAGTGCTGGGCTTTTCTATGATAGGAATTCCCCCCCTCCTGTATCATGAACAGTCTATCAAGTGCAGCTTCTCATTTGATTGATGTTTCCAAATGAATCTTATTTATGTCAAGTTCTACCCCATGCTCCTGCTCCCTTCTCAAGCACACCCTTGACTTCATTTCATGCATGACATGATTTATAGCTCCTGTTGTCCAGAGTCAAACCTGCACGCTCAGCTGACAAGATGGGTGCTGCTCCAGAGCAGTGCTGACACGGAGCATCCCAACATTCCAGATCCTTTCCCATGAAGTGCTTTGTTTTGTTTGTTTTTCTGATAGTGCTCCTCCTGACCATCAGCCTTACAGGCAAAGGTCCCTCACTTTTTTGCTGCACTGAGAAAGCAAGTGAGAAAAACTGGGGCTTGAGTTCATCTGTCATGGTGTTTCCAAAGGCTCTGCTGGCACTGGTTGAGTCCTGCTTTTAGCCTTGATTTTTAGCCAGGAAAGAGGTAGCTTTGTGTAGCTTTGCAGATGCTTGGG
Organism: Acanthornis magna; assembly: GCA_036785705.1. Taxonomy (NCBI): domain Eukaryota; kingdom Metazoa; phylum Chordata; class Aves; order Passeriformes; family Acanthizidae; genus Acanthornis; species Acanthornis magna. The sequence goes on from JAWUZG010000092.1 coordinate 6,793,250, forward strand.
CTCTCACAGAGGAGGATGATCAGATGTTGAAAGCTTTACACACAAAACAGATCCCAGTGTCTCCTGTGCCTGCCTCTGTGGATGTGTCTGGAGGCCTTTGCAATGAACCAGGATATTTTTGACATGTGCTGCCATGGCACAGGAGTGATGTCTCTCCCTCCCTCAGGGAGCTCTCAGTTGAGGAAGGCAAGACCAGAGATGACACAGATGGGCACCATGGAACAAGGAGCAAGGGTGGATCACATCACACAGCCTGTGTGTTGTCAAGGGGTTTTGGGAGGTGTCAGGGGAAAGTCTGTTCAGGTGAGGACAAGGGCAGCATACCCCCTGTGGAAGGGGAAAACTGTCATTTGCATTCCCAAATTGATGAGTGTGGGCTCTTCTGCCAGCACAGTGAGGAGAGGCAGCAGAGCTACAGGAGGACAGCTGTAAGCAGCAACCTGTTGTGCAGGTGTAGACTTCAGTATGAGAGGGTATAATGGAAACTTGTGACAGAAATAAACTCTGACAGTTAATATTTGTATAGAGTAATGAATAATGCTACTTAACCTCGTGTTTGCTCCCTGCTGAGAAACCCACAGAAGATTTCAAGCTCAAAACCAAAGGAGAATCTGCTGAGTCTTTTTGACACACTCGCACTGAGAAAGGAAGGAACCAGCAGATTGATTGGATGGGCCAAGAACCGCAGGTCCCTCTCTGCACTCTCTGCTGCCGTGCGAGGGCAGTGTTAGCTCAGGAACCTGGGACGGGGGGGGATCACTGCCCCCTGAGCCCAGGGCAGCTGCTGGGGGCACCAGGGCCATGTCCCCATCCCAAAGATGCTTCCTTGGCAGGAGCTGGCTGTGCTTGTCAGAGACCGGAAGCAGGATCATGCTGTGCTGGGATGTGGAGATCATAAAAATGGTTTGTTTGGGTTTTGAGGGTTTTTTTTGCTGGTTGGACATTGAAATTGAACATGTCCGATCCTCTGCGTGAGCTGTCCTGTGGCCTCCTTGCAGCCGTGATGGAAACCAGGCGTTGCTTCCCCTCTCCTTAGCAGAAAGGGCAGCACAGAGGACCAGGCAAAAATGTGAATGTGGATTTAATGGTTTTGTGTCTTAGAGATGTGGCTGAGCAGGAGGAGTGTGTGTGGGAGAGACTCAGGCCTTGCTTTTCTTTCTTTTTTTTTTATTTCTCCTGTGTCCAATAAGGGATAACTGCACAGCTCCACCAGCACTCAGCCTCACTTTCCCTGGAGCTGGAGTCCATTTCATATTTCTTACCCTTTCAGGCAGGGCTGGCTTCTTCCCTAAGTACCTGAAAACCCCCCAGTGTGCTTTACTTAATTGCTTTTGGAACTTTCTCCAAAATCTGTTCCCTTTATGTGCTGCAGGAAGTACTCTGTGATCACCCCAGCACCCTCAGCAGGAACACCATAGTGCTGTGGGGAAGAGGGAACTGTCAGGTAGCTGAGGTGGCTCTGCTGATTCTCTTAGCACAGATATGGACTGCCAGGGACCAGAGAGCACAGTGATGGGCACCCCAAAAGCCCTGTGTCACAGAGATAGGCACCCCAAAAGCCCTGTGTCACAGTGATGGGCATCCCATAAGCCTTGACACCTGTGGGGGCAAGGCCTGTTGTATCCAGCCTGTTTGCACCTCACTTGGATGTCTGGGTTCTCAGCAGCTCCTGTGCTCAGCCCAGCAGCCCTGGCCTGGGAGGAAGCCCAGGTGAGCAGAGGAGGGAGTTCCAGGGTTCCAGCAAGCTTTGTGCACTAGCTCAGACTCCTGACTCCTTCCCACATCTCCATTTGGGAAGGAGCTCCTGGCCAAGGCAATTAAACCAGCCTGCTCTGGCCCCTGCTTTCCCCTCGGCTGCTCCTGCAGGTCAGTCACAGGCCATGAGAATTTTGTCAAGGTAGCTGCAGTTTGAGGGAAAAAAACCCTTTTCCTCTCCATCCCTCAGCTTTCAGCTGCTGGTGATGCCATAAATTCCCCTACTTCTCTGGTTATTGTAAAGTCTTTCAGGGTGGTCAGGACCTGAATTTCTCACACAAAAGAAGCAGCAGGGAGAAAGGAAACAGCAAGAAGGGCCTTCCCTGCCTTGGAGATGTCACAAAGGCTCAGTGAGACTCCAAGTGTGTGCTCTTGCTCTGCAATCCCTCTGCTCTTAGTTAACTACCTCTCACTCCTCTCTCACCAGTGAAAATCCAGTGAAAACCTGGAGAGTTTGGATTTCATTTAGAAAATAAAAGCAAGAAAGTAAAAAAGTTAGTCTTCGTCTTCCTTGTGGCTGCAGAGTCTTCCCGTGCTTGGACGGGACATAATTTCTGCAGCTATGGATTAGAAACGCATCTTGTGTTTCGATGGGTCCCAGAATCACGTGATTCCAGGAGCATGGAGATTTGAGGAAGAACTATTGCATGTCATGAACTTTGCAGCTGGGCGGGGCCTCAGTTGGGCAGAAAACCTTCCCACCTGAGCAGCGCTCCCAGGAGACAGTCTGACTTAGGAGCCAGCAACTGGGCCGAGAGGCTCCAAGTGTTGGGAGAGGATCAAAAAGCTCCCCTGGCAGTAAATCTTTCACCTGCCATGTGACTCACTGGGGCTTGTGGCCATTCCTCCGAGGTCGGCCCCGGGTCAGGATTTCTCCAGTCTCTTTAGCCCCCAAACCTGGAGATTTTTGTCTTATCTTTGACGCCATCTTGACACCGAAAACAAATTATGGCCCAATTACCCTTAGTCAGAGGGGCTGGGGCTACCTTAAATGGCCACAACTACCAGGCGCTTCCTTAAGAGCGGTAATTAGTGGGGCGTGGGGTGGGGAGGGGGCAAGGACTGGTGGACCCCTGGCATGAGGCTGCCCTTGCTCCCCTGTTTGCCATGGCAGGAGGGGACATCCCATCCAGCCCCATCCCATGCTATCCCATTCTATCCTGTCCTACTCCCTCTGGCCCAGCCCTGCTGCCCCCTTGGGCTCTGGAGAGGCCAAGCAGAGGTGGGCCTCCCGCCAGTTTGGTGTCCGGGGTGGGGACTGCCCTGCCCCCTGCCTCCCCCAGCCCTGTGTCACCGGCTGGGGCCAGCCCAGAGGGGCCCCGTGACGGGAGGCAGCAGCCCTGGCCCTGGCCGTGACCTTCGGGACGACCTCGAGTGAGTCCCTGCCAGGGCTGGGGACCGCCTGTGCCTCTCATTCCAAGCTGGGACATTTCCGTGTTCACCCCAAGGAAGCACGGAACAGCAGCATCACAGCTGAACTGCTGTAACAACCGACCTGAAACTTTTAAAATTTATGTTTCTTCCCATCTTTCAGCGTCATGACATCACCCTCTCCTCTGCTCTGTCCCTGGGCATTTCTTGCCCAGGGTGGTGCTGTCCTCCTGAACCCAGCAGCTGTTTTGGGAGCTGGCAAATCCTGCCTGCAGCCTGGACAGTGCTCATGGGTGATCGGGTGGCTGGGTCTGGGTGTTTCTTTTCCCCCTTTTTTTTTTTGTCAGATTGGTATTTTATTTGGCTCCATCCTGTCTACCGAGCTGTCCAGTGTAACCCTTCACTTGCTGCTTCTGAGATAAGAATAGGCTCCCCCGAGATCAGATAAACAGGCCCATAAATACCTACAACAACAAGAAGCAGGGCCTGGGCTTGGCAGGAAAGGAGGGAGGGGAAAAAAAGGCAAAAAATGAGCCATTCCTTTGCACCACAAACCGGGGGTGCAGAGCGAGGGGTGGGAAGTGCCCGGCAGCCTCCTTGCCCACAGCACTGACCCTCTTGGCCAGACAGGGGGCCAGGGGCCAAGCAGGGCTGACAGCAGGGTCCCCTGCACGGTCCCTCGTGGCTGGATTCCGGCGGCAGGGAACCTGGCACGTAAGATGCTGCCCCGGGGCCAAGCGATCCCTGCGTGCTCCTTCCTCTGCCCGGGCAGCTGCCGGCCGCAGGCTGAGCGCCCGGGGCCAGCGGCTTCCCAACGGCATCAAGTTCACGGCAGGGTCGAGCCGAAGCTATGTGCAGGGCCGTGTCCCCTGGCCGATGAGCTAGGCCCTTTGATAGCCAAAAACTCAAAGCTGGTGGCCAAACCGTTCTTGCAGTCAGTTCTGGTGTCGCCGGCACCGGGAGCTCCGCCGCTGCCTGCCGGAGGCTGCCGGGACGCCGCTCCCAGCCGCGGTTCGCTGCTGGAGGAAGGGAGGCTGTCCCGGTGCGGGGTTCCCGTCCCCCGCAGCTCCTCTCCCTTTGGGGGTGAAGGTGGTGAGCCCATCCTAGGCTGGAACAGACGCTGAACTGGAACCTCGGCTCCCTCCCCGGCTCCGGGAGGCTCCCACCCGCCTGAGCGGTGCCGAGCTGGGGACGGAGCTCGCTGCTTGCAAATGCAGCTCTTCCAAAGCGCTTTGGGGAGCGGGGAAACCCGAGGCTACAGGAAATGTTTAGCGGGGTTTTTTTTACCCACTCTCCCCCCAAATGCTGAGCCACTATCTCATAGGAAAACCCATTTGCTGGGCAGGGAAATCCTGTGCAGCCGTGGAAACGGAGAGCGCTTTCACTTGGAAAATCCCGAAAGAACAGGGGAGGCTGGCACTGGGGACACCTTCCCCAGGAGTTTGCAGCCAGCAGGTACCACCGCCAAAAACCTGTGGTAAGAAAAGCAAAAATCCTGCGGGTGCAGGCAGAACGTCGCCCGGCTGTGCAGGGTGCCCCTTCCCAGAAGCGAAGCTGGAAACACCTAAGGTAAAAACCAGCGGAGGTTTTTGGTGGGGTGTAAGATGAGCAGGCTGCGAGCGATGTGCCAGACAGAGCCTGGTGTGCCGGCACCGAGGACACGATTCCTGTGCTGTCACATTTGCCTCACAGCAGAGCAAGTCCGAAGCGCCCGTTTAACCCTTTCCCTCATCTGATGCTGAAGGGCAGCCCCGATTGGTGCTGTATGGATACAGGGATACTGGCTGGCACATATAAACAGGATTGGGGCTGGACACCTTTATGGGGCGCTGGATTGTAGTGTTAGCGACAGCTTGGGAGCTTTCCCATAAAAACCCAGCCCTTTAGGAGACTGTGAAACTTAGACATAAAATAGGATATTTGGGGCTGGCTTTCTGTACGTTTTCTTTTTTTTTTTCTTATTTTTTCTCCTTGAATGGGTTTGGGTTTGGGAATGCCCTACTCCATTCATGGAATTGAAATCATGTTAAACTTGTTATAGCTCAAACAAAAAAAGTACCACTGCGGGCAGGCATTGCTCTTCTCAGGCAGGCAATTTTCATCTCAGCCTCGCTCAAAGAGATCAGAAAATAGATCGGGGCAGGGAAGGCAGCCGTGCAGCGGTTCTGGAGCAAGGGAAGGCTGATTCATGCAGCCGGATCTTTCTTCATCGAGATTTAATTACACTGACTGTACCCCCCAAAGTTTGTGTGTCCCTCCGTCTGTATTTATGCACAAAGTGGTTATAAAACCCAAACTGCTTCCCCACGGGTGAGCTGGGGTATTCTTGGTGTTTGCGCCTGCACAATCACAGATTGATCGATGTGTCAGTATTTTACAGATCTTGCACCATTATTTCCATTCCTTTGGTCTCAGTCAAAAACTTGTTTCAAACAGAAACTGTAAATGTCCCTGCTGAGCCCTCAGATTAGCCCTGGAATAATGTCCAACTTTTCCCCGGCTGTTTTTCTTTGCCCCAAGCAGCCCCCCGAGTGTCAGGGTTTATCCCGGTGTCTCTGGGAAGGACAGCGTGGCCAGGCTGGGCAGGCAGGATCAGCCTCTGAGCCCCTGCACGCACGACTTGGAGAGAGCACTTTGGTGAGAGCACCGTGTGTGTACAGTGTAAAGGAATGAGGATTTGGCTTTAATTACTGAGGATTATTAAGGATTTATGCCTGAGTGGTGACAGAGATGACTTGGGGCTGCGTGAGCCTTGCTGTGTCTGAGGCTGGTGGCATCCATCGTGTTCGGGTGGCGAGGAGGGGACTCTGCTCCTTCTAAATGTGGCCGAGGCAGCGCCTAACAGGGGATCCCTGTGAGAAAGAGCTGCCGGTGCCAGAGCCGGGCGAGCTGCCCCGGCAGGGCAGGGGAACCGAGCCCCGCGTGGCTTTTCTGCGGGGCAGCGATAAAACCTGGGGCTCCACAGCTCTACGGTGCCATCCAGACGCTGTAAAGGCCTGATCCTGCCATCCTCCCCATACGAGTCCAGTCACTCTAGCAGGTCCCCTGGGTAGGGAGGGAAGGGTTGTAGGGCAAGGGCAGAGTTGGTGCCCTGGGGCAGACTGCGGGTACATGTTTGCAGGGCTCTATCCGCTCCCGCGGTGAGCAAGCACGGCGTAAACAAGTCTCAAAGGATCCCGAGCTCCCCAGGGAGGAATTCCCTCACATGGATCGGCCGCACAGCAGAGTACTGACTTCAGGGATGTCCTTAATTCCGCAGCATCCCTGTGGGCAGCGCAGGGGACCCGGCCAGAGCAGCGCGATTGCCAAAGCACGGGAAAGCAGAGGGCTCGGACCCGAGGCCGTTTGCATTAAGTTTAAATTTTATTTTATTAATTTTTTTTTAGCTATTCAGTTTTAAATACGTGGTGTGGCGCGCTCGGTCCCTCGGGAAGTGGTCATGCAGATCTGAGGTAGAAAACCCGGCACAGGAGTGTTCCCAAATGCACCTCTAGGTAGTTTCACCGCAGCCACACGTCGGTCAGGCAGCGGACAGGGAGAGGGGGTCGGGGCTCTATTTACAACAGCAAACGAATCGAGCCGTTCCAGTCCGGCCCGGCAGGGCAGGAGCCGCCGATCGCTGCTGGCAGCGGGAAGGAGCAACGATTACTGCAAATGCGGGAAGGGGACAGGGGGAAAGAGCCCGGCTGGTCCCCGCTGCCGACGGGGCGGGCGGGACCCGAGCCCGCAAAGCGCTCTCGCCTCTCTCCCGGGGAGCATCTGTCCGGGCGGGGGGCAGCCGGGCCGGCTCCCCGCATCCTGCGCCTGCATGGGCTCCGGGGCCGGGCTGGGCTCTCTCCGACATTGCACATGGAGGGGCGGGCGGGGAGCGCCGTCGGGGCGGCGGGGCAGCTCTTAGGGGTTCAGTTCCAGAGCCCAGACCTGCTGGGGCCAACCCGTCCGGCCCTTCAGCTTCTTCTCGCCGTGACCCAGAGGCTGCGAGTAGACCTCGGGCTGCTGCGGGAGAGGAGACGGGGAGAGGAGGGAGAAAGGAGCGGTCAGGAGCGGAGCGGGGTCCCGGGCCGCCCGCCCCTTGGCCGGCTGCAGGGCTACAGCCGGGCCCCTCAACTCCGAGAGGCTTTGCCAGCCCGAGCACAAAGAGGGGCTTTAGGGGTCCCCACCCTGCCACCCGCCCGCTGCAGCATAGGGAGAAGCGGCCGCCCTTGCTCCGAAAGGTTCCTGTCCCCGTGCATCCTGGGAGAGCGCCCGAGAGAGGTGAAGAACAGACCGGGGGAGGCTCCGCCGCGGCCAGTCCCGATCCCGGGGGCTGATCCTCGCGGAAAGTGCTCGGAAGACTATCCGGCCCGTCGGGAGCCCTCCGGACAGGTCGAGAGGGCTATTCTCCGCCGAGTTTCCCTCCACAGATTTTATTAATATTATTATTATTATTATTATCATTAGCATTAACATTAACATTAACATTAGCATTATTGGCATTATTAGCATTATTAGCATCATTAATAATAATAATAATAATAATAATAGTACGCTGGGGAAAAAAGAAAAAAAAGGCTCCAGCAAGGCCAGGAGAGTTTGGAGGTTTTTTCCCCCACAACCCCGGGTTTTTTTCCCGCCCGCTGCCGGCCCAAGGAGAGCAGGGACGCGGGTCCCGATCCGCCTCTTACCGTCTCCCTTTTCCTCTTGTTCTCCCTGCCGTCCGCCTTCTTGAGTTCGGCTTTGAAGCCCTCGGTGTCCCCGGGCTGGCTGTCCTTGGCCAGCACCTCCATCAGGTAGGCGATGTAGCTGGTGGCCAGGCGCAGGGTCTTGATCTTGGAGAGCTTGGTGTCGGCGGGCACGTTGGGGATGCACTCGCGGAGCTCGGCGAAGGCGCTGTTGATGCTCTCCGTCCTCCGCCGCTCCTTCTTGGGTCCCCCGACACCTTTTCGCCGTCCCAGGCGGCCGCTGAGAGCCTCCAGCCGCCCCGGGCCGGCCGGGCCGTACTCGGCGGGGCCGTAGTTAGGGCTCTGCCCGGCGAGCTCGGGTGTCCCCTCGGCCGGGTTGAGCACCCAGCCAGGGAAGTAGGCACGCTCCTGGTGGCACCGCGCCGCCGGCCCGAAGAGGAAAGGGTCGTGCAGCATGTGGTGGTGATGGTGGTGGTGGTGGTGATGCTGGTAGCCCCCCACGAGGTTCATGATCCGCTCCGCTGGCCCCGGGGGCCGCTCAGCAGCGCTCCATGGCCGGGCGGGAGGCGCTCCCCGCCGGGCGGGCGCGGCGGGCTGCGGGAGCGCGGCTCCTGCCGGGGTGCGGTGGCGGAGGCGGCTGTGGGCTTTGGGGTGGGGCGGTCGGGATTTGAGGTTTTGGGTTTGTTGTTTGGGGTTTTTTTTAACCCCTTCTGGAGCCTCCCGACCCTGCCTTTATATAGGGCCGCGGCCCCCCCGCCGTGGAGCCAATGGGCAGGGGAGGATGCGCGGGGGCCCCGGGGGGAGCGGGGCGGCGGAGGGGGCGTGCGCCGCTCTCCGGGCTCGGGGCTTTGGGCTCACACCTCCGCCGCTTGCCCTCGGTCCCGCCCGCTCCTTGCTTTCAGGGAGAAGGGGTCAGGAGTACCCGAGGGGCACCCCAGCCCCCGTCCCGGAGCGCTTCGATCCCCGCTGCCTCCCCTCTGCCGGGGTGGGGGTGCCCGAGCCCCCGAGAGCCGCCTCGCCCGGCCGGGGAGCGAGAGGCGGCAGCGGGGCGGGGGAGCCGCGGGTGTCCGGACCCCCGACGGCCAAGCCGGACCCCCGATGGCCGAGCCGGGCCGTGTGCGCGCTCCGGGGCCGCAGTGACCCGGGCACTTTGTGCTTCCCAAGCGCCGAGTCCCCGCGGGGCAGCCTCGGGTCCGTGGGAGCGCAGCGCGGGGAGGCGGCGGGGCCGGGCGGGGGGCTCGGGGCCGCCTCTGGAGCCGGGGAACCCGCGGGATGGGGAGACGAGGGGACGAAGGCATCGGAGTGAGCCCGGGCTGGGCACCCCTGGAGCTGGGGGTGGCAGGGATGGGCTGTGGGCTCCCTCTCTGCACATGAGGCTCCTGGCCCACGCCTGCTCCATGTGTTGCACAACTGCACACAGATGTGCATTGCACGCGTGTACAGCACACGCCCACGCTGGGCAGTGCACGCTGCACAAATCCACACTGCCCACGCTGGCTACGCCTCACAATGCTGCTCACACCAATACACTGCACACAGTGCCCACAGGCACCACAAAATGCAGCATTCACCACACAGCTCTGTGCTCTACACACACACCACAAACATGTTACACATTCACCCATAAACAGCAGCAGCACGGATGTGCTACACACACAGTGCCACTGTAAATATGTTACATACACACGTGTGGCACACACACACACCTATCACACGCATGGCTTGCGTGTGTGCAGCACTCCAATGCACAGACAGTGCACAGATACATAAATATATAAAAATGATACTATCTATGCACACAAATTTACAACAGGGAGGTGGGAACCTGCCCTGCATTTCTCTGTCTCAGCCAGGCCACAAAACGTCTGGGGGAACCCACTGGTGTTGGGATCTTGTTCTTCACCACAGCCCCAAACCCAAGCGCAGCACGGGGCCCTGGAGTGGACAGCACATCCTGCTCACCTCTGCACCCACGGGAGACAGATCCCAGGAGGATGTCTCCCAGAGCCCGGGCTTCACCCCCAGCCCTGTTGGGTGGCACTGGGGCCGATACCTGCTCTCGCCCCAGTGACTCCCGGTGAGGACAGGCTGGGCACGGCCGTGGCGATCACAGCACGGCGGGGCAGGAAGGGGCTTTGGGCCCAAGGTATGTTAGCGATTAACGGCGCTTTCCAGCGATTCATCTTGCAGCGGAGGGTGGAAACGTTGGAGGGTTGTTTGCAGGCGCTTGTATTAATCATCCGGGCTAACACACCATTAACGTCCTCCTGCATTTTAAAGATGACAAATTTTATTTGACTTCTCTCAATCACGGTTCCCGGGCGGATTCGGGAGCCACTTAAATGCCTCGGATTTTCCATCGTTAGCTGTTACAAGGCGAGTCGCAGAGGCAGGAGGCTGGGGGGGCCGGGGCAGGGTGCGAGCAGGTCTCCGGTTCTGCCGGGCCCCGGCGGCTGGGGGGGAGCGGCCGTGCCGGATCTGCCCAGCTTTGTTCCCCCCTGCTTTGTTCTCAGCTGCTGCAAAGACCCCCCTTCCCCACCCCCTTTAAACGAGCGCCCTGCAAACATTTGCTAGTGATTACTCTCCGCTTGGAGTCAGGCCTTGGGTAGGGCGTCGTGTCCCCGATTTCCTTCCAAACAGCCGTGGATGGGTGGGATCCCCGAGCCTGGCTCGGAGCTGGTGGGAGCCAGTGCCCACCCGGGAGAAGTTCAGGGGTCCCACTTCGTGCCTCACCCCCCTATGCTGGCAGAGCATCACCTGTGGAGCTCTGCTCCCTCTTACAAACTAGTCAGGCTCCTCACTGAACTTCTCCCCAGTCCTGCAAACTGCCAGGTTAGAGTCCATGCCAATGAACCCCATCTCTAGAAACACCCCCCAAAAATACTCCATTCATCCCCATATCCCTGCATTGCACAGGCACAGCCACATCCAGCTGGGAGCTGTCGCCCTGAGCCGTGCACCAGAGTCACCTCCAGCCTCCAGCTGCCGAGCCAGGTAAGTCCAGCCCAAGCCCGGGCATTATCTTGCTTAATCCACCCCCTGATGGAGGTCCCTGGACCCTGCGGAGATTGGAAGCACTCAGCTGAGCAAATAGTGGGACCAGAGGGTTGATTTTCCTTTGGAAAATCATTCTGATCTTTGGTGTTTTAATAAAATAATAAAACCAGAGCCCTTTTCATGCCGACACCTTCTAAATCAAACCAGACTGCCTTTGTCATGGCGTCCAAATTTAGCACTTCTCAAACTTTTGGTGAGTTTCTTTAATTTCACATCTCCCCACTCGCATGGGGGAGAAAACGCCGAGCAGTTTGGATTAGGCGATTTATGGCTGGCATGGCAGGAAGAACCATGTTTCTCTCCACCTGTTTTCCTTCAAATCTTTCCCAGAGAAAGATTTCCTGCCCTCACGGCCAGGCAACGGTGAAGGGGCCAATGCTGCATGTCGGGAGTGAGGTTATCCCAGGTCTCTGTGAACCCCAGCACCCCAAAGCCAGCAGGAGCCACCGAGCTCTGCATCCATCCCCATTTCTGGGACGGGAGCTGAGGTTTTGGCCCCAGCCCCTCAGCCACCTCCTTATCAGCGCCCAGCGAGCGGCAGCCCCGGGTGTCCTGTGACTTTGACGCCAGCTCTGCTCCCCCCCTCCGGCTCCCTTATCTAAATAGGAGCGTAAATCAGGGCCTTGGCAGATGCCCTGGCAGGACAGGGACTCCATAAAAAGGGGCTCTGCTCCAGCTCTGTTTACATTGCAGCCCCGTAAAATATTCCCCTTGTCTTCCTTGTTAGCGTCTCCCTGCAGCATCCCGGCACCCTCCTGCACCCACATCCCCCCGCCCCAAGCTCCACTGCAGCCCCAGGGTGCTGCCAGGAGGGTGCCAGCCCTGTCATCCCACAGCCCCACACCGTGTCCCCCATCAGGGTATGCCCAGGGTGCCTCCTCACTCGGCCACTGCCTTCGATCCCCTCCTCAGCCACTGCAGGCGCAGAGCAGGGCTGAGCCAGCTCCCCTGGGCAGCTGGGTTGTGTCTAAAGGTGCCCCTGGGTATTTATAGCACTTGCCTGAAATAATGCAATAATAATCACTCAGCACCTTCCTAACAGTTCAGCTCTCAGAGGCCTGGGGGGACGGTGGCAAAAACCCTTGGGAAACTGAGGCACAAGCAGAGTCTGCCTCAAGGAGAGCTGCAGAGAGCTGCTCTGGGGGATTGTTCTTCTCCTGGCGATGTGAGGAGTGAGAGAACCTGCAGAAGTGAATGAAATCAAGTCAGTTTGATCAGCAATGAGCTCAGCCCTGGGGTCACAGCCAAGGCTGGGCTGCAGAAGCCCACTCAGGGCATCCCTTCGCCCCAGCAGGGTTTGCCACGCGTGTCCTGCTGCACCAGGATGGGTCTCCTAGGGCTGGGGGGTGCTGGGGTGCAGCAGAGCTCAGGCTGGCTGGTGCCTGTGCTCTCCTGTGCCCATGAACTGCCTGAGACCCCCAGACCACATCACTGGGCTGCTTGATCCCACAGCAGCATCACAGGAGCAGCTGCCAGCGAGGTTCAGCCTGCCAAAGCCCCATGGAAGGAGCAGGAGGAATTGGGTTGAACACAGTTCCTGTTCTCAGCAGCAACCCGCAGCATCTTCTCTGTCACACTGACACATCACCCCTATGGTGACACACAGGATGGCTGCAACCACTGCCCCTCAAGAAATACCATCTATTTATGGCCGAACAGCCACTGTCTTGCGTGGATAAATCAAAAGGAAAACAAAGCTTTACGGAAAAAAGTATTAAATTTTCCATGTGCTCCTGAAGGGCTGGGCCAGGCACTCGCTGTTTATTTTTTGGGCTCTCTCTTTGCTAGTACTGTAAGTGACATTGTGTTTACAAAAGTTTTTATGTCATCAGAGCAAAGTCACAGCTCAGCTTCCTCTCCTGTGTATTTTATGTAGATGGATGTGTCTGTGAGGAACATTCAAACTAAACAGAGAGCTGGTTTATAGGAAAATGTATTTATTTGAAAAATCGTAACTCACAATTTCGGCAAAACCGGGCTCCACATTTATTGCCGCTAATGGGGTGTGGCGGCCATAAATTAACCTGGAAAATTGCTGTGGCCATTTCAACAATGGCTCATTGTGCTGATGGAGCAGCAGCTCCCCAAAGACGGCTCATGTCAATTTGCAATTAGGTTTGGATCCAAACAATAGGTAAAGGGAAGGTAACAGCAGCCTTGCTGCTGGAACCAGCCCCAAAATCATTGCTCCAGACTGGCATGGGTGCCCTGAGTCTCACTTAAAACAGAGCTGTTCCCTCATCTGATTGCCACGGAAATCAGTGGAAGGAGGCTCTACCTGCCACAAGGGGAATTTCTATTTATATTACATTACCTGTCATAGACACATAATTGGAGATGACAGAAAAACCCAGTCCATGAACTTTGACTGGCAGCCCAGGTGAGCCACGTGCATGGAGATCCGGTCCAGTTGCCCCCTGCTTGACCTTTCTTCTTGAAGGAAATTTTTCATTGAAGCAGGAGTGATGCTCCTATCCTAAAATCTCTTCTTTCCCCACCTAGATTCCATGCTGAGACAGACACTGGTCCCCAAAGCCTTGAGGCTGGTTGCTGACCTCAGGGTAGAAGCTGCCACTGTCATTCTACCGTCCTTGATCCCCTGGCTTGGGGCAGGGTTTGGCTGCTGACTCGTGGTGGCAGCTCTCCACTCGCGGGGAGTAGTGGAGAAGAGCTCCCAGATGATTCAGGTTCCTGACGAAAACCAGTGCCTTTCTCTCCTCGAACCACTTTCCACTCCTGAAGCAAATTTACAAGGGCTCTAAAATGTCCTGCTCCAGGGCATCAGCCAACTGCTAATGGCTGGGGATTGGGAAAGACATTTCCTCTGCTGAGAAGGATTGCATAAGCGCTTATTAAGGCAGCTCCTGGCGTCTTCGTCAAAAGCATCTGGTTTGGGGCATAGCTGGAGACAAACTGCTGGGGCTGGATGGGTAGAGCTGGGCTCGCTGATCCCAACTTTTCCCTTGGTGAGGCATGAGGGCAGGTTTGGGTCATCTCCTGTGTGCTGGTGGGGAAGAGGAAAGGGACTGGGTCATGACATGAGACGTGTCCTCCTTCTCCTCCTGCTCTCATCTCATCCTGGAGGTGCCGCTTTGGAGACTTCTCTTCATGCCCCTTCCAACTCCTGGAGCTCGGGGCCTTCCAACCCCAGGTGCCATGATGTCTCATGTGCATAAGGGATTTCCCTGGTCCTTGTCACACTGCCAGCCCACATTCCTTGGAAGAGAGCCTTCCCTCCTGTCCCAAAGCTACTGTGCCTGGCACAGGGCCTTGCCTGGCTTGGTGGGTGAGCTCCTGTTCTGTGTCTGTGTGACATCGCAGGTAAATGGCTTTGTGGTGGGAAAAGGCTGCTGAGAGTGGTCCAGACAACCAAAATTGGTTGGGATGCTTTTAACAGGGCTCTGCTGTGTCACAGGCTCAGTGTGATGTGCTGGCACTGCAGAGCAGCCAGAGCCAGGGAACAGCATGCTGTCCATGTTTCCCTGTGGTGGGACCATGTCCTGGTATCCCTACTTCCCACTTCCCTCTGTGTGGATCCACATGGGGTTTTTAAATAATTTTCTCTCTAAGATTTTCAGGGCAGCTCCAGTTCCCATCACACAGTGCCTCGTGCCAGGTCTGGCTATGCCTTCCCAACTGTGCCAGGGCAGAAGGATGAGGACAATTAGTGGTGCCTTATTATCCTGGTAATAATCAGCTCTCAAAATTTCAGGTTTTCTCTCTGCTCAGGTGCTGGGGTTAGTACTCACTTCCATGGGAGCAGAGGGACTGATTTTCGCTTGGTTCTCCCCACTGCATCCCAAGATGTCTGTGCAGCTGCTGGGCTGGCCATTACAGCAAGACTCTCAAGATGGGTTTTCCAAAATTGGGTTTCTTGCAGACAGAGATGGTTTTAAGAATTAACAAGCATCTGTTAATACTTTTTTGCAACTGAAAATTATTTGGGAGTTGGGGGTTTTAAATAATTTTAGTGCTTTTTCCCACCCTTTTTTCCCCTGTTTTATAAATGGGAGGGGGAAGAAGCCTCCCTGGGGCTCATTATTCCCCATCCCAAACTGGGATCCAGCACCCAGCATGGCTGTGCTGCTGCTTTCATAGGCACGGGGGGAGGTGGGGGTATTTTGGGGCAAAAAGGGCACAGAGACACTGAGTGTCCTTTTGTCACTATGGTCCATGGTGTCACCATGGATGTTGTACCTCCTCACTTTCAGGGAGTCACAGGATGCTGTAAAAAATGAATCCAGACCTCCAAAGAATAACGCTTTTATTGTATATCAATATATACAGTAAATATGTGACTCCTCCTAACATGTTCTGGAGAAAAAAAACTGTCTGAAATGGAGCTTATTGGAAGGAAGTAAATTGCTCCCATAAAAATGCTGATCCCTCCCTACTTCTCAAAACTGAAACAAAATCATTTGCTGTGAGCTGAAGACATTTCTTCTTTTGGCTCCTGGTTTTCCAAGAAGAGCAGGGAACATGAAGGGAAAACAAGCCTTCCCCATTAAAACACGCTTAAGCGAAACTCCAGTTTTCTCTTAAACTTTGCTTGGAAACATTTGGAGCAGCTTCGTGCGAACCAGTTCTGCTCTTTGAAAGGCCATTAAAATAAAAAACACCCAACCCAAAATAGCCATCTCTGCAAGAAGCATCTTGTTTGGACAAAAGCGGTTTGTTTTACACCGTGAATCCAAACACTCCTGGGGAAACATTGTGAAATGCGCCGCGCTGGCGGTGCAGCGGCTCCAGGGATGTTCTGTGGGACACGGACAAAGCTGGTGGGTGCTGGCAAGGTGACGGTCACCACCAGCACTTCACTGCTGATTATCCCAGCTGCTGGAGTATTTCTGACTTCAGCACAGAGCATTTTCCATCAGGGTGAAGGCTTACGGGGTGAGTTCTGGCAGGGGGGGATTTTGGACCAGTGTTCAGCCCCACTCTGCTCTTGCCCCAGAGCTCCTGTGGCCTCCCTAAAGGGCTCATCGTATGCAGGAGCTGAGAACACTCACCCTGGGACAAACAAAAACCATTCTCTAACAAGACGTTAAAGTCCTTCCTAAACTTATTTTTTAAAACATATTCCATATTATACTTAGAGTACAAAAAAAAAATAGTAATTCCTAAGCCGGCAATATACACACCAGCAATCCTGATACAGTATTTATACATATATATAAATAAAAGAATATACTTGCATATATAAATCAATATTTTAATATATAAAAATAAAATAAATGTCAGTACAAATATAATTAGGATTGTAGTTGAAAATACAAGGAAATATATATAGTGTGTGTATGTGCGTGTGCATATATGTGTGTATATATGTGTATATGCATATATATATGTGTGTATATATATATATAAAAATAAGTTAAATAAATAAATAAATAAATAAATAAATAAATATATGGTACTATATGGTGCTGTTTTTTCTGCTAGTGGTATTAGACAGTGTTTTAGGCACAAATATTTCTATCCCAGGGTCTTGGGCAGTGAAGTTTTGCCAGGCAGCTGCCCCTCCTGTGCAACAAGCCCAGCCTGGTGAAGCCGTGCCGAGAGCCCAACAGCCATGGAATTAGAGAGAAGTTGTTACTCATGGATTTGCATGAACCTGTCCGTTTATGAGGGGAGCTGGGATCCTCTGGATGAGCACTCCTCCTCACTGTGCCTCTCCCAGAGGAAGCTGGCTCAGCCTCATCTGCTCGATGTGATGCAGAAATTGTGGGGCGGAGGGTGGTGAGCCCCCAGTGCTGTGTCCTCCCACCCCAAGAGGGGAGAAGAGGCTACACCACTGTGAAATGGCAGTTTTAGAGGGTGGTGGTTGTTTTCTTGGGCCGAAAGGACAAGAAACATCATGTCTGAAGATGACAGGCTCGATTTGCTGTGTCATTAACCAGAGACGAAACTCTAGATGGGCTGGGTCTCCTGTGAGCCGCATACTGCTCCCTGCGCCGCTGCTGAGCTCTGATTCTGCCAGATAAAGGCCTTTGAGGGTGCATTTCTCTTGCTCAGACCTTGTTTTAATTCCGTGGATGCTATTATGCAGTGCATGGATGAGGAAGTTGTTTCTCCCCTCTCCCACATGCATCTGTAGTGGATGAATGCACCCCACAAAATTCACCAGCTCCCCAACACACGTGTGCTCCCCTGGGTATTTGCAGGGGCTTCAAATAAGCACAAAGCATAACCCTCCTTCTCACGAGGAAAAAAACCCTCATTTCCAACCTTCCACAGGCTTGAGATCTCACGGATATAAGCCCTGGGAGCAGTGTGGTGACGCTGACGTGAGGTGCAAGGGGGCAGCAGGATTGGGGAGCCCTACAAAAGCTCCATAACCACCCATCTCTCAGTCCTGGCTCTGCTTACAAACCCCATTCCAGGTTAAAAGCAGCTGCTGAGACCCAAATGTGGTGGATGAGGAGAGCAGCCACCAGCCAGGTGAGCTGGGCTGCGACATTCGGCCGCGCCAGGGGCTCTGCTGTGCTTGTGGCCACCATCTCCTAAACACAAAGCACTTTTTTGATGAACACGGGCGCTCTGGGCTCTGATCAGCTCCTGCCTCTGCAAGCAGAGAGCTGGAGGCGACAGGGCTCACATGGAGCTCGCTGGAAAGGAGCAGTGGAGCCGAGTGCCGCCTGCCCGCGCCGCGTGAGCGGCTTAGAGCACAGTAGGAAAAAATACCGCAATAGGCAAAGCATCTCCCATTTGCCCCTAAGCTCTGGCTCTTCCTGTGCTGATAACAAGCCCAGTAAATCTCCCTACAGCAGTGAGACTTTTTTTCCCCTCTCCTTCCCTCGCAGTCTTGTCAGACAGCGCTGGCTGCGGGAGCTGCAGTGGGGCCACCCTCCTTACCCCTCTGTGGGGAACTATCCCAAAGCATGCAGCCCCCCGAGCATCCCAGCAGGTTCCAGAGGCTCCGAGCCCTGCCCTGAGGTGCGGGAAGGAGCTGGGTGCAGGCAGGAGCTGTCTCCTCTCTAATTGCCCCTGGAGCCCTATGGCTGAGCCACTCGCTGCTATCTCAGGCCATCACAGCTGGTGCTGGGCTGACTCAGGGGAGATGCAGACTGATACAGACCCTCTGTCCGACTGACAGGGGTGCAGGGCAAGAATGGAGAAAGGAAACCTGGAATATACATGTCCAAAACCTCCCTGGCCTTAGCGCTCCGGCTGAAAGAGGGAGCTTAGGGAGGGAGCAGATTGCCATCAGCAGTTTGGTGCTCAGCCCCGGGCTGGATGAGCCCCAGTCAGTTGTCAGATGTAGCTCCTGACCTGCGAGAGTTTGAGCCTGCCCAAAACCAGACAGAAAGAGCATTGCTGCTCTGAAAAAGCAGCTCAGCATGTGCTTGGCAGCAGGATGGGGTTTACTCAATTTAGGAGTTGTGGTGGGACACAGGGCTCATCATTTCCCTTGCAGCAGATGGCCATAGAGCTGCCTCCCAATTTCTCTTTTTATGGCTGAGGGCCAGGACCTCTTTTTGGTCCCACCACGCTGCTGTTCCCTCCCCACAGCCAGGACCCTGCCACCAAACTGCCACCAGTAAATGCCACCACACCAGGGCTCAGCTGCTGCCCTGTTGGGACCTTCCTCCCTTGTGCATCAACAAACTCTGTTCATTTTCCTCTTCCTCTCTTGAATTCCTCATAAATTTCCCGCCGCCAGCTCCACCAGCGCCATGTTCCCATTAAACCTTGCAGGCTGATTGCATCTGTCAGTGTCACTGTCTGGGGCTGGAATGTGTCACCCTGCTCCAGAGGAGTCGTGTATTCAGCCGTGCCAGAGCATTTCAGGACAAGGCACTGGGTTAGATCACGGTGGGACAGTTTTCCTGCAGTGGCAAGCGCCGATCCATCTCACGGAGCAGGAGGAAAGCACTGCCGCTGGATTCTTTCCTATTTATTTTTCCTAAACAGAGGGCTGAGAAGTGCAAGAGTCACCTACCAGCAGGATCCTGCACTTTGCTGGAGCGTCCTCAAGAAAGGGTGTTTGCTTTAGAAAGTCTCCAAACCCCGTGAGTCTAGAACAGATATTTTTTTCCACTGTCCCTGTCATGTCTCACTGCTGTGGTCCAGACTTTTTGGGTGCCTGGTATGTGGCCCCAGAGCTAAATGTTTTTTGGGGTCCCTGCAGTGTGGTAGCAAGGCTTGTAGGGTCTGGGATGTCCACGGGGGTGGAGCAAGCAGGTACAATCATGTCCCAGCACCTCCCTGTGTCCCTGCAGGCAGGGGGGACAGGGAAACTCTGGTGGTGACAGTGCAGTGACAGCGGGGAGCAGCCAGCTACACACCACACACCACACACAGCAGGTCCCTAATGCTGAGGAGGGGGATATCTTGAGATATTATACGTGATAATCAGACATTCACGGTTAAAACATAAATGAAATTATGCTTCTGCTCTCATTATCCATGTAAGTGTGCGGCCCATGTGCTGGGAAATACTTCATCCTGACCTTCAGGAACTTCATCCCCTGCCCCTGCCTGGGGAGATCTCATCACCGTAATGGAAGAGATGTGTGTTTGGCTGGGGCACGGAGTGAGATGAGGAGATGAAGGGACAGCAGGTAACCTCGAGGACAGCCACCCTTGTGCAGCAGCTGGGCAGCAGGAGCCAGTTATTCCCGGCAGGGCTATGGACACAACTGCCTTCCTTTGGGACACAGATGCTTGGATGGTTCCGTGCCACTGGTAACAGGTTTCCACTGCTTTTCCCTGGCTACCTGTGCTGGTGTCCTCCAAGGGGGGCTCGGATGCTCTGGGAAGCTCCTCTCCCCAGGGTGCTGCCCGCTGACCTGCGTATGGGGAGGGTGGAAGAGACAGTCAGTCTGTGTTGCTTTGTTTATAAGAACATATTTGCAGTGATTGATGTCTGAGCTGGGGAAGTATGCTTGCAAGTGAGACTTTAAAACATGAATCAAACAATGTTTGGAATATGTATGCTGCTCTGTCAAACATTTCTCG
This sequence comes from Acanthornis magna, assembly GCA_036785705.1. Lineage (NCBI taxonomy): Eukaryota > Metazoa > Chordata > Aves > Passeriformes > Acanthizidae > Acanthornis > Acanthornis magna. Next base: position 6,813,055 of record JAWUZG010000092.1, read on the forward strand.
GCGTTTGGAGTCTGCAGAGCCTGCATGTCCAGAGGTAGCGGTGCCTGCGCAGAGGTGTCTGCAGGGAAAGCATCCACCCCAGTGCGAGGGTGAGTGTGGGCATCCTTCAGCCTCAGCATCACCTCTCCACCCCAGGAAGCTGCTGGGAACAGTTCAGGGTTTGCACCCGTGGCCACTCTGAGCAGGGGTGCATGTGGAGGTGTCCCATTAAGCACCATCCATCACGGGACATTCCTTTTCGCGACGCTCCTTACTACCAAATTGTCCCTTGGGCTTGCTGAGGAATGAAAGCGGCCCTGGAGGACAGAGTCAGCTTTCAGGCTTCCTTCCCCTCCAGATAACCCGACTGCCCGCGGAGAGAAGAAAGGTCTGGAAGGGGCGGGCCGTATCCAGATGTTCACTAAGTGCATTAAGACCCTCAGCCAGAGGAGCACATGCTTCAGGTTAAGCCCCTGAGCAGTCCCAGCTGCAGCAGTATTAATAAAGTCTTCACTTAATCGCTTACTGAATGCTCTCCCTGATAAGGGCCGGGGTAGTTTATAGTGGACAGGGACTCTTCTCAGGGTTCCTCTTTGCGTGTTCTGCTTGGGAAGTCCTGTATAGGCATCCCTCCACGCTGGCATCCCTGCTGCCATGCCAGCTCCTTTGCCTGTGGAGCCGTGTGGGTTTCCCAGTTAAGAGAGCTGCCTGCGCCATAATGCAGGGATTGCAGATCTGGTCCCATATTTTCTGGGGCTCTGCTTTCTCTTCCATCCATAGGGATGTTCCACTTTCCATTGCCCATGGAGTGGGGCTGGGCATGGCTCGTCTCAGCACAACCAGCTGTTGAAACCACTGCCAGCTGCTGGAAGAGCTCTGTCCCAGCTGCTTCATCCCACTTTCTCCAGGTCCCTTGTCCTCCTGGCCCTGAAATGGCCCTGGGCCACCACCTCACCCCACACAGAGGATCCAGCCATTCCGGGTGGGGTGGGTGACAGGCTCGGGAACTTGCACACATGGCCTGATGGCACCAGGTGATGTGTCATGCTCAGAGAAACATCCTCACCCCAATCAGCTGTCCTGGGGGGCTGATACCCAGGGTGATGCCAAGCCCACCTTTCCTGGGAGAGGGATTGGTTGGGAACAGCCTGAGAGGAGCGGGTGCCAGCTGGCTGCCATTCACTGCCCATAAATGATGTATCCAGGGGCATTTGGAACAGAGAGGGACACCAGAAACTGGGCATCCCTCCAAGATGGGCAGACCTTCCTCCTCCGGGCTCTCTGCCCACTGCTGCCCATGGGGACAGCAGGTCTGCCTGTCTCATTCCCCCTCCCAGCCATTATTTATTTATTTACTTTCCCCAGGAATCCCATGAAAACCATTAGAAAGTCTCCTGCTCCTCCACCCAGGCACGCCCTTGTGCGAAGTCTCTCTAACTGCGTGCATGGAAAACACATCCCATGAGCAGATCCCCTTCTCACGGGTCCGCTGTCATTGCCTTTTAGCACAAGGGAGATTTATTCACTCCACGGGTATTTTTAAAAGGCATTTTTTTTATAGCTGGGCTTCTCCTACTTAGGGGAGATTAGGAGATCGTATTTCATGACTTCTTGTGGATCCCCTTTCGGAGGCTCTAATGAACTATGGATGAGTGACCATGGTAATCCAGTCTGTGCAGGAGCTCATTAAAGTCACCAAGGCCGTTATAATAACTGGCTACATCTGATCACGTTACTTCTTTAAATCGCTGATTCCACTGGTATATGAGAGCCTGCTCCTAGCCCAGCACGGGCAGCAGGAGCCTTGCTCTGGGTTTGCACCTCGTGTACTGCTAACGAGGCACAATTTGATTAACTCGCATTGCAGAGAGGTCATGGGATTTCCCTTCACTGTTTTGTTCATCCAACCCCAGCCAGAGCAGGCAGTGTCCCATCCTGCTGGAAGCAGGTGGATGGTACAAAGAAAGGATCCAGCGATTTCTCGGTTATAAACTGAATTCTGGGAGAGGGCTGTCAAGTGATTTTCTGGGGTCACATCCAGCCTGTGCCTGACATGGCACCAGGGGAAGTGATGCTTTCAGCTCCATGCCTTGTGAAGAGCAGCGTGGAGCAGCTCCTGGCTGTCCTGAGTGGCAGCTGCCTGCTGCCAGCCCTGCTCCTGTGCTTGCCACCGTAGCCCATGGCACCCCCACAGCGGCAGGACCCACAGCCCCAGAGCTGCGGGATGGATCCCACCCCAGAGTCCCAGTAAAACGGAGCCCAGCACTGCAGTAAAACAGGCTGCAGCCCCTCTGGCAGCGGGGTTTGCCCTCCTGCCCCACACCGGGGTGGTGGTCCTGACCCCTGCCTATATCCCTTCCTTACTGAAAGCAGACACAGGCAGCCCAGCAAATACCCAGAGGGGTGGGGAAGAAAGAAAAAAAAAAAAAAAAGCCAGATCCATCTGCAAAAACCCAGGCAGAAATGTTTCTTTGTCTTGGGAAGTGTCAGCAAAAGAAATTCCCTTTGAGGGTAGGCTTGTGTTTGGAAGACTTCAAACCCCTGATCTGGACAATAACAGCTTCTGTCTGAGGGAATCGGGGCCGCGAGGTGCCGGCCAAGCCTGCGGTGTTGGAGCTTCGGACAGCAATTAGGGCTCTGGTGCTGATAAGGGCGCAGAGCTCAGGCACCTTGGGCTCTGCTCATGCCAGAGCAGTGAGTGTGCATCAGGCCCGGGTGCGCAGGGCTCTGGCAGCGCAGAGGCACCGGGGGATGTAAACAAACCCGGCCAGGGCTCTCCATCCATCCATCCATCCATCCATCCATCCATCCATCCATCCATCCATCCATCGCCACTGCAGCTCGACACCGGCACCCCGCACTCAGCAAAACTGGGATGTGCTCGGCAGTCATGGCCAGCACGTCCCCACCGGCAGCATAACACCAAACCTGATTTAGTATAGGGGAAAAAGAGTGATTTTTTTTCTTGTCTCGGCCACCCATGCCGTGCCAAACCCCTGCAGCTCCCACTCAGCTGTGAGTTTGCCATAGGGTACCAACTCCCGCCAGCACATACTCCCTGACGCACAGGCACACCCAAAGGCGTTCAGGACCAAAAAATCCTAATTCCTGGGTTTTACAGCTGCTGAGAACCAAGGATCTGCCTCTGCTGCCCTCCCAGCCTGCTGGCAGCGAGCCTCAGGCTGGCAGGGGCTGGTGCCAGCGCTGTGCAGCCCCAGGCTGCAGAAGAGGAGGTTGATGCACAGGACCGCAGGCAGAGGAAGGCCGCCAGGGACTTCTGATCATCTCATTAACCGCGAGAACGGCAGAAAATAATTGCTCGTGGTTCAATGCAGTCCATCTGTGTGGGATTTTCTCAATAATAAGTGCATACGGCCTGGTTTTAATGTTTTTCAACGTTTTTTAAACTGAAACGTTTCCTAGTGCCAAAGCCCAGGCAAAAAATCAGTTCCAGCCCCGGGGGCAGTGAGGGGATTTAGAGGCACAAGTCTCAGGTTGACTTTTTAACAGGGTTCGTACAAACTATCCTGCCCATAATGCTCGTGTAATTGATGCTTTTGAATACTCCAAGGAGGCCAGGGTCCTCTGAGGCTTTGAAAGTATGTTTTACAGTACTTTCTGATGTGATATATAAAAAAACCCTGATCATGAGTCAGGCAAGCAAAGCTCTTGAGACTGACTTAAAATTATTTACATGCACACACACCCCTTTTTAAGGGATCACACTTAAATCTTTTCCTTTTTTTTTTTTTTTTTTTTTTAAGAAAAGCTGATTTTTCATGCAGAAAAATGGAACTTTAGGACTCTGGCAGTTTTGGTGTAAAGGCTGCCCCTCAGCCAGCTGCAGGGATGTAGGGAGGGCCGGACACATTGACTGGACAAGATTGGGCTGTGCCTTCCTGCAGAAGGGTTCATACCTGGAGCTGATTTATCTTATTTCCTTGCAAGATGCAATTAGAAGCTTAACTCTGGCCAAGCAGCAAGTGACTGCGAGGAATTTTGCTCATCAGCACGGATGAAGCAATGAGCTTGTTCCTTTCCAGTTTTTCCCAGTCCATGAAAGCCAAGCAGGTAACCAGAGCTTTTTCCCTGGGATAAGGGAACTTAATGGACATCTTGCAAACACACACACACTTGTTAAAGTCATCGCTATTAAAGTGGCTCTCTGACCCTGCCAAAATTCTGTCCAGTAATTTCTCCATGTGGTGAAACGCCGGGCAATTATTTATTGTGGCTTTGCTCTGCCACCTTCTCCCCAAAGAGAGAGCACGGGGGGCTTCACACTCACTGCTCAGCCCCAGCAGAAGCAGCCCCAGCAGTCATCCTCCTGGGGACCGGGGAGGGAGTGAGGAAAAACCCTCCTGGTCCCTTATCAGGCTTGTGTGCTTAATCCCTCTTTTAAGTTAGGAGTTAACTGCCTCCCTTTCCTGGGGCGTTGCTCAGGGGAGAAGAAATTCTCCCCATGAGGGTCCTGGTGGCCCCCCTGGGACCCTCCGTGCCTGGACCCCACCGTGAGGGTGCCAAAGCCCTGGCAGCAGCTGGCCCTGGCTGTCTAACCTGGCTCTTTCTGCTGGGGCTGCCTCCCTGAGACAAAGCATTCCCTGTCCCTGCTGTCCTTCCCATCCCAGAGCTCCTGTGACCATAGTAGCACCCACCCCAAGGAGTGTGGGTTCAGTGCTGCAGTCAGGGGCTATTTTGGGGAGGTTTTTTTTCCTGGGTAACCATTTGGAAGCTTGAACAGCACAGGAGTCCGAATCTGGCCCGAAGCATTTCAAATATGCCTCGCCGTGGGCTGGAGCACCGAGCCTGCCTTAAGTGGGCAAGGGATTTAGTAATCACAGCTTCCCATCGTCCTGCCAAGGGCACGGGAGCACAGCTCTGGCTGCCACAAAATGCTCTCTAGAGGCTGAATATTGCAGTTTTCCACCTCCCCCTGAAGCCCACAATGGGAAATTGGGGCTGAGCTCAAGTTTTGGCACCTGTGAGCTGTGGCTTGCAGGGTTAACCCTCCAGGGGTAATTGGTTACTTGGATGTTAACATCACTAATCGTTGTGATTAGTGATTATCCAACAGGGAGAAATAGGAAAGAGGAAAACTGTACTTTTGGGTGTCTCTGCATCACCCTCAGGGGGGGTTCTTCCAGCACAGTGGGGAAGCAGACGGTGTCTCACCAACCTCGGCTTTTTGGGAACTGACACCAAAACTGAGAGCTTCCCTTTCCCACACACTTACTAACTGTTTTGGGTTTCTCAGCTCTCCCAAAAATATATAGTGGGGAAATACGGAGATTGCGGTGCAGGAAATCTACCAAGAAGCTTCTTCTAAAGGTTGCGATGTGATTTAGGTGATCCTAATTGTACTGGTTTGATTTGGTTTTGGAGGAGACACTTTCCAGATTTCATCATTTTTTGCTGAGTCCCTTCAAATCATGGAATGTGAACTTAGGGCAGAAAGGAAACATCTCCCAGACATGGGAAACCAAGTCATGTTTTGAAATGGTGCTTGGCCTTTCTCAGCCCATATTCCAGGCATCCAGCCTGATTGGCGTTTGATTAGAATTTATTAATAATTTTGCTTATTTATTAATAATTTTGCTCCAAATTTACACTTTTTATAGTGAATATAAACTTCTCTGATATTTATTTATTGCTGATGGGCAAGGACAGTTTAGGCCATGAAGAGGAAAGGGTGGCAGTGGTTTTTTTCCCCCTGCATGGCTTTACCAAGAAGAGGGCACTCCATGAGCAGTGGTGTGTTCCAGTGGAGCCCAGGCAGCACCCAGTGGGGACACATACTGGGAGGAGGGTGATCCATCCTGGAAAGGGGTGACAGGCTGGAAATGGGTGACATATGCTGGGAAAGGTGTGATGCATGCCAGGAGGATGTGACACCCTGCAAATGGGGTGACACATACCAGGAGGGGGATGGCATACACTGGGAAGGAGGTGACACAAGCCAGGTGGTGGTGACACAGATGCTGGGGAGAGTGTGACACACACCAAGAACAGGTGACACTTGCTGGGAGGGGGGTGATGGAATCAAGAAGGGGGTGACAGACATTGAGAAGGGAGTGACACATGCCAAAAAGGACATGACGCCCATCAGGACAGCAGGGCAGGGCTGTGCATCCCAGCCCAGCAGCTCAGAGGGCACAGGGCAGCCAGGATGGCACTGGTGTGCAGCAGCATGGCCAGATCCTGTGGTGACAGGCCACCTCAGCTGTCACACACAAGGAGCAATGCCTCACAGAGCCGCTTCCCTCTGCCCGGCAGCAGTACCCACCACTGGTGCTCGAGCTGTGGCTAATGTCCTTTCACCGTGTATTATACAAATAATATAAATAACTCCTCCTCGGACTTCAAACATGCCACTTCAGATGTATGGTGGGAGATTACAGAGTTTGTTAAAGCTCAGGTCTTCAATCATCCGGGCAGTTTCGAAGCTGCTCACTAAAATACAGATCAATGCTTCAATTTTATGGGAGGCCTGTCCCATGTGACCAGACTCAAATCCCTTATTTTATGGCTTGCTTATACATTCCTGGTGAAAAACGGTTTACATTTTGGGCCCCGGGAGCTCTCCTAAATCAGCTGCCAGGTTTTTGCAGCTGGTAGTAAAGGGAAGCGCTGTCATCGGGCTGCCCGGAGGTGAACAAACGAGCCGCCAGCCACGGGACTGACAGCTAGCCCCGACCCTGCGCCAGCTCCCTGTGGCTGCTGCTGCCACAGGGACACCCATCTGGCAAGGAGACACCAGCTGGGACACCCTGGGCACCTCCCTAGAGGTGCCATTCCCACTGCAGCATCTCCGCCTGGGAGACCCCAAAGCTTCAGGGCTTTGGAGACACTCAGATGAAAGGGTTAAACCAGACTGGATGGCTGGAGAGGAGAGGGATGTTAATCCCTGGGCTCTGGGCCTGCTAATTCTTTGCTGATTCAGCTGCTGAGCAGAGCCCAGCTCCCAAGCAGGGCCTTGGCCATGTCAGCACTGGGGTGCCGATGTTCCTGCTGTCAGTGTTGGGGTGCCGATGTTCCTGCTGTCAGTGTTGGGGTGCTGATGTTCCTGCTGTCAGCACTGGGGTGCTGATGTTCTTGCTGTCAGTGTTGGGGTGCCGATGTTCCTGCTGTCAGCACTGGGGTGCTGATGTTCCTGCTGTCAGTGTTGGGGTGCCGATGTTCCTGCTGTCAGCACTGGGGTGCTGATGCTCCTGCTGTCAGTGTTGGGGTGCTGATGCTCCTGCTGTCAGTGTTGGGGTGCCGATGTTCCTGCTGTCAGCACTGGGGTGCTGATGTTCCTGCTGTCAGTGTTGGGGTGCCGATGCTCCTGCTGTCAGTGTTGGGGTGCTGATGTTCTTGCTGTCAGTGTTGGGGTGCTGATGTTCTTGCTGTCAGTGTTGGGGTGCCGATGTTCCTGCTGTCAGCACTGGGGTGCTGATGTTCCTGCTGTCAGTGTTGGGGTGCCGATGTTCCTGCTGTCAGTGTTGGGGTGCCGATGCTCCTGCTGTCAGCACTGGGGTGCTGATGCTCCTGCTGTCAGTGTTGGGGTGCCAGGGCTCAGCATCACCTGCTTTGTCCCAAGAGGCAGAGCCAAGCTCCAGCTGTCCTATCTTGAGAGCAGCACTGTGTCACAAGCAGGTTTTGCAGGGAAACTTAGGCACAGGACCTGAAAGAGTCATGATTTTATCCTCTTTCATTTTCTTGCAGCCTTCATTTTCTTCACCCTTCCCCTTCACGGGTGAGCATGAGAAAGGGGGCTGATGGGCTTGATCTGCTTGGGGACCCTGAGCGCCAGCAAGGAAAGGAGCTGCCTCCCACCATGGTGGCACAGGGACCTGCAGGAACATGGCACAGGGAGCAGAATTTGGCAGTGCACCCACATTTTTCAACTTCACTGCCACCCTCCTTTATGATCACAACAAGCTCCCACATTTCCTGCCATCCAAAATCCCTGACCTTACCACTAATGAGGTCTCCAAGCAAACCTGAAGCATTGTGGGGTGAGAGAATGGCTGAGCCCATGGGCTCACAATTTTTCCCTTCCATTGCTTCTCCCTGAGGACACTCACAGGAGCAGAAAGCCCCGTGGGGAGGTCTCACCTGTCCTGTTCCACAGCTCTCCAGCACGAGGAGGTTTGTCTCCTCGTGGGGCTACCACAGATTTACCACGCAGTAAATCTGTGATAGGATGGTTGGATGAGCTGCATCCAAAACCCACCTGGGCTGAGCTCCTCCAGTGCCTGCCCAGGTGAACTTCCATGGCGCCTTGGTGGCATCTTGAGGAAACCCAGCTCCTTTGTGCTGGCTCCTGACCCCATGGGTGCCAAGGTGCTGGTCTGCTCTGAGCATGGCGGGGCAGGATTCTCTGTCCCCTACCCTGGTGACAGCCAGTAAAATGCCAGGTGATCTTACCCCGCCCTTATTAAACAAAGCTGAATTTCCATCTTGGGGAGAGCAGACAGCATCTTCCTGCTTCCAGCTATTTAGGGGATATTTGAAGGGGTTTTTTTCCCTCTTGCAGATGGGTAGCTTCACAAGGGAAAGAAAAAGAAAAAGTAAAAAAGGTCCACATTCATCTTGCTTTGAAAATGCTGTAAATAAATCAGTTCACTTCCAGAGTAAGCTCTGCCTTCTTTTTGTGGTTGACTCCTGCCAGTGCTAATTGGAGCCAATAGGCACATCATGAGGGGAGCAACCCCCTTTACAGGTAACACTTTAGCCTGGCGAGCATGTTTACAGCCTTATTTCAAAGCCTTAAGGAGGAAGGATCTGTCATAAACCCTGGCAGCTTTTGCTGAGCAAACAGTGCTGCTAGAATAGTTAAACCCCTGGCATTTGGGTGAAAAAATACAGAAAACACGTGTGTTTCCATGCAAGCTCTGCTGCTGCGCAGAGCTGGCTTTGTGGCAGGGTAGGGCAGCCGGGGAGCCTGGCAGGTCCCAGGTGATGGAGAGCCATCTCTGGCAGGGCTTGGGGACACTGTTAGGTCTGGGTGACCCTGAGGACCCCCTGGGACCCTCACCCTGACCACTGAGGGGGATCGATATAAGCCCAATGCAAGGCTTGGGGAGACATAGTCGTTTTTACTGTCCTTGTCCTAAAATTATCCCTTCAATATTGGGGGGGCTGAAGACAGTGATCTAGAAGAAATCCACTGTTCCCAGTCAATGAAGGAGCTAGGTGTTGGTTTGTTTTTTCAAAGAAAAAAATATCTTGGGGAAACTACAGAAGTTAGTCAAGACATTTTCAGGATTACTTCTATCTGAAGAAAACAAGGAGACATTTCCTGTACTAAAGATGTCAATGAGGTTTGTAGGAAAAGCTCTGTGCAGGTGTTGATGAATGTGTGAAGGGGCCATGCTCTGGGATTGGGATGGGGGAACCAGGGCCCCCATCTGCAGCTGATGCTCCCAGTGCTGGATGCTGCATCTCTTGCTGCAGTGCCATCTGCTCAGCCATCCTCACCTCTAACACTTGGGGATAAACTAAGTGTAAATAATTAGCAATAAATCAGATCTTCCTTGCACAGCCCCCCCTGACAGTGCCCTTTGTCACCCCCCCTGCACACAGTAGCTGACGGTGCCATTTCCCACCCTCTGCAGGGTTAGGACCTCTCTGTCCCGGCAGGGCAGGGAGCAGGAGGCTGGCAGGACTCCAGCAGGGACACGGCACTGCCACAAGCCTTCCCCCAAAGATGAATGGCTGCCAGTTTTCTTAATCCAGCCACTTTGGAAAAATTGTTTGTTCTCATCCTGTTTGAAACAGCTTCAAAGTGGCTCCAGTCTAGACTGTGCCAAGATAAATTACAAACCTAAAGCACTGATATAAACCATAGGGGAAGGAGTCATTTGCTCTAATGTAATTAAAACAAGATATCATAATGTATGTAAGTATGTATATGTGCAGGGAGGCTCTCCTGGCAGGGAAGGAGCAGGATGCTGCCAGGCTGTCCCCAGCAGAGGCTGGACCATCCTCCCTGGGCTGGGGGCTTGCCCAAAAAGGGGTGGTTGAGCAGGGAGACCACGCCTCCAGCACCTGACAGCCAATCAGATCATGACAAGCACCTGTGACATCACTACAGATGCTATAAAAGGTAAAGGCACTGAGCTCTGCTGGGTGGTGGTTGGACATCATGGTCGGGGTTCGTGGTGGTCGGTCTTGTTCGTGATCCCAGTTCATGGTGGTTGGTCTTGTTCATGATCCCAGTTCACGGTGGTTGGTCATATCCATGATCTTGGTTCATGGTGGTTGGTCATGTTCATGATCCCAGTTCATGGTGGTTGGTCATGTTCATGATCCCAGTTCATGGTGGTTGGTCATATCCGTGATCCCAGTTCATGGTGGTTGGTCATGCTCATGATCCCAGTTCATGGTGGTTGGTCATATCCATGATCCCAGTTCATGGTGGTTGGTCATATCCATGATCCCAGTTCATGGTGGTTGGTCATGTTCATGATCCTGGCTCATGGTAGTTGATTACATCCATGATCTTGGTGCATGGTGGTTGGTCATGCTCATGATCCCAGTTCATGGCAGTTGATGCCACTTCTTCCTTCATCTGGAATAGGTCTAATTTGTGATGAACTAGACCAAATGAGAAGCAATTGCTCCACTTCAATTCAATGCAACTCAAGTGAAATACATGGGGATCATCTCAGCCCTTAAGTCTCCTCTCATTTACTGAAAATGAGGAAGGAGGAGAAAGAGGAAACAGAAAGAACAAGCTCTGAAATTTGGGGAAAGTAAATAAAATTGTGATAAAAAATCTAATTCTGAATCATTTTGTTGACAAAGAAAGAGTTCTTGATAATGATTACATAAATTTAAGAGACTTTTTAAAAAGTTAAAGATCAGTAATTTTTCACCATGACATGGGATATAGACAAACCTCAATGAAAGTGAGTCCTATGAAAAGAGGCAACTAAATTGTGTGTCATTTTGTTTTAATTACACTTGTAAACTATGCACAGCTAGAAGTTAACTAGTGCAAGAACACATATGTATGCAGACATGTTTGTGTGTGGACATGTGTTGCTGTACATCATCCCTCCACAGCACATTCCTGTCCTCCCCGAGGCCACGGCCTGGCTTTAACATCCCTCAGATCTCCTGTCTGGGTCTCTTTCCCCGGAGCTTACAGCAGTGGACCATTCAGACACCATCTCAGGTGTGCGATGCTTTCACCCCTGCGCTAAGCACAACACAGTTCTTTTTCCAGTCAGTCCTGGGAAAACTTCTGCCCTGCTGCCGTCCCAGGTGTGCGGAGGGGTGGGGACAGGTGGGGACAGGTGGGGACACCGCCGCGTGTGATGCCTGATGGATGCACGTGGAGTTTCGGCTCGTGCCACAAGAGGTCTCACGCATTTCATCGTGACCAGGGCAGGAATAAAATCCCGGTTAGTGCAAGCGCGAGTAACGCTCGTGGGACCTCTCAGACACAGGTGGAGTGCGGCTGTGTCTGGGCCTTTACTTTCCCTGGGAAGAGCCCTAAATCTCCCTGCTGACAGCCCGCAAGCAGAGCTCCAAAGCTGCTTTATGCCTGTCAGATGGCTGCATGTGAAAAGCGATTGTCCCTCACCACTCCTGGCAAATCGCTTGGAGTACATTTCTATAGGATGCTTAGGGAGTCTGCGGGCACAGAGAGCCCCCGGCCATGGAGCACAGCCCCACCTGGGCTGAGCTGCTGCTTTTACCCATTGTGCCCATCGCTTCGTCCCTTGCCCTGTCCCCTTTTCACCCCATTTGTCACATCCGCAGCTCCATGCAGGCAATCCGCGGTCCCCTCCCCACTCCGTGCCCATGTCCCCACCCCAGGCTGTCCCCACGCTCGCAGCACCCACGCAGGCTCTGTGACCACATAAATTTCAGCTCGGCGCTTTGAAGTCCGGGCGGAGGGGAGTTGTTGTTTTTGTTTGCGAGCCTTATCGCCGCGATGCTCCCGCCTGTCTCTCGGCGATGGCTCCGGCCTGCCGTCCGTGCAGCCCCGCTGCCAGGGACCGCCGGGCTGCCAGCGCCGCCTGATAAGGATGATGGATGGGGATGAGCTTGGCTCCACCATGGCCGGCTGCTTTCTGGGAGCCAGAGCCGGCCCAGCGCTCCCTGAGCCCGGAGGAATGCGGATTCGTGGGATGGAGAGCCAGCACGGGATGCTGAGCCCTCCACCAGCCCTGACGGTGGTGTTGGTACCATGTGTGTGCACCCCACATCAGCCAGGGTCCTGTCATATCCCCGTGCCCCTGGGGCAGGGTGGGCAGTGCAGATACAAATCCGAAGCCTGGTCAGGGTGGCAGTGGGGAGGAGATGTTCCCACCCTGCTCCGTCACCTCCAGGGTGGCTCTGCAGCCCGCCCTGGTCCCCTCCATGAGTGGCTTTGGCAGGTGATGAGGGGGACTGCCACCACACTGCCGGGGTGACACCATGTCTGTTAGCAGCATCCTGATGCCATGGGGACACCTGCAAGCAGATGGTCCTCACCGGCTGTGCCAGGGGGATGCTTTTCTTTAAATTAAATTGTTTCCTGGGTTGGGAGCAGGTCTGAGTGGGCTCTGCACACCCTGGTCCCTTTGGGAGGGTGGGGTGGCTGCAGCGTTGAGAGGTTCCTACCCTGGATTTAGGGCATCCCAGCTGGGAAACGATGGTGCATCACATCTGGGTCCCCCCAGCTTTCAGGGAGGCTTTGGCAGTGGTTTTCAGAGCTGAGCTGCTGCTACCATACCTGGAGCTACTCCCTCCATGGGCTGGCTCCTGTTCCTGACTCAAAGCAAGCCAAGGGAAACATTTTTGTGCAGCTACCACAAGGCCTACGTTGTAGTTTCTTTGCAAGGCTGCTCTTGCTTCTCTCCCTTACCACAAATTTTCTTTGCCTGCCTTTGACCCGAACCTCCCTCCCTTTTGTATTTCTTTCCCATTCCCTTTCTCCCAACCTGCACCATGGAGGACTAAATGCCTCTTCTCCCAGTTGTGAGCTGCAGAATGCAGCCAGCCCAAATCCTCTTCCCCTGGAAAGAGTCTGGATTTGGTTCCCTGTAATAGGCAGGATAACGAAGAGCCCAGAGCACGGAGATTGCCTCTAGTCCATTCCCCACAGCACCACTCACTGAGCCCTGCCAAATGCAAACCTGGGATAAAACACACTAATTCCAGCCCCTCAGTCAGACAATGGAAAAATTGGATGCCTTTCCACGCCAGCCTCATTATGAGGGTTTCTTAAATGGAGGTTGTGCTTGTAATTAAATAGCCATATCTTGGCTCCGCAAGACAGGAGGAAAAGGCAATTTGAAAATGTATTAAAACAGAAAGTTTGGCAGTTCTCCTGGATTTAGAACAATTCATGGATTTAAATTGTTCCATTTCAAAAATGTGTGCTTGCTTTCAATGGAATTAAATAAAGATGTGCAAGATGGAGGGAAAGCAGTACTTTCCTGGATGCTTTCCCCTTTCTGGCTATGAAGGGAAGGGGTAACTCTGGGCTCTGAGAACTCACTTGGTAGCCGTGTGGGCTGCTCTGTGTGGCTGACGCTTTGGCTGACTCAGCTGATGAGTATAGGAAAGCAAGAAGTCCTATTAATGCCAAGTTTTCCAAAGTTTTTCAGCCTGGTTTCTGGTTTTACTCTTACCCCTAACATGCTCCTGCCACTGGTGGGACCAGCTCCCCAAGCTGTGACAGTATGGGGATGGACAGGCTCCTCTTCTCCAGCTGGTTTTTTTTCAGGGGTGCCACATTAAAAATAATGGTCTCAGGGTTGCTAACAAAGGACTCCTCAGGCATTTCGCACTCTTTGATTTGGCATGAAACATTAGTAATACCATCATTATACAAGTTTCCACGTCTACAGGGGGAAACTCATGAGATATTTGAGAACACATCAAAATCTAACACCTCTTTTACTCCAAGAAAATAAAAAAAGCACCCTTAATTTCCCTTTAGGCAGCAGCTCTCATGCTGGGAAGGTTTAGCTCTGTGATACCAGCCAAAACTCCTCACTGGACCAGGGTAGCTACTAGGGAGGAATGGGAAGCTCCAGGAGAATGTGACCCCTTTGCAGAGCACTTGCACACCTTTGCCTGCTGGTGCATTTAATAGTCACTTATTTTAAGCCCCAAACAGAACAATCCTGTCCCTGCTCCCTCTGGCTCCTCTGGCATCACACGTGTGTGCCAGTGTCAGTGGGCAGCTGGGGGCTGAACGGGAGATGAACTGTGAGATGACTTATCCAGGTAGCAGCGAAGATGAAGGAATAGCTTGAATCCAGCCCAAATCCAGAGCTCTGTGGGCTTGACATAAGCATTTAAGCCTTTGGTTGGGATCTGGTGATAGAAGAGGGCTGGAAAGCACATTTCTTTTGTGGTTAAAGGTCCTTTTGCCAGTCCATAAATCCAGAGGGAGGTCTGTTTACTCTGTTTACTGCAGTTACCCAACCTGTGAGCCTCTGTGTAAATCATTGCAAGCTGTGATTTAGGGGGGAGCCGGTCTCCCTGTGGCGTGTGCACCGTGTCCCTGCCCAGACCCCCACGCAGGCACAGGGATCTTCCAGAAGCTGGGAGATAAGAGCAATAAAAGCCACAGCTCTCTCCAGCGCCACTGCCACTGATTTGCTTTGGCACAATCACACATTGCCGCGAACTGGTGGGAAGAGGGACCCGAGCCCAAATTATGCTTTTTCCTTTCGTTGTTTTAAGGAAGCAGCAGGCATTTCCCAGGGCTCCCCAGATGCAATGTCTCATTTCCACCCCTATCTGATGGGGCTTGGCCAGGTGAGGTGGTGGTCAGTCTGATAACCCACCCTGACCGCACAGCATGGGCAGCTCTGGTGTCCCAGCCCTCCTCACCTGAGAGGTGCTGACTCCCCGGAGCCAAAATCAGCTGCCAGATAAGGGAAAGGCTCCCAGATAATGGCGCCAGCTGCTCCAGATGAGCCCCCCGGCCCCTGGGGAAAACTGTCTGTGTTGTGTGTCTGTAGAGCAAGAGGAAGAGGAGGGTTAGGGCAACAGAAAGGGGAAAAAAATCAACTTAGAAGCCCCAGGCTTGGCACGCTGGACTTGGACACAGGTTTGGCGATGGAAGAGGGGTGATGCAAAGCTGGGCTGCGATGAGGGAGGAAAGCGACCCCAATCCAGGGGCTCCCCACTCCCCACAGCCTGGCTCCATCCTCCAGAGGCCCTTCAGCCCTCTCTGCCTCCTCCCACCCACCTCCCTTAAGCAGCCACAGGATTCCCTTGGCCTTCTCCTCTAGGACATGGCTGCCAGTTTTGATGCAAACCATTGCGCTCTCCCGATCCCCCCCCATTTCCAGGCCGGAGCAGCACAGGGGGGGATCAGCCCAGGTCCTTGCTGTTTAGTCTACCCATCACATCGGTGACGAGCAGTCTAGCAGCTGGCAGAAAGCACTTTTCTAATTGCTCGGATGCCGGCTCTGAGCTGTTTGTCCCGTGGATCTTGCTTTAAATCCTAGAGCAGGGGGAAGGGGAGGATGATTGGCAGGGGGGTGGGTGAAAAATGTTATGTTCCGTGGAAAACTGCTGACCTCAAATGAGACAGATTTGGGGTGTCATTTGCTGGGAACAGTGAAGTCGAGAAGCACAGCATCCTCCAGTCTGGGGTGGCTCACTCCACCTTCAGGTTGGAGAATCCTTGACTGAAAAGCTGAGATATTCATGCAGTTGTGAGTGTGCATTTGGTGGTGAGGGTCTGAGGATCCCTCAGACTGAAGCATGTGGGCAGCTTGGTCCCTCCAGTTTCAGATGTGATGCAGGGGGACATCTTGCCTCGACTTCAAGGCTTGAAGGGTTGAGGAGCTTCATTTGGCTTCAACTCACGTGTGCACTTGAGTATGCAGGCAAAGCAAGTGACCTAGGGTGGTCTTCAGGGCATTGGGGTCCCTACTTTGAGCACTGATCAAAGTGAACCCCAAAGAGCTCAGGGCTGCCAGCTCAGGGAGGGATGCAGAGGCTCAGAGGTGTTAGCACCTCAGCAGGAATGACAAAGTGGACAGTCCAACCTGACCAAAGAGATGGGCTTTGTTTTCTCTAGAAAGCTGGAAATGGAGAGGAACATGATAAGAGTTTCCCAGGACCTCCGAGACAACAGTGATCAATTGATTTCAGAGTCTGCTGAAGTTGGGAAAAGATTAATCAACTTAATTTGCAATGAGAAATCTCAAAGGTCAGATATTAAGACAAAAGATTCAGGCACCATGGGACAGTCAAGCCTGGGCCAGGTAATTTCATGGGTGTTTTAAAACCAAGCTGGACGAGGCTGTGGGAGAGCAGTCAGGGGACATACAGTGGTGTCATGTGCCAACGACATCCTTGTCCTGTATGGCTGTCCCCCTTCCAGCAGCTCTGTCCCCTAATTGGCTGGACAGGCTTGACCCAAACCATTCACGCCTCTGTCACAGCACAGCCTGGACCACTCAATGTCCCCTCAGCAGCTCCTGCCCTGCAATGGGACAGGGACCAGTGAGATGTCCCCAAGCCCTCCCTCACCCTCCGGCTCCACTCTGGAGGTGGCATTTCTAAGCCCAGGAGAGCAAAGCTCGGCGGCTTTTAGACACTTACAAGCTATTTTACAGGAATTTTCAAGCTATTTTCTAAGCCTTATTTTGGGCTGGTGCCTTTTGGCATTTTAAAGAGAAAAATTATGTGGAGGCTGAGGCTTATTAAAATCCAAAACTCGACCACTCCTGCAAAAACAACACTGCTTGTTCCAGGCTGGCTTTTATGGCTGCCTGTGCGTGATGAAAACTGGCTGGGGCTAGCGGCAGAGTGGTGTGGCTATTGCCATATCCCAAACCGCATGTTCACGGGTGTGTTACTGATTTGTTGAAGTACTCTGACTTTGGAAAGGTTTCGTTCAAACAGAGAGCGTGGGGAGCGGTGCTCGTTTGGGGTTTTGTGGCTCTTTTCATGTGACTTTAGATCTCTGGTTAAATAAGCAGAATTAATCAAGATTAATCAAAAGAAAAGTGCTTTCTTCCCCTTTCACAGGCTGCAAGGAGCACACACACTCCACAGTCACCGTCTGCAGCAGCAAAGCTCCCAAATCCTCTATCTGCCCAGCTCACGCTCCTGCCCGCATCCGTTCCGTCGGTGCCTGCAGTCTGCCGGTGACTAAGGAGGTTTATCTGCAGGGCTTTGCAATCAAAGGGCTGCGATAGGCAGGGAAGGATTAACCCCAGAAGGGGAGGAAAATCCCTCGCCGCCTCCTGCTCCATACATCAAACGCAGCAGCCGTGGCTCATGTGCAGCGCAGCCCCGCTGTTAATCACGGAGGATCCCGGCCCTTGGAGACCCAGGAGATCTGGGATCTGGCTCCTCCGGTCCCTAATCACGGAGGATCCCAGCCCTTGGAGACCCAGGAGAGCTGGGATCTGGACTGGCACGGGGCACTCCTGCAGCCCTCAGCCTGTGCCAGCCTCGGGGCTCACGCTGGTGCCCATCACCTCTCCTGAATTCCCCCACACCAGATCCCTTTGGGGCTGGGCGTCCATTTGGCACCACTGTATGTGCAAGGAGAGATGGGATGGTTCATTCCATGGCCATGGGACAGGTTGGGAATGGGATATCGGCTGTGCCACTCCAGCTGCCAAGCCTCCCATCCCACCCAGCCATGGATGGGATGCATTCCAAGCAGGGATGCAAGGGGGCAGGCTTCTCTGGGAGCGGAGCATGCCCCTGGCATTACAGGGCTTCCCCCATATGGTTTCCATCCCATGGGATAATGCTTATGGATGATGATCCTTTGGAAGTTTTTCACAATCACCATAAGAGGAAGCAGCCGGCTCAAACCCCACAATCCAATGCGTTTATAAACTTATTAGCTGTGCAGTCCCCCCTTCCTTTTAGTCCAATCTGCATATCCTGCACCCCAGCCCAGCCCTTTCCCTCCAGTGCCGAGTGCTGGATCACACCCACTGCAGGCTGACAACAGTGAGTCCCCACCTGGGCAGTGCCAGCATCCTCAAATGGCACCGTGCCACACACTTACCCCAGATGATTAATCACCACCAGCACTTCAGAGAAGAGAAATGGTAGCCCTGGGAGCTGGAGGAATGTTTCAACAAGAGTGCACACAGCTAACGCTGTGGTGCCTTGCTGAACACATCCAAGAGCAGCTGTAACATCCTTCTGGCAGGTGAGTGGTCCCTGAGCAAGCAGAGTAGTTTGATATTTGGAGGAAAGATCAAGGGACTTTTTGAGGGGAAAGATCCTGTTTTTGCAGCTGTAACAGTTTCCTTAGAGGAGGAAAAGGCCATCCCTTCCCAGTCCACAAGCCAGCCTGTGAGAGGCAGCCAGGCATAGATGCTCCAGGTCGAGCTCTTGTGATCCATGGCCACTTCCAGTCTAGCAGGAAGCGCCCCTGAGACCCTCATGGCAGGCAGGAGAGGAGTATCCAGCCCAACATGGAATACATGTGCTGCCACTCTGGCACTGCCACCTGGGCGTGTTTTCAGGCAGCTGCTCAGCGCTGGCCATACCCCTGGAGAGCTGATGAATCCCCTGCCTCACTTGGAACGTGATCCTGGCAGCTCATCCTTGCTGGCCATGGAAAGGACCAGCACTGGAGCCAGAGCCGTGCTGGGCAGGATGGGGACAGTTCCCATGGCACAGGGAGCACAGGAAGGATGGCAGCAAGTGCATCCACGGTGCATCCCTGCTCAGGGGCTGGTGGGGAGGCAGAATCCTCGGGGAGGGCTGCGCTTCATGTCCGTGGTGCCTGCAGAGCAGCACAGGACAGTGTCAGGCCTGGAAGTGACAGGAGCTGATGGCCAGGAGGGTTATCCCGACCTGTCTGCAGCTCCATCCGCAGCGGGAAAAACTGCGAGGGGCAATGCAGAATGCATGTATTGACCGTGCTTTAGGGATGTCCCCGCCACGGGTGATCGTCACCTGGCCAGCAGCATCCCCGGGCCGGGACCCAGGGGGGCGGAATGGGGCCGAGCCCCGAGCGGAGCCGCAGTCCACATGTGCCACCCCCTGGACGCTCGGCGTAACCGACTGGAAACCTGCGAGCCGCGAGGGGAGCCGCCAGGTCCGGCTGCCGGCGAGGGGACACGGAGATATTTGGCACTCCTGGGACTGTCCTCCCGGCTCAGGGGGACCCAGCGGGGCTCAGAGACAGGACTCTGGACCAAGGGTGCCGTGGGGTGACCTAACCCACAGCCTGAGAGCGCATCCTCCCAGCTGGGCTCTCGCTGTCCGGGGGGCTTGGCTCTCCCATCCCCGAGGGGTGCAAGGGTTTAGGAGCTGTTACCTTAAACTATCTCAAATTTGCAAAGAGCACGGAACCTCCGAGCTTTTTCACCTCGGATTTCTGCCAACCCATCCCTCCAGGGTGTAGCTGGCGTTGGAAGCAGCTGTGCTGTCTATAGAGCTGAAATTTGGGGAAATGAGGGGAAGGAATTGGCTCTCACTGGCCCTGAGAGTGGAGGACACTGAAACAAAAAAAAGCCTCTTTTGGCAACCCTTGGAGAATGGGATTTTTAAAATTAATTTATTGCTTGAGCAGATATTTGCATCTCTGCACACACAGGCTCTTGCAGAAGCGTTGCAGCTCGGCCTGGCACCGGCGCTGTGGGATGTCTGCTCCAGCAGCTGAGATCTTATCTCGGGGATGCCCCAGCCAGAGCCAGGGCGTATCAACCCGTACTGTGCGGAGGACACCTTGCAAACATCCCAGCGTGTTCCTGGGATGTATTTCTGGGATGAAGCCAGGAAGGAGGAGGCTTTCTGCTTTCTTGCCCCAGGCAGCTCTCTTTCAAGCAAAATTCTCTGTTCCCGCAGGACAAATGCTTCCCTCTGGAAAGAGAGAAAGGGTTGGTTTTCATGGTTTTTGGAGGAAGGGTTGAGAAGCGCAGGGTTCGGGGCTCCCCCGGGCTGGGCTGCCGGCGGCAGGTGGCAGCAGAGCCGAGCCGGGGCTGCGCTCCTCTCCCGGGGCTGCGCTCCGTTCCCGGGGCTGCGCTCCTCTCCCGGGGCTGCGCTCCTCTCCCGGGGCTGCGCTCCGTTCCCGGGGCTGCGCTCCTCTCCCGGGGCTGCGCTCCTCTCCCGGGACTGCGCTCCGCTCCCTTCTCGAGGCTGCGCTCCTTTCCCGGGGCTGCGCTCCTCTCCCGGGGCTGCGCTCCCGTCCCGGGGCTGCGCTCCTCTCCCGGGGCTCCCTTCACCCCCGACCTCCCTCATCCCGGGCTCCCTTCACCCCCGACCTCCCTCATCCCGGGGCTCTCCTGCTCCCAGGTCCGTCCTGGAACGAGCCACCAGCAGCATTTCCTTCCAAACGGATTTTCCTTGCGGGGCGAGGAACTTCTCCTGGCTGCGCCGTGCCCTGGCTCGTTTCCCAGCAGGAAAGGGGAAGCGCGCAGGCAAATTCAAGCTGGCTCTGCGCTGCTCCCCATCCTCAATCACGCCAGAGCTTCCACCGTGACCTTGGCACGGCTCTGCTGGGCACAGTGGCAGTTCTAACATCTCCCTCTGCCTGCACCATCCTGGGGTCTCATCCCTCCCGGAAAGGATAAGCGATTCCCACTGCATCGAGTGGCATTTTCTAATGCCTCTCAAGAGAGAGCCCTGGGGACCAGGGAGAGGGGGAACCTTCTCTCACCTCCAAATACTCTCTAGAAAAGCACAAGAAAAGCACAGCAGCAGGCTGTGAGAGGTGTAAACAGGTTTTCAGTGGGTTTTCCATGGCACCTGCCATCTGTTGGGAGCTCAGCCAGAACCCACGGCAGAGCAGGGCTGGCCAAGGCACCACCCAAAGCTCTCCCTTGGCACCAGGCTCCAGCGCAATGCTGGGAGGGGCCAAGAACACCCCCCCTTCATTTTTGGGGTGCTCTGGGGTGTCTGTTTACAGGGTCAGGTGGTTTTGTTGAGTCACGGGGCAGGGCTGGCAAGTGCCCAGAGCTGCACCATCAGCTGGATGGTGGCTTGGGACCATGCCATCTTCAAAGAAATAGTGGGGGAAAAACTGTCACCCCTGGCAGGGAGCTGGGAGCATCCTCCCCAGTCTGCCACGCTCCTCTAACATCCTGTTTGGTTAAAAAAAAGAAATAAATTAAAAACATGGAGAGAAAAAAAGCCTGTTTTGAGAGCACAGAGCCCTGGCTGGTGGAACAGCTCCTGTCAGGAGGGTGGGCAAAGGAATGGGGTCAAGCTGTCCTGGCAGGCATGGTGTGGCCTGCAAAGCTGGGACCAGGTCCTCATTTGGAGCCATATGATTTTTGGAAGCCCAAGCCTGGCCACAGGGGCACACTAAGGAGGTCCAAAGGTCCAAAGGAGGGAGTCTCTGAGCCTGCAAGTGCCTCAGTAGGACAGGAGGTGGTTGGGACCAGCTGGGGATGCTGGTGCTGATCTGCAGCCAGTGGTGCTGAGCCAACCCTAAATATCTCCCTTTTACTCCCTGGATCTCCTGTCTGTGGAAGCAGGGATGGGGAGATTTCTCCTGCAGAGGCCCGGGGCGAGGGAGAGGGCAGGAGAATGACACTGCCAGCTCCCAAAGGACTGACCACACAGGGAAGCCCACCATAGCTGCACAACTTCTTGGGCTGCACTAGCACCTGCCATGGTGGGAAATTCTCCCTGTGAGGAGAGGAGCCCCTCTCCCCTTTCCAGCTCTGTCTCCTGGGGCGCCGAGTTATCTCCAGCACTGTCGTCCCGGGTGCCTGTGTCACCCCACCCAGCCTGGCTCACCAGAGATGCAGTTAAGAGCTGGGGCTGCCCGCTCCTGATTACACACAGGGGTGCTGAAGCTTTTATCATGGGCAAAGCCCTGCTGGCTCACTCCATCCCTCTGGCCTCTCCGAGGGCCCGGTGCTCGGAGCCCGGCTGTGCTATCTCCCCTCTTCATGTGAACTGCACGCCTTGCAGCCTGCCTATCTGCAAAGCCCTGCTGAGCAGGACAGGGTCCCTGGCCCCTGCCCAAGGGAAAGTGCCATGTGCTGCTACCTGGGGAACTGGTTCTTCCAGGGAAGGATGGATCCTGATTGCTCTGGTGCTGCCATTGCAAAGCCCCGAGCACCAGCAGCTGCTCCTGGGACAGGTGCAGCCCAGGAGCTGCCTCCAAACCCTGTCCTGTCCCAGGGAGTGGGATGAATGGACAGGATTGCCCTCCAGCAGCCAGCAGACCTTCAAGATGGGACAAAAATGGCTATGCAGCGTGTTAGAAAAAATTTCAGTGTGAGCAGCCAACCTCCCTGAAATTTCCTGGGGGTTTTCCTGGTGCTTGGACTACCACACAACTGAGCAGCTCACTAGAGGGGTCGCAGGGAAAACAGCTTCACTAGGCAAAGCATCCCAAACAGCAGCACTTGGGGAAGTCCCATGGAATCATCTTCCACTGCCCTGTGGAAAGACGGTGCCACCCCAAATAATCCTTAAAGAGCAATTGCACTGCATCCATCACTGGGCCCCCTGCTTGGAAAGGGGACAACACGGAGGTGCCAGAGAGTGTGGGGAAGGGGAGAAAGGCTGGAGAGCCCTGGGAGGATATATCTGTGTTTGAGGATGGAGCAGACGGTGTGCCCAGGTGCCTCACAGCACCAGCAGCTCAGTGCCCCAGCCTCGGCCGGGATTATCGGCGACTGTGACACGCCATCGCCATGTGGAGAAAGGCAGGAGGTGCCTTAATGAGGCTTGCTAAAGTAAATTATTAAATTAACAGCTAAGACAGTACAGCTGCAGGGACAGCCAGTGCTGGCACAGGAATTGCAGTGCCACGCAGAGCAGGATGGCTCGTGCCTGCTGGAGGGAGCGTTCGGGCAAAACCACCTCGGGACCTGCTGGGAGCAGGAATGAGGCTGGATTTGGCAGATGCAGGCAGGGAGAGATGTGTGTGCAGGGACACTGCCCTGGGTTTTCCCCTCTTGGGTGTCCCTGTCCCATCAGGCAGGAGAAAAAGTCAAAACCAGCCACTAACGTGAGGTTTGTGCTGTGCTGTCCTGGGGAGGTCTCGTGGCCCACCAGCATTAACCATCCCTGGCTGCTCTCCAGTCTCCAGCTGCTGTCCTGCTCCAGGCTCTGGGCCACCATCACATGCTCCTCCCTGCTCAGATAAACTGCAGAGATGTTTTGGTTTGGCACGAGCATTGGTTTTGCATCTTTAGGAGAGGAATTACAAAATAATAAGATAAGGCTGTAGACTGGAAGCAAGCTCGAAAAAAACCCGTTTCAAGAGTAAAGATGTCTCTCCTGCTGGGCAGACTCATGCGGTGATCTTGGTTTAGGATGTAAATTGCTATCAAGGGTTTCTGGAGAGCTGGAAAGACCACCTTGGGGTGGTCTTGTGCTGACCTTGTGCTGGCTCTACTGAAAGAGAGGCAAGATTTCACTGTGGGAACAGGAGCCTAAGTAACTCGCTGGGATGGAGAGGGGCAATATGTGCTTTTCTCCTTGTTCTTTTTCTGAGGATGGAGAGGACCTGAAAGATCTCTCTCTCTGAAGAGGATAAACTCCTCTCTGGCTCATGTTGTTTCCACTCTGAAGTCCTGGCCTTGCTTGCTGTCAGATGAAAATGTGTTTAGGAACAAACAGTGTCAGCTGAGAAGCATGAAAATTGAACAGACTGAAACACAGGCGAGAAATCCTGGCTCTGACTGCACACGGCTTCACTTTGCATTTATTTTGCTCATGATTTAACTTCAAAGTCTAACAATGAGCCTGGCAGGAGGACAGACTCCCTTACAGGTCAGCACTGTTCCTCTCACCAGACAAGGGAAAGCTCTTGTATCACTGCCAAATTGGGCAGCCAAAACATTACAAAATCCACCTGCAAATTCTGCACTTCTGGCCTGAGATCCTTTCACCCACCGTGGCCAGAGCTGGTCAGTCATTGTCACTCCTGCATCAATCTCCATCACCTAACATCCTCAGGACTTCTTCAATCACTGGATATAATTGATATTGCTTGATATAACTGTAAAAATTAATGCATCGATGCAGAACGTGGCCACTGCATCCCCAGATTTGCCATTAAACTTCTCATTCCACATTAATTTCCACTGACAGTGTTGGAGGCAAAGAATGTTTCAGGTCCCTGAGGTGGGTCTCTTTTCCCCTTGTTTGGCTGTCAAGAACCTCAGGAGCTCATTGGGAAGTACAGGGGCAGAAGAGGCAAGGACAAAAATATAAAGTCATAAAATACAGTGTCCTGAAGCCTGGACTCCTGGTCCACTGACTCTGTGGGCAGCGGATTCAAGATCCTCCTGGAAGCTTTACAGGAGTGTGTCCATGAGAATCCCATAGCCTTGCTTGCCCCCTGGAGCTGGAAAAGCAGATGTGCTATATCCTGGGGGTACTTGGAGATACTCTGGTTGAGGCCTTTGCAGCTGCTGACTTGAATGACTCTTTCCTATATCAACAGCTCTGGGCTGACTTTTGAAAACCACTGGCAGAACAATTCCTTTCCTTTGCTCTCATCTCCAGAAGCAGGTGAGGCTCTCCAGCCCTCCTGAGGGCCACTACAAAGCCAGGGAGTTCCCTGCAACCTTCCCGGCACTACAGCATTATCTGACATCCCCAGCCCGGGTCTCGGCAGGGAGTGGAGCTGGGGGACAGTCCCCCTGCCTGAGGCCAATCTCACCGTGCCATCCCCAGCCCCGTTCCTCCTCTGGCTGAGAGGACTGACACAGACACTGCATGTCCAGCCCTCCACAGCCCTTTCCCATCCCCAGTGACCTCCCTGGGGACAAAGCATGAACACGAGCCCTTTTAGCTGCCGTGTTTGTGTACACATGCCCACTGCTGACACAGATCTCTTAATCCCCCTGCCTGTGTCCCACGGGCCATGCTTGTACAGCGGTGGCCACGGCTGGGTGCTGGCACTGCACTTTGCTGAAGCCCTTTTACCTCTGACTCGCTGATCAGCTGCTGACAGGGTGTTATCAGCAGGCTGTGGCGGGTGCGGTGGCAATGCCAGCATCCTGGTTACGGGGACTGTCCCCAGCTTCACTTGGTGGCCCCAGGGCAGACTGCCAGGGGCTGAGGAGGACTGGTGCATGTTGCTCTACGTTTTGGCATTGCTTTGCTTCCAATTTATCATCTCTCCCACTTCATGGGCTCCAGCTTGGAGGTGGAGGTGGCTCAGCTCACGATTCAGCAGGCTGATGTTTCCTTTGCACCAGCAAAATATTTGGGAAAGCAAACACAAAGCTGGCGAGGCTGAGTGGGAGTTACAGCCGGAGGGCTCGAAGCAGAGCACAAATAGAGGGGAGGGGATGCTCAGAGCTTGGAGCCGTGTCCCCCCCATGCACGCTGGGTGCTGGGTGCATGGGAGAGCCGTGCTGGTGCCTGGGGGAGCACCTGTGCAGGATGGAGCCCTCCCAAAGTCGCAGCACGGGGAGGAAAGGCAGGAAAACCTGCTCAGCACTGAAACTTCCCTGCAATGGAAGCAGGGATGGGAGCAGAAACATACGCAGTGGAGGAAGAACCCTGGGACCCCAGGAGCATGGCAGGTCCACAGAGCACATCCCAAAGTTAGAGGAGGCTCATTTAGTCGTGCCTGGGGGTCAGGTGGAGTCAGGCATGGAGCTGCCCCTGCTCCAGCCCCTTTGTTTATGTGCATGGTGCAGCTCCTGGACACGGAGATGTGCTGTATCCTCCTGGGGTCCTTTGTCACCTGGGGTGTGATGGCTGGCACCCAGGGCTGGCAGCCGGGATGGGCTGGGCAGGGAGTGGGTGTGCGCTGACCCTCTGCTGTGGGTCACAGGAGGACACCTGAACTCTGTGTGGGACAGCTGGCCAGGCAGCTTGGCCCCACCACTCCAGACTGGCTCTTGATGGGGTTCCTGCCTGCTTCCACCTCCTCTGGTATCCCCACGATGCTCGTTGGAGTGCAGGCTGCTCACTGCTGGTGCCTGGCACCAGAGTCAATGTGGCTGCAAAAGTGGGAAGGAAAGCATCAGGGTAGGATGCCCAGTGCCCTCAAAATTTGGGTGGCAGATGTCTGAACTTCTGCCCACAAAATAATAAAATGATTTTAACTTCTCACTCTTTTTCAGTTCCCTGGCTCTCCAAGGAGGGGAACAGCACCCATTGGATCTGTATGTGCTGGTGCAACACACAGATCCCAGCGTGCTGCCCTCCAGGGAAACACCCGGCAGCGATGCCATTGTGCTGTGGGTCAGGCTAGGATTTGAATGGCAAAGCCTAGGGCTTTGCTTTGACTGCAGAGGGGTAAAACAATATTTAAATAACTGCCAGCCACTGAAAGGAGCAGAAGTCCCATGGGAAAAGAGAGAATTTGCGGCCGTGCGTGGCTGATGGCTTTATCATGGATGTACAACCTGCAAAGGGAGCGAGCAAAGCTGCTGGGAGCTGCCTCTGATTTAGTATTTCATAACTTTGCTGGTTGACTCCAAGCATTTTGGCTGTTAATTATCCTTAGGTGCTTAGAGGAAAATATCCCAGCAATTCCACACATCAATCTTATTGATTCTCACCTTGAGTCTTTGGGAGCTTTTAGGGCACCTGCACAAGCTGCCACTGCTTGAATTAATCGAGCTCCGCGGAGCAGCCGCTGGCTGGTGCCTCCCTGCACATCAGGCACAAGGCAGAAAGATGTATGACCCTGGGCAGTGCTGGTGCAAGGAGCTGATGGCAGGGAAGCACGAACTGCCGGGAATCACAGCACATTGCCTGCAGGCTTTGTTTCTCCATTGGAATGGCACATCCCTGGGTGGGCTGAGTCAGGGACCTCCAGCACTGCTGTGGGCGGGTGGGACTTGGGAAGGATGCAGGATGTCTCATCTGAAGCATGAAGAGCTTAAGGCATCTCGACCAAGGATGGTAGAGCTCTCACACCACACATCTCTTTGTAGAAGTGTCTGAAATATTTCTGCTGAAATTCCTGATGCTGGAGGGCTGGCACGGAGGGTAAATAGCCTTCAGAGAAAATATCAGGTTCAGTGGTCAACTTATGTCATGTTTTCATGACCTCCTGGAAATGGAAACTGTTTAGGGGACATAAGAAACCTTGGGCTAATATATCTCCAGCAAAATATACAAAGTGAGAAATTGTGTTGAGAAGGTGGTATTGCTTTCTAAAGCCAATGTCATCAATAACTAGGAAATGGGGAATTTTTCTCCAGGAGCCAAGATTATTTTACTGGCTTTGAGGGAGTCCTACAAGAACTGTGGCTTTTGGAGGGAAAAGTCGTGATGATAAAAGCAGTTATGTATCATTAGATATCCCCCCCTCCAATCCACTTATTAAAAACATGCAAAAGCTGCACAGCAGACTTCAGACTTTTAGTTACAGGATATTTCCTCACATTTCAATTTAACTTCCTAACACCAGGAAAATCCATGGGGTGCACTCTCAGACACAAACACATCTGCAGCACCACTTCCCAGCGTGCAGAAGATGGGTGGAAGCAGCGAGGGGCTGGCAGCTCCGGGAGCTGGTTCCTACCCCACGTGTGGCACGAGTGCCCTGGGAGTGTGGTGCTTTTGGCTGGGCTGCAGCAACAAACCACTGAGCCCCAGCCCCTGGGCTCTGGAGTCCTGCTAAGTGAAAGCACTTTTTAATGGGGATGTAATGGAACTCGTTAGTGTCCGCTGTTTTATTACACAGGTTGGAAATTACTTATTGGTGTAAATGCGCTCACTCTTCACACTGATCGTTCATATGCTTTGCTAGAAGGGTCCAAGCGAACCAATCGCAGAGCCAGGGAGCATCTTCCATCTCTGTGGATCACACGGCTGCAGACAGAAATACCTACGGGACTGTCTGGGAGCACTTAGCGTGTTCTCACCCCTCTGCCCTGGAAGCAGAAGTGGAGAAGCTGAGTTTGCTGCTCTGGCTGCGTGTTGTGTTTTAGTGCACAGTTCCTCTCTCCAGAGCAGGGGTGGGAGCTCTGGGGTTAAAAACATGGAGCAAAGAGAGGTTAAAATCTAAGTTAAACAAGGGGATGTTGGAGGTCTCTCTGGCAGAAGCCTGCACAAATGGGCCCTGTCTTCTGGTTCTGAGCTAAAGCAGGTTGAAATGTCCGTAATTTGAATAGTAGAATAAAAGGTATGGATGTTTTATTTTAAAAGTACTCAACTCCTTTGTGATGGCCACAATGTGCCACTGATAGGTGTCTGCTGGTGTTGGCAGGCACTTGCCATGGCAGGGTGACAGGGATTTGCTGGCAGCCTGCCCTCAGCCCCACTCACCACTGGGGCAGCACACTGGGACTGGAATTTGGGTTTCCACTGCTTTGTGGGAAAGAATCTCACCCAGACTGAAAAGGCTGGGTCAGATTTTCCTGATGAGGAACTTCAAGGCAAACTGAGTATTTTTCACTGGGCAACAGACAGATTTTTGGAAATTGAAAATTCCCATTTCAATCTCAGGGTTGTAACCGGTGGCCCAGAGTTCTGAGAATGGTTCTGCACCAGCATACCACCCTCTTCTCAGAGAGAAGATGTTTCTCTTCCAGGAATGAGCTTTGGGTGTCCTTTGAAAGCTTTTCCCTGTGGGTGCCGGCCGTTTGTTGGTCACGCTGCATTTGCGAGTCCTTTGGGAGCAGGACTTTGACACCCCTCGGGGGCAGTCAGGTTTTCTGGAGGGCAACACTGCAGGGCTGCTGCAGAAAAATCAGCCCAACCTTGTGTGCATTGTCCCTGACAATGTTTCTGCCAGGCAGGGTTCACAGAGCAATAACAACTACATAAATAAGTCAAAGCATATGACTCAGGATAGGAAGCTTGGACTTTCCTTGGCAAAATCCTCTTTCTCTTTTGCAAAGCGTTAAAGATGCCTGAGCCTTAATATTCTGCCATCCACGTGTAAAGCTTGGGCATCTCACCAGGGAACAGCGTGACCAGCACTGGCAGCAAGCAAACTGGTCTGGAGGTGCTGGGGAGAGAAAATTCCCTTGGGAAGCACACTTCAAATCTGAGCTGACTGCGAGGTCTGCTCTGGATGGAGGGACAAGAGATGTGATCAGGAGAGTGCTGCAGACGCTGATTGGCATTCGGGATCAGACTAGAGCAAAGGTGAAACTGTAGGAAACGCTTTTAACGGTGACCTCGTGGCCACAGCGCTGGACAAAATTAGGCAAGTGGAACCTGAGAAAGGGGCTGAGCTACCAGCCAAACAGGATGGTGAAGTTAAGGAGTATATCGGTCACACTGGCTGCTTTTGAGCTCCTTGCCATGCACAGGCCTTGCTCCAGGCCACTGAACTAAAGCAGTTCCCAAAGGGAAGGTTGGGACCCTAGGTGAGGTTGCCAGACCAGCAGAAATGAAGCTGGGGATATTCCGGCCAAGCAAGACCCAGAAATGCTCAGAGACATTAATGGCCACCATCAAAGCGTGTTTAAAACTCCAGGCCAGCACCAAAGCAGCCGGCTGTCTGTGATAAATATGCAAGCCACGCTTCAGTCAGGGAGAAATAAATAAGCTGTTGTACACGGAGCAAGGGAGGTGGGGAGCTCCTGCCCAAATCACTGCTCAGCGGAGGAGTTTCCCTGGAGACTGCTTCCTCGGAGCCTGCGCAGGGCCAGCGCAGGGCTGGGAGGCAGCACCCGGAGCTGCTCGATGTGGTCTGGGCAGGCACAGGGACACATCTGGGGTGAAGGATGAGGCGGAGAAGCAGCATTGGGGATGCCGGTCAGGTGCTTTTGTTGAATTTGGGGAAAGCAGAGATGGATTACTTCCCAGTGAATTGTGCTGCAGAAATATGGAGACTCCTTGGCTGTTTCTCAGCAAGCTCCTGGAGAGGGGAGCAGAATATCCAAGTGCCGTGGATGCTGGGCAGAGCAGGGGAAGATGGGTCCAGCAGAGGTGAGGACACCGAGGGAGCAGAGGGGCACATGGAGCTTGCTAGGCATGGCCGGTGTGTTAACCCCAGCTGGAGGTGGTGCACACCCAGCTTCCCTTCCCGTGAAGGATGGGAGTTTGAGAGCTGACCTGACAAGGTGATGCTCCCTACAGCAAATGCAGGAAGCTTGCATGGACACTTCCCTCTCTCTCCCCCCTCGTTTGAGCATTTATTTTCTAACACTGAAAACCCTGCTGGGGTTTGGCCTGGCTGGGCACTGTGTGAGGGTGAGACTCGCCCAGCTCCCTCCTGCCGGGCAGCTCTGGAGCCAGGTTGGCTCTCGGCCACCGCGGGCTCCTTCCCGCTCACGTGGCAGCAGAGCAGCGTCCCAAAGGGACCGAGCTGGAATGCTGCACCCCATGGGGGACAGGTGAGGGACACCACTGGCCTGCAGATTCCCTGGCTGCAGCCACCTTCCTCACCCCAGGACCTGCTCCTAGAGGTGATGTAGATGGGAGACTGGCTGGAGTTGTGCAGCCCCCAAGTCATGCTCGTGAGGAGCACAGGGACCCCCGCCACACCAGGAACAGGGCTATACGGAGCACGGGATGTGGCCTGGGTTACTGCAGCTCAGGCATCAGTGCCTCCCGGCTGGGTATCCAGCCAGGCAGCCAGGCCAGCAGACAGCTCTATCAGAGTTATATTTAAACTTCCTTTTGGAATTTTACCAGCCAAAATCTGGAATGATTTGGGATAATTGCTGGTGATCCCTGAGGTGATTCCTGAGGCTGTGGCACAGGAGGGTATGCTCTGAGCCAAGAGGTTGGGTACCAAGAGACGCAGAGAGCCGAGATGGTCTCAGTGGAGCATCCCTGACAGCCTGAGACTCCCTCTTTGGAACTGCCATACCCCTGACGCTGTTGCCCTTCCAAACGTTGTGCTGAGCTCATGTTTGTTTCTCACTTTCTTCTTTCCTTCCAACAGTGAAATCAGCTTTTCATCTTTCTCCACGCATCAGCAGCTGAGAGCTACATCCTCAGTGCCTTGTCATGCTGACGGGTCTCCTGCAGGGATTGCATAGATGTGTCCCTGGGGCTGCAGGACATGCCGGGACTTCCAGATGAACCTTTCTGGGCAGAAGCAGAGTGGCATGCTTGCTGGGATGAGGGAAGAGGCTGGGACAGGCTTGCATTGAATAAAAAAGGCATCAAGTAAGGGCTGCTGTGAATTAGGTTGTGCGAAATGGTATCAGCAATGCAAGTTGCCTTTAAAATGCGTATAATTCATGTGCAAATACACACAAGGTCTGCAGTTGCTGTCTTTCTGGCTGCAACCGGGGGACAAATACCAGGAATGTTAATGATGGTGGATGAGCAAGCGACATGCTATCAGCTAGAGATCATTTAAATATTTTAACCTCCTCAAAGGAAGGTTTTGCTAGGCTCAGGAGATGGGAGATGGTTTCTACCTCATCAGTGTGTACAAATATGTAAAGAGGGGTACCAAGAAGATAGAGCTAGGCTCTTCTCAGTGGTGTTGAGCAATAGGACACGAGGCAATGGGCAGAAATTGATGCACAGGAAGTTCCACCTGAAAATAAGGAAGAACTTCTTTACTGTGCAGTGACCCACACTGGAACACAGACCAGAGAGGCTGCGGGTTCTCCCTCAACGGAGATATTCAAGAACCGTCTGGATGCAACCCTGTGCCATGTGCTCTGGGATGACCCTGTTTACACAGGGAGGTGGGACCAGATGGCCCAACATGACCGTTTCTGCGATTCTGTGATTCCCCAGGACACGCACCGAGTCCCTTTCCGCACTTTCCAACCACGTTATCCCCGGGCGTGGGTACCCGAGAGCATCCCTACCCCTCGGCTCCTGGCCGATGCCAGCCGGGGAGGCTCTGTCCAAGCCGGCTCGGGGACTCCGGGGCTCACCGGTGCGTTCGTCCCCGGAGTCCCCGAGCCGGCAGCGGCACCCCCGGCCCGAGCCGGGCTCTCGCAGCCGGGCAGGGCCGGGGTGTCGGGCAGGGGCCGGTGCCCTTTAAACCGCCCCCCTCCGCGCCCCCCCAGCGCAGCCGGGCGTTGCATCAGGCCCGTGCGCGCCGCCGGCCGCCCCGCGGGGGCGCGCCCCGCACCGCCCCTCCCCTCGCCGGCGGCGCGCACGGGCGGGCGGTGCGCGCCCCCGCGGCAGTCGCGTGGTCCCCGCGCGGCTCCATATTGCGGCGGCACCGGGGTCGGGGGGTTCCCGGCGGGGCTCGGGGGCGCGCAGATGGCGACGCAGGTGGAGGCGCTGCTGCCCGGCACGGCCCCGCTGCTGCCCGCCGAGGAGCGCGCCCTGGTGCTGAAGCCGCCGCAGGACGGCGGCCGGGAGAAGGGCGAGCCGCCCATGGGCCCCGACGGCGGGCCGGCGGCGCCGAGGCCGCCCAGCGCCAAGCAGCAGAAGGAGGAGAGCAACAACCAGGAGAAGGAGAGCCTGCTGAGGGCCGGCGGCGAGGCGGAGGACGGCGGCGAGGCGGGCGGCGCGGGGCGCCGGGAGTTCATCGAGGCCCCGCCGCCCAAGGTGAACCCCTGGACGAAGAACGCGCCGGCCGTGAACGGGCAGTCGCCTCCCGGTGGGTGCTCGGGGGTCGGCGGGAGCGGGGCGGGGGGGGCCGTGTGCGCCGCCGACCGCGCCCCGGGCGGCCGCGCCATGCGGCACACGCGGCGTGGGGCCGCGCCCGCGGCCTGCGGGGCCGTGCCGGGGCGGGGGGCGCGCTGGGAACTGGGGGGAGCAGCGGCGCCGGCCGCGGCCACGAGGCGGGGAGGGCAGCGCGGCCCGGCCATGCGGCGGCGGCGGGGAGCGCAGGGCGCCGGGGGCCCGGCGGCGGCGGGCGGGCCCGGCGGCGGACACGCGGCCCCCCCTCCCTTCCCGCTCCCGGCATTCCGCCGCAGCAGCGCCGGCAACGTGGTCGGTTCCCGGCGTGCGGCTCCCCCGGGAGCGCGGCCCCGCCGCCCCCGCGGGGGCCCTTCCCCGGGCCGCGGCCTGCGCTGCCCACGTGTGCGCGGCCGCGGCTCCTCCGCGCAGGCCGCGCCGCCTTTCTCTGCCGACTCATGGCGGCGGCGGGGCCGGGGGCCGCGGCCGAGCGCGGCTCTGCCCGGCGCGATCGCTGCCCCGGCTTGGGGGCACGGCCGGGGAACGGGGGTCCCCGAAAAGGGAAGCGGAGGGGCTGCGCTGTCCAAATCGCGCTTGTAACCCGCTGCTGTCGTCAGCAAAGGCTGAAACTGCGGAACACCATTTCCTCGCCTGTCGGGATGGGTGCTGCGCTCCCCTCGTACCTGCTTCAAGTGAATCGGGAGTAGGAGGAAAACACAGAAGTTTTCACTAAGTGTCTTGTTTGGGAAAGACTTAATCTTTTTCTACCTGACTCTGTTAACTCCGAAATCACACTGCCAGATGTGACATCAGATTCCCAATTACTGTACGTGCCAGTGTTTTGTAGGAACTGTTACTGCCTAGCATGATGATTCATCAGAGTTATTGATCTTTGGGAGATGGACAGCTCTGCAATTTCCACCTGGAAAGCTGTCATCTTAATGGGAAGTATAGAGGACAAGTTAATCGTGCCAGGTAGAAGTCTGTGTTCGGATTGTTTGGTGGTTTGTCCTTGTAGTCATGGACATAAGCAAAGCTTAAGGAAATCCAGGACAGCGTCGCTGTCTGCATTGGCCTCGTGCGTTATGACACAAAACTGGTCACATCGCTCCTTTGTGTGAAGGTTGCACTCTATTGTGATGCCTTCTGAGATAATGATCCCGAGAAATAAACCAAAAAAACGCAAAACTGCAAGATTGAACCTTCCTGTTTGAGGCTTGTGTGTAAGGGATGTCCAGATTCATTACCAGGCCCATCAGTCGCAAAGGTGTGTGATTTGTCAGAGTCAGCAGCGATGAGGCAGCTGCCCAACACAAGCAGGGGGCCCTTGCAACTCCTGGGCTGATTTTCTGAGGGAGAGAGTGAGAGTGTGTCATTAGCTGTCCACCCAATTGTAGGGTAAGGCAGTAACGCAGCAACACTCAGAATTGTCCTTGGGCCCAGCACAGTTGTCTCTATTCTAAAAGGTGTTTAAAAAAATGGAATTTGTTGGTGGTGCGTTCTGGGACGCTTGGCAGCAGCAGCAGCTGGTTCCAGCAGTGCCCCCAGTGCTGCTGCCTGGCTCTCCTGTCTTGGGGCATTGTTTCTTTTGCTGCCTGTTCATTAGCAGAAGAGAAAACGTGTAAAATAAACACGGCTGGTGAGCTCCCACGAGAGGCAGGCTGGCAGCTGACCTTGCCTGGCAGCCCTGCACCCAAGTACCTTCTCGTAGAGTTTGCAGGCTCATGTTGTGTCTCTACTTCATTGGGTGGAGGGTTTGTTTTGGCAGACGCTTACCAGAAGTGATCTGGAACATGAATTTGTGTGAAAGAATCAGCTGGTGAGGTGAATTGTCACATGGTGGTGTTGTAGTGACCTCCAGGAGGATCACCCAAGGAAAGCAACTCTTTTCTACACTTGCAGTGGATTGAGAGCTTCTGAAATCTGGAAAGTCACTACTGGAAGTCTTTGGTTTCTCAGCAGAGCTTACAAAGCTTTGGCTCATAATCCAGCAGTGTTTGCAGTGCAATGCTTGTGTGCTGGAGATGCTAAATGTTTCCAGCCCTGATCTGCCAGAGGTAGCGAGGAGACCAGGGAGTGTAGTGAAGACAGCTCAATAAAGATAAAGGGATCCCTCTATGACTTGTTTTACAGGCTTTGAAAGCCCTATTTTTTTTTTAGTAATGATTATATTAATTATAGACCCATAGAGCAGATTTAATGGACAAGACCTTCTCCGTAGGTGTTCATGCATTCTGTAATGGCCTGTGTTGGATTTGGTGCTTATAAAAGTAAAGGCATTGAGCTCAGGGAAAACAGAGCCACCTGCAAGATCTTGGTGAGTTTCCGTGTTGAAATATGGATAGGGAAGAACTTAACAAATCCACCTCCAAGTGGTCAGAACAACCAGGTTGTTTTGAGCTGTTTGATTTGCCACAGCTAGGCAAGTTGAGTGCATTGGGGGCCTGACACAGGGGCTGAAGAAGAGGGTCCTTTTTCCATGGATTAGGATTTACCTTCAGAAGCTTGTGTCTTGCCTACCTGCTGCAGTATTTTTATGCTCGAGGTTGGCAGTGAAGCCTGTAATATAATAGGATGTTCAAGCAAACATTTCTGCTTTTTCAGGAAGGAGGGCTCTTGAAGTAAAGCTTCTCCTTGCTTCTTAACCTCTCAAAAGCACAACGGCATGGCAGTAAGTGGGGTGACCATTAGGTCGAGTTAGACAGCAGTGATACTGCTGATGGTGTGAGTGGAGGCTGAGGCTCAGCAGGAGTGGCACACCAGAAAATTTTCATGGTGTCTTGACAAGATGCATGCTACCTTTTTATTCGTGTGTGTTTCAGAGTTGGGCTGCAAGGTGCAAAGAGAAGAGGGGGGGATCCCTTTGAGTCCTGAGATACATGTGGTCCTGTCCTGTGTGGCAAGGCTTCTACTTGACACTGCTGACTGCTTGTGAGGGACGCTGCAGAACTGTAATGATGCCTCATTTTTACTCTCTAATGATCTAGTAGCAAGGTCTGTGTGACCATGCCCTCGTTATTACGTGTTCTCTTCTTATCATGTAAATAAATGCAGCCAGCAGCCTGACTGACACATGATGGTAGTGTGTGTGCGTCTGCAGTAGTGAAGGAAGCATTTTCTGGCAAAACCAGCTTTGCACTACTGGCTATAAACCAAATTCAAAGTGTTTTCTCCAGTTCTTCTATAGATGAGAAGTGTGGCTTGCAGTTAAGACAGCTCGACCTTCTGGAACATGTTGTACTCCTCCACTGTGCCCTGCACCAGCGCTGGTGCTGATGCAAGCATTGGTGCGGACAGGTGTTAACAGCACCCCGTTTTGAAAACCTCCTGGATGTATTTCAAGAAATGTTGCATCAAGGCACTTGGCACTTCTTTATTTTTAAAGCCATTTGCATCTTGGAAGTAAGAACATGCAGGTTTTAATGACCGGCACTGCAATCACTGAGCTTTGCCTGCGCTAACTTTTTTCATTTTCCTTGGAAGTTCTTGTCCAGGGAAGGTGTTGTATTTCCTAGTGGAGATGCAGGAGGTGCTTTGCTTTCTTGAGTAGAGTTTCCTGCGTGCTGTTTGGCAGACATGCTGGGTGGATAAGCAGTACTTTCCAGAAGGCACACCTTAGTTGCTAGCAGCAAGCACCAGGGGTGAGCTGACTGTTGTTCAGAGAGAGTGTGTTGCATTATGCCCAAGCAGAGGCTGACTTGGCTACCGGTACTGAGGAGAACACAGGCAAAGATTCATTAGCTTCTCACCCCTCGCTGACTAACTCCCCATAGGGCTTTCCTTGAAACCAGCCTCCAGTGCAGGAGATAAGATGCATGGGAAGCTTGTTTTACCTTTGGCATTTCTTCACGTTCAGAGTAGACACACACATCTGCTTGCTCAGGTATCCAGCTTGGTAGTCCTGCACACACCTATTTCCAAAGTGTTGGGCAATTCTCACTCTGTCGTGGCACGTAATTGTGGAGCTCTTCTGGCTGTTGCAACAGAGCTGCTATCGCAGCAGGAGGCCTCCCCCCCACCGCCCCAAGTTCCCTCTCCGAAATACTGTTTTGTTCCAGTCCCACAACTCACGTTTGAGTAACTCTTCCCATCTTGCTGGGGAGGATGAGGGTAACTAGAACTTGTTGCTCCAAAAAAACGTGAGGCTTAGTGTTTTCCCTCCTCCACATACCTTTGCCCTTCAGCTTTGTCTGGACCTTTGCCCTGTTCTGCACTGTTTGTTTCGGGAAGAGAAGGCTGGGGAATGCGGCGCAGCTCCTGGAGCTGACTCACTGGCCCTGGTTGCTGGGCTTCAGTGCCTGCTTCTGCTGCGACCTCCGGTTCCACATTGCCAGGTCCAAGGCATCGCTGAAGGATTCTCTCCAACCATCTCCTTACCCTCACAACTCTTTTAAATTTTATATTGCTCGTGGTGCCATGGAGGTTTCCACCAGGATTGCGTCGGGGATCACTGGATTGGGCAGCAGAAAGGACTTGGTTCAGGTGTGAAGAGAAATCAAGTCCAGAAAGCAGGACTGGCTGGGAATGGGGGCACTGGGGCTGCAATGCTCTGTTCTCCCTTCCAAATTATGACACCTGATCTTTTTGCTGTGCTCAAACAGTGTGAAATTATCCTCAGGGCAATGCCAAGTGCCGACTTGGATGGAGTTAGGTTGCTCTTTACATACTTGAGACTATAATGAATCTGTGATACCACCTCAGTGGTCGTGCTTGATTGGCAAAATAAGGAATGGGCATTTTAGCAGAAAGCTGTGCTTGCTGTTCAGGCCAGGTTGAACGTTTTAATCCTTACAGTTATTATGGGTGCTCTCACTCTAAGTCCAGTCGGGACTGGTGAGCTTTGTTCATTCCCAGCCGCGATAGGCATTTACATTATGGTCTTTAATATGTTACTTATCCTCTGGTCATCTTGGTATTGAATCCTTTGCTGACTTCCTGCCAAGGGCCTGAGTCTCCACGCTGCTGGCTCTGTTAAATCCCTGGCTTGCTGTGCACACAGGGAGCTTGGGGAAAGAGATGATGCAACCTTGGTGATACCTGCTGAGCTCTCCCATGGTGATAGTGCCATCTAGGTGGAGCTTTTCATGGCTGAGAAGTTGTCTCCTGGAGTTGGCTAAAGCTCTGTGTGGATCTCTGGATCCACTCTATGGATCTGTGGTCTCTGGCATGGCCAGCTCTGCATTTGTTCCTTTTCTCGCTTGAGACCAGGCTTTGGTTCTGCTAGTTCTGCAGGTCCAGGTCCTTGTTAGTGAGGTCTGAATGGAGCTGGGAGACTTGCCTTCTTGCATTGAAATAACTGGTTAATCTGAATATCTTATATCAAATGATGCAGCTGCACGACTTGAGGAGGTCAGAGGAGAGGGAAAAGAAGGGCTTTAAAGAAGTTGATGCAGTGCTGGGAGAATTTACAGCTACTTGTGTGTTTAGGTAATGGGTGACCATAAAAATGGGAACTGAATTTGGCCTTGAATAAATCAATTATCAGACTTTTTTGTGGGGAAAGTTTTGGGTCAGGGTCGGTCTGGATTGCTTGGCAGAAAGGAGAGGTGGGTGTGCGCATGAACATCCTGCAGCTGTGGAGAAAAAATGGGCATGAAGCATGTGGTGGAAATAGGTTTGTTGATAGCAATTCTAATGCTGTGCAAGATAAACTTTTGTTTTTGGGAAAGGTTGTGGAAACCGTGGTCAAGTGTCAACATGTTTCTAAAGGGAGGCTCATCCTGTAATTGGAGGCTCCCAGAAGATCCTCTTAACTGAACTTTCCTCTGTTGGAGCGCGCATTTGTGCTGCAGTTTGGGGGCTTCATGGGTGGATTGCCTTTCCTGAGCAAACTGGTGTGTGATGTGTCGTGGCTCTGCTGGTTTCAGTATTGCACCAGGCTGATGGTGCTGGTTGAGCTGCAGGGACGATCCTTAGCAAGTCACCCAGCCTGGCTTTGGTGTGACACTCGCTGTGCATATTGCCAGGATCGAGAGCTCTTCCTGCAGCATTAAAGCTACGTGTGCTGGGGGATGTTCTGCTGAGACATGCAAGGAGAGGGAGGAAGGGCTGGGAACAGGCTCATCTAATAGCTGCTTTATCAGTGGGTTACCTTCAGTGTCCTTCTGGAGCAAAGCTGACTGAGGAGCAAAAGCTTTGCTTAACACTTCCATGTGTTTCAGCGTTGTCTGGGAGCACACAGCAGGGTTAAGGGCTCTACAGTGGTTGGGATTTGATTTTTATTTTGTGGGTTTGAGTCACCCCATTCCTTTATGTGGTGACAAACCGTAAGGTTTGGTAGAGTTCTCTGCTGCATGGTGTGTTGGAGGTGACCATAGTGGCCCTGACTGGGTTGGGTGCTCAGTTACAACAGGTGGAAACCTTAATTTGCTTTAGAAATGCTCAATGGGGGTGGTTGTTGGTGTGACCGAGGTGTCAATGCCACTCAGTCTGGTTCTGGTGACACTCAGAGGTGACACGAATGCCCTTTGTTCTCTTGCTCTAGAAAATGTCGCTCAGGTTCCTCCAGAATACTTGTGACACTCGCAGTGTGCTGTTGGACACAGCCTGCCCTGAGCTGTGCTCTTGGTGAAGCTGTTTGCTTCTGCGGGACACCCCTGGAAGTGGCTGGGGACAGGTCTGCAGCCTGCTGCTGCAGCAGCTGCTTCTCTCCACTCCCAAACTCGCTGTCCCGTGCCTCTGATGGGGTCCAGGAGAGGCATCCCTGCCCCACGAGAAAAGTGTTGGAGAAGAAGCATTTCTGGTGCTCCTCAGTGTCACTGGTTTGATCTCTGTCAGGCTGCACAGAGATCTCTCGGTGACCGTGACAGCCGGGGGACAACCGGGAGGACCGGGGGCTCGGCTGGGGCTGGTGAACCTCACGTGTCCTTGGCACACGAGGCAGGGTTAAAGCGTGATCGGGAAGCTGGACAGGGGCGGAAATGTGCCGTGTGTCCTTCCTGCTGGCCGGGAGGGGCTGCGGGAGCCGGGCAGGGTCCGGCAGGTGCGACAGGGGTGCTGCTCCGCTCTCCCCGGGCCAGGTACGGGGGCACAGCTCGGGGGGCTGGGGCAGCGGAGCCTGTCCCGGGCACAGCGCTGGGCACGTTTTTCCAGCCGAGCGAGCAGCGTGTGCCGCTCCTGCAGAGTGACTCTGCAGTCTGCAGGGCACGGCTGCGCCGGAGGGACACGCGGGGGGCTCTTATCGCTGCTCCTTTCCTGGGACTCATTTGACTTCTTTGACTCGCCTGCCGCATGGATGCGTGGAGAGAGCAGGGGGTTTTCAGGGCTAGATGAGGTAGTTTATAAGAAGTCTGAAAAAACTGAGAGAAGAGGTGAGTTTTTTTCCCTGGCTAAATATGTGGGGAAACAAGTATGAAATTGGGAAAACCACAAAAATGAGGAGAGGGTAGAGTTTTGTTGATGGGAAAGTTAGAGAAAAGGTGTGTGGGGAGATTGGTGTTTTACCTGCCTGGTAACTCAGAGGTGCTGCCAGAGGTGGGTATGTTGCTAAATACTGAGCACTGTCTTTAAGCAGATTATTTGTGATGTGTATTCTGCCTTCACACTAAATCACACAGCCTTTTTTTTTCTTTATGACTGTGCTTTTGAAAGCTTCTGGTTAGTGATATAAATGCATGATTATTTTACCAAGTCGTAGCTACCAAGCTATCTGGTTTGTACACTTGCAGATGATGAAGCTGGTGACAGAATAAAATAGTGAGAACTCACAGCTAATAAGCAACACTCAAATGTTTGATAAGCCAGTGTTCACTTAAACTACAGGAAATTAATTTCTTCAGATTCTCCAAGGTGACTTTTTTTTTTTTATTTTTTATTAAATGTTGGAAAAGAAGCTCTGAGTTTATTCCTGCAAGACACCTAGGATTTTCACTGCAATGATTTTTATACCTTTGCTGTAACTGGAAAGGTTACACTTCCAACTAGTCAAAAAGTCTGTGTCAGCTTTCCTGGCCTCACAGAATGAGCCTACTGAAAATAAAGACTTGACCACAATAACAAATAGTGATGCTGTTGGCCTCCTCTAGCACAAAAGGAGATACCTAAAGGAGTGACTGAAGCCCCGTGTTACCTCCAGGTGGGCTCGTGTTGGCAGGTTGGCTGCAAGGCTGTGTAAGGGGGAAAGTAGAGGGAAAAACAGAATGAAGAATTAAGTGTAAGGAGTGACACCAGTATGTACCATGCTGTGAAATGATGTGTCTGTAGCAGCAGATACTGAAATGTGGAGAAACACATCCCAAAAGTGCTGTCGGGAGGTTTTTAGTGTAACAGAAGTGGTGGGATATTTGTGCACAAGGTTCCACCCAGCAAGATGGAAGAGCGAATCACGGAGGTGTCTCCACCATGTGCTCAGATGACAAAGCATGAGACTTCACTGTCTGTAATCATATTGAATTTCACTTCCCAACTCCCAGCTCAGCCTTGAGAGCTCGGGGGAATACCGGCTATGATCTCACGCATCTTCCGAGTGCTCAGAAATCCTCTGCCACTGCAGAGGGTCTTTCACCGAGCTGAACAAAAAGGGGGCTGTTTTCTTTTGGCTTCCCAATCTCAGGTGAGCTCTCCAAGCTCACTGTTGTTCGATTTTTGTTTTTCTGGTTTTTTTAACTGTGGAATGATAAATGTGACATTTACATACTCTGCAGGGAGGAATTTGCTGTAAATGAGCCATGGTTTTAAATTTTAAAATTAAACCTGTAAAAACAGTTGTGAAGATGATTTGGAGGAGATGTGGCAGATTACAGTGTGATAACCCTCTTAGCTTCAGTTGGAGGTGAAATCTGAGTTGATGTAATTGTCAGCAGTGAGTGGAACCAAGCAAGGATGGAGTTTGGAGGGTGATTGGAAAGGCTGAGTGTTTGATTAAAAGCAAGCAGGATAGCCTGGACCAGAGGGAGGGAACGCCTCAGACTGTGAGTCTGATGATTTGTAATTCAGTTAAGAGATTTAATTATGTTGTCTTCACTGTGCTGCCTTGTGTATCCTACAGCCCCCCGCTTGGCCCGCCGCCTGCAGCCCCAAGGTGGAGAGAGCCTTGCAATTTTCAGGTTTTGGGGTTTTCACAGGGATTTATGGCATTCTTGTCTGATGTTACGGGGCATAACCATGATAGTGGTGCATTTGAGAAGGTAGGGTGGGATCCTTTTCCATGCAGAGACTGGATTTCTGGGTACATGAATGGGTTCTCCTTTGTAGTGATATGGATCTGTCCTGCCCACTGCCTTATTGAGCTGTCCTTGGGCAAAGCTTCTCTGGAGTTTGGGTCTGCCCTTGATGTGCAAACATAAAGGTGGGTTGCAGCACCAAGTGCAACAACCCTGTCAGAGGGAAACACCATCCTATATCAGTTTCCACAATGTGGGATCCAGCTGGCTTCTGAGCCGCACCAAAATGGCTCCTGTATTTCAACAAGAGTCTTTGAGACATGTATGTTTTTGCTAGAAATTTTACTGTCTGGTTAATATCCAGTAGCTTAAAGAGCAATTTGGGGAGGGTGAGTGTCATCTTTGGGCCCAGACTCAAGAGAGGTTGTTCTCCTGGAAGGCCCGAGGCCTCCAGTGGTGTCACTGCAGGCTTACTGGTGATTAAAGGATGTGAGGCAGAGAGCTGGGTCACCAGCTGTTCCATGGGAACAGTGATCGAGCTCCTTTTAGTTGCCTTGGACTTAGTCTGAAGCCGCTTGTTGGGTTTTGTGATCAGGAATGTTGGGACTCATGCTCTGGAGCAGCAGCACTCTGCTGATTCTCCATTTCGGAGATGAGGGGAAGGGGTTAATGCGAGAGAACACCCAGTGTTTGTTCTCTCCAGTGCAAGCGCTGATAAGTGGATGGGAGAAACAACAGCCTGTGACCTTCCAGTTATTCCTTGTGTGCCTGTGCATATGTGAGCGTTGGATTTGCAGGACTGTCTGTTTGGAGAGCTCTCGTTCTTCTGGTCAGGTTCCCCAGAACCCCACTGGCATCTCTGGTGCTTGGGGAAGAGACCTGGACCCTCTTCCGTGTGGATCTCTGCGAGGTGTTTTGGCCGGGCACGGTGCCGGTCCTGCTGGTGACCGTGTGTTCAGCTGGTGGCACAGCGCTGCTGGGTCTGCTCCCCTTCAGTCTGGAGGAGACTGAACATCAGCATTAAGGTACTTAATTAGTGTGTGGCGTGAAGTTAGTTAGGGAGTTACCTCAGATAATGCTCTGATTTTGGGGTAGGTGATTTTTTTTTCCAGGGTTGTTCCTCTTGCAGCTCTGTTGCTGGAAGTCTTCATTCCTTTTAAAGTACATGGAGATAGCAGGGGCACCACAGCTGAACTTCACCAAGCCCACAGCTGTTTATACACTGAAAACCTATTTCAAGCATTTGTTTCCATGTGGTTTGTGGGAAATTGATGTCAGAGCTCAGACTGGCTGCAGCTCTTGAGCCAGTGTAGGTGATGGAGTGTCTGAGAAGGAATCTAACCTCTCCTCTGGACAGAGAACAGAAAACCCCTTCCTGGGGATTGGTGGTCTGGAT
Source organism: Acanthornis magna (assembly GCA_036785705.1). Lineage (NCBI taxonomy): Eukaryota > Metazoa > Chordata > Aves > Passeriformes > Acanthizidae > Acanthornis > Acanthornis magna. The sequence goes on from JAWUZG010000092.1 coordinate 6,855,895, forward strand.
ACCCTTGCGGAGGAACTGATTTGGGATAATCCCTTCTGTAGCTTTTTTCTGTTCCTCTTGCACAGACCTTAGTGGTGTCTTGGGACTTAACCAGCATCATATTGGGATTGATCCATCTGTCTCATGCTTCAGCTTCTTTTTGAGGGGGTAAAGATATTATAGTAAGTTGAGAGGCAGGGAGGTGTTTGTGTGGACCTGGCAGCTGGAGAGGGTTGGGAAGATCTGGGTGACTGAGAGCTGGACCCTCCCTGAGCCTGCTCAGCAGGTAACAAAGGAGGGGAACAGGAAGCAAACAAGATCTCAGGAGGGATATAATTGGCCATGCTAATCTTTGGGTTTGGGGTTTCTTGCTTTGCTGCTTTTCCACAGCAGACCTCACCCCCTTCTCTGCTGAGCACTCTTTGAAGAGGCCTGTAACTGTCTTGGGAACCTGTGCAGGCACTGCCTTGGCCTCCGAGAGGGAGCCAGGTGACAGAGATTTGAGCTGAAATGTTGCATGGGGCCAGAGGAGAGGTTCAGGCAGCACTGGTCTCTGCTGTACATGCTGGACTATGTAATTTGGACCTTTCCCTGCCTGGATCATCCCTGCTGGGCAGCAGGTCAGGTTAGGAGGAGAGATACCAATCAATCCTGCCATCCGCCAGCATTTCCCTCCCCAGTCCCTCTCCTGGACAGCCCTGCAGCTTTCAAGCCATTGTGATCGACTTCTGGTCACGTCTCTGCTGCTGAGTCCCCGCGTGACCTTGGAGAGGTCATTTTTTTTGCTGACGTCCGAGTCTTTTGTCTGCAAAACGTGGAGGATGATTTGGTTACAACTTCACGGGTCGAAAGCCAGAACAAATCAGCTGGTGTCTTCCCGTAGCAGTGGCGGCGTGGATGAGCCCCATGTCCCGCTGGGAGCAGCCGAGGAGGTGGCTGTCACCTCTGCGCTTGTACCTGTGCGTGCACCCTGCACACTGCCGTGGTGGCACCACTCAGTGTGCCTTGGTGACATAAAGCACTCTGAGGTCGTTGCTCCCCCCGTGTTTGGAGAGCAGCAGGGTAATGGGAGGTGGGGGCCAGCAGGGAGCTGGTTCCTGCTGGCGCTCGGCCCGCGGCCCCTCGGCAGTTATGGCTGCAGGTTGCTGTAATAACGAGTCAGCGTTTCTCTTGCGTCAGGGATAATGAGCTGCTCTTCAGCCGCTGCCTCCCGGGCCCTGCCAGGAGGAAGCAGTGTCCGTTCTGGAAAAGGGGGGCTGGGGACAGGCAGTGGGTGGTAGAGGTCCCTTCCCAGCTGTAGCTCCTGAGCTGGGAGAAGCCAGGCTTCCTGTGCGGGCGTTTGGGCTCAGCACTGTGAGCGTGGCTGGCGGAGGAGCGTGGTTGGCAGCGTGTTTCCGCAGGGAGCAGCCGAGGGGAGGTGGGGGCTCATAAATGGGGTAACCTTTCTGGACCTGTCCCAGATACCTGAATAGCAGCAGTAGCCAGATAGCCCCTGGGGAGGGGGTATGTGTGTGGATGCATCAGCTTTTCTCTTTAAATGCCCCATTTCAGCGTGCGGTCTCCTCCTTTGTGTAAAAATACCATCAGGCAAAAATTGAAATTGAGATCCACCCCCAGCACCACCTAAAATAAGGACGACTGCCCTCAATTTAGTTATGCCTCCTGGGCTCTTTGTGAAGCAAGTTTGGGTATTGATGCTCAGAGCAAGCACCCCTGTACCACATCTGCACCCTCACGTGATGGTCCTGAAAGAGATGCTCCATGCCTGTCCCAACATCCTGCCAGCTGCCATGCACACCCCTGACCTCCTCCTCCTCACTCTTTCCTCTGCCCCCCTTTGCTGATAACAGCAAGAATCACAGAATGTGTTTTCTGCTGAGATGTTGTAGGCTGTATGGATCCTGTACAGGGCTGAGGAGAATGGTCAGGATTTTGGGAAGTACCTGGCTTTGCTGAGACTGGTGTTTTGGTGAGGAGATCACTGGTTCCCGTGATGACTACAGTCCCTTTGTTCAGACACCAAGTCTTTCTGATTTTGGGCGCATGCTGAGAAACAAAAGTGTCTGCATGCAAGAAGGGGAAGGAAATGTGAGACCATAGGATCCCAATTTCATGGGTCTGCTCATTTGCATTGCGATACTGTTATTTCTTGCTCCTTCCCACCGGGCTGCCTGTAGGGCAGGCTGGGCATGGCTGGAGGGTGTGATTCAAACAGGGCAGAGCTGCCTGGGTCCCATGGAGGGATTGCCTGCTGCTGAGCAGGTGGTGGATGGGATGGTGGAGGGCTGCTGTGAAGCATTGTCCTGCAGCATCTGGCCAGTGTTGGGATACCTGGTGTCAGGGTGCCTCGGGAGGTGGCAGGTGTTTGTGGTGGGAGCAATTGGTGGGGCTGGTTTGTTGGCTTCGCCTTTCTGTGTTGGGACTTGGGACAGCCTGGTCCGCTTTCTGTGCCCGGGTCCTTCATATTTGATTTTTACCCTTGGGAGAGCTGGGAAAGGAGCTGACCTGGACAAGCAGCCTCAGTCCTGGAGTGTACGAGATGGGCTTCTTGGAGAGCAGCCCAGGGGGTTTACCTGCTGGCCACATGCATTTCTGCCTCCTTCTGTACCATGGCTTTCTTGGGAAAAGAAAGTACTGCCTGATTTAGTCTTCTCTTGGGCACCTGAGGTGCTGCCCTTAATTGGCAGGCTGATTTTTAATTTAAGTCACTTATGCTTGCAGGGGAAAAAGGTGTCCCAAAGGGTCGTTGTGCCTGCTGGTTCCTGACCAGCCTTCCCTCAGGTGTGTCCTCCCAGCAGCCCTGTTTTTCAGAGCAAGTCCTGCAGACTGATTGCTCTGTGCTCATTCTCAGCTCTGGGGAAAGCTGCCTGCAAGCCCAGTGTTCTCAGTGTCTGCTCCGGAGAGCTTGGTGTCAGATCTGTGTTAATCGTACGTGTGATGAGTTGCAGAGCTCAGCCTCTGATGCAAGTGCCCTTCCTTGACAGGAGTTGCCCTAACAAACCTCTTGACATGTGGTCCTTGCTTTCTACTGACCTCAGCCACTGAGCAGAGCTTTTCTAGTAAATGCAGTGGCACAGGTGCTCTAGAGTTGTGGCTGAGCTCAGGAGAAGCCAGGACAGCCTTGCTGCACATCTAGAGCGGGACAGGGCAGTGGGGAATGCAGCAGTGAGCTGAGAGGAGACCTCGAGGGAATGCGAGTTTGGAGTTGCGGTGGTGACATGCCTGATAGGAGGTGTTGCTGAGGGGTGACCTGCAGCTGCTGCCTGGTTTGGTGGCAGCTGTGGTGTCTAGATCCTGGGCCTGTTGTGAATGGCTGGTTCTGCTGTGGTGTGTGTTTGATGAAGAGTTGGTGGGACAGCCTAGCAGGAATGCAGACTGGAGAGCTGCACCCCTCAGGGTACAGCAAGGAGAATGTTTGCCAAAGCCTGGCTTTGCTAAATTCGTGGCTGGCACAAAGGAGTTTATTTTATCAACCATTGTGGTGTTGTTACTTTATTTTGTTTTTTGGTAACATCTGGTGCGGCTAGCTGGTCCAAACAGGTGGGATACCCGTGTTACCACCTTGTTTCTTTGCAGAGAAGCCCACGTAGGGAAATAAATTTTATTGTGTTTGAGATCTTAAAGGTCTTTTCCAGTCTTAACCATTTTATGATTCTATAAATCAGGATGTTTCACCTCACTGTTGTTGGAGCCTGAACTCATCAGTGACCATCACAGAAATACAAGATATTTAAATGAATGTGGGACATGGGCTGGTGGAGGATTGCAGTAGAACATGCAGCTTGGAAAGGATCCAGACTGATGTTTGGAGACTATTCTGGATGTGCTGGTTTGTCCTTGATATCATGCCTTCAAATGTCCACAGACCATAACTGTAATAATAATAGTGGAGGCAGTCTTGATTTAACTTGTAGAGGGTTTTTGCTCCACTTACCTCTTCCTGCTCATACATGGTGTGAAAGCATCCCTGCCTGAGGATGCTTTGAACATGGTAAAAGTCAAAGGAAGAGAAGTTATTTTGGCAGAGGGGTGTTTTTGCTGTTTCTGCAGGCCAGAGAGCATTGCCCTGCCTGAGGGGTAGTCCTTGCTGCAACTCTTGTGACTTTCCAGCTGAATGTGTGTTTTGGGTAGCTGATAAGCAGGAGCCAAGGGCCTGCCCCTGTCCCAGGAGGACCTTGCCTTGCTGGCAGCCTTCCTTCCCCCTCCTCTTCCAGGATCCTTGAAGAAAACATAATGTATTGCTTTCTCAAAAGTACTGTTTTCATAGCTTTGGGGGGAGCCTTTATCAACAGGGTTTTTCCACATGCACTGTCCTGTGTGCTCCTCAAATGTAAAGTCTGGTCTCTCCCAGCTACTCAAGTAAACATCTTCCCAGCAATATGTAAGGTCCTTCAGGAGAAGGGCCTGTACCTCTAACTGGAAAGAGTTTGGGGAGCTGGGGATGTTGAATAATCTCTTTAGGGGTCTGAGCCATGCAGACTCCATCTGTCCTATGCTGTGGGCTGTGCCTGCTGGCAGAGACTCCTGAGCTGGGAAGGGGATGGGGTACTCCTGACATGGTGGGTGATGTGCCAAGGCCCTGGGTGTTCATTTGGTGATGGCTGTGTGTGTCTGGCTGCCCATTCTCTGGTGCAGGTGCTGTGTTGGAGCCAAGGACAGCTGCTGATGTCCCTCGTGGCTGCAAAGACCAAGGACTGTGAGGAGAATGCTCACTTGGCTTTTGCCTTGGCTTCCACCTGTGCTCCCTCTTAGATGTTCTCTGCAAGTTCCCATCTGATAATGCTGCTCAGGGGAGTGTGGAGTGCCACCAAGTAGCTCATTGTGTGGATCTTTGTAGATCTCAACAACCTTTTTTATTGCTTACTGCTGTCTCTTAGAAGCCAGTACAGAAGGTTATTTATGAGAGCAACACATTCGGGTAAACACAGACTCCTTCAAAATCTTGCTCACAACAAGTGGTTGAATTGAGGTGGGTTCCAAGCTGGATTGATGTTTAACTTGAGATACTAAGAAAATACTTCCTCTGTTTAGCTAAAGCAAACATTGAGAGAGGAGACCTTTTAAATATGATTTGCACTCCAGCTGCAACCAATACTGATCTTTTTTTTTTTTTTTTTCTTTTACAGATATATTCCCAACTGACGGCCAGTCTGGTACGTATTAAATAAAAATGGAGCTCTTCAAACCTCCTTCCTTGCCTTCCCTGCATTTCTCTTTCTGCAGAGTCAGTGCTAACCAGATTTAGAAGACTTGTACAGGAATAAACAATGGACATTAGTGTAAAAAAAAAACCCCAAACCAAACAAAACCCCCAAAAAACCCACCCAAAAACTGAAGCAAAAAAACTTCCTAAAGAAAGTGCAAACCTCTAATACTTGTCCATTCCTGTATGAGCATCTTTTATGGTTTCATGTGGTGATGACTAAGCTGCTGGAAGGTTCTTTCCTCCCATACATTGTAGCATAGCAAATTTGGATGTCCGGAGTGAAAGATTTTGGGAACTTGGTCATCACACATAATTGAAAACACTGACGTGTCAAGATGCAAATGTAACTCAGATTGTTGTTGTTTATGTTACCTGTATACACATGGATGTGTCTATGAACCTGAGGATATACATTTGAATTGGCAGTAGTTTGGGAAGTCACGGACCTCCCCCGTGGCTTGTAGTCAGTGTGTTGGTGTTGAGTATTGCTGTTAAGTTCAACCCAGATATTCACTGTGTTGCCATCAGTGTAAAACCAGTAAAAACTTCCTGACCCCTGTGGTGTGAGGGTAAATCGCTGTTGATGGTGGAGGCATTGCATGATCAGGATTTGGAAGTATGGAAATCATCTCCATTGTCTTAAAGCTGATTTCAGTATAAAATAACTCACTGGTTTAGAGTGGTGTTCCTGAACTTAACAGAGGCATAGTGGTTGTGGATCTGTTTCCAGAGCTCTAGCCAGCTAACAGGGCTGTGGTGTACAATGAGATGCACTGGATTAAGGCTTTGATTCCCTGTTTGGAAGTCTCTCATTATTTTCTTGCTTTCTCAACAAGTGAGAGAAAAATATTAAGGTTTTGAAGGAGCAAAGGTATATTCCCATCTGTTGCGTTCATAGGAGGCTTTTCTCCACCCTGCTGAAGATCTGTCGTCATTGGGTGTTGGGTTTTGTCTGCCTGTGCTGCAGACTCAGAGATGTCCTTTGTTTGGCACAGCTCCATCCTCTGTTCTCCAGCTGGTTGGGGACCTTCCACAGCTGCCTCCAGGGTGGGGCATGAGCGTGTGTCTGCAGCAGAAGATAGTGCTTCAGAAAGTGTTTATTATGTGTCAGTAGTGTTGCAGAAAACATTACCTACAGAGCTTGGGGCTTTTTTACAATTCTGTATGCTTTTTAGGAGATAAGTTAAAGTGCAAACAGGATTCCTCTAAATGGTAGATGCACAGGACACTGTGCAGTCTTTCTTGTATCTTCTGCAGAGAAGCCTTAAAGCTGGTGCCATCCTTTTTCTTTCCATGCTCTGAGCTTATCTGGATACCCTGGTATCTCAAAACACAGTGAAGTGTGAAGGTAGAGTAGCACTGCTCCTGCCCTCAGAGCTGTTGTGTGCTCCTGAGGCTGTTGGGTTTGGCTCCCTTACCTCCCTTTCATTGCTAAGGTTATCAAATTAGTTAATTTGCTCAGGTCATCAGGACTCCCAAACCTATGTTAGGGGTCTATTTTTTAAGGTCAGGTGGGTCTGTATGGCTGGTTTCCCCTCTGGGTGAGAAGTCTGTTCTTCTCCCAAGGAAATGGTTAGCAGAGTGATGGAAGATGCTGAATTGCAGTAACAGCGTTGAGAATTGCATAGGTGGGGCACCTGAGCCAAAAATCAGCCATTTTGTAGGCACAGGAGCTGTAGTGTGCCCCAGAGCATGTTCCCACTTGTTAGCGTAGGGCTGCCAGCGGTGTCCTGCCCTCAGCCTGGATCCTCAGCCTGGATCATCCCTGTGTCACGTGCCAGTGCTATGGAGGTGGAAGGGCAGCAGTGTTTGCGTCCCAGTTACCTAATAGTGTTTGCAAATAGAGCAGTTGTTGGAGAGAGGGCTCACTTTCCTTCTGTCTGGCACAGCAGTTCCTCAGTGCTCTCCTCTCCCACATCTCCCAACCAGGATTCGGCAGCTGTAAGGTGCTTTTCAGAAGAACCTACTTCAAACCATGTGATCTGGGGTTCAGAGGGAAAGCTGAGAGACTTCAACACCCTTGAGAGATGCAGGGCTGGGCTTGGTGGGCAGAGGGGCACACTCTCACATTCCCGCTTCTGTTGAGGAGGATTGGGGGGCACATTTGCTGCTGGATGTCTGTGGATGACTTCGCTGTGAACACCAACTCCTCTGCCAAGCAGCCGATGCTCTTCAGCTCTCAGGAGTTCCTACTTTATGAAATTTGCTGTCTGCTCTGGAAGGGAGTACTTTTGCCACTTCAAGTGGATCTCCTGCTAGTTTAGTGTGCTGTGCCTGTGCCCTCCTGGCCTCCTCTATGCTGCAGCCAGCCCTCCTCTCCATGGTGGAGGATCCCAGCCTTTTTAGTCTCACCTCTCGAGGAGCTGCCTCTGGGTGGTTTAATTGCTTTTCTTTGAGCAGTTGTAACAGCACTGTGCCCTTGTTGAATTCCAGAGACCAGAGCTGACTGCAGGGTGCAGTTGTGGATGCACTGGTGTTCAACAGAGGAGCAAGTGATGCTCCGTCTTGGTTTCACCACTCCTGATTACTTTTTTTCATCTGCTGCACCCTGACCTGATCATTTTGTGCAATTGTCAGCAGTGTCTGAGATACCTTTCTTGAGTTTATAAATGCCCCTTTGAATTAAATGCTGTGAAGTTTTCTGTAAAGAGATGAGGGTGATACTACCGCTGCAAGGAAGTGGTTTTTAATCCTTTAGAAAGAAAAGGAGGGGAGATGAATCTTTAAATTAGGAAAGTGCTATGTTGCACTCTTTTGTAATTGGGTATTCCCGACTCCTTTGGGAAGACTTAGTTTGATTAGGGTGTTGTACTCTTCTATGCTCTGTATTGACATGGGAGGCAGCCACCTGTAGCACTGGAATTAGCTTTATTAGAGACAGTGGTTTATGCAGCAGGATCCATGTGATTGTGAACCCAGGAAGGAAGTTACTTTATCAGAGTTACTTAGGAAAACCTGGAATGTCACTGTGTCTGGTTTAAGGTGGGGGGCATAAGTGAGGATGGTGTCTCTTGTGCTTGGAGAGCATGCCTGAAATCAGCTCAGCTGAGGTACAGTAATCCTGAAGTAGCACAAAAAGAAGCTTTTTCTGCCTGTTCTCAAAGATCACAGGGATATTTGAGTGCCTTGTCATTGTTTCAATGCTCTGGATTCACCAACTGGAGGAAGCCTCCACACCTGTGCTTACTTTAATCCAGGCGGTTATGGGTCTGTAATATTTTTTCATCTCATTTGTGGAGACACCTTTCTTAGTGGGTGACCTAGGTCTGACCTCCCTAAATTCCTGGGAAAGTTAGCTGCACCTGCTCCTACCACCAGAGCACTGTTGCTTTCCCCTGACCCAGGAGATGGGGCTGCATTTCTGCACGGTGCTGGCTTTGTCTTCCGTGGCCTCCCAAGCTGCTCAGTCTCTTCTCGTTCTGTGCAGTCAGGGAGGTAGGTTTGCAGCTGTGCAGGCTCAGGGCGAGGTTAAGTGGTCACTTAGCAAGTGGCCACTGCTCAGGGGACACTCTGGTCCTGCAGGGATGCCTCTGCAAAAGTTGCTGGTCAGGTACAGGAATCACAGCGGGAGGAACTCAGAATGATGTTACTTAAATTACGTCACAATCTCCTTTCTGGAAACCCATTCTCTGAGGTGAGAGGTTTTCCAGAGGCATATTTTGTGCAGATCTTGCACTTTTGCCTTGCACGACCCTTCTCCCCCTCCACTGGCACGGTGGGAGCTGCACAGTCTCCTCCTAGACAGTGTGAAAGCTTAGAGCTGGAGGGTCTCTCTGCAGGCGCTTGGCTCTCGATTCCTGTCTCTTCGTAGTTAAATATTTACAGTGAGACGTACCAGATGCTTCCCAGGAAGGGTTTTGTCAGCTTCCAAGTCCCCAGATGCAGCTGCAGAAGAGGCTGACGGCCATTAAAGGGATCATGTCAGCACAGCGCCTTGGGTTCGGCGGTGATGCAGTGACCTCCTCTTGCTCGTGCCACGGGTGCCGCCGGTCGTGCTGTCTCGTCAGCCACAGCGGGATGCAGGCAGAGAGCACCCTTCTGCTGATGACAAGAGATTAATGATGTCTGGTCCTCAGGCTTTTTGTTTTTCTTCTGCTTTGAAGCTCTTTCACCGCAGAGGGAGCAGATGATGGTCTTGGATTTTGTTGTCGCACCTTTTTTCTGGGGCTGTCTCTCCACAGCAGTGGTGTTCCCTTGGCTCCCACTCCATTCTCAGCATGCTGGTGTGTCTGTCTTGATCACCCAGACACTCTGAGGAGAGAGGGGTAGACTGACCCAGAGAGGCAGTGCCTCTCCTGTGCTGGTCACACTGGTCAGGTTCCCAGTATGCCTCCCGCTTTCAAGATAAGGTCCAGGACCTTGGGCTAGGCCCCTGTTTGTTGCTCTTGGTGCTTATCAGCTTTTGCTGCTGACAAGGTGACCTGCTCCAGAGCACTGAGGATGAGGAGGGAGGGTCCCCCCAGCCCGGGCTGTGTGCTGGGCTGGCCCCTCTGCCCTGGGACAGCCTGGACATGCACACAGGGCTTGCTCCCATGCCAGGTGGCCCTGTTTCAGTATTCCTGCTCCTTCTGGATGAGGGTCTTCCCGGGTGCCATGGAGGTAGGATCTCAGGAGGTGGCAGGTCGGCTCCTCTGAGGGGGGGCCAGGGAGGAGCAGGCTCGCTAGGTCATCGTTTTTCCAACTAAATATAGTTGCCCGTGCTTTCATAAGGTCGGGATTTTTGCATCACGTGACTGTCTTATCCCTCCCGGCCGGCAGTCAGAGTAGGGGATCGTGTGTCTGAATGGGTAATAATTAACTGTTAACTAGCTTTTCATTAGAGCCTGGCAGAGCAGGCAGAATGGTGCAGCAGAAGTAAGCGGGAGTGGAGGAAACTGCTCCTGATCCCTCCTGGAGGGTGGACACCCCCTTTTAATTTGCAAAGCAGTTGTCCCCAGAGGTGAGTGAGTTGGGTTGGGTTTTTTCTGTTTTATAAGGAGTTGTGAGTCTTGCCTTGTGCCTGTCCGTGCTTTCCTGTAGTTCCTACTCATGTCACCCTTCCTTCTCCCCCACCACTGATTTTATTTTTTAGGTCATGAACTATCAATTGGTCTCTGAGCCGGCCTGGAGGAGGGCCTCCATCTCCTCCACGATTTGGCTCACTTGCATGCCCTGGGCCCCTGCAGCCTTGCCTCGGGTGCCCTCTTGTCCCAGTGCCGAGGTGTCCTTGCTGTGCCTCGTGCCCCGAGCAGCAGCTGGATCAACTCATGCCTTTTCTCAGGGGCCCAGACTGACGCGGTGTTTTCCCTGGAGCATTTTCCCTGGAGTGCCGCCGGCTTTTCCAGCCCCTCTCCCTGAACTGTTTAACCTGGTGGATATGGGTTAACATGGGTGTCCTTGAAGGCTTTTCTGTCTTCCATGCTGGCAGAGGAATTGCTGGTGACATCTGCCAGATGGAGATGTGTATGCACCAGTCATGCTGGGTCAGGCACTGGTGCTGGAGTAGCCCTCCTGCAGGGCTGCTGGGTGCCTATTCCCTGCTCAGACAGAACCGGGTGGCTCAGCAGCTCTGGGGGCCTGAGCCAGCCTAGCTTCCTCATTTTGACAGTTTCTGGAGTCTGGTCAGCTGGGTGACCTTGGCTGCGTCCCCTGTGCAATGCATCTTGGTTTCTGGGAACCACTGGCTTGCCCTGGAGAGATCCCTTAGTTTGGGATTTTTTTTTTTTTTTTTGGTAGAAAACTGGTGGGGTGTTCATGTGCCGTCTCATTCTGTGTGTGCCTGGCATCTCAGGATCGCGTGCAGCGCTGTGAGCAGGGATTGTGTGTCAGGAGTTTCCTAGAAATCCTCTTCAGGGAAGAGGTTTGCTTGAAAAGGCGGTGGAAAGATGTCACTCACCCTTAAGAGAGAGTTCATTTGCTGCCTTTAATAGTAGCTGTCTGTGCCAGGAGGAATCCAGGCTGCCCTCGCTGACACTGTCAATGTTAGAAATGTCTGTTGGCGTTTCCTAGCCCGCTTCTCCTGGAGTATAGCTTTGTCACAAGTTGAAGCGCTTCTGTCTTGGACTGAGAGGCTGCAGGGAAGATGATCATGCATTTTTGGTAAGTGCAGACCCTTCCTGCCCCTCATTTGCTCTGGAAATAAAAGTCAGACCCTGCAGATAGCACGTGTGTGTAGAGCTTGTGGCAGCTGTGTGCAGTGAAAGGAGCAGTGCTGTTCCTCAGCTCCCTGAGATGGGCTGTGGTCTGACCGGAGCCCCTGCTCGCTGTGAGGGTCTGTGCTGCCCATTCGTCTGTCAGCAGAGATGGGCTCTGCATATGTCTTGAGCTGTTCCCCCTGTTCTGGGGCTTTCAGGACTCTCAGCTGAGGGACGGGAGGGTTTGGGGAGCTGGGATTGTAACTCTGATGCCTCACACTCAGCCTGTGACGGCGCTGTCCTGGCTCTACCTGCCTGTACCCTGGCCTTCCTCCCTGCATTTTTCCAGGGCAAACTCCCAAGCTCTCGGAGCTGCCTAGGACACCCAGGTGGGAGTGTTCTCATGCTCTCTGCGGAGTTGTCAGATGCCCTTTTTGAAGTTATTTTTAGCGAGTGATCTTTGCAGCAGTTGCAGAGCTTACATTGCAGAGAGGTGTAGGCAGCTCCTTGCTTCCTTTGCTGTTACAGTAGAGCTTGTACGGTGGAGCTTCTGCTGAGGAGCTGTGGAAAATTGCTTGGAAGGCTTTGAGCCACAGTGCCTGCAGCTTATCCCCTGCTCCAGCTGAATAGGCTTCCCACATGCTTTACAAGCCTGAATCCCGCTCAGCCATCCACATTACGGATCCAGTCTTCTGCTTGGTCCTGACCTTGCCCGTACCACTGCAGTTCTTATTGCACGTACAGGAAACTTCTGATATTGCTGAGGTGGCGCAGATATTCCTCTAGCCTTTGTAAGCAAGGCCAAACACTGCCAGCTGGGAGCTGTGACCACGTGCTGCAAGTGGTGGGGCTGACCGTGGCTCTCCGCAGTCCCCAGGAGCAGGCAGGAGCCCCTGCTGTGGAGACACCAACCCCTTTAGCTGGAAGATGTCCTTGTGATAACATCTCATTTAAAGCTGTCTGAGAATTCCATCCAGTGCTCCCTTGTTTCCCCGTCCATGCACTCAAGTGCCTCCGGCTGCAACTGATTTGGTGGGAGGTAGGGCTGTAAAACATTCCAAACCTAGAGGAGGTGCAGTCTGTGGGCTGAGCCTGTCCTGAACCTTGCTGGCTTTGTGTGTCTTGTGATGCCTTCAGCAAAATGCGAGCATGCCAAGCAGCCAGTGCTATAAATCCCAGGCTTTTCCGCTGTGTGTGGAGCTGCAGCCACAAGTGTTTCCCATCTCAGTCTGGCATTAGCTCTGGCACATGGCTGGGGCTGTGCTGGGAGCAGCTCCTTGGGAGGCAGGGCAGGGGTGCATCTGCTGCTTGGTCTCTGGGGATATCTGTGCCTCTCTGCACACTGGGGTGCTACCAAGTGGCACCCTGGGGAGGCTGAGGTCCCCTCCCATCTGCGTGTGCTTCCCACCCCTTTACAGCAAGGGCGCGTTGCCCACCATGGCCTCTTGCTGATGCAGAAATGCGTGCAGCACGCACAGCAGGGGCATAAAATGTTTGCCCATCCCTCAAGGCTTCTCTCTCTGGAAGTTCAGGGGGTCCTCTTGGGGATGAACTCTCAACAAGAAAGAGCTTTGTCCCTGTGTGCAGCAGATGGGCTGCTGGTGGAGCAGGGACTGTTGCTGGCTTACAGGTCACATCTGGGCTGCAGGACTGGTCCTGCAAATGTCTGTGTGATGTTGGGCATGAAGCTGACCAGCGGTGTGCTCCAATGGCTTGGTCAGGCTCCGACTCCAGGTCCTGGACCAAGTGCATGGACAGTGATGAGTGCCACGGGAGAGTCTGAATCCATGTCATGCCCCTGCTGCTGTGCAGATCAGGCCACCCTGGGAGAGGGATTGCTTAAGGCCTGAAGCAAGGACTGGGACAGGGTTGATGCCCTGAGTTTCTCAGGTTGGGATGCACCTTTGGAGCTGTTCTCCATAGGTGCCCTAGGTCTTCTTTCTGGCCAGGAAGGGGATTCCTGCAGGCACTGTGGGGTCCTGACAGGCTTGGCTGTGGCTGGCTGCCTGCTGGGTCTGTCTTACAGGAATTTCTTTGCAGGTTGGTGCTGTTCCACCACATCCTTCCTGAATATCAGTACCTCAGGAGGGACTCTCCTGCCCACATGGAATAACTCTGAAGGAGCTTTCTGTCTCCAGGGAAAATAGCTAATCCCAGGAAGAAACATTTTTCTCAGCTCACCCTTGCCCAAGCTGCACTTGCTCTTCCTCACCCAAAAACCTTGAAGGAGCATTGCCGGAGCAGGTGTTCCATTATGTTGGTTATGACCTACAGTCTTCATCTGTGCCAGGAGTGTCCTGTGGAGTGTGGGAAGCAGGGAGGATTGTTTGGAGACAGAGTAGTGAAGTGGATCCTGGTGGACCGCTGGGCACGTGGCTGTCTGTCCCATACAGCATCCTCGAGCTCCTGCCAGGGCTCTGGGGAAACTGGGGATACTGGTTTGGCTCTTCCAGCCCCATCAGGCCCTGCATCACAGAGCATGTGCCCCTGCCTCAGCCTCTTCAGCACAAAGTCCAAGCTCCTGGCGTGGAACCACCTTTATCAGCAGTTTCTCATAGGTGCCAGGCTGCGCAGCAGGGAGCAGGATGGCTCCTTTCTGTCGACCTGGCTGCTGGGTAAAGAGGGGGACAGTACCAGAGCTGAGGCCTCTGCATTCCTGCTGGGAGCCTGGACTGCCTTCTGAGGCTGTCCCAGCAGCTGATGGGGTTCCCTGAGCCCTTGCCTGTTGTGCATGCGTGGTACACCTGGAGCAGGGATTACAGCATTCTTGCTATAGGTGCAGGTATTCCTGCAGTAATGCCAGGTCTCTGCCCCAGCACTGCAGATTTATTCCCTCTTTTCATCTACCTTCTCTAAAATTCCTTTATAAATTCCGTTGGATGCAAGAAAAGGCAGGAAACCAGGCTACCAGGTGTTTGGTTTGGTTTTCCCAGGTAAAGTAGTAAATACATCTCCTTGGCTGAGCTATGGCACATGTCCCTGTGGGCGTGGAGGGACATTTAGCTGTGGATCGGCTGTCACTCTGTCTGTCTGATCCTTGTGCAGGGGCTCTTCCAGGTAGGAGGCATTTGCTCACCTGGATGCCCCTGTGAGCCTCCCACCTTGAGGGCTCTGTGCTCCAGCCAGGTGTGGGCTGAAGGAAGGCACGAGGTGCCCTTGCCCTGGGTGTTTGTCAGGGGAGCGAGTGTCCAAAGCCAGCGAGTGCTTTGGCTGTGCCGTGGCCGTGGGAAGGGTTTGGCTGTGACAGCAGCATTGGGGCTACCGTGGGTGCTCCCACCTGTGCCCCATCCCCTTGGTTGCTAAGAAATAATCTCCTTGTGGCTGGGCAACCCCACGGCTGGGCAAACGATCAGGTTCTGGCTGCAGGCAGCAGATCAAAACTTGAGACCTGCTTTTCTGTTCTTGGCTGTGCCAGCATCTGCTCTGTGGCCGCGGGCAAAGCTGCTTCTTGCTTCCCTGCCCGCTGTCCCCGTGCCAGCCTCACAGCACTAAAGCCCTGGCTCCTGCTGCAGCTGTTTTGTCTGTCCCCTCACACAGAGAGGCCCTGTTTTTCAGGAGGTGGTCAGGCACTTCTAGTGCAACTGCAATTACTTACTGCCACCAGACAGATGCAAAAGGAGCATTGTGAGACGCCCAGAGGTCTGAGACATCTGTCAGCAGCTTTTAAAGGCTCGGCTGTGAACCAAGGCAGTATCCAGTGTCCCTTGCTGCTTTGTCCTGAGCTCCTGTGTGGGGTGAGCAGCACTCACTTGCTCGCCACTTCCCAGCCTGATGCAGTAAGGTTTTGCTGCAAGAGGACTTTTCAGCTGAGGACCACAAGACATGTTGCTGTCCCTGTAGGAAGATTTTCTTCTGGAGCTTGAGCCCCTGGATTAACCTAAATGTGTTTTGGGTAGGTTAGGTTTGGTTTTTAAAACTCTTGGTCTATTAGGATCTCTGAAGGGCAGTTTTGGGGTTGATGTCCAGGAGCTTGACTCCAGAATTTTCGATGGGCTGGAACTGATGCCCTTGGTTATGTTGGTGTGCCCTGGAGGGTGCCAGGCATGCATGGCCTCTCATTGCGTGGTCTTGGCTCAGCAAGTGCTGTATCTGGCCATGTATCTGCCAGCACAGTCACACCCTCTCGGTCTCCTACCTTGGTCTCCACCATGGATTGCTGGATCTCAGCTCCATCCATGCTCCACTGCCAGCCAGAGCTGCCCGCAGCTCCCTCCCTCCCTGCCTGCCGGGCTGCAGCCCTTTGCTTTGTGTTTTGTCTTCTGCAGCGCTCTGCAAATGCTAATTAGTCTTCTCAGCACCTCAGCAAGATAAGGGATCCCTGTTCATATCTTGCAGATAAGGAAAGCGGCAGAACTTGTTTCAAACAATCTCCTCCCTCCCCCGCAGAGACGATGGAGTCTGTGGCACCCGGCCCTGCAGCCTGTGCCCCGGTGTCCTCTTTCACTGCCGCTTGTGAGGGCACCTCTCTTTGAACGGTTCCCCAAAAAAAGCACAGGAACAGCTATGGCCTTGAGGGCTCCTGAGCTGGAGCAGCTGGAGGAAAGGGCTGCATGCCATTGCTGTGAGCGCTGGGGCTGTGCTGTGGTGGCACCAAGCACCTGGATGGGATCCTTGCAGGGAGAGAGGGATCCCTGCTGTCCCCAGCCTGGGAGATGGGAGCCTGATCAGGCTGTGCCAGTCCTGTTGGCGCTGTTGGAGCAGGCAGGGGTGCTCTGTGTCTGCGGAAACCAGGCTGGCTGCGGGTTTGTGCTGTAGCTCCTGGTGCCTGGTGAAGCTATATTTAGTTGGTGACATCTGTGGGTGTTGAATGGAGGATTTTGGGGGCTGTTTTGAAAGCGCTCGCTCTTCCTACACTAGCAGAAAAGTTTAAAAGCCTTGTGGCAAGCTTTGTGCCGTGGAGCCAGGATTCTCAATGAAGTGCACACGGAATAAATGAGGGACACGTGGGACAAATGAGGGACACGTGGGACTGCTACTGCACGTGGAGGGAGGCACTGCAGGTGGGTTGGGGAGGTCCTGGGGAAAAAGGGACGATTTGGGGACCCAATGCGGACTCTCCTGGAGTTGAAATCCTTATGCAAGAGCTGTAGAGAAAGGAATTGGGGAAGGGGAGTGCACATGGCTGTGTCCTGCCATGTCTGACTCTGCCTTATTGACACTTCAAAGCCTCCAGCTCTGAGCAAGGCCAGGATGAATCACTGGTTTCGAGGCTCAGAAGGGGACCGGTTTTGATCATCCAGGCAAAGTTGTCCGGCCTTGTGCAGGAGATCAAAGGCAGCTTTGAGCAGAGCTGAGTAGGCTACTCAGGGTGTTTCCTGGGGCATCCCCAGATAGCCTCTGCCTATCCTCCCACCCTCACCCTACCCCAGTCAGGGCTGCTTTTCTTCTAAACAAAGCCAGTGAGTCAGCAGAAATGCTCGCTGCAGGAGCCTGGCACCTGGCACGGGCTGCCCCTCGAGGCAGGGCCAAACAGGCTCTCCTCCCCCTGTGGAGCACCAGTGTCCTGGAGGAGACCCTCGTTTGTGGTCCTTGCGGGGCTGGTTTGTGTTGGGCAGAGTTGTGCTGCACTGTTGGTTGACTCTGTGTACCCTTTGTGAGCCTGATCCAGAGACTTCGCAGCCAAACCTGAGGGAGAACGCAAGTTGAATTCCTCTTTCCGCTTGTAGGGAGGTGCTGTGTGAGCAGGGGCCAAGGTGGGTCATGGTGGGGTTGAGATCTTGACTTGCTGTGAGGTCTGTGGTGGTGTGAACCCCAACAGTCTCACTCTGATGTTCATAACACCCCAGAGGTGCTTCAGTGCCTAAATACTTTTGTCCTTAGCAGGATTTAGGCACTTGATGTGTCTGGCTCATTCTCCCTGTACATTTCCTCTCATGAGCTTGCTGTCCCTGCTGGGGTGCCTCAGTTCAAACTCATGTGAATTCAGCATCCACAGACTTTTGCATCCTTCGGTTGGAGCCCTACTCTGCTCCCTGGGGAGCCCTGGCCTCATGGCGCTGTGATGGGCCTTGGCTCTTCAAGGGCATGTTTGTTTTACTGTTCCTAACAGATCAAGTTCTGTGGGTGCTTTGCAGAATGAGCTGAGCTCCTTGCACCCCCTCCCTGGCTGGCAGCGCCGAGTGGGGAGGGCAGAGCTAAGGCAGGGAGTGCCTTCCTGCAGCAGGATGGGGTTAAAAGTCCATCTCTGGGCCACCTGGATTGGTCAGGAGTTTTCTGATCTTAACAGGGCCATGCCAAGACTCAGGTTAGGATCTGGCACTGTTTTCTGTTCACCTTTTCCTCTTAGCCTTCCTTTGCTGAAGGGGGAGCTGCTTTGCTTCCTACCCACTTCTCTCCAGAGCCAACACTCCCACCCACAGCCCTCAGCTGTGTTTTAACAGCTTCATTGTCCTTCTTCTCTTGCAGAACTTACAACTCCAGCGAAAGTGGTGAGAGCTGCAAACCCAAGACAGAGGAAAGGAAGCAAGGTAAGGCTGTGCCTGCTCTCCCCTCACTGGCCCCCAGCTTCTGGTGCATTTACAGTGCTGTGTTTTCTGCACAGCTTGGTTAGGGAGGCACTTGGAGCAGTCATGGATGTGCAAAACCTCTCACCCCACTGCGAGGACACCCCAAGTTCCTTGTGGGCTCAGCCCGTGCCCAGCTTTGCAGTGCAGGCAGGGCAGTGACAGTGGTGTGTCCACAGGTCTGTCCTTCCCTGTGCAGTCTGTTCCTCCCTGGCACACAGAGAGCCAGGGGAATTGATGTCAGACAAAGCCACCCCTCTGGAGCAGCCAGGGCAATTTGTTCCAGGGAGTCAATGGATGATGGAGGGACAGTTTCTTCTGGGGCACAGCTGGGGACATGGGCTGTTGGTGCTGGCTCCCAGCAGCCAGTGGAGATGAATCTGCAACTTGATAGGACTTTCCTTCTCTGTTCTATTTTGGAGAGAGGAGGGCCCTGGGGATGGAAGGTGCTCCTGTCTGTGAAACAGCCATGGCCCTGCACTGGAATTGGTTTTCCCAGGAAACTTGCCTCCTGGGCAGAGGAGCATGGCACCTGCATGTAAAGATGTGATCTCCTGAGGGATAAAAAATTAATTTGACTCCAAATTAGTTTGGAAATAACAACCCCATGAGGGCAAGGAGGAGTTTCTGTGCCCAGATAAACTCAGTGCCCAGTCATGACTCATTTGGTACCTGGGCAGCTGTTTGGCTTCTTTTCTCTGTCCTGCAGGTCCTCTGAAACCTGAAAGAGATAGAAATGATGGTAGTAACCAGGTCATTTATTCAGCAGAGAAGTAGTTGATGTTCCCCCATGTGACCATGGGGTGATTAGAATGAGGGAGTTCCCATCACCCATCACTTGCTTGAATTTTCTCACACACCCCTAGACTATCCCTTTGCTTTGTTGGTGTAGTTTTGCACTTAAGTGGGACTGTGCCTGGCTGTGACCTGCCACTAGGTGGGAGAGCTTCTTCAGTGGGATGTGGCTGCTTCAGATGGATTTAGAATGCCCTAAGCTGAGTGCTTTCCCTGTCCAAGGGATGGTGCCTGTGATTGAGTGAAATACCCTGGACAACTTGCTGCCAGATCTGGTGCTGGGACAGAATATTTGGTGGGAGGCTGGGAGCTTGCAGGACTGGTGGCAGCCTCGTTACAATCTCTGATGGGCATAAACTTGTCTGCAGTTATTTGGGATTAGTGCAGGGACCCTGCTTGTGTGGGGAGAGGGGCTGTGTGTGTACAGTGTGGTGTCACCCTCCAGCCTCTTGGGGACAGCTGTTTGTGGGTGGAAAGGATTCTTCCCTGCTGCAGGGAGCAGCACCTGCAGCTTGTGCACTAATGGGACCTTTCTCTTTGGTACAAGGTTGGTGACTTCGGTGATGCCACAAATTGGCCAACACCTGGAGAAATAGCCCACAAGAGCGTCCAGGTAAGAGCACAGAGCCATTGTGATGAGCAGGATAAGGCCCTTGCAGACCTCCCCGTCCCTCTGGAAGCACTGTTTGAGCCAGGCCATTTGGGGTGCTGAGTGTCAGTGTGGAGGCAGCCAGGAATAGCGTGCAGGGAATTTCCTTTTAGGGCTGCCCCTGTGGCAGACTCCCTCCCTCAGTGCTATTCTGGGAACCTGGAGCCCAGTCTAAACCCTGGGCTGGCTGAAGCAGGTAGGGCAGCTCCCAGACCTGCTTTCCTCAGGGCTGCTCCGTGCAGGAAGGGGCTGGGCCAAAGTCAGAGGAGTTCCACAGGAGGAACTGAAAATACATGAGAAAGGTTTGGTGTGCCCAAGGAGCTTGGCCCTTCCTCCCTGCTGAGGACAGGGGGGTCATTGAAACCCTTCTATTTTTGGATGCTGCTCTGCCAGCTCCTGGCTGTCTTTCAGGGCAAGGTGGTCACTCACCCTTTTGCCACTGGGGCAGTGTGCTCCCTTATAGGAGAACCCTGTCCATGAGCACCAGGTCTCCCTGGCAGCCCATCTCAGTGTCTCAGCTCCAGCACTGTAGGGGCCTTTGCGTTGCTCAGCCACGAGCCCTTCCCCAGGAGCAGAACAGCTCTGGGAGGCACAGAGCAAGGATGCACCCAGCCTAGGGCAAGGTCTTCCTGTTCCTGCTGGGACAGCTGGGGTCTGCCTCCAGCTCTTCACTTCTCCCACCTCTCACATTTTTCCTGCACTGGTGTGTCCCCAGCAGCCGCACAAAGCACCATCCCTTCGGAAGCTGCCTGTCAAGAAAGACATGAAAGAGCAGGAAAAGGGGGATGGGAGTGACGGCAAAGAGAGCCTGAAAACCAAATCGGATGAGTCTGGGGAGGAGAAGAATGGTGATGATGACAACCAGAAGTCAGCCCAGAAGAAGAAAGGTAAGGCAGAAGCTGGTGGGGACAGTCCCCTGGGCTCAGCTTGTCTCCCCATTCACAACTCACAGGCAGGTGGAAGCATCCACTGCCTTCCCTAGGGGCCTTGCTGCAGGACACAGCGCAGGGAGAGCTGTGGGGAAAGGTGTGTGCAGGCTCCAGGTGTTGTTTTGGTGGAAGCAGGACCCACGTGGGGCAGGGCAGGAGGCTGCCCTCCCGTGTGGCACAGAACAGCCCCTCGCTGTGGGTTGTATCAGCCATGGCTGGCACGTGGGCTCAGTCTGGCCTGAGCCTGGGCAGGCAGAAAGGGGCAGAGGAAGGACAAGTGTCATGACAATTGCCGCAGGCAAGTTCTGAATCATGTCCCCTCCATGTCTGAGAGTCCTGGTCAGAGCTTTTCTGCATCCAGTGAGGCCTGGAGGGATGTCAGAGGACAGGGTCTGTCCAAAAGGCCCTGCTGCTTTCTCTCCTCCACGTGTGGGGGCTGTGTGGCAAGAGGGGGCTGCGGGGGAGGAAGCAGACGCTCTCTGAACCTGTGTCACACCCAAACCCTGTCCTTTTGCAGGCAACAAACACAAGTGGGTCCCTTTGCAGATAGACATGAAGTCAGAGGTGCCTAGGGACAAAACGGCCTCTCGGAACAACCGGCAAAACGAGCAGCACAGGCACCCCTCCAACAACCGCGGCGAGCTCAAAGGTGGGGGCTCGGGCTGGGGACCCGCTCCTGGCCTGGCCGCGGGGCAGAGCGAGCCCTGGTGCCCAGGGGGCAACTTTCCTGCGTTCAGAGGGCTCCGGGTGCGGCAGGCTTGCTCCAGGGAGGTGCTGCCATGCCCTAACACCCCTCCTGCCTCTCCTTCCCCGTGTGCTGCAGGCTGGCACCCCGACAACAAGCACGAGCGCAGCTGGCAGGACCACGACGAGACCTCCAGCGTGAAGAGCGAGGGAGGGGCCGTGCGAGGGACCTTCCGGGGCCGAGGCCGCGGCCGGGGCAGGGGCCGTGGCCGTGGCAGAGGAGGTGATCACTGTGTGTGTGGGCTTGTGGCTGCAGGGAGAGTGACAGTGTGCAGAGTTCTGTGTCTGTGTGCCTGAGAGACCTGGGGCTCTAAAGTGGGCTGGGGAGGGCAGAGCACTCCAGGGATACAGGGAAAGATTGTGCAGCTGGTAAGTTTTTAACAAAGCAAATAATTCTGACTAGTATTTTTATAAAAGCAAATGTCTTCCTGATACTCAGGCCAAGCTCTTTTTCCTGTTTTCTGCCCATTGCAATACCTCTGTGAGTAGGAGTTGAAGCGTGTTGATTGTCTGTGAAGGCTTTATGCCATGTTGAGAGCCAAGCAGGCATCATGGCTTGGACAAAGGAGAGCATCTGCCCTGCCATTTGACTGGGCAGTGTCTGTGCTAAGCCTGACTCAGCTTCAGTGTAGGGCCTTCGTGTGTCAGCTGGCCTGCCCAGGTGCTCCTGGATAAGAGGGTTCCTGGCCTCTTGTGTGGCAAAGGCAGAGAGCAGGAGGATGAGGGATGTGGGTGCTCCACTGCAGGCTTCCAGGGGGACCTCAGGAACAGTGCAAAGGAAACTGTTTGTGCAGGAGTCCAACCCCATCTGGCAGTGCAGCCTGGGTGGCAAGTCCCAGGGGCTCTGTGCTGACCCTGACTGGTGTCCCCCAGGGCACTTCGACTACCAGTATGGATACCGGAAATTCGAGGGCTCGGACGGCTCCCGCACCCAGAAGTACGCCAGCAACATCACCTACTACTTCGACAACATCAGCAGTGCTGAGCTCTACAGTGTGGACCAGGAGCTGCTCAAGGATTACATCAAGAGGCAGATGTAAGCACCACCTCTTGTCCTTGTCCGAGCGTTGGGTGGTGAGGACTGTGCAGCCAATCCCTTGGGAAGGGTTAGAGCTGAGCTGTGCGGACTCCCCTGCCTCGCTTTCAGCATCAGCCGTGGCTGGGCTCCCCAGGCTTGCTCCCCTGTCTGTGTGGGGGTTATTTCCTTGGGGTGGCCCAGAGGATGGTGGCGTGGAGCTTCCTCTCACTGACTCATTGTCCATACAGAGAATATTACTTCAGTGTGGACAACCTGGAGCGAGACTTCTTCCTGCGCCGCAAGATGGACTCGGATGGCTTCCTTCCCATCACGCTGATCGCCAGCTTCCACCGGGTGCAGGCGCTCACCACCGACATCAGCCTCATCATCAAGGTGAGGGCAAGGAAAGCTGACCTTTACTTCTTTTTCTGCTTCTCACCACCCCTGTGTGAGGCCTGCTTGCTGTGGATGAGGTGTGAGTGGAGCCTTCACTTGTCCTTGATTTGCTCCTACCTCCTATTAGTCCTCCTAGGAGGAATGGCTTGGGCTGACCCCCTCAACGTGCCAATGCAAGGCCCTAAGTTAACCAAGTATTGCTTGGTTCCAGGCTCTGAAGGACAGCAAGGTGGTGGAAATTGTGGATGAGAAGATCAGGAGGAAAGAACAGCCAGAAAAATGGGCTCTGCCTGGCCCTCCTATGGCAGACTACACACAGACTGACTTCTCACAGTTCATCAATTGCCCCGAGTTTGTGCCCCGGCAGAGCTTCCAGAAAGAGACAGGTGAGCACTGGGGGAATGTGGAGGGAAGCGTGGGATGGAGTGCTGGGACTGCAGCATGACTGAGACCCTGAGTGTCAGGAGTGTTCTCCAGGGCAGGGCTCTGCCATTGGCTCTCTGCTCGGTGGTGGGAGCTGGTGTGGGCTCTGTCCTTGGACCCTCAGAGTGCTGCCACCTCCGTATGTGGGAAATGTGAGAGACTGAGTGTAGCTTTTCCGCTGTTGGGGCTGAAGGATTCAGAAAGGGTTGGTCCTGCTGAAGGTCTCTTGGCTTGCCTGGGCAGGGCAGAGGACACTTGTGAGTCCAACTTCCCCTTTCTGGGTTAGGAGATGCTGGGCACAAATTACGCAGCAGGTGTGGAGCTGTGAATCAGGTGCTGGAGAAGGGTCCTCTGTCTTTCATGGGCTGCCCCTGCTCTTCTCACCCCATCCCATGGTGGTTGCCAGGAGCCCGGGGCTAGGCCTGAGAGCCTAAGCAGAGGATCTTCTTGGTGCTGTTTTAAGAGTTTTGGCAGAAGAACTGTTTCCATTGGCTCCAGTGTCTCTTGGGAAGGTTTTCCAGAGAGGAACAGAGCACCTGCTTCAGGGCTTTGTGTGTTTGGGAAGCTCACCTGCAAAGCTCTGTGGCCACCCCTGGCATCACAGCCTTAACTGGAGATTCCCACTCCAGCACTTGTGGGCACTGTGCTAGTGAGCCTTGGCTGGATGCCAGTTAGTCCTGCAAGCTGCCATGCTGTCAGAATGGTCAGGTAGTTTGTAAGTATGCAATTCCCCCTGGGTTCCCTCCCTCCTTCTAAAACACCTTGTGGCTCTTGTTGGCTCCAGAGTCTGCTCCAGGCTCCCCACGTCCTGCCAGCCCAGTCCCCACCAAAACAGAGGAGGTCAGTAACCTGAAGACGATGCCCAAGGGCCTGTCCACAAGTCTGCCAGACCTGGATTCAGAGACATGGATTGAAGTGAAGAAGAGACCCCGACCTTCCCCAGCCAGGCCCAAGGTAAGTGGTGTAGGAGTTGTTGGAGTGGGGGTCTCCCGGTTGTTGGGGTGACTTGGATCATACATAGGCAGGCTTCAGTCAAGCAGTGTCTGTTGGGAGTGATGTCCCACTCTCTTCTGTTTCATTCTGAACCCCTTTGGAGCTGCTTCTCAGTGGTGTAAATGAGGTGTAACCCCAGATGGCCTGGGGTAAAGAAACAAGGGGCAGGAGCTGGGTCTTGTGTCACTCCGGTCTTTACCCTGTGTCACCCTTGCTCTCCTGCCTGTAGAAACCAGAGGAGTCAAAGACACCACAGCAGCAGAAGCAGAAGGACCAAGATGAACCCGAGGAGCTCGACTTCCTCTTTGATGAGGAGATGGAGCAGATGGATGGCCGCAAGAACACCTTCACTGACTGGTCAGACGAAGACTCTGATTATGAGATTGACGACCGTGACGTGAACAAGATCCTCATCGTGACGCAGACCCCTCCGTACCTGCGCCGGCATCCCGGTGGGGACCGGACTGGCAACCACACTTCCAGGGCTAAAATGAGCTCAGAGCTGGCCAAGGTGATCAATGATGGGCTGTACTACTATGAGCAGGACCTGTGGACAGAGCAGTTCGAGCCAGAGTATTCACAAATTAAGGTGAGAGCAGCTGACCCGAGGAAGGAAGGGATTCCTCCTTGGGCCTCCCCTTCCTTGGGCTTTGGGGAGCCTCGTGTGCAGCAGTGCTGCTGGGCTGGGGTGGAAAGGGCAGTGCAGCGGGTTACAGCCCACTTGTGGGGTAGAGCTAAGCTGGGATTAGTCCTCTTGCAGTATTTGGGATTCTTGGCTGCCAGCATCATGCTCAGCCATAGCAGGGATAAACACAGCGCTGTAGCCAGACGTGAGGCTGCAGCCAGGTAAACAAAGTGCCAGTAGTGAGGTGGCCTGGAACGTGGGGCCCATTGTCTGCCAGGCTCTTGGCTGGCAGTGCCAGACCTGTGAGGGGAACTGGGGGTCTCTGCGCTGCCCATAGAGCCCTGTGCTTTGTGGCACGGTCTATTGGAGACTGCACGTGCTGGGGACAGGTTCATAGGTGGCTGGGCTGCACTTGGCTTGTGCTGTTCTCCGTTTTGGTGTCAGTTTGCATAGACATGGGCTTTTTATAGAAAGCCCATCTGCTGTTTTGAAACATTTGGGTCCCAACTTGGTGACTCTCACTTGCGGGGACTTGCCTAGATTCATTCAGTGACAGAAATCATGACTGGTGAGGTGGGATGACGTGTTGGAGCTCCCAGCTGGGCTCAGTGCTTCCAAGTCTGGTACCTGGCCCATTGCTGAAGCAGTGCTGCTCTCTGTGGGGACAGATGCTGAGGGTTTGGGGAGAGCAGGTGACAGGGACAGTATGTGGGCCCTTCATATCTGTGGGACTGTTGTGCCCCACTGCCAGCATGGCTGTGAGGATGTGGGCAGGGGACTCTAGGGACACAAAAGGGTGGCAGGGGGTCTTGGCCAAGAATGGGACACTGAGCTCATCTTGAGCTTTACTGCTCCATCTCTGACCTGGGTGGTAAAACTCTGAAAGAAGAGGGTGCTGGTTAAGTGAAGCTGCCTCGTGGGATCCCTGAAAGCTTGGCAGCAGCAAGTGGCTCTGAGCTGGCCTGTGCAGTGGCCAGTTTTCTGTCTGCTGCATGTCCCTTTCCTAGCCCTGTGCAGCAGGTGCCCTCTGGGCACTGCAGTCGGGGCCCAGTGTTGAGGCTGTTGCACAAGCAGAGCCATGGTTGTGATGGGGTGAGTGGTTTCTTCACCATCTCCCTCCTCCAATGCAGCAAGAGGTGGAGAACTTCAAGAAGGTGAATATGATCAGCAGGGAGCAGTTTGACACCCTGACCCCAGAGCCCCCCGTGGATCCAAACCAGGAAGTCCCTCCTGGTCCCCCCAGGTTCCAGCAAGGTAAGAGATGGGGTGTGAATGGGTGGGACCAAATTTGTCCTGCTCCGCATGCTGAGAGGCTCCTGGAGGTTGGATATTAGCTGGGGAGAAGGAATTGGGGTCACTGGTGTGATGGATTATCTAGTTCACAGAATATTCTGCGTTGAGTCTTCTCTGTTTGTCTGTGTGACACGGGTGCCATGGCCTTGGGGACAGGGGATTTGTTGCTGCTATTAAGCACTGGGAAGCAGATACCTTGTGGGAAGCTCAGTCTTTGCATCTGCTGCTAGGATTTGGGCGTTCTGGCCAAACTGGATTTGAAGCTTCTTGTGTGGGAGAGGGGATGTGTCCCTGCATTCCTGCCCCTGCTGCTTCCCATTTGCTGGATGGCTCTGGTGCCCAGAGCCCAGCCTGACGCAGGGCGGGGGTTTCTCCCTGCAGTACCCACAGACGCTTTGGCCAACAAGCTCTTTGGAGTCCCTGAGCCTTCCACCATCGCCCGCTCTTTGCCCACGACTGTCCCAGAATCACCCAACTACCGCAACGCCAGGACCCCCCGCACCCCGCGCACGCCTCAGCTCAAGGACCCGACACAGACGCCCCGCTTCTACCCAGTGGTGAAAGAGGGCAGGACGATAGATGCCAAGGTAGGACCTGGCTGGGCTGGGGGACAGGAGCTGGGGTCTCCCAGCTGGGTCCTTGGGAGGAAGGGAACACATCCGTGATGCACCGTGTCTTGCAGACTCCACGGAAGAGGAAGACGAGGCACAGTTCGAACCCTCCGATGGAGTGCCACGTGGGCTGGGTTATGGACTCTCGGGAGCACAGGCCCCGAACTGCCTCCATCAGGTACCAGAGACAGGCGTGCGGGATCACGGAGGAGGCAGAAATGGGAAAAGGAGGGAGTGTGGGAAGGAAGGGGAGAGGCTGCATCTGGCCTTGCAGGGGAGGTCTCCTGTTAGGTGACTGCGGAAAGGACGGGGACCAAATCTGCTCATCCTGGAAAGGCTTGGGGCAAACCTGTAGCCTTGGAGAATAGCAAGATGAGTCTTGGTTAGAAACACTGGTCCCCTTCCTAGTAGGTTGCTCCATGGCTCATGTCCCAAACCCAGGGTAGGCACAGGGCGTGGGTGGGGCCAACAGACAGGTGGGGTGGAGTGTGACCCCGCTCTGCTGGGTGGTGCCAAGCAAGGGTGTTGACAGGAGTCTCTCACACTCAGCTCCAGCCCCTCAGAGGGAACCCCAGCCGTCGGGAGCTATGGCTGCACCCCGCAGTCCCTGCCCAAGTTCCAGCATCCCTCACACGAGCTGCTCAAGGAGAACGGCTTCACACAACACGTCTACCACAAGTACCGGCGGCGCTGCCTTAATGGTAGGGACACAGCACTGAGGGGTGGGACAGGGTGTCTGTGCCCTACTGTGCTGGGGACAGGAACATGGCAGGGCATGGACATGGGCAGGGTCCTACAGGACAGCCCTGCTGGCAGTTGCTCTGTCCCCATGGTTCTTGGGGAGCGTGGGCTGTGCTCACAGTGTCCAGTGCTGGGGCTGGGTGTCATCACAGGGTCCTCCTGCACATGAGCCCTTGACTCTCTGAGAGAAGATTGGCCTAGTAATTATCCCCTTTTCCCAAAACAGAGCGGAAACGACTGGGCATTGGTCAGTCCCAGGAGATGAACACGCTTTTCCGGTTCTGGTCCTTCTTCCTCCGAGATCACTTCAACAAGAAAATGTATGAGGAGTTCAAGCAACTGGCTGTGGAGGACGGGAAGGAGGGATACAGGTAAGAGTTGACAGAGTGGCCTTTTCTACGGGTTTGGCCTTTCACAGGGCTCACAGCAAACTAAGGCATTGCCTCTGCCTTGCTTGAAGGTGGGTCTGGGGTTGCCCTCAGTCGCCTGCTGCTGCCCTGTTGTGTCCCCCAGCGTCTGAGCCCTGCGTTCTGCTCTGTTCCCAGGTACGGTCTGGAGTGCCTTTTCAGATACTACAGCTACGGGCTGGAGAAGAAATTCCGGCCAGACATATTTAAGGACTTTCAAGAAGAGACCATCAAGGATTATGAAGCTGGTAGGTCCCTGCTTTGGCCTCCCTGGGATTGGCAGTGATGTGGCTCAGCTACATGGCTGTCCATCTTCTCGTCATTTTGGGGAAGCCGTGTAGTGCTGTACATTGGAGCCTGGGATGTCCTGTTGCTCATTTCACAGGAGAGGGTGGAGAGGATCCTGACCATCCTGAAGATTGCTGGGGTTTGGAGGAGGGCACTGGGAAGCTGCAGCTCTCCCAGAGTATTCCTCTAGAGGCACCATTTCCTGTAGGATTGGTCAAGGCTCTGCAGTAGCTGAGCCTTGTCACCACTAAGTCATCTGAGCCTGGGGACATCCCAAGTCAAGGGGGCTGCCCAGGACTGATGGAGGGTGCTTCCCTTCAGGTTTTCCATCTTGCCTAAGTTGTGCCCACCAGCAGGACAGGCAGGGTTTGTGGGGAAGCCTGGAGGAAAGGTGTATGATATCTTGTTAGGTTTTTTTTCTTGCTGACATCTGGATTGGTTTTTTTTGTTCCCTCCAGGGCAGCTCTATGGGCTGGAAAAGTTCTGGGCCTTCTTAAAATATTCCAAAGCCAAAAATCTGGACATTAACAGCAAACTGCAAGAATACCTCAGCAAGTTCAAGCGCCTCGAGGACTTCCGAGTAGATGTGAGTAGACACAATGCCTGCCCCACACTAATGGCCTCTGCAAACAGCCCTCTGAGGATGGAGGATTTTGGGGGGTCCCCAAGTGGTGGCAGGAGGGGGGCAGTGACACCTACTGTCACTCACTGTCATTGCAGCCAGGCTGGAACAAGCTGCGGGGTTGGAATATGGCAAATCCATTCAGTGGGGGATAAGGGAGCTGGGTGAGCCTGTCCTCCCTGATGAGGTGAGGCAGGAGGAGGAAAGGGAGCATTGATGGTTTGAGTAGAGCCAGCATTGTATGGAGCTTTGGCTCCCAGACTTCTGGACTGTGCCGGTGTGGGAAGCAGGTGACTAAGAGCAAGTTGTCACCATTGTGCTCAGTTTGGAAGTCAGTCAGTCTTCTGTCAAATCTGGCAGCAGGAAATTTGGGCAGAAGGGCAGGTGAGTGCTTGGGGTGAATACATGTGTTCCTTTTGGGTCAGGGAGAGAAGTTGCAATTGGAGGGTTGCAGGAAGGCTGTTTCCTGATCCCAGGGGATGGCACCTGCATTTGGAGGAGGCTGTGTTGATATTGGGGTGCTTCTCTTTCAGCCACCCATGGGGGAGGAAGGTGGACACAAGAGATACCCTACGACATCAGGGGGAGATGGCAGGAAGCGCTACCCATCCCAGTCTTCCAGCAAAACGGTCAGCCAGTGCCCATCCAGCCAAGCCCACGCCTCACCCAGCCAGCCTGCACAAGAGGATGCCAAAAACCTGAGCCAGCAATCCCCTGCCCCATCAGCTGCAGAGTCGCAGACAGTGGGGAAGTAGAGAGTCTGCTTCCTGCGGGGGGTGGGGTGGGTTGGTGGGGGACTGGCTCGGAGAAGGGCAGACATGAGGGGGTGGGACAGGAAGGGAGCTGGAAGGTGGGTTCCCAGGAATTGGCTGCTTGGGAGAAACTTCAACGCACACGACTTTCTTCTCTTGTGGCTGGAAAGCAAAGACGATCTGCATCCAAAACACCATTTTGCTATTACTACCCTGACCAGAGCCAGACCCACTCCCAGCAGACCCACCCTTTCCCTTCCCTCTCCTCCTGTGCACACACTCATGTCTTAGTGTCTCTTCAAAAAAATGTGTTCTGGCTGGGTTGGAAAGGGGAGATTTTTTTATTATTATATATATATATCAAGTTTTAAATTATTGCTAGAAGTTCGTCTGGATTTACCAAAACAAGTCTGCTCTGTGTGGCCCCAACAAGTCCCCTCTGTGTCCCCCCTCGGATCACGGGGCAGCCGCTCAGGAAGCTCGGAGGAGCGAGGTTCCCCAGTGGGGGACCGAAGCCACAGCGTGTGACGATGCTGCGGAGCCTCTGATCTCCATGACCCGGCTGGCGTCTCCCATTCCACGTCCGGCGGTGCCTCTCCGACACCGACCTCCGCGACAGGAGCATCGCCCTGTTCGTTCTCCTGCTCCTGTCTCCCCAACGTCTTCACCTTCCCGAGGGTCTGGCTCTCCCTCTGTCCACCTCTCCCTTCCGTCACGGACAATTTGGAAGTCAACCAAAGGACCTTTGCCAAGGATAGGCTTGTTGTGACTCCTTCCTGCGAGGATGGCTGGTTGGGAGGCTGGCAGGCACCTGGACTCGAGCCTGCGTTGGATGGTGCCCCGCTGCCCCAGGAATGCCCATCGCATGCAAAGACAGGACTTTGCCGAAGGAGCTTTTCTCTTCCTTTTCCCTTGGAAAGAAAGAAAAAACAAAAAAAAACCCCACAAACCCCTCTAAAACAACAGAAAAACTCTTCAAAAAAAGACACATCTCCCT
This sequence comes from Acanthornis magna, assembly GCA_036785705.1. Classification (NCBI taxonomy): domain Eukaryota; kingdom Metazoa; phylum Chordata; class Aves; order Passeriformes; family Acanthizidae; genus Acanthornis; species Acanthornis magna. The sequence goes on from JAWUZG010000092.1 coordinate 6,885,979, forward strand.
TTGCTTTCTTCCTTGGAAATAATACTGAAGAAAAAAAAAGAAAAAAAAAAACAAACAAAAAAACCCCAAAAACACACAAAAAAAAAAGTTGCCTTATGGTGGAGCTGGACCGGGGAGGCTCTTTGGCTTCCTGCACCCTGGGGTGCACTGGGCTCTTGGCTCCCCCCAGGCCCAGAGACTCCTCACGGCATTGCTGCCGAGCTGATCTTCCCTGCGGCCTTTCCTCTGACCCCGCAGCTCGCTCGGATGCCTCCCCTGTCACGGAGCCTCCCTGCCAGGCCTGACTCCTGGGGAAGGTGCTGAGGGCAGTCAAATCCAAGACTTGTGCTCACAAAGTAGTCAAAGCCGCTCCGCTGTGTGTCCCCACGACAGCGACTGTACCTGTCCTGGCCTTGCTCGCACCCCCAGCCCTCTCTGGGCGGGAGATGGCTCTGCTCCTGTCTGTGCTTCCAGCGTGGTTGGGGAGTGAGCAGGGACATTGTCACAGCAGCTGGGGGGACTGGGCCTGGCTGTGAGCGAGGGCTGCTTCTGCTGTAGCCTGACAGGGAGTGAGGCAGCCCTGGGAAACCTGTCCCACAGCAGTCACTGGCTTGGGACTGCTGGTGGGACCTGTGCAGGGGTGAGCAGGAGACCTGCCTGGCACAGGACAGCTCTTGCCTGGGTTTCCTTGTGTGTCGTGTTGTGGCAGGTGGCTGCATGGAGTCTCCCACTCAGGGCACAGTCCCTGTGCATTTCCAAGGGCTGAGATGACACCGTGTAGCTCCTTACTCTGCTGAGGCAGGGGGTGACTGCGGAGCTGCTGTGGCATTTACTTGATTGTTCCTTACACCCAGCACTGGGTGGGCTTTGGCAGGCAAACCCTCCCCAGGCTGTGAGCTGGATCCTTTGCAAAGGGCATGTGTCAGACGCGAGATCTCTGAGATGTCCAGTGCTACCTCTGGAGATGCTCCAAAGGTAGCACTGGAAAGTCGTGTTCCTTTCCAGCCAGACCTGCTTGCCTTGCTGCCACCACGCTCCTTCTGCGGGGTCCCTGGGATACCTGGCTTGGCTGCGGCTCCGGGGCTCTGTCCCTGTGAGTTCCAGAGCTGTGCTCCTGTGCTCAGTGTGGAGTGGGCATGTGATGCACCACTCCAAAGGTGCACTTGCGTTGCCCTCTCCGCAAAGTCACAAGCTGGTACTGAACGGTGTTTTCCCAAGGCATTGAGTTGATCTGGGGCTACACCTCATAGCTGTGAGGAGTCATCATCTGTCCAGGGCTGTCCCTGTGTGGCTGCAGGGTGGGTGAGTGAGAGCAGCCAGGAACTGAGAGCAGGAGCAAGAGGGGGAGCACGGCCAAGCTGTCCATCAGCAGTGGCTGTGGGTGTTTGTGGGGCCCTGGCTGAGGTCATCATTTCCCAAACTGACACTGTCTCCAGGATGCTGCCTTGCTGGGGGCAGGTGGGCCAGTCCAAGTAGAGTGGCTTCATGAACTGCTGCTAGAATTGAAAGCACAGCTGGGTTTGAGAGGCTGGGGAGCTGCTACTTGGCTGTTTCCTGGTGGTGTGATCCTGCCCTGGTCCATCCACCCCTGCCTTGTCACCTTGCAGCAGGTACCGCTCGCAGGCCTGATTGCAGCAGGCGAGCCCATCCGAAGCCGTGGATGCTCTGTTAGGCCAGCAGTGCTCTGGGGTTGTGGGGTGGCAACTGGGCAAGATGGGCAAAAGCATCACTTGTACAGTACTGCGGCCGTGACTGTTATCTCTGGATTTCCCCTCTCGTCAGCCGGAGTCAGATCTCTGAGGTTACAGATATAGGCGGGTTTGTCCCTGATTAGGGAAGGAGGAGGCTGGAGAGTCGATCAAGGACATTGTAGATGTGTTGCTGGTTGTCTGCAAGTGGAGGCGGGTCTGGATGTGCCACAGGTGATCCTTGCTGCTGTGTCTGTGCTCCTTTCTTTGGCGCATGTTCTCTCTTGAAGCCCAATTGTCTGCGTTTTAGCAACAAATGTAATAGGAAGCGGGGAGGGATGAGCTGCTGCTATGGAGTTGTTGCTTGTGGAGCACACTGTGGAATTGCTTGGGTGGTAGAAGAGTTAGGACATTTCCTAGAGAATTTCCCAAAATATGAATTGATTTAAAATAATTTTTAATCTCTGATCCTGAGGTTCTAGTCTTGGCATGGAAGAGTTTTCCCTTCCCCCTCTGCCAAGTCACTGGTTTGTCACATTAGAGTGTGCGCTATGGGGAAGGTGGGTCAGAAGAGCGATCCCAGCAGTCCCAGTGCCCTCCAGGTTTGTGGACTGTGTGCCTTGTTTTGCTGTCCATGGGACAGCAGTGGGCAGGACAGAGCAAAGGAAAGATGGACATGACAGCCTGAGGCAGCTGTTGCTTGCTCACACCTGTCTTCCACCAGATGGAGGGAACACAGAGCCGTTCCCTCCTGCTCCGTGCCAGGGTGGGTGCTGGCAGAGGGGCAGAGAGCTCCTCGGGTGCATGATCCGTGCCCGGCTGGATTGGTACCAGCTGCAGCGAGGCTGCCACTGCATGCAGGAGGCATCACATGCAGCTCGTGTCCCCACTGGATGAAGGGACAGCTGTCCAGAGGGGGTTTGTATCTGAGGAGGCTCTTGCCCTTCTGCAGAGGAGGGAGTTAGGCCTTGCTTTTTGTTTGGATGCTTCACCTCTACCCTGTGTTGTGCTTTTTTTCATTTCAGAGGACTGAGTGGTTGCACACGTGCTCCTGTGAGCATTGATGGTCCCACAGCCCGAGAGGGCTGCGTGGTGCTGGTGTCCAGCCACTGGCACAGCCTGCGGGGAGCCCCAGCTGCTTTTGGAAAGGCTGAGGGAGGCTGAGTCAGGGGAGCATTCCCCATCCGGCCCCTCTTCTCGGGAGGTCCTCCAGGCTGCTGGAGCTTAGCACTCTTTGCCAAGGTCAGCCTGGAATGCAGGTCCCTGCAGCAGGTACAGAGCTCTGGTGCGGGGTCAGAGTAGAGGTAGAAGCTGTGTTTCTTAGGAGGCTTTGTTGCTTTGCCATGCTCATTTGGGAAAAAAAAATTAAAAAGTAATGATGCTGCTGCTCTGTTTTTGCCTGTCCATCTCTCTTCTGCTGCCCCCTTGGCACCCCTGATGGCTTCTCACTGTAGCCCTTGGGTCCCTTGAGTTTCGGCACCTGCTCGGGACTGGTCCTTGTACTGTAACAAACCGATGTGTTTAACCTCAGTGTCTGCCACGTTCCACATGGCAGTGCAGAGGGGGCCTTCTAGCTGTTAATGCCTTTCCAGTTACTTTATCAAAAGGAAAAAAGAAAAAAAAAGGAAAACTGTAAATGTAGCAAGCTGTGTTTGCAATGCTTATTGTCTCCTGTCTCCTCTGAGGCTGGTTATGTCCCTTGTCACTGTTTGAAATGGATGCTGGGTTCTTCTTGAGAGGGTTGCTACACTTGATGTTAAATGCCTCACTGACTTTTTTTAAAGTTTCCAATACAGGTAACAGATAAAAGAATTTATTTTCTTTTTTTTTTTCCTAAGCAAATGTTCATCTCGGTGGCATGGAGCGGGTGGCTGGAGGGCAGCATTTCCAGGAGTAGTTTACAGTTTCACTTTCTGCAGACACTTGAACATAGGACCGATGTATCTGTGACAAGCACATCCCCTTGGTGGGAAGCTCCAGAGGAGCAGGGAGTGCCCCGGGTGCCAGCCGGCCCCTGTGGAGCTTGTTGGGGTCCCTCCAGCTCCCCACGCTGTCCCCCTGCTCTCTCCCCAGGTGTCAGCCCTGCACCGGGGTGGCTTTGCCTGTGGTGCCCCTCATGGGAGGGCGTGCTTGGCACCACTTGGTCCCTCAAGCCTCCCTCGTGCAGCCCTGCTCCCGTCTTCCCACCTCAGCCTGTCCTGGTCCCATTGGGGTAGGAAACCTTTGGATCTGTGGCTCAGAGACACCTGCTGAGCTGCATTGCAGTGAGTGCAGCCTTCTGCTCGCTCGCCTGGAGCTAAAGGGGTGATGGTTCGATGTGCTGGCCCTTCTCAAACCCTGTGTGTCCAACCTCAGCCTTCTGTTTCCCAAAACTAGAGAGTGTGTGCAACCTTCTTCAGCTGCATTTATAGTAGAGACAAACTTAAAATGACTCATCACAGACCATGTATCACTTGGGAGGAAAATCTTGTTAATACGGCCCGCTGTACATGATCCATCTCTGTCGATAGTACATAATCTTTGACCCATGTGCTAGGATCATCATCACGTATAAAAGGAAAAGAGAAAAATGTAAAATACTTGAATGAGAGCTTGTATTATAACATTAATATTATTCAGAGTATCTGCTTTCTAGGCTGATGTGATTCATTATTCTAGTAATGCTTTAGTCCTTTGTAATTTGTGGTAATTATGCTTTTTCCTTTTTAATACAAAAAAAATGTATAAAAATAAAAACTTCAAAAGACAATGCTGCCTGGGTTTTCTGTTCTGCTGACTTGCGCTCCCCAGGGAGCTTCAGGTAGGTGATGGGGTGGGTTCATCCTGGTGCAGCTGTACGGACCGGAGGGGAGCAGGGCAAGTGACTTTGGTTCCACAGGTAGAGCTGGGCTGACCCCTGGCCAGTGCAGCACAGGTCAGTCCTGTGTGCCTGTTCCTCGAGGGGCTCTAGCACTGGGGAGAGATGTGGTATTTTCGTTCCAGGCAGGATTGAGACTTGAGAAGATCCTTGAGAAAATTCACAGTATGTCTCGGATGGTCGGTAGGTACTGGGGGATGTGCATATTACTCTGGGGGCTGCTGTCTTGGGTCCTTTCTTACAGGGTTTCCCTCATCTGCACACAGCTCAGGACAGCAGGGACTCTGCTTTCCTAGGAGAATCTCTTTCCTTAATTTATCAGAGTTTTGGCTGTGTCTCGGAGCGAGGGGAGGCTCAGCAGGAGGAGGTGATGCCACAGAGCACATCAGCTCCCAGCTCTCCTTCCATGCCCCACGAGCTGTCTGCCCCATGTTTACAGCTGTCTGTGGAACAGTGCTGAGGCTGTGGCAGCCCCAGTTCAGTCCTGTACTGACTTCCCATGTAAAACTGCTCAAGGGAAGTCAGGCCCTTGTTGCATGTGCAGGGGAGTGTTTCTAAAGCTGTGGCCCCAGTGATTTTCCATGGGGTTGCATCCTCTATCTCAGGTGCTCTGAGTCACAAAAACTGGTTTTAATTGTATCACGTGTAGATAGAGTGACATTTCTACAGAGTGATTAGTTCTTTAGTTCTAGAGAGGCCAAATCATCGCCTGTGGAAAGTGGTGCTAAAACCTCAGTAATGGGAACCCCGAGCCACCTGGCCCAGAACACAACCAGGAACACAGGCAGCTGGAACCAAGGAACAGTGCAAGTAAGTGAGGAACAAACCATTAAATTTTGTTTAAAAATAGATTTCTAGAGCAGGTTTTTTTGTGTGTGTCTTAGGTAGATAATGGCAGCAAAAGTGCAGTCATTTCAAGCAGCATATTTAACTTGAGCTTCATGTTTTGTTACGTGTGGACAGTAATTTGTTTCCCAATTAAAATACTATTTGGCATAAATCATTGTCTCTCACTCTGTTCATCACCAGGCTGGGCAAGAGCTGCTGGGCTAGTTCACTCAGCTCTCTTGGGTGGCTCAGGGATGCTTTCGGAGAGCGGCGTGAGACCGAGCAGGACCTTGTGTCTCTCGAAGGCTTTGGTTTGTCTGAACATTCTGTCCGTGCCGTGCAGATAATCCAGCACTCCCAGCACTCCGTAGCACTGGTTGAACCTGGGAACCAGAGATAAACATCACTGGAAGTTACTGAGGTTACCTCGCCCTTTCCATTCCTTTCTGAGCCCTGATAATCTCTCCATGTGATTTCTGCCCCTGCACTGGTCTCTCTCGCAGCTCTCTCAGTGTGGGTGAACCTAGCACAGCTTCTCTCTGGTGCCATCATTACCCAGAAATGGTGGCACTGAGCAGCAGCTGTGTTTCTCCTGGACAGCCCAGAGCTGTGGGAGCATTGGACACCCATGTGATCACACCCATGTGCTCTCGAGACCTGGCTGTGCTGGTATATGGAGCAGATGTGCTTCCAGCTGGCACAGCTGTTCCACCCGGCGTGTCTCAGCTCTGCAGTGATGTGTGTCCTGGCATATGGTGAGTGAACTGTCCCCTGGGCTGGTTCTGCAGGAGGGGCAGACTTTTCTGGGGAGTATGTCTGAATCTAGTGCCCACTAGGAGATGGGAATGTTTCTCCACTGCTCAGGTGTGTATCCTTGATCAACCTGCTGCAGCCACTCTCTCTCCAGCGCAGGAGAATCTGCCAGGAAGGGTTAATAGTGACTGTGTGGGCAAAGTGTAATCTGATCAGTGTTACTAATCCCAGCGCATGGGAGAGGGACAGGCAGGCTCCCTGCATGCTTACTTCACCTGTGTGACTTGCCCTTGCCCTGTCTTCAGATCACACACAGTGTCTTTTAAACTTCTAGGAAGAGCCTTGCAGAGAACTGTCCTTAACGGGGCTGGAATCCCTTGAAATCCCAATCTCATTTACAGTTTAACTGCTGTAAAAAGTGGTGGCATTCAGCCTGCACTCAGGTGAACTGGAGAGCTGCTCTGCTTGTGTATGAGTTGGGCAAACCCATGACCCTCAGAAAGGAGCTTTTCCTGATAGTGGTGCCGAGTGCAGGCACGAGAGGCAGGAGAATGGGAAGCAAGCAGTGCCCAGACATACTTGAGGTGGTGGAAGTCGTGGAACTCTGGCGATGGCAGGAAGGGCAGGTGGTAGCCACAGTGAGAAATGCTTGTTGTTACAAGAGCGAGGGAGAACCACGCTGAGATTGAAACAATGTGAGATCCCATGATCATCGGACCAGTCATGACAGGCAGAGTGTTGGAGACCTGGAAATGAGAAGAAATTACCTCATTAATGGGTCCACAGCAAACACTCTCCTATAGGAGCTGAATTGTGTCACCTGGTGATCCATCACACTATTTTTGTGCAGTGTAAAGAGAAGATTCCTCTCAAATTCCTTACTAAAGTTAATGTAATAATTTAAAAAGTAATAATAGAGGTAAGAGGGTTCTCCTAACTGCAAACCATTGTCATAACCCAAGCTCCCTAAGCCTGTAGTAGAAGTTAGACATGACACCAAACTGTGGGTATGAACACAGCAGGATTCTAGTAAATCACCCTGGAGTCTGAGGTCTGAATTTCAGCTTCACCTTGGAATGATGCTGAAGCTGCTCTTGGGAAACCTCAGTGTGAAAGGGGCCTGCAGACACACGCGTGGATGTGGCAAATTGAGCTGCATCACTTCATTGTCCCTGCCCGTGGCACAAATGGCTCTGGCTGCCCAGACCCAGCTGCCTGCCCCAGCACAGCTCAGCTGGGCTCTTCAATCATTGCACTGCCCAAAGACTGGAGGGTGACCATGCAGAATCCACTTACTATGTGTTCTATGGGGTGAGCATAAATGGAGACCACACCGATGGGGGCTGTCCACTCGTGGTGCTTCTTGTGAATGTGCTTATACAGGACTGGGTGGTGAACAAGCCTAGGCAGAGCAAACAGAGAAAGGCAGGTTTTGAGCTCTGCAAGAAAGTAACAGAACACAGAATTTCTGCAGGGGACTTGCCTGTGTCTCCTCTAGCATAAAGATTTCAGGGCAGTTGGCAACAAGAGTGTAGGACTCCTTGCTTCCTTTGTTCTCTTTGTATTGAGCCCTTATTCAATTAATATGTCCACTGGCTGATGTTAAATTTAGTCCAGATAAATCCCATAAATCAAAGTCCCTGAATGATAGATTTACTTAAATCTAATAGTACTACTTAGGGGAAGACTCACTTTTTATTTTCACTGTTTTGACTTTTTCTACTGGCAACTGTCAAAGAGTCAGAATTTTTGGTTCCGTGGGTCCTTCGTAAAAAACAGTGTTTACATTTTTTTTAATGCATTTGTTCTAAAGGGAAACCTACATATTTCTAAGAGTGCTGTGCTTCCTTCTGCACAGGCTTTTGTCTTCCTTGCTTTAGCTCTGTCCTCTAATGTTGGTGTCAATGCTTGGAAATCCTGCAGTGTTGGGAGCCAGGCCCTGGTTTGTGGGTGCTGTACAGGAGATCAGTCACTGACTCTTGTGATTTTTTTCTTTCAGCATAGTCAATCTTGTTCTTTTCAAAGAATGCTGGATTACAGCTTCTGTGCAAAATTGCCTGGTTTATTCCTTCCTTAGCTTTTAAGCTGTTCTGCCTTTATAATTCTACCCATTTTTTGTTTACTTCAGTTACTGGCAGCACCAAGGCCTCATGTTGTAAGGGTGGATTTCAGGACCTGTAAATTTTTCCATATAAATACAAGATTGATGGAAGAGAGGGACTAGGATTATTGCAGTTGTAGGATATGAGTATAAGCTTAAATGCACGGAGGAAAATCAGTCCTGTTCCTGTACTCAGCTCACCTGTGTGAATAATAGAAGAGAATTTCCTCTATTACAGTAAAAATGCTTAGCTCCACAAGAAACCACTGGAAGGTGGGTAATTCCTTGCTGAAGGTGTTGCCCCACCATTGCATGATGTGGAACATGGGCACAAGCATGGGCAAGGAGATAAAGAACTGATTACCCAGGGCTGTGTAGATGGCTTGGCGCAGTTTCTTTGTGTCCACCTGCAACAGAGAAGTCAGGACTTGAGGTAAGAAAGAAGCAATGCAGTTTTAGTTGGGAGGATGAAAAGCTTTAAGATTTGTAGGCTGTTAGTTTTGGGATCAGCTCTTTAACAAGCAGTCAATGCAGATCTGATCAGCAGCCTAATTACAGGATCTGCCTTCCTCCCTGCAGTGGGTATACAAGACTTGGCTTGATCCTCCTGGAACCCTAGCTGGTTGCAAGAGAAAAGCATAACAGGTTCTTCTCCCCATTCCTCGCCTAAGAGACTGCAGGAAGTGTTTAGCCAGCAGAAAAGGCAGTGAGAAGTACTTACAGGATCATTCTTGCCCAGCTGAATGCGATAGCGAGTAATGAAAGTTGGCTTTCCTGTTATATCAGCCACCAGAAGGATTCCATTGAAGCCCCAGAAAGCAAGTGCAGGCACCAATGCAGCCCCTGTGGCGTGAGGAAAGGGCAGAGATGTGTGAATGAATTGGGAGCTGTGGCTAAATCAGAAACAAAATACACTGGCATAGTGTCCAGAGGACCTTGCTGGGACCCAGATGTGCCGAGTGCATGTCCCCTGCCCCAAGATGCTTTAAAGTATGGGTAAATTCTGACATCCAGGTAAGATTAACGAATGGGAAGGAGGTTAGAGCAGATAAGTGTCTCAGAGGTTGAAACCTGACATAACTGAAGCTAAGAAAAGGCTTTTCTAGGTGGGTGGGAGGTCTCTGTTGCTTTAAAATGCAAGTAGGATAAGGTTGAGTTCATCTCTAGAACCTTGCAAGGTCCTTACCGGCTCTATTCACCAGCTGCTAATCACAGAAAAAGAGTTCTATAGGTGCTACAGCAAGAGTAAAACCCACTAATTTTTACTTAAATTTTTAGTAATTAGTTCTACTGAGATTCAATTCTTACAGGAACAGTGTCTTCACAGGGAAGCCATTTCAGCAGCAGTGAAAAGATCAGATTTTGAATCTGTACAGGTGTCTGATGGTGACCCCATCCAAAAGCAGAACAGCTGCTCCATATCAGCTGTGGGTGGCTTCCAAGCCAGTTCTTGTCAGTGGGAGGATTAGTGAGTTTAGGAAGGCATGTCCATGTCCCCCTTTTATATGTAATGCATGGATGATTTCTCCTACTGAGGAGCATTGTTAAAACTCACCAAGGAGGAAGATTGTCCACTCATCTCCCTCCATCTCATTGTAGAACTTCAGCCATGCTGTTTGCCAGAAACTGCCTAGAGTTATATTCTGCATAAACCTGTGGGATAAGAGCTCTTGGTTGCCCATCCTCTTGTCATCCACATTTCCCCCTTCCCACAGAAAAGTTTCTCCTCAAGCTGCTTTGTTTGAACATTCTTACCAAGAAGCAGAGTTCACCATGGCAGTGAACATGAGCAGGCCTGTACTGAAGACGTAGGCACTGATCTTCAAGGCATCCCAGAGCTTCTCTCCCTGTGAGAAGCAACAAGAGTAAGCACGTGCTGCTGTGTCCTGCCCTGGCATTTTTGGTATTTGAAATGATGAAGGCAGACCTGCGATGACCTGTTTTGCGTCACACACACTCATCCATCAGCCGTGCTTACAGAGACCTGATGCATGACTGATGTGGAATTTCTCCGGAATAACTAAAGGGACAGAGAGGATGACTGATTTTTTCCCTCTGATACTATCTGGCATGCTGCTCAGTACCTGGAGGGCTACAATTCAAAGGGCTTCTGGATAACTCAGAGCAGTGGGAAGGGAACACCTGGTGATAAGGAATGGTGCTCCATCTCAGCACCTCCCTCCCTCAGTGTTTTCTCCCCACAGCAGATAAGAACTGCTGTGCTCAGATGACCTGGTTAACAGGAGTAAGTGTATTCAAAAAGCAGCATTCAATATATTTGAATATTTAAATATTCAAAACAAAGTTGTTTAGCAAATATACAACAAATTTATAATTAATGATCTGTCTTTTAGAGTAGTACAAGTTGGAATTGGTTCTGGAGTATAGTTGATTTGGTTTTCATGAGTTAATATGAATTACATTTATCTGCAATATAATTTTTTTTTTTTAAATCAATGCAATTCTAAAACAATACAGTATAATAACCAACTATTGTCTTCTTCATTCCTGTGTCCTTCCTGTTTTTTAACAGTGGTGTTGTGCTGCACAAACAGACTGGAGTAAAAACAGTGTGATTCATAGCTACAATCCTGCTCACCTCCTGTCAGAGAGGACTAACAAGAGAGGCAGCTCTGAGAAATACCAAATGCAGGTGGTTTAGGGTAATGCAAGATAAAGGAATCCTCTTTACATGGCTTTTAGATTCTGTAACACCTACAGAATATTAAACGTGGCCCAAGACTTGTGAGCAATATTTATTCATCCCAGGACAGAACTTTGCTCATTAGCACTGAAACATTCACTATTAAAGCAACCAACCAACCATTTCCTCCTATCACCTCCTGCTTTTTTTTTTTTTTTTTTTAATCGAATAAGCAGGGAGGGAGGAAGCAACTGGCAGGACTCTTGCCCTACGGTTTGATGTTTGTGAACCCCATGGATTTATATGAGAGCAATGCAATCAGCTGCCAGTGTTATCACTGGGTGTGCTGAACTGCAAATGCCAGGCTGGCAAAAGCCTCTCCTCCAGCTTCAGATAGTGCCTGCTGGATCCTGGACCAGAGATTTGCTCTCTTAGCAGTTTCATACTTCAGGTGCATCCATGCTCTACCCCATGTATGCTGATGTAAGACTTTCTTAATCTTTAGACCCTGGACCATCACTTACATATTCTTTAGAAAAAAGGGTTACAGAAGCTATGGAAAGCTTTGAGCTTTTTAACAGACTTGTATTCTATAAATCCTTTTTCTCCTGGGATGAAGAAAGAGCATATCAAACACAAATTCTGTCTTACAAGTGTCAGAACTTTTAGTTAAACCTAATAAGGTTTCAGTTGCTTTAGCATCCTCCAGCTGAAGAATTCAAAAGAGTTTCAAACATTAATAACTCCTAATACTCTCAGACACTGTGCATGTCCTGCTTTGAGACAGGACAGAGAAGAGCCAAAGATCAGCACTTCAGTTACTTTAAAAGCCCTTTGGCTAGAAACGATCTTGTTTTGAGTCTGTGTTTTTATTGCATGTGATGAAGTGATTACATGAATCCCACAGTATAATTACATGAGATGTAGAGAAGTTTACATAGAAAAAAAAAATCTCGTTCATCAAGTCCAAGTGCTTAACACCCTGTTTCTCCTCATGCCAATAGCTACAGCACAGTAGTTTCCAAACTAATTCACAGATTGCTCGAGTTCTTGCTCTAAAAGTGCTTGTACAATTTGGCAAATTCCTTAAGCACAGAACAGGGTTGCTGCTGGCAAGGTAAACTGGGGCACATCAGCTGGGAAATAAATGTTTAGCAGGACCACTTTGAGGCTCAGGCCGAGTGAGGTGGCACAGCTTCTGGTTAAGGTGGACTGTTGTGGGTTCTTGCCATGCAAGCAAAGACAACAGGCCCTTCCCCACTTGCTGCTGTAGCTGCAGTCTACAGGGAGAAATGCTTTCTGCAGGGAGATATGCTGGGAAAATGTTGCTTTAATGGTAAGATATTAGCTCCTAATCATGTTAAAATGTTCGGAATGAGGATGTGTCTGTCACTTCTCTTAGAAGATGATTCAACACATCCAGCCTTCCAAAGCACCTGCATAATGCTTCCTTTAAAAGATGACCTTGAGCCTTTACCTGCTTCTGCAGCTCAGCAGTGGAGGAATATCCAGAGTTTTTTTCCATCTGGAATAAAAGGTGATTTAAGTAAGTGAACCTTGTACAGCTGGAGAGTGGCAAAACACAATGCTGACAATAGCAAATCCCCTCCACTTGCAGTTCAGTGACAAAAGTGTAAAATGTTTACTCCCTGTGCCCTGTTCTGTCCTGCTCCATCCTTCATGTGTTGGCCATTGAGCAAAGCTCAGTTATTGAGAAGAAAAATGCCCTTATTTGTTGAGGAGTTAGTCATGTCCCAGAAGATTAACAGGGATGCAAAGATAACAAAGAAATATGGGAGAATAGCCAAAACCAAAGCTTTTGATTGTGGCACTGGTGTGCTGTGGTAAGACTGCCTCCCTTCATCTGGCCCAGTAATACCTCGCCCAGTAGCTACTCCAGCCCTTCCCAGGCTGTAAGGAAATTATGAGGTGGGACATATGTTCTTCCATAATGACAACATGCAGTTAAACAAACAGGAATGAAAACAAAGTGAGGTTGTGCCACAGAGAATTAACACAGTAGAGCCCTACAGCCTTCACTCACATGGCAGAGGAGCTCTAAGTTACAGCTTAAGAACATGGTAAGTGAGAAAATCATCTTTGCTTCAAGTCCTGCTATGGTCACGTAGAGGGTTAAAGTCCTAAATTGACACGTGGCCAGCTTATAATAAATCTCCCTGCATTTGGCTCTGGCTTGACCATTTGTTGATGGTTTTGTTAAAAGAAATCAAAAAAATAGATCAAATGCAAGGTTTAAGCAGCTGCTGGGGCTTCACTGCTGGCCATGGCCATGAAGGGTTCTGTATTTCAGGCCATGTTCTGGCTGTCCTAGGGATTATTGCCTAGTTGTTTTTATATTTCTGCTCTCTTATCACCAAATATAATTAGCAAAAGTTAACAAAACATTCCTTAATGTTTTCTTGGTTTCACATGGTCTTTAAGAACAAACACACAACTAATAATACGACGGCCAGATTACAGAGGATTGCAGAATTTAATCCATTTTTCTTTTCCTACTCAGCAGAATATTCAACAGGCAAACTGTTACCTAAAGTACAAAGGTCCCTGTCTAAGGTACAAACAGTCGAAAAAGAACTCATTAGGAAGATATCCTATTACCTTGATGATGGAGGAAAGCCTCTTGGGGAGTACTCTTCTTGCAGCGTTTCAGAAAGGAGGCATAAACTGCAAAGAAGAAGTACTGTATTAGCCAGGAGGTCATAGTTCAGATTTGAAATTATAGCCTTCTAGGTATGTTCTTACAAATACAACTGTGTTTATTTACAGGTGTTCCCAGCTCTGTTACGTTACATATTAGTATGCAGGTTAAAGGGCACGAGACAGGAAAATTAGACACCTTCTTCCTGCTTACTCACAGATACAAAAGAGCAAGGCCAGCCCACCACACCACACACTTTAGTGGAAGAAACTGATGTCAGACAGTTCTGAGAAGTAAAAGAGAAAAATAAGGCAAAAAGGGATCTGAAACTTGAAAACCTGAGAACAACTCCCAACTCTGTATTTCAACATAGGGTTGGATGTACTCCTATGGGATATGCTAACTTTTGGTAGAAGTCTTTAAAAAGAAACCAAACTCAAGTTTATTTTGTCTCCCTTGGCCAAAAAAAAGGTAGTGTGAGAGGTGCCCTAAGGCGCTATTGCTTAAAATGAGAATGTGTTAGGGAAGCTGCAGTGTCCCAGGCTTCTTGTCTTTTCCCAGACACAGAGCTCTGCACGACTGGACTTCATGAACTACCAGAGTCAGTCTGTGGGATTTTCTTTTCCTCTCATATATTGTTTGCCAACCACATCTTTATCGATAAAACACAGTTGAACTCTAATATATCTGATGGAGAATACCCATAAGAAACAACCAAAAATAACCTGCTAGCCTGAACGGAACAGCATAAATAATATGCCACAGGCCAAATTTAAATTGATCTTAATTTTTAAAAGACCTTCTAATCACATCTATTACGTAACACCCACTACGTGCCTATCTTATCACACAGGTGCTCTTCTCATGCCAGGTGTGCCCACTGTCTCCAACACTACTAATGCCTGAAATATGTCAGGCTTGAATAATCCATTCCTTTGGGGCTCTGTTCCATTCCAGCTTTCTTAACAGGTTGTTCAGACCCTTGAACAGTTGAGTGTCTGCACAGAGGGAGATTTCACAGCTTCACTGGGAAATCTGTTCCAGTATTTGACAACCTTCACTGTAATTTCCTTTTCCCTTGCAATTTTCCTGGTTATAACTCCTATTATTTGCCCTTTGGCTGTGCACATCCCTGTTTTTACAACCACTCAGTAGGGAGCTGAAAACAGAAATATCCAATTATTCTGCCGGGACAGTACAGTAAATAGTGCTGGCCATAGTTTTCTGTGGCTAAAGAAATTATTCTGCTCTGATGACCTTATAGCTGACAAGAGTAGATGTAGGAGAGGCAGGTGTAAAAGGGGAACCTCACTGAGCTGGAAGGCTGATGCTCCAGAGGTTCCTCTACCCAGCAGTGCTGACTCAAACTTGCTGCACCCTTGCATGTGAAGAGCTAGAGAGCAGAGCATTGTAGAAAATGTGACTCTGCTTTGAGTTTTTAGAATGAGAAGAAGGTATTTCTTGATTGAGTCATACATTCTGTGCATTTAGGAAAGAGTTAAAATTACAATCACATTTCTAGTACTCTTTTTAAAATAACCAATTTATGACAGAAGGCTGGCTTGGGCAAAGATTTCCCGTTCAAAACAGAGCTGCCACGTCTGCTTACCCTCTGGTTCAAAACAGTATGTTTATTAAGCCACATTTCAGGATAAAATTTTACATTATTTACATTAAACCCAAATAAGTTTGGATGGAGTAGGTTTTCCCCAGCATCTCATTACCTACTCTTTTTTTTATTCACAACGTCTCTCCTGCTTCAGAATATACCAAATACATTAAAAAACCATTCATGTAACCATGGCTGTTTCAGCAAACAAAAAAGCCATTCAGCTGCTTGGCACTGCACTCATGTTGGCATATTTTACAGCCCCGAATCAACCACTGAAGCTCTCAGCTGCCTGCAGCTATTTCCAAATATCAGCTAGAACTAGTGCTGTTTAAAAAAAAAAAAAAAAGTTCCTTTCCAGTTATCTCAAATAGGTATCACAAGATTTGATCCAAAACAAATTCTCAACCCTAAAGTAAAACTAATTGCTTTTCCAATCAGTCTCTTGACATTAAAGGGGAAACATACACTAGTTAAAAAAGAATTCTAATCAATTTTTTTTATATTATTATTTCAATGTATAACTTCATTTGCCCAACAACTGTTCATTAAGTCACAGATCTTGTTTTCACTGAATTTTCCATTTCAGGTACTGAAAAAAGCTAGTTTGTCTAAGTCATGTTTTAAAATGCTCAATATAATCTGAATATAATCCGAAAAAACCCCTGCTGTATTTTTTACATTTGTTTTAACATGTGCATTATTATTTCTGCTCCATCTCTGCTGTTCCCTTACATTTCTGGTGCCCAGACAGCCCCAAGCTGAGGCAGCACAGGTGCCCTTCTCCCTGTACTGCACCCATTGCACTGCATCCTTCTGCCACCAGCCACAGAGCTGCAGGGCAGGTGCAGCTCAGTGACAGCTCCATCTGCCGTGATGGACTGGCTGACCACCACAGCTCCTTGGGATTCCTTCTGCCTTCCTGCCTGAAGCTTCTGTTGTAGATCTTACTTCACTGGAAGCAACCTTTATAGGGCACAGACAGTGGAAAACTGCTCCTGGGAGAACAAAGGCTGTGACTACCCATGAAAGTACAGAATGTATAGAACAAAAAACATAGGATCACTTACCTGGTCACCTGAACAGCTGCATATCAGCCACTCTATGTGGACAGACACAGGACCAGACGTGGTGTTTGATGTCCTACCAAGCACTGCACAGATCTGAGGGCAACCACCGTTCCTAGAAAAGCTGACAACGGACTTCACACAGACACATGACATTGCCTTTTAATGACTTCCTCAAAGCTACTATCATATCTTTTCAAGTTACTACACCCTTGAACTCTGGCTGCCCGTTCTTTGCTCACCTCCTGCTGATGGTAGCCTAGGAGAGGTCCTTTGTGTCTATTCAGAGCCCAGAGTTCAACTCCTCTCTTTTCACTACTGCTGTCGAAACTTTATAAGGGTTTAGGCAAGGGCAATGGGGGTGTGTTTCCAAGCAGGAGCTGGCTGTCCCCTCCCAGACAAATCATGTGAAGCCAGTGCCATGTCACTGTTAGAGCTGGCAGTGTTCCCCGTGTGTATGTGCATGCTGTTACTCAGTTAAGCACGTGGAATACCTCTTTGCGGGTGTTTCATCGTTGTACCTGAGAACAAAAAAGCCACCAACAGTCTAAAGATAAGTAGTTTTTCTAATTCACTAACTCGTGGTTGAAGCACAAAACAGCTACTGCCAGTGCAACTGAATGGGTCAAAGGTGTATTTGTTAAAAGCAATAAGGGTTACTGTGGAATTTGGCAAAAAAACAGCAGTCCAGTTTTCATGCTGTTGTACTAAGTCTAAAAATTACACCAGCGCTGTTGCTACACAGCACCCTCAATCAGTTACAGGCTTTGCTTCCATGGGTAAGGTGGAGAGACATATACGTTAGCATGTGCTTGGGCTCAGTTGTCTTTAAACATGATGTTTACAGACCATAAAGTCTGTAATTATGGTATTGCAGTGAGCAAGATGTAATTTACAGTAGCATTGGTTTTTATTATGCAAATGTGGCCCCAATCTGTTACTTACCCCATAAATAGTGCCCTATTATGAGCTAAGCTCTGAGAACTGAGGCTGTTCCTATCGTAACTTTCCAAATATATTTTTCCACAAGACGAAAAACAAGGACTATCACCTCTGCCTCACAGTTCACCTTGTTTGCCCTTCACAGGTGAAGCAACACACACTCTTTCTCAGTAACATCTCATGCCAGCAGAGCTGCAGCTGCAGAGAGCTCTGCAAGAGTGAATAGGATTTAACACTCTGTTACTGTTTCCATCGACACTTTCTCTTGCCTAATTCCAACTATTCCCCGGTAGGGACTGAAGTTGTAATTCTTAGCTGTTTCTACTAATTGGTATTTATCACACAGAGCAGACTCAACAGGGAGGAATGCGATTCCTTCAAACTATTTACTCACGTGCAGAGGAAGTGGAAATGAGCATCTCAAGAGAGGGGTGCCATAAGGATAATGTCCTCAGCTGATCTTTGGATCTGAGCTTGCAGGGGGAGGGCTGTTCATCCAACAGCCAAAAGTAGGTGATAAGACTGAATTTCAGACCTCAGTGTTCCATTTTAACTGCTGTTCAACTCCAACATGTGTGATCTCTGAAATATTCATACCCATAGGGACAGCTCAGCACATTAGTCATAGGATCATAGATGCCATTCATCTTCTGCTGCAATTTTGTGTCTAGCACAGGTTGTCATTAACCTTACAGCTGCTTCTGCTTGCTGGCTGCCCTGCGCCCTGTGCTGATATCTCCATCACAGACACTCCAAGGCTGGTGCAATCTTGGCCGAGCCATGCAAGAAGTCTGATTTCTTCTCAGTAAAAAAGCTTTTTGATCAGACACTTCATAAAATAACTTTTTTCACTCCCCGCAGTTTTTGTAATAGTCACTGGTTGTTTGACTATTTGGAAAGAACATCAAGGGAAAATCTGTGAAGTATCTTTCAGGACTGTACAAGCCCATACTGATAGTTCCTCTAAGGCTGAAGAGGCACACCCCACCCATTGCCTAATTTCCTGCATTCTGAACCAGATTTCTCACCATCTGCCAGGGCATGTGTACCACCACCTAGCACGGCAGTGGTTGCTTTGGGAGCATCTGCGGAACAACAGAAGGGTGAGGAAAATGTAAATTCACATTTCAGGATTCCCACAAGTAAGTTTTCTTGTGGTGCTGTGGCTAAACTCTAAAGGAAAGGCACAACAGGACATGCAGCTCAAGCTGTCCAATGTGAAAATGCTGAGCTAAAGACCTTTATTCCACCTTATAATGCAGCTCTACACATTTATGTGTAGGTATGGGGACTTCAAGACCTGCTTTGGAGTGCTGGAGCTGGAGGCAAGCTTGGTAATTTCAAAATACAGAAATGATGGGGCTTCTATAACGAGCAGGGTGCCTTTTCCACCTATTCTGAATCTTTATTAGCCATGTCATGCTAGAAGAAACAAATTCTGATCTCATTGAGCAAAACGTGTCTCCAGCTCTTCCCACCAGTGCTTGCAAACATCCTTGAGCAGTTTTTTTTACACACAAATTTTTAAACACTGCAAGTATAATTTATCACAGGTGATTATTGCCTGCAACACATTTTTATTACAGTACCAAGGCAAAGATATTTACAGTGGCCTGAGAAGATGCATCCTCCCTTTTCCCCTGCATTCAACATCCTTTCAAGCGCTGGCTTTACAAGCAAGAAAAATTACTCTGAACTCTTTCGGGAAATAAAAATCTAACCTTATATTTACAGGGCGCTGTAATCCAGCCTGCTGAATTTACCTGCTAACAATATAAATTTCCTTGCACAAAATCCCAGATTTAACTGACCACTGGAAGAAAGGTGATTACTTTCTGCCAATGTAGCATATTGCATAAATTACATAATGCCAGAGACTGCAGAGGTAAGGCAAAATGGTAACTCTCTATCATTTCTGAAGATAAACTTTGAATCAAAATAACACTCAATAATGAGATGATAAAGATGCTGACAGCACCAAGGTCACTTGCCAGAGCAGCATTTGAAAAACCCTCTTCTTTTCTAAAGGTAACATTTCTGCTGAGGCATGAACATTAAACCTGAGACACTGAATGATGTCTGACATGTGCAAGATACCAATATCTGGTTTTCCAGATACTTTGCTCAAAATGCTGGGCAAGTAGCTGAGATTCAGGGAAGGGAGACTCTCATGGTGGGCAGATAAACCAGCACCAGAACATACATGTATATAGAGGCACATATGTATTTTACAACAGATGCAACCCTGCCCAGAAGGAAAGCAGTCTACACGAAAGGAAATACTATCTAAGCTTAATTAGTAGACAAGCTTCCAAATGAACTGCCTATCTGCCATCAGCATCAGTCAGCAAAGTGTTGGCAACCGTGTTACCCAAGCAGTTAGATTATGCTGCTTTACCAGCTACAACCCTCTGTTGCTAACGTAATTTAAATTCCATTCCTGGAACAGCAGAAGACAGACTAAAAGTCTGCAGGTGTAGTAGGAACTTAAATGACTTCTAAGCTCCCGCAGGAAGCAGAACTTGCTCAATGAGTTTGATACGCACTACACAGTAGGAGCAACGCGTGCCAGGGCAGCAGTGGTTTGCTCTCTGGGCCTTAGAAAATCCCCCTAGGAAAACAAACCCTCATCCCACTCCCACCCTGCGCGCCCATGGCCGGGGAGCCCGGGGGGGCTCGGGCCTAACCCCGACCCGGGGACCCCCTCACCTCCCCTTGGTGAGGGAGGGGCGGCCGCTGCTCCTTTCGGGGACGCTCAGCCAGGGCCCGGCGCAGCCCGTGTCCCAAGGGCTCGGGGTGCTGGGGGCTCCCCATGCTGGGAGCCCACCCCAGCCCCGGTGGGCGTTATGGCGCCCGTTCCCGGAGGGAGCAAAGGCACCCAACTCCCTCATCTCTTCCCCCCGCTCCCGGACTTTGGACGCGCCCGCCGCTCGCAGCGCGGAGAGCCCGGGCGAGCCCATTAGCGGCACTGCGGGGGGGCAGGAGGAGGAGAAACACGAGTCAGCCGGGGATGCGCGCATGCGCAGTACGGGCAGGGCGGCCGCGCGCAGTAACGTCCCCTCCCCTTCCCCCGCCCCGTCGCGCGCGCCGCCGGCTCCGCCATCTCTCGCTCTCTCTCGCGAGAGCCAAAACGGCGCGAGACCCGGAAGCGCCGTCCCTCGCGCCGGGGGCACTCGGAGCCATCGCGGCTGCGCGGGGCGAGAGCGGCGCGTCCCGGCCGCGGCTGCCGGGAGGTACCGGGGAGCGGGACGGGCGGGCAGGGACCGGCACAGGGACAGGCACCGGGGGGCTGGGGCTGGGGGGCGGCGACGGCGGCGGGGACAGCGGCCCTCCCGCTTCCCGACCGCGGTCAGCCGCGTCCGGCCGCCCCCAGGCTCTGAGGGGGGGCCGTGAGGTGACCCCGGGCCGGGCCGGGCTGTGGCGGAGCGCTCGGTCCCCCCGGGTAACTGGTGGCGCAGGGCCCGGCCCTGAGCTGAGCTGAAGCCTCCTTGCAGACGGCTGGGAGCGGTTCGCCGGTGTTAGTGCGGGAAATGGGCATCAGCCGATGGCTCATCCGAGCTGTAACGCTGCTGACACTGGCGGTGGTTTCAGCTGAAACACCCCGCTGCAGTGTGTCCCGGGTTGTATCACAGAACCACAGAATCCCAGAATGGGTCAGGTTAGAAGGGACCTCAGTGGGGCACCTGGTCCAGCCTCCCTGCTCAAGCAGGGTCATCCCAAAGCATATGGGACAGGGTTGTATCCAGATGGTTCTGGAATATCTCCACTGAGGCAGACTCCAAAACGTCTCTGGACAATCTGTTCCCGTGCCAGATCACTACATAGCATGTTCTTCCTCATGTACAGGGGAAGCTTCCTGTGTGTCAATTTCTGCCCATTGTTTCTTGTCCTATTGCTTGGCATCACCAAGAAGATAGGCCCCATCTTCTTGGCACCCCCCCTTTAGATATTCAACACATTGAAATTCGTGTCAGTGAGTGTTCTCTCTAGCACATTCTGTTATTGTGTTTAAACAATTGTCTTTATCACAGAACTACAGAGTGGTTTGGATTGAAAGGGACCTTCAAGATCATCTCATTCCACCCCCCTGCTATGGACAGGGACACCTTCCTCTAGACCAGGTTGCTCAGAGCTCCATCCAGCCTGGCCCTGACCACTCCCAGGGATGGGGCAGTAGCTGAGGATTAAAGATGAGGATTCCCTGCCTGTACATCTAGTGCCCAAGGTTTCAAAGCTTATGCCAGGAAAAGGAAGATAGGGATAATGATTCTTTACATAAATAACTGGACTGTTGATTGTGCATCTGCTCTTATATTGTGAACAGATGCTCTAGATTTCATTCTGCATGTTTACAGAAAGTGATAAAGCAAGAAAGAACTTGGTGTAAACTTTAAATGGGTTATTTGAAGGTGAAAATGGAAGTGTGACTGACTCCTACAGAGCATTTTTTCACATGTCACTCTTCCTTCACTTAAAGCATTATTTATTTATCTCTTTAACACAGCACACTGATAAGATTGCACAGCTTGTGATCCTGCACTATCATTTGAGTTCAGCATCAGCTGCCTTTCTTCTGGTCCCTGCAAGATGCCAGCAGCCCTTGCAGAGAACAGTCAGGTTATCTGTGAAGTATGGGCCAACAACCTGGAGGAAGAGATGAGGAAAATTCGGGAGATTGTTCTGAGTTACAGCTATATTGCCATGGTAAATGTTTTATACTTGACCTAATTGCCTTAATCAAGGGATTGTTTTGGGTTGGGGAGTAAGTTGATTCTTGAGTGAGAAATTATTTCTTCCTACCTGCAGTCAAACTGAATTAGAAGGGGTGAAAAACTAAAAAGCTGTTCAGTAGCTTTCCAGAATTTAATGCAAGCACTGTTGAGTATGGATTGAGTGAAAGGGAAGAGAGAGACCAGCTTAAAAACATGAATTTATTTGATATTTATCTATTTATAATGTATTGGTTTGTGCAACAGGAAAATTAAACAAGTCACAATTGTGTTTAAATTACTGTTTTTCCACCGATGTGTTTGTCCTTTGAATGTCTTTCTCTGTTGGGCTGTGGAAGATGCCATGGGACTGGAGGTCAAAAGGCCTGCAAGGAAGAGCTAGTCAGCTGGGCTGCCTCCTTTTTAATGAGGGCAGTTGTTGATTTTTAGGGAAGAAAAATATTCTGGCTATAGATAAGACAGAGTGTTCAAAAAACCTTGTTTAAGAGGAGCATAATCTCCCCTAGGTGGGAGGATTCTCCTCCTGCTCTTACAAGTCTGTATCTGCTTGGCAGCACCCAGTGTGTTAGATAAAGAACTGGTTTTAGCTGTGATACTGTAAGTTCTGCCAGCTTTGCTTAGGAACACTAAACTTTAAGATATGAAAAGTCCTTATTAAAAGTGTGGCATAAAGACAGGTGCCTCTGCAGAGTATGTAGGATTTTGGTGTCAAATTCAACTGTGGAAGTGAATATGTTTTTTTGTTAACATATGTCAATGGGAAATGAACTTTTTTGCTTCTTTTTGATCTTACTGAAAGTGTGCTTAGGGTCTGGTGTAGCGGCTGTGTGGATAGATACAAAAACGTCTTGGGTAAGGGAGAGATTCTGTCAGGTGCACAGCACGGGGTTTGTCGTAAAAGATTTTGTGTACAGTCAGTAGAAACTAAGTGACCTAACCTGAGGGTAAAAATAGCATGGCAATTTTGTTTTCAGCAGAGATAGCACACAATCATTGGCTAAGGAAGAGGTTTTCCATCTCATAGATGGATTTCCATCTCATAGATGGCTGCTGTTGTTAAGGTCTGTTTTGACTGACAGTAGTTTTTGTTAATGTAGGCATTGACTGTTCCTCAGAAGCAGTGAAGGTTTTCACTGTCTGGACTATCCTCCTAACAGAGTGATAATAATGACTCCTAATAGAATCCTTGGTGAAATGCAATTTTCCCTTCTCTCTTAGGACACAGAGTTTCCCGGAGTTGTTGTCAGGCCAATCGGTGAATTCCGCAGCTCCATAGATTATCAGTACCAGCTCCTTCGCTGCAACGTCGACCTGCTGAAGATAATCCAGCTGGGCCTGACTTTCACAAATGAGAAAGGGGAATATCCTTCTGGCATCAACACCTGGCAGTTCAACTTCAAATTCAACCTTACGTGAGTCTTTTGCGCTAGGGAATAATTTCCTGTTCCCTTTTGCTGGAGTGATGCTTTCATTGGCAAATTCCATGTGTTCATCATTGCTGGCTGGTTCTATGCAATTAGAATTCAGATTCTAGTACAGATTATATGGGAACTTATTTTGGAGTGCCAGGAGTTAGCAATGTTTCTGGAAGTCAAAGCCATGCTAAAATCCTATCCTTATTGCCCTTTTTCTTGATAATTTTATTTGCCTTTCTTTTTCTAGAAAATTTTTTGAAACTTTATTTTTATATATATATGTAAAACTCCATCTCTTTCTGCTAAAAATAAATGGATGTGCTGGTCTCATCAAAAAGAAAAAGACCTCTTTACAGATCCATGCTTAAGTATAAACTGGGATCTAAAAACATTTTGGTGTAATCATCACATCTGTTCAGGAGAATGAATCTTGTTAAATGGAGTGTGGCAGTTCTTGTCTCTTCCATACTGCAATATCCTGGGTTGCAGCTGAAACAAGTTTCATTATCCCTTCCCCTGTAATTATAAAGACAAACTCAGCATAATTACCACTAGAGCTGTCTGGAAATAAAGAAAGGGTTTATCTGGCAAAACCACACATGTAGAGAAAATCAATCTATTTTTATGAAACTGTCATTGAAAGTATTACAAAAATTTGTAGCTACTATGTGCAGATCACCCAGTTCTTGAACTCAAAAGTTGCACTATTTACTCCACAAATTTGTGAGCCCCTTAAAAGTTTTGAAATCAGAGTGAAGTGGTTTTCACTGTGTGATCACTTCATTTGAATGAGTTGTCATATTGATGCGAACTTTGTGTGTTTCCTCCCCCTCAAATAACACAAACCAGTAAAGAAATCAGGTTCCTGCTTAGCTCTTCACCAAGCACATCATTCTTGTCCTCCTTCCTGAGTCAAGGGTGATGCAATTCTGTTTACTCCCAGAGATGGAGGTGGAGGTGCTGATAAGGTGGTACATGCTGTGGGGTGAAAAGGAAAAATGTAGGCAGGAATGACGGTCAGTGCTTTAGGGTTGCACATCTTCCTGTTTGGGAGAACTCCCCTCTTCTCTGGGCCCTCATCTGTGGTGCTTCCTTTCACCTTGCGTAATGGTTCAAAATTCTCAGTTTTAGTCCTATGGAGGTGGAATCTTTGGAATTTGCACTAGCAGTGGAATTTTTAACTAGTTATGATCACAGAACAGCTTGTTATGGATGTAGGAGGCTGCAGTAGTGGTATTAAAACTGAGTCAGTTTGAATTTTCTGGAGAGACAAATTGGAACCCAGAGTTATTCTACTGGTTAGTACAATTCTTGACCTCCAGTATGAGGAGAATTTTTCTAAAATGAGCTTGTCTTGGCAGCACCCTGAGTGCAAACCTGCTTTTTTTTCCTTCAGGGAAGACATGTACTCTCAGGATTCCATAGACCTCCTTGCCAGTTCTGGGCTGCAGTTCCAGAAGCATGAAGAAGAAGGGATTGATACCCTGCATTTTGCTGAGTTGCTGATGACATCTGGGGTTGTCCTCAGTGACAGTGTGAAATGGTTGTCCTTCCACAGGTGGGTCCAGGATGGTCACTGACCCTGTTAAATCTCTTAATTCTCTGCATTTTCCATGGAGATGGATGCATTTTAAGGAGAAAAATTAGCAGTTTTGCAGTTCTTAAAATAACCTTTAAGATATGAAGGCCAAGTTTAAGAAGTAAGGATGCTTAGCACTTCATAGTGTGACTTCTTGCAAATCCTTTTGCTGTTACAGTCTCCCCCTCTTGAAGAAGTTACAAACAACTTGACGTGTGATTTCTATGCTTAGTAAATGCATTGTAAAGTAAGGATTTTGTTTCTTCTTCCTTACAGTGTTGGTGGTGCTCTGAACTTCCATCTGTGTGGTTAAGATATCTTTCTTACAGCATTTCAATCAGCTTGATTAGGAAGCCTCTGGTCCTTGATGCTATCACAAATGAAAGGACTTGCCACCACCTCCTTCTCCCTCAACAGATACTTGCAGCATTTCCTGCTTTTCTGTATTGCCCTTAGCTACAGAAATGTACAGAGCTGGGAAGAAATGCGTATTTTTCCCAATGGCTTAGCTGTTCCACAGAAGACTAGTGAACGCACTTGGGGAGCATTCCGAAGTCCTACATTGACAAAGAAAATCAGGATGAGTTCTGGCTGGGATCTAGAGTTTTATGAATGTCAGCAAATGTTAAGGCTTGAAAGGCACATTCAGTAAAGTTCTGTTGAAAAATGAGATATTAGTACTGATTGGGTTAGAGGTGCTGCTTGCTTACCTGGTTTCTGTATGGTTTTGTTCTCAGTGGTTATGACTTTGGCTACATGGTGAAGTTGTTGACAGATTCCAGGTTACCAGAAGAGGAACATGAATTTTTCCATATCTTGAACCTTTTCTTCCCATCTATCTATGATGTGAAGTACTTAATGAAGAGCTGCAAAAACCTCAAGGTACTTTTATCTCCCCAGCAAGCAGGCGATGGGCATCAACACTGTAAATGCACAGGAGTACAAGTGGCAGAACTGGTGCATATGTTGTCTTAAAACTGGAATGTGTATGAAAGCCAGTAGTGACACAGAAGCACCTGGGACACAGTTTGTGTCTAATAGGTACTGCCTTCCCCAGTTTCAGACCTAACCAATGTGTTTATTATAAAGGGGACATTGCCATAGCCTTCTGGTTTTTGTACCAGAGGCTATTATAATTCAACATATTTATCTTTCCTATGCAGGGGTGTTTCTTTTACATGGACTACTCCATGACTTGATTGACTGGTAGATACTCAGAGGTGTCTACCTAATTTTTAAAGTAATTTATCCACTGAATCACAGCCTTGTTTGAGTAAAGGGAGGGAAAGGCCCAGTATGTGTAACCTGTGAATGTACCCACAGTTATCTCAAGTATCTGTAGCAGGAAAGGAAGGCACCTAAATTTGAGAAGAGTTATTTATGCACTCTTGAACACTTTCCCAGTGTTTCACTCAGAGCTGGAGTGTGTGTACTGCTGGAATCTGCATTGATTTATCATAGCCTGTGTTGGCCCTCATGTTTTGGAGAAATGTGGCAATTTTGGCAAGAGATGGATCTTCCAAAATAAAACCTCTTCTGTTCTCTTTGCAGGGTGGCCTTCAAGAAGTGGCAGATCAGCTGGATTTGCAGCGAATTGGACGACAGCACCAGGCAGGATCAGACTCTCTCCTCACAGGAATGGCGTTCTTCAGAATGAAAGAGGTACTGCAGTGTTCTTCCATCTCCACTTCCTATCCATAAATGTCAACACTACAATGTGTTGTTTGTTTTGGTTTGAAATTTGTGAGCCTTGTGGCCATTACGCTTCAAACTGTCAGGAGTAGGAATTGATACTGGCACAGACTTGTTCTGTTTTTTCCCCTTTCATGTGCGTATTTTAATTTGTACACTCCATCTTGGAGGTGGCTGATTTCAAATGAGCAGTTAATTAACACTGGATGTTTTCTGATTTAGAGGCACAATTAAACAATACCTGTTTCTCTTTTTTTTTTTTTTTAATCTGCAGTTATTTTTTGAGGATACAATTGATGATGCAAAGTATTGTGGACGACTGTATGGCCTTGGCACAGGAGTGGCTCAGAAACAAAATGAAGATGTGGACTCGGCCCAAGAGAAAATGAGCATCTTGGCCATTATCAACAACATGCAGCCGTGATGAACGGTGCCTCTCAGCAGAACATGTTTACCATATTGGCAGCTGCTGTCCTCAACCATTTTCCCTAAACAGTGTCTCAAACAAAAAGCATCTCCAGCACCCAGGCTGCACCAGGCCTGCAGTTTTGCTGAAGAGCTGCATTTTCCTTTGAAACCCAGAAGAGTTGACTGAATTCCTAATGCCAGCATTTGTGGTTTGCCATATTTTTAATACCAAGGGCAAAGGACAGAATCTACTGTGTATACCTCTGTTTTTTTCCTCTTTAAACTGCACAGAATCTGCAAGGAAGATTTACCAGTAGAATATTGGGGAGAGCTAACAGTTGGGAAGTGCAGTGAAAATGGGCACAGACATGCACACAAATTTGCAATTTGTGTTTTATAAAGCTTATTTTAAAACTTCTGCATGTTGTGAGGGTGACAGCTTCACCTCATGTTTGCTTATTTTATCTCTGTCTGTGGAAATTGCTCCCTTTGATCACTGCAGAGGTTTGGGAATGGATGACATTAAAAATGATCCTTGCAGCTAAAAATATTCGGAGATTTGCTTTAACAACAAAGGGAATGGAGATTAATGGAGCTGATTTGATCAGCACTCCTTAGTTTCTAATTCTCTGTGTTACAGGTTTGATCCATACTAAGCCTCAGCTTTGTTCTTACGGGTATTAAGGAACTGTTCTGGAAATACATTCAGAGGCCCAAAAGTTCACCTTTGACAGGGGATTGGACCAATGCTCTGACTTCAGTTTCCTTCAGCTTAAGCCTACAAGTTTTATTCTGCAACACAACTAGGTCAGCAGATGGACAAATATTGTTCCTCTTTTCTCCCCACTGCTTCTCCAGCCCCTAATTTTACAGTATGCTTAACAGATAAAACAACTGTTTCTTTTCATTATAAACACCTGAAAGGTAGTTAAGAGGATGAAGAACTTGGGATTCTGACTTTGAAAAACATTCTGTAGTAGTTTTTTCAACAGCTCTGTAATGACATTTCTTAAAAGAACAAACCCTTTTGGACATGTCAAACTTAAAAATTTTTAAGAATTTGTCTGGCATTTTGAACAAGCTTAATCCAATATTAAGAGGTGAGGTTTAGAGCTGGTATTTGAAATGTTTGTAAAGACTAGTTTTTATTTTTTGTAAAATAAATTTTTTTAAACGAGGCTTTGTTTTGGATTTTCCATCAAGCACTAAAATCTCCACAGCTGAGGCTTTGGAATCTGAATTTGGGAGATACATGCTCAAAGATGCTCAAGTTCATTTATTTTACCATTTCTGATGTGCTACTGGGGTAGTTCTTAGTAAAATCTTAGTCTTTTGAGTTCTTGTACAGTAGCTGACGAAAGCTGAGCTGAAGAGCTCTGGGAGAGTTGTATTCTCTCCCTGCTGGTCTCAGCACAGCTCGCAGCATGGTGTACTATTCCTGCAGTGCAGTGTGCCCACTTAAAGGGACAAACTTGTGTGTAAAGTTTTCCTGCTCCATCGAAACTCCAGTGGTTGCTGCCTGAAGTGCAGGAAGGCAGTTTGGTTAAGCACTGGCTCCCCCGCCTGGTTTTTGGGGGCTTTGTACAGAATTTAGCAAATTGTGGCAACACTTCCCTGATTAACACCTCTACAGCAGGATCTTGTTTCGGTCTAACCCCTGGCTTTCACCTGCTGCTCTTGAAGTTGTTCTGAGCTCTACTCAGCCTGAAGCAGGAAATCTGTCAGGATTAAGTCTGCATTTTAGATGGAAGAATCTGGAACAGCTTTTGATCTAAAAAATCCATCACTCCTTTTAATTCTTAAAGTATAATTTTACTGTATTTGAAACTTTCTAAATTCATGATACACACTCTGCCCCATCAACTTTTTTTTTGCTGCATTTAAAACCTTGCTTGTAAAAATGACTAAGACAGATTCCATGTCCACTAAGGCTTAGGCAGCTTTGTGTTTTTCATAGGAAAAGTTATTTTTTCTAACAAGATAGACAAAGCCTTTAAGACTGGTCAAAATACTGCATGTTCAAGACTACAAAATCCAGGATTGTTTTTGGCACTTTCTAGAGAGCTGATTTCTATACATCAAATTAAAGACCAGTTCATGGTGGTAGAAGACTTTATTTAAAGGAGAGAAAATAAACTTACAATGCTTTTAAGAACAATACTGGCCTAAAGGTCAGTTTGCTTACAGAAACCATTGATTTTCCTGAGGGCAGCTACTCTTCCTCCTCTGCTGAAAGACTATACAGCTGCTCGAACTTTCTCTTGCATGTAAATAGCAAGAGCTTTCATTAGCATAGTGTCCAACAAATAAAAAAACTATACAAAAATCCACAGTAACAGTTCAAGCCCGCACTCTACTGCTTTTCAATTTTCTAACAGTCTCCTTAAATACTATCAGTGGATGAGCACAAGTGGATGTGTATAAACCTGACATTTTGTATCAGTAACAGCCACAGCCATCAAAAGAAGCCTTCACTGAAGAAAGAACAGCCCTGGTGTTAAGTAGCTGGAAGCAGCTCAAGGGAGCCAATTTGGTCTCCAGATGTCATGTCAAGAAGCTCCTGACAGCCTTTTTGTAAATCCCAGCACTACCGTGTTTCCTAAGGAGAGCCAGAGCCTCTTCCTGCAGCTCAGGAGGACACTGCGATCCAAGGTGAAGGAGCACAAGGCAGCACTCCAGCACGTCAGGGAATGGGAAGACCTGCAAAAAGGGGAACATGAGGTGAGGGCTACACTTAAATATTATAGCTGTTCAACATATTCAGGCAGCTCTCTAAAGATGCTGCTTTGTAGCATCCTTGGGACAGACTTACACTAGTCAGATGCATTTTCTCCACATTTATCCAGGTTTGCCCCTTCTTGCCCAATCACCATGGTTACGTTTTCAAATGTGTGATGTGTAGTTTCTACAGTTCCTAATCTATAAAGGTCATTTTATAGCTTAAATTTTTGATTTCATTGTTTATAATTTTTCATACGTAAGTAGCAAGGGATTATTCTTAAAATGCATGGGATAATCCATACAGGATATCTCACTGAGTTCTCCCACACAGGAGCTTTAGCTATGCTTTCCAACTGCACAGGGAAAATTATACTTGAAAGAAAAATACCACCCTGATGCCATGTGTCAGTTCTCTCTCAAAATTGCCAAAAGATCACAAGGAACATCACTGTTCCTTTCTGTACAAAAGCGATTCTGCGATGAGGCTGCCCTTACAGAATGACTGTCTTTCTTCAGAACGCCAATGGCTCTTCTGAAAACTTACCTTTAAATTGTCTGGGAATTCAGCTAATTTCTGCTTCGCTTTTAGAAGCTGCTTGGTGAGCTCAGGTAGTGTAATTGGTTGCTTTACTTCATCTTTGCTGTCAAGAGAAGAGCAGGTGTCGTGAGTAACTTTTGTTAGGTGACTCTGTAGCCTCCCCTCTTGTACAAGGAGCACAGGAGAGAACTGGACAAGTGTTTTATGCTCCAGCTCGTTCTTGCCAAAGTCCCAAATTAATGTTCAACAAAGAAAAAGAACTCTTACATCATGCTTAGCCTTTTCATTACCCTCCCTTTTTCAAGCTGCCCTGTTTATTCACTGTACCACCACCTCATGCATCACAAAACTATTCAGCTGCACTGAGTTTATGCATGTGGTGGTTCAGCCCAAGGAAAATGCAAGATTTCTGAGCTGTATATTCAAGTGTCCCTGGGTGAAGATGGAGATTAGAAGCAGTCTAAGCTAAACAAGAAATTTGCTGCACAAGCACTCACAAAAAAGCAACGCTTTTCAATCCATTCATTCATATGCTGAATCTTACCAATTCATCTGGTTGCTATCAGAGCACAGTTTGTCTGATTCAGTCTCTGAATTCTCTTCCAGGTTGCTTTCCTGGGTGTTTCCATTTGTGTTTTCCTGGCAATTGTTCCTCTGCTGCTGATGCTGGCGGATCATTTCTGCTAAAGTCTCCTGGACCTCAGCTATGTCTCTCTGGGTGTTCTGCAAGGCAGCCATCTCTTCTGAAAGGAGCACTTTGCAACCCTTCAGTTTTGATTGTCTGTCTACCACATCGACCGAGTCAGTTCCCAAGTCCCTTTGTGTGTCACACTTAGGAGCCTCAGTTGTATTGCAGAGGTTTTCACCCATCTCAGCTGCAGTTTGAATTGTTTCCTCAGAGGATGAGCCACCTGAAATACAACTCTTCTCAAGAGCTGTCTGCTCACTGGGACACAGCACAGGACCCAACACAGCCTTCTGCAGGCCAAGGGAGTCTTTGGGTGGGTTCCACCACAGGTCATAGAGCAGTCTGTAAGCCACAAAGCCCTCCAAACTCCTGCAGGCATCCATGCTCTGGGAATTTGTGCTGTCCAGTTTGTGTCTCAGGTCATCGCAGCCTAATAATGAGAGAAGGATTACAAATGGTTCACAGAACTTTCCAAAGACAAAGAGCAGATCTGGTAAATGAACCAGGAAACCCTGGAAACCCAAATCAGGGATTTACTCAGCTGCTGGCAGAGCAGTACAGGAAGTATGAAGGCAAAGACATCTCTGTGAACACAATACTCTGTTCTAGCTAAAATGTCCTCATCAGCTACAGCAAATTTCCTTGGTCCCAAGCTGCGGAACACAAGAGTCACATAATCAAGAACCACAAACTAAATGCACTGTAAAGAGAATGAAGGGCAGGTTGCAGTCATCTGTAGCTACGAGATGAGCACAGCTTTCTAATGTCCCCCATCTCCCTTAGAGAATTCCCTCGGTTTCCTACATCACTCACACCAGGTGACACAGCTGAGCTTCCTTTCACAGTCAGGAACTTTCATTGCTCAGTGGCCTCTCCACTAGCCAAATTCCACAAGTTTCCGCAGATAGGGGTATGTCTTGCTGCTTCCTAACATTTAGCCTAGGAACATTAATGGACACAGCTGTGCTGGCAGGAAAGAGCCTGTTCAGTGCCAGAAGAGACACAAGGAGAGACTTACCCTCAGGAAGGATGATACTGCAAATCTCCTGCATCAGAGTGAAATTCCCAGCATCAAAAGTGCGGGTCACAGCTCCAAGAATACTCTTCACTGCCTCATCCCACGTACCCAAGTGACAGCTCAAGGCTGCAAGGGCCAGGTCATGAGAGATATGGAAAAGCACCTACAGGAAGCACCAGAGAGCACAATTAATAGTTTTACTGCTAAGTGTGAGCTTATGACCACTGTGGAAGAGCCCAGGAGCACATGACTTGACTAAAAGCAATTTTAAAGACACTGCAATTTACATCCTCCTTCATACAGGAAGTAGAGCATTTCTACATCCCTTAGAGCTGTAAAATCAGGCACTGTGCTTGCCTGTGTCCTACTAAGCAGATGAGAAGTGGGAGCAGTGACTCACTGTGGTCACAGAAAAGAGCTGCAGGAGCACCAGTCCATGGACAGACCTTGGAAACGCCAGGATATTCTAACAACAAGCAGCCCTACCTCCCCCTGCAGTCCAACAGAAAGCCCAAATCAGTGCTGAGATTACTCAGCTCTGTCATTCCCAGCCAGCACATCTTGCTGACCTCAGTATGCCAGTGCTTACCCTGCACAGAAACAACTGCAGAAACAAACTGGTGGCTGATGATCATCTCTCTTCCAGACTCCAACCCCATCCTGCAGCAGGGTGCAGACATCAGTCCCCTGGGAATGGCTGGTGCAGCACCACAAAGTGGGTGGGTCCACTGCCTATGCCAAAGTAAGGCTTTGTGCCTGCAGAGATCTAAATCCATTTACCTGCTTTGGCTGTGTGTTGCTGGTAGAAGGAGGATGCTCAATCCTGCGCAGCTGCTCCCATGCACATGTGGCTCCTTCAGTGGTGTCCATGCCCAGCACATTCTGCCACACTTCTGTCACCATGTCAAAAAACGAGGCCTCTCTGTTCAGCTCCCAGCTGTGGTAACAAGGGGGCACGGGGCTCTTTTGCTCACAGGGATTCCTTTCACTAAGGCACCTGCAGAGCAGCTCGTTCAGGCAGAAAACAAGTCTTTGTCCCTTTAACAAGGAGGGAAAAAAAGAGCACTGAGCTGTTGGAACAAGAAAAACAATCCCTTGCTGACCCCAGCAAGTAGAGTGACTCAAGAACATGCCTGGTAGCAGCTTCGTGGAGACAGAGCCTAAGGGAAGTCAGAAGGAAACCTCAGAACAAGCCAAGGTAACCACCTGCTTCTCAGTCCACAAAAAAGATTTCAGGTTTAAGCCTCCAGCAGCTGGACTTAGAGTTGGCTCATTTGCTCCTTTAACAGCGAATGCTTTACTTCTCACTTCTTATGATTAGTATTATGCTTACAAAAAGAATCCCATTTTCCCAATGACCACTCATATAACTAACAAACAGAGTCTACACACCTCCCCACCATGGCCACCATTCCATAGGGTCATTGCAATATCATCCTAGAAAAATATTTGAGCCAAAACCAGCTCAAAGGGCCACTTGGATTATCAGCGTATGGAAAGTGGTGGCAAGTTAAATCAGTCTGGAGAGAGACAACACTGAAGAAGGTGGAAAGGACTAGACTCACAAATAAAGTTTTATGTTGCTGAAGGACTTCCTGAGCTCCCACCCAGTTCCTGGATAACAGCAGGTCTTGGGCACATCTCAAAGACAAAGTTGCTGACAACTCCTCCTCCCCAGATATCAGAGCAAGCTCAGCAGCAGTTTTAAGGGATGTCACATCCCCCTTTTTTGACAACACTTTAACCGCATCATAGGGTGAGGAAGCCCCCAAATAACTGAAAAAGATAAAAGCAAAACAAGTTGATTGGTTCTAAGATAGTTTTCAAATTGCACTGCAACACAGTAGCACAAATATGCAAATGAAGATAAACCTGTATTTTCCACAAGTTCTCTCATCACTTCTTCTTACCAAAGTTTACTGTAGACATGTGGTGAACAATCTGATGCAAAGCTACAAAGTGAAAGTTGGACTTAAAGTCAGGACTGAAATCTCTGGTGGTCTGCATACCACACATGGCTTGGAAGGGCAATAAAACTAAACAGATTAAAGAGGCTAAGGTTATATACAGCTCTTTGTCCCTACTGCATTTCTCTGGGTTTCATGCAAATCCTTTCACAAGTGTGATTACCCACAAAAATGCCAGAACTGAAATCAGCATCAAGCACAGTACACTACTCCAGCCAAAATATTTCAAGTGGTATTAGTAATTTTAGTAACTTAAAACACTCCAGTTGAAGCAGGATAACCCAATGACCAGGATATTAGCTAAGGCTTCAAGAAACTCAAGATGAACTGCTGCACTGCATGTTTCCAGTGGAAAGGCTGGAAATATCACAGTCTTTTTGTAGGCAACCTAATCTTAGTCTTGCTAGCCTACTTTTCAAAAACTTCCAGTAACGTCTGTGGAAAGAGATGGCTCTACCGTACTATGGCATTTGGACCTTCTGCTTTGAAATGCTCTCTGGAGCTCCTTTTCCCACCTACATTAGAGGGAATTTAGTGAGATCAGGCTCAGAAGACACTTAGACAACCAATGACCAGACCAGTTAACAGATTGCAACTGCTACAAACTCAAGAACTATCTTTGTTCCAGGTATGGAACCAATTCTGTCTTCTCCCCAGCCACACTCACCATTTGGCAGCCATGGAATAGTGTCCATCTTTCTCTAGCACAGCTGCCCAGCTGGTGTAGAGATCCTTCAGAATGGGATCCTCTGGACGCAGCCTGGCCTTAGCCATTACAATCGCTTCCCTAATGCACATAAGGGAAACCAGACAGAAAAGTTAATCTGTGTGCAAAGAGTGAACCAAAACGCCCAGTCTACCCCACAAGAAAACAAGATAAAGTGCTAAACATATATATACAGCAACCTGTAAAAGTTGTTCACTTTCAGGAGCTCGATAGCCTCATAGACTTTATGGATGGACAGGAGATGGGAGGCAGCCTTCACATATTGCTCCTGGAAACACAGCTGCTTGGCAAAGGCTTCCACTGTCCAAACCCAGGCCTGGTATCCAACTGCAAAAGAGAAAGCATTGCAGGCACAGTTTTATAACTGGAAGAGTTCCTGTGGGATGGCATCACCACTGGTTTCTTCGACATGTACTTCTTCTCTGCCCCAGATTAGTTTCTTATTTCTTAACCATCCTAACACAAGTCAACGAAGCAATGAAATCGGGCAAAACTAGGGCTTGAACATGACTGCAGGACTTCACTGCCAGTAAAATAACTTAAAAGCATATTTAAACTGGCAGCATGCCATAGGGACTGCTACATGATATTACAAAGAACGAATTCTTAAGTTTCTGTCCCCAAACCACCAGAAGGAGGGGACCCTTGAGAGCCAATGCCCCCAGTTTATGTGGTGCTAGAGCAAACATACCCATGGGGGACATGGCTACGAGCTGGTCTGTCAGCTCCCCCCTCTCAGCAGCTGCCTGCAGGACTCCCTTCATGTCTCCTTTCCACAGCATGAGCTGCTGGAAGAGCTCTGCATGCCCATTCTCCAAGTGATGTTTTCCTGTTGGAAGCAAACACACTTCCCATCAGCACGAGTGCAACAGCATCATTTGTCACAGTAAAATAGCTCAGCAAGAGGAAAACATTCAAGCTTAAGGTATGGCAGATTGGCACCTGAAAGATGTAAAAACTATCTGGGAAAAAGACTCAGAGCTGCATTCTTAAGACTGTAATCCACAGAAAACTCAAGCATTTTCCCCAATTTGTTTTCTACTTGAATATAACAGTTACAATGGACATATTCTTTATGCCACTTACCTTCCATATCAATCATCTTGTGCAGAGAATCCCTGTCTGTGAACAGCCCCAAGTGGATGCAATCTTTGAGGTCAGGCGACACATCTTCGTTATTATCTAAACCAGGTAAGAAGAATGAATATTTAGGATTTAATACAAAACTGGGAACTGGAATGTGCCAAGTCACTGTACCACTCAACTGCTGGCAAATACTTCTGTCTTCTACTTTCTTTCCTGTATAGCAGATTTAACAATTTGCTGGCCAACACTCAGTACTTAGATCTAAGTTTGATAAGAAGGATGATGTTTGCACAGAACATTTATTATAAATCAAACACAGAACATTCCTTTGCATGTTTTAAGGAACAATACTGTGAGGATACAAACATCTTCCTCATGGCTTATTGTCTTCTGCTCACACTATACCTTTGAAGGTGAAAAGCACTTTCCATGTACAAAGACAATTCTACCCTGTCTCCAGAACACAGGATCCTCCTGAAAACCTGTCTGAGTGCCTAGAGAGCACTGAAACACTGCAAGGGAAGTGAGAAAAGAGACCACAACTAGCCACACTCTGTGTTAAAGGTGAGGGTTAAAAAAACCAA
Organism: Acanthornis magna; assembly: GCA_036785705.1. Lineage (NCBI taxonomy): Eukaryota > Metazoa > Chordata > Aves > Passeriformes > Acanthizidae > Acanthornis > Acanthornis magna. The sequence goes on from JAWUZG010000092.1 coordinate 6,922,259, forward strand.
TGTCCCTTGGTCAAAGTCAAGTCCCTAGACACTTGATTCTGAGTCCTTGAGAGCACCTACCCTCTCAGTATTTTAGTTTTATAGCGATACCTTTAGTTTTCAGACATGTAGCCAGCCTCAAGCAGTCCTGATGCAATTCATCTTTTGATCTGTGATCCATTAATGTGCTGAAGGGCAAAATAGAACGAGGCTTCCTTTTCTTCAGAGTGGCATCAGGAGCTGAAAAATCAGACACATTTTAGTCACTGCTGCAGTTACAGCAGAACTCCCCAACATATTTTAAAAGCACTCTCTTCTTTCTCTGGCACTTCTTTGGTGTTACATTAGGAAGGGAATCTGCAGTCAAACAAGCCTAGAATGGGGAACTCTGCCTTGAAATAGGACTGTTAAAAATCCCTGAAACATACTAACCGGGTTTCTCCTTAGGTGGATCCTTTTTCACAGGAGCAGCTTTCTGGGCCACAAAAGGCTTTGGCAAGCTGAATGAAGAATTATCACAGGCAGATGAAGATACATCCTTGGACGCTGTGGAGTCAAGTGATTTGAAAAAAAGGAAAAACAATGAAGGACATGCACACAGAATAATTCACATTCTGCTACATTAATTTTGAAATACACAGAAACCAAGCTTTACTTTACCTTAGAACTTAACAGCTTTTAAGGGAAAGGAAATACCAAGAAAACAGAGAACTGTCAGAAGGCTAAATGAGATGTCAAGAGACACCAATGAAGATCCACCAGTATTATAAGATTTATCACCAAATGGCAATGCTGATCAAAAATGACATTGTTCCAAGCCAAACATAGTAGCTCCCTTCATGAGGCCAGAATCTTCCTAAAGACAATTAGTCCCAAACTAGTTTAGGAAATTATAAAAGGCATTCCTGAGCCTTTTTCCTTTGATTGGACAATTTCAATAAAACCATACAATGAGAAAATCTGCATGACACCAATTAAACTTGGTGATGCTCTGAGGGCTGAACAGTCTAAGAAACATTGAACTAAGATGAGCTGATTATTACCAGTCACGGAGACTTTATCAGCTAAGTCTGTCTCTTGAGCTTCTTTTTCTCCTTCATGGTCTGAAACTCCATTTTCCTCCAGCAACATTTCCTTCATGCTGTCATCTCCATTCATGGCATCATTTGCATCCTGGTTGCCTGAACTTTTGCCTATCGGCTTTTTCTTCTTCTTGGCTTTGACTTTTGGTTGCATACTTCTTTTCTTCTCTAATTCTATACTCTTTTTGCCTGTAAAAGATGGCAATTTTAGCTGCCTGTCTCTCAAGATCAACATTTAGTTTCCAAGTAAGGATAAAACTCAATTTAAACCTAGACAGCATTTATTTCTGAAAAGGAAGCAGATTTAGAATTCAGCACAAGACATTTTATCATTTCATCATGGCAACCCTCCATTTCCCACTCCAACATCACCTTCAGGAAAGATCTTCTGTTTGAATACACTCACCCTGAGGAGGTCGTGTGTGTTCCTGCTTGGAGATGTGCCATTTGTGAACAGAAAAATCATCTGCTCCTGTATAAACACAATCTGAATCCACTGGTGACCACTGCACACTCAGCAGGCGGCCCTGGTGCCCTCGGTAGTTGCAGAGTGGCTCTTCCTTCATCACATCCCACACCTTGACAACAAGAGAGAAATCCAATTATTCAGGAAGTCTCTTCTTCCTCTGATACTCTGCATTTGCTCATAATTTGCACATGTAGGAACTTCTCTTTTGGGATTTTGCAGGCGTATTTCAAACACCAATGTGCAAATGGAGAAAACCCAGGGCTTCCTTTGTTTGCATTGATAAGTTGTGCAACATCTTTCTTTTTTAAGGGTCCAAACCAGCTAATATGAAAACCTTAATGACTGGATTTACAAATCAATTCACAAATCACAAAATAATATGGAGATCAGGTATCCAGAACCAGAAGATGGTTACCAAAGGTAAATCTACAGTACTTCAATAGTTCATCTCACAAAAACAAGTTTTGTTCTTTAATCAGCTGTGGAATGGATGATCTTAAATACAATTCTGAGATGCTGTGAACAATACCTGTGCAGTGCCATCATAGCAAGCAGACACCAATCTTCCCTCATGGTGGGGGCTCCAAGAAAGACTTGTGATTTTAGCTGTGTGCCCAGCCAGAGTTCGAAAAGGCTCTGTTATCGTCAAAGGACTTTCTGAAGAGTTCTCTGAGAGAAAAAAGAAAATTATTAAGTATGGCCAGAAAGACAAACAGAAATAAGCCCAAAGAAGATGCCAAGACTTGGAATATAATCTGCAAACTGTTACCTACAACGCTCTTCAGATTATGCACATAAATGGTGGCATTGATGGAGCCTGAAGCTATCAGGTAACTCAGCCCTGGCTCGGTCCCGTGCTCATGGTGCCAACGAATGGCGTTGATCAGTTTGTGATGCTGCTGGATTGTGCAGAGCAACTTCAAGTTTGGTGCCTGAAATATTTCAATTGAGCTGAAACATAAGAAACAGTGTAAGAATTCCAGTAGCTGGTGAAAATGGAAATTTTTTTGTTATCATGCATGAGCAGAACTGTAGCACATGAATTAGAGTAACTGAGTTTGTGCTTTGTGGATTGAACTCAAGCCCTGGTTTAACAGATCAGCAAAAGTGCATCTCAACTAGGAGTGGATCCTTGAAAAAGAATTTAATGTAATAATGATGATCCTCCATGCCAAGAGCAGCTCCAACAAATAACAGCAGGGAATGCTGTATTATCATAACTCAAATACATCAGTAATGAAAGAACAGAGACAAACCAGGACAACAAAAAGTACTTTTGCTTCACCACAGTTACTGCAGTCATGATCAGTACAGACACCACCTTAACCTAGAAGTGGAACATACCCATCCTCATTGCCAAGAGCCAGGAGTTTGCCATCTGGTTTCCAGCTGATCTCTGTACGTGCAGGCAGCTTGTGCTGCAGAAAGAAGACACAATTATCGCCAAAAACTCTTAAATCTCTCTCACATACATTCAACAGAGCAAGGCTGGCAACTGGACAGAGCTGCAATTAGTCTGCAAAATGAAAGTCATGAAAGTGTCCACTGCTTTTGTAGCAGTGACATAAACTCGAGCAATTAAGACTGAAAGAACTGATGCAAGAACCAATGATTGTTTTTATCAGTTCTGGGAAACATCTTTGTCTTGATTCCAGAAGGACCTTGATGTTTCACCTCCTTACACTCCTTGGAAAACACCAGACATTGCAAGCAAATTCTATCACATTTCAAAAGAAACCAAAGTTTACTTGTAATTATCCCTATTCATTCTAAATAAGACAAAACCTCCTTACAATTTACAATTAAGATGCTTAAATATGATCATTTCAATGCGTCTGACATTACTCTCAACCCCCAGCGAGTCTTCATTCAAGGAAGAAGCCAAAATCCAGCTGATATAAATCTATGACTGACTTTAGCTGACATGCTGACTTAAAAGAATTGAAGATTCAACCCACTTCACTTATTTTCTACTTTCAACTAAGAAATGACTGATCATACTTGAGAAGATACTGAATTATCACCAACCACTCTGCACTGGCTGCAGTATAAATGGAAACAGCCTCCTGCAAAATCCCAGCTGTCTTTAATGACAAATTAGTTTTAAAAAGTTCATGTTTGAAACAAGACAATTAAAGGAATTGAGACAAATACCTCATGCATGCCTACCATATGATCTAAGCCAAGACATGATTCAGGATATCACTTCAAGTGCTTTGAAACTGGAAAGCTCCTATTATTTTTAACAGCCATGCCCAGCTTTAAAACCAAACTCTATCTTCCAATTTACCTTTCCTGGTTAAGTAGATTACAGTGTAGAAAATTAAGCAACTGATGCCAAAAAAAGATGTGCCATGTTGACACTGAAGCAAAAAAACAACAGCCCTCTTCAGAAGGTTCATCAATGGAGACTGAGGGGTTCAATTTTTTTTTGCATGATTTTTTTGTTATAGATACATCACGAAGGCAAAATCAGAAATTTGCAACTAGAAGGCCATGGAAACTCTGGCATGGTTACTATGAACCCATAAAATCCCCTCAAATTCATACTCACTTTGATTGAATTGGTGTCTCTGATGACTTTGTTGATGTCATTTGCTTCTCCATTCAGCTTCCAGGGATTGTGTTGATAAACAATTCCTTCTCCAGCACAACTATATAAAGTTACAGAAGGCCGTTCACTTTCTTCTCCTACTCAACAGAGAAAAAGAGCTAAATACATTGTGCTCTTCATCAGTCTTCACAGAATTAATCCCTCCCACTATAAATCAAAGCATTATTTCAAAAAGCAATACGCATCCTTCAATTGCGTGTGGTCCAGCAGCAGGAAATTCTCAGAGTACAACCCTCTGAAAGGAGCTCTCATTTCTACCAACAGCTCCCTCAAAGCACAATCACTGCGAACATTAAAATTCCCTTTAAATTTTGGTTTTGCAAAAAAAAAAAAATAAATCCAAGTTGTGTAAGAAGAGCTAACGGAGCAATTCTGTTTAGTTCAAATGGCAGGAACTCAGTGTATTTGATCTGATGCTGTTGCTGCAAGAAGCCTGTGCAGTTTCTGGTCTGTAGCACCCTGAGGCAAGCCCAGAGGTGTGGTGCCCTACTCTCACCTATTTCCTGAAGTTACCAGAATTCAAAAACTACACGAGTTTTGTACCCTTGCAAAACTTTGAACAGTTCCTCAAGCAGAACACATCCTTAGCTGCTACAAATGATTGCCACCAAGCAAATGGGGCTCCTTCTCCAAAGAAGGGAGGGAATAGCAGCTTCATGGCATCTGTGTGCTCTGTATTGACATTTTATTTTGTCACAAGGTGCTGGAAGACTCACCAGAAGTCAGAGGAGGAGTTGGAGGCCCCCAGGCTAATGTGTACACAGTCTTCTTATGGTAAGTACTGGAGATCTGAGGTGGCTTATTCTTAGCACTGGGCAGGAAGATAAAAAAGCAGGGGCAATCAAATTTCAGCAAATGGGAATTTAAAAAAAAATAAAAAATCAAATGAACATACTTGAGACATCAGGTGTTTTAACATTCCAAAGCCATGGCTCAACCAAGATTTAACATCTGCTGTAGGACACCATCAAACTGATGTAACAGAACTGTCCTGGTGACCTTCCTCTCCTTGCTGCTCTTCCTTCCTGAAAATATCTCTCTGACTAAGGTCTTCCTGAACTGATGTCCCCCCACAGGTGATCTCTGGTCATGCAATTTTACATTTACCTCAAAGCAAGTTCACCTTAGAAGCACACAGACACAATGCAGATGAAAAAATGCACAGAAAATCCAACTGCTTGACTAATTTTAATTTAGTCCTACTCATCTAAGAGCAAAGGTATCCCTCAGGAAAGACCACACCAGCCCTGCGTGGTAACCCCAGCAGGGTCTGACACTAATTAATTTGAAAGCTGCTTTTTTACCTGCTGGACAAGGTGTCAAATATCCCAACTTTGCCATCATCTGTCCCAAAAGCCAAGGAGCCTTCCTTAGTTGGATGCCAGGATAACTGCATGGAAAATAGAAAGAAATACATAATGACCTAAGCTACAGATAATTTCCTGCTAAATAATAAATAAAATGAAGATGTTGAAACTGATGAGCAAGGACCATGCCCAATATCCACCCTTCCAACTACAGCCACTTGATTTGATCACTCTGCTCTGAGGATCAAAGGCTTTCCCCCTTCCAGTTATGGTGGCATAAGATGAAAGGGACTAAAATCACTAAAATGCTATTATTACAAAACAGAAATGAAAAATATTGTTTTACTTCTGCCAGCTATTTTACCAGGCAGTAGCTTCTGATCAACCACTGGTTAAACCCCTACTGAAGAGACCTGTGTCAGTTGTATTGGTTTTCATAGTTGTTTTCAGTATCTGTCAAACTTCCTAGCAGAGCAAGGGCAACAACCATGGATGAAGCAAGGAAGAATCATGAAGGAGGATAAAACTGAAAAAGTAACATAACAGCCAGCTGGACTTCAGCTGATTTCCACTAGATATAAGTGCAAGCCTCTAGGGTTGCAAATAGGTCTACAAATTTGTTGTCAGATTCTAAAACAAATTGTATACAGAGAGAATCAGGTATAAAATTAACAACTTGGCTTTATCTCATTTTAGTTGGGAAAAACCTTCAGAGTGAAAGAGAGAGGAAAACATACTTGAAAAAACATGGAGTGAGAAAAAGAGATAAGGGGGGGAAAAAGGCAATCCAAAGCACACTTACTGCTGTAACCTTAGACTTTATGCTTTGCCAGAAGGTTTTAACATCATAAACGTTGTTCATGGACAAAGTATTCCACACGCGGATCATGCTGTCTCCAACCCCAATGGCAAGACAGCCTGTGTCCACAGGGGAGAAGGCAAGGCTGTAGACAAATCCTCCAAGGGAGGGCATGGTCCAGCTGCAATCCAGAGTTGACAGATCCCAGCATTTGACCTGAAGAATATTTAAGGAACAAGGAATGGTTAAATACAGAGTGACTGATACGATAAAAAAAAAACAAAGCAGAAGTGAAATGATGAATCACAGGGTCAAATTCAAGGCTTGACAGGATGTGATCTGCACCCAGAGGATTACATGTCACAGACAGGGCTGCAGGAGTTGGAAGACTGGAATGGACACAATGAATACATTTTACTATGGTCCTCTTCCAATTTCAAAATAGGAGACACTCTGCTACCAGTAAAAGACCAAAGACTGAAGGGAAAAAAAAAAAAGGATACAAAAAATAGATGCTTTAGTTTGTACAACTGAATGTTTTTAAGAAGGAAACACAGGCATTTTAGAAGTGAAACAGAGAGGAAAGGTGGAAAACACCTTTCATTAAATGCTTACTATTCAAGTCCTGAATGTCATAAACATTCACTCCACCATGGCAAGAGGCTGAGTTTATAAAAACAGAAACTTATACAACCTGTGCTCAGAACAAATGTTAAAAAATGAAGTTATGCTAAAATAAAGCCACTTCAAGAGAAAAACTGTGGCCCTAAAAGGGTTAGTCTCACTCAGTCAAACTGCATTGTAGGGGCATTCCTATGTTAATTTTGATATGGTTCTTACATCTCTGTCCATTGAAATGGAGAAAAGAAGCTCTTTGTCTTGGTGCTTCACAGAACTGAGATTGAACACAATGCGGGAGTGGTTCTGTCCTTCTGAAGATCCCAAAAGAGTCCACTTGCGTTTTCCAGGCTGGGTCAAATTCCAGTGGAGTAGTTCTCCTCTGCAAAATTTAAATTTATTTTATTTTTTCACTTCATAAGAAAAACGTAGGCTCCATACAGACTATATAATACATATACTGCAAGTCAGGAGTAACAGAGCTCTGCAGACATCCAGTGCCTGCACACAGCTACACAAACACCGCCTGAAAACTGGCAGGTCATTTTTTCCCAGTAGATGGGCAAAACCCCAAAAAATGCTATTAGCAGTCAATATTCAGTTAGATGGGGAGACAAATAGTAATTTTCTCAAAGTATGAACTCTTGGCCTGTTGTCTCCTATTATACTGGAAAAGAAGGAAGAAAGGGGGTGTCTTTTCTACTCAGCATTTCCTTCGGTATCAACAAATGAATCTGCAGCTGCCCTTGGCCCCCAGGGCAAGCCCCACTCACCCAAAGCCACTGGACACAATCTCAGTGGGACGCCCAGCAGGCCAATGCACCGTCAGCCAAATGCGCTTCTTGACCGCCGGATCCACAGCCCCACCTCTTCTCTTGGTGGGTGGCAGCTTCAGAGTCATCACACCTACAAAACCAAGAGGAATCATCAGGACCTGACACACCAAAATTCTCAGCCAGAAAGAAGAGTCCCATGAATCTGCAGCTTTAATTCCATTCCCCATGCTTTAAAAGATCAATTTAGCACACAAAGGCTGTGGTTAAAGAGCTATCCCACACATTGTTTCTGTTTATCTGTTACTTACTCCTGCCTCTGGTGCAGCTCCATATTCGTACAGTTTGATCCTTGCTTCCTGAAGCCAGGTAACAACCTTTCTTCGTGGCTGGGTCCTGGGTCAGCTCCCCATTTGGAACTCTGCCTTCCTCTGAAGGAGCTGCTAAATACCACTGAAGTCAGTTATTATGCTTTAAAATTCCAGGCTTCATAAAAATGAGCTGAAAATTATCTTGATTTGTATCAGAACATATTTTACTGAACTTATCAGTTGCTTAGCTACTTACTAATCTTCTGTAAGGAACTAAGTTCTCTAGAAAGACATTTACATGAACAAAAAATCACTCCACAAACTATTAATCACATCTACATACCCTGGAGCTCATCCTGCCAAGCAGGTAACCTTTCTTCCCCAGGCACAGGGCACCAGGCCAGACAATGTATTTCATCCTCGTGGCCTCTCAGCCGGTGCACAACTTCTCTTTTCCTGCTGATATCAATTATAACCACCATGCCATCCTTGTAGCTGAAAGCAGAGGTTTAAATTAATGAAGAGATTCTGGGATGCTTGTGGAATAATATCTGAGGTGATTTAAAAGCTCTTTCCAGGATCACTGTCACCCTATTACAGAGAAGCCAACCTGGACCATTACACTGTTACAGATTTCTTTGTCTTTGTAGGTTTCCCAGATCTAAATATTATTTCTAATTTTTTTTTATTCCAGAAGAAAAATAATAGCCACCAAAACCTCTTAATATTAACTTTTCAACCATGTAGCAAAACCTCACAATTAAGTTCTTACAGAAGAAGAGTGGAAACCAAAACATAATGAATATTTAACTAATGAGTATTTACCCAATGGCCACCAGGTTTTCATGATGAGGAGAACAGGTGAGGCAGAAAACTGTCCGAGGCTCTGGGAAGAACTGCTGGCTGTCACTTCTGTTGTGCCAGTAACAAACAATGACACCTTTTTCATCCCCAGACACAATCAGATCTTTCACAAGAGGTGACCAGTGCAGCGCTGAGATAGCGTTCTGAAGAAAGAGGATTGAAAACGTTTAAAGCTGTTTTACCCCATCTAACACAGAATAAGAGGCAGCAAATAATCTGTGAGCACTCCCCAGCATCAGTTCAGTTTGTTCCCAAGAGTCTCAGCTCTTTTTGACTTTAGAAGATGGATGGAGTTGCTGGTGGGGAGTCCTGAGCCACAGTAACTTCAAATAAACATTTAGTCTGTCCTGTAGGCAACAGTAACTTGCTGAGATAATTTTAACGGAGCTGGGTTAAGTGGCAATGAGTCCAAACCACGAGCACGCTGCTTCACAGCGGCTTTGATGGCAACCAGCAGCTAATTACGGTGATGTAACAGCGCTGCAGGCTAAGAACAAAGAGCCGGCCAGAAGCGTCCAACGGGTTTAATTCCACCAGGTTTGAAATTCACTTTTGGGCAAAGCAGCCTCGCCCTGCTTTGTGTGCGAGCCCTAAAACACCGCACGCCAACCCGCGAGTTCCCTCTGCCCGCCCGTGTCCCACCTGGTGCAGGCTGTACTCCTGCACCGCCGCCAGTGTCCCGGTGTCCCAGATTTTGACGCTTCCATCGTCGGAGCTGCTGGCGCAGAGGCTGCTCTGCCCGGGGCAGTGGCAAAAGGCGAACGCGGAGATCCTGTCCGTGTGCCCGATGAGCTCCCCTGCAGCGACAGCGGGAAATCGTCACGGGACACCCGGAGCATTCCTAAACCTCCCGGATCCCAAAATCCCGAGGCTCCCGCCGCCGCCTCCCACGTGCCGTCCCACAGCTCCCAATGGCGGGGAGGCCCCACGCTCCCCCTCTACAGTGCGGGGGACCGGGGAGGCGGGGGAAGGCTGTGACGGTACCGTAAAACACGGGCGCGGCGGCGGCGACATCCAGCAGGCAGACGCGGTGCCTCGCCGCGAAGCCGAAGAGCCGGCCGTCGCTGCTGGCGTCGCTGCAGCGGCTGCTGTACCAGTTGGGAGAGGCGGGCAGCGCCCGCACTCCCATCCCGGTCCCCGCCGCCATCGCCCCGGGTCCCCCCGCGCCGCCCCACGTGCCCCAGGCGTTGCCGCCGAGCGCCCCGCACGCCGTCGCAAACTGTCGCAACAGCGCCTCTCTCCGTGCGCCCGCCCAGGGCACTGCCGCAAAGCGAGGCCGGGAAGATGGCGGCGCGCTGGGCGCTGGGCGCGGGTGAGGCTGAGAGGATGCGGCGTTGGTTTGGGAGGGTATCGTCTCACAGAAGGCCACAGAATTGATCGGAGGGATGGAGCAGCTCTCGTATGAAGAAAGATTGGGAGAATTGGGATTGTTCAGCCGGGAAAAGAGAGGCTTCGGGGTGACCAAGTTGCAGCCTTCGGGTTCCCGAAGGGAGCCTACAGGAAAGATGGAGTACTTATAGGGGTCTGGAGTGTCAGAAAAAGGGGGGATGGCTTCAAACTGACAAAGAATAGGTTTGGATTGGATATTAGAAAGAAATGCTTTCCTCTGAGGGTGCTGAGGCCCTGGCACAGGTTGCCCAGAGAAGCTATGGCTGCCCCATCCCTGGAAGTGTTCCAGGCCAGGTTCGACAAGGTTCTGAGCAGCCTGGTCTAGTGGAAGGTGTCCCTTCCCATGGCAGGGCATGGGACTGCATGGTCTTCAAGGTCTCTTGCAACGCAGACCGTTCTGTGATTTTATGATTCTGTTCATGCCTCGCTCACTTTCCCTTTCCTTCAGGTGCTGCCTGGGCACGGGGTCTGCTCAGCTGGGCACGGCCAGAGAGGTGAGTCTGGGTCTCAGTGCCCTGGGCAGTGGGACAGGGGGTACCTGGGGTGGGGGCCTGGGGCCGCTTGTCTTGGCCTTCTCACCCAGCCCTAGAGCTGTGGGGAGCAGGTCATTCTCTGCCCTTGTGGTGTCTTTCTCTGTGTTTAGAATTTGTGCCATGATGGAAGTGTCTCTCTTCACTTCTTTCCATTGGGCGTCCGTATTTTCTCCAACTTTATGGTTCAGGTCACAGTAATGTGGTACCTGTGCTGTCCACAGTCACTGCTTTTCTGTAGTGGCTGACGTTTCCCCTCATTCTGGAGGATTCATAGCTGTCCTGTGGGAGCACTGCCAGCTATATCCCTGTAAATACCTGAAAAAATGTCCCATGACATTTAAATACATGTATTATGTAAATTTCTACTTATAGGATGTGAACAGTGATGTACAATGCCCTTTTGAAACTAATCAGCCTGTTCTCTTTGCCTGTTGTCTTTAAGATGCTTTGTATGGGTTGGCCACACATGAAGACGTTCAAGGCTTAGTAAAACTCACAATATTTGGTTTTGAACTCATCTGTTTCTGGTAGTCAGGAGTGGCTCCCCAGTGCTGCTTTATCCAGGCAGCAGGGGGCAAAATGTAGCTTGGTTTTTCAGAATCTGAGGTGAGCAAACTGCCTGAAAACTGATTTTATTGCTATCAGCTGTCTGGTTTTTGTATTGACTTGATTGTGTTTTGGAAGTAGTTTAGAACACCTCTCCTTTCACGATGTTTATAAACCTCTAATGAGATACTCAGCCCCTTGAAAAACTGGAAATATTCACTGCTGAAAATGTTGTTGGTAAAAGTTAAATAAGCACACAAAGTACCTTGGAAAAGGTATAAATGGTTTGTGTGAGTCCTGAACCCTATTAGAACATCAGAACAGAGGTGACTGTGACTTTGTGTGACAATCTGAGGACACTTAATGTGGGATCTCGTGTTACACCAATGTTCATGGTTTGCTTTAGGATGCCTGAGGCTTCTTGTTGAATTAAAAAGGCCTTTCATCATAACCTATAAAGGACTTTAACAGTTTGATTTTGTGAGCAGGCAAATGTGTCAGTTCTTATCAAGACAGCAAATTCACAATTTTCCTGATAAACTGGGCAGGAATAAAGAACTCTTGTGTTCAGCAGCTGAGGCTGTGGTCTTGTCTTGCAGATGGCTGGCATCTGGTAGCCTTTTTCCTCTGTCATGCATCCACACAAGCACATCTCTGCAGAAAATTGGGAAGTGGGAGAAAAAGAACAGGATTGTTTACCCGCCACAGCTGCCTGGAGAACCTCGCAGACCAGCTGTAAGGATACCCCTGTGAATGTCCTTACCTGTGTATGTTTAGCAATTTCTGAACAGATTGTCACTGTTTGCACAGGGGGACTGCACAAGGCACTAGACTGATGGCTTGTTTGCTCATTATTTAGGATTTTATTTGGCTGTATTGTAGAAGTTAATATCACTTGGAATGTTTTCCATTTCTAAATTGTATTGGAGCCTTGATTTGCTTGCAGCTGATCACGTACCTAACGTGTGGTTCAAGCTACGAGGGGCCCATCCTGTATTTGTAGAAGTCTCTGAACTACACGGAGGTAGAACTTGTACTGTCAAGAACGGATGTTTTGGAATTCCATTGTTACAACATTTTTCATTGGGAATTGGTATGTTGTGGCCTCTGATAGACACACTGCTCAGCAAAGTAAAAGTATTTACATTTCAAAAGAAAAGGATTTTTTTGGCATGTATTCTGTGGGCCATGTGCATTTATTGATTGCTCCCATGACCATTACGGCCGAGGACATAAAAATCCCTGCTGTGGACTGTGCTGACTGATGCAGTGTGTGTGAAAATGCAGCTATTGACTGGTTTGTTTATTAAATCAGTGTTTTACCTGTTTATCAAGAGTGCAATCTCTTTCAAATTTATATTGATGTTAAATTCTGCTAGCTGGTGTTGATCCCAGTTAGTAATAATGTTAAATGGGTCTGTGGAGGCAGCTCTTCATGCCAATCAAACTTGAAACCCTTTCCACTTCTGAAGGGCTAATTAAGTTAATTCTGGTGATATTGTTTACTTGCTCTCCCAGTAAGTTGAGTTGACAGCAGAGGTTTTTTTAAGGCTGAATGGGCACGTCAATCTTTCCTTCTAAAAGTGGGGAGGATGAGAGGAAAAGGTGGTCATAAACCTCCTGATTATCCTTTTCAGAGACTTTTGCTTATAAAATAACTGTCCTAAGATTGTATTAAAATTTCCTGTGTGCCAGCACCTTTTTTCAGTGCTTTTACTTTCAATTGTCAAAGCTATGATTGATATGCTGTTCTCATAGTAGGCAGAGCCATGCTTGTTTTATTCCTAGTAAGAACATAGATTGTGGAGCAGACATGGATGTTTCATTCTTGTTTTCGCAGCAAAATGGCTCATCCTTTAACTTTTCTTTTTTTTTTTCTTTTTTTTTCCTTTTTTTCTTTTCTTCTTTTTTTCCCCATAGGAAATATATCACTGTCGGAGGGAAATAAAATACAGCAATGATAAGATGTGGTATTTGGCAAAACTGGTAAGCAAGGAGTACTTTGTACTGTGCTTGTTAGAATGCAAAATTTAATGGCTGTATTTGTCTTAACAGCCTCATTCAATTACAGTTTAATCAGCATCTTTATAACAGAGTCCTGGGGATGAGCATGGATCTGGACAGGGAATGGCTGTTTGTAGTTTGGTTTAGGTGCAAGATATTACATTGAAGAAATGGTGGTTAAGGAAACTAAAGTATTTTTGCTTTTATAATAGCAGTATAATTTAAGTAATGTCTTCTAGATAAGAGAAAGGAAATATTTGTAATTGCTGAAGTTCATTTTAACACTTTGATTGCAGATAAAAGGAATGTCCATTGATCAGGCTCTAGCTCAGCTGGAATTCAGTGACAAAAAGGGAGCAAAGGTGATCAAAGAAGTAAGTACAGTATTCTGTAACACTCCTGGTTTCCAGAAAGCTTTAAAATTAATACCTGTCACCAGAAGTTTGGAAGTGTTTCTGTTTCTGTGGGGGTTTTATGTTTCAAGTAAGCCCATTGGGAGTACATTCAGACAACATATTTTTGTTGCAGTCATGTAATGTTGTGCTTTATGAATACGGTCATTTGTGCCTGCTGTTTTCATTTGTCATGATGATAAATTACATGTGGGTGTGCTCTCTAGAAGTGTCCTGTATTAGCTGAAAATATTGAATGGATCAAGTTCATTTTGCCCACCTCGGCATTTGTTTCTAGTCTGATGTCTAATTACACAAAGGCCCATGGATGGAAGCCTCACAAATGCTGGTGAAAACCATCTTTTCCACTCCCTTTCCTCCCCAAGAATGTAATAAAATTGTCCTGAGGCTTTTTCATTCTATGCAAGAAACATCCTTATGTAAAAGATGTTTAACAGTTTTTATCTCTATAAAGTACATATTCTATAACTGACTTAAACTTTCAATTTCTTCCATGTTATCTAGAGATAAGAAATAGCATTGCTTAAATTCCTCCTCAGTATTTCCATTTCTTTTTCTTTTATTACAGGTTCTGTTAGAAGCACAGGAAATGGCTGTAAGAAAGCACAATGTGGAATTCAAATCAAATTTACATATAGGTACATTTCTTTAATTTAGTGCATTAGAAAAACGTCATCCTACTCTATCCTACCCTATGAAAATGCTTTATGTTTAATAAGGTTCTGGTGCTTCAAATCAGCAGAAGTGAATAGAGGGCAGTTTCTGCTAAACTTAACTTTACCAAAACATGAATGGCACATGTTTGCAGCACAGCTGAAGTTGGTGTGGTTTTTGAGCCTTCAGCCATCAGTTTGTTGCAGTTGGTGTCTGACTGGTGGTGTTCTGGCATCTGCCAGATGCATCATTTTTAAGATGGATGTGTCTGTCTGAGAGTGGAATTTCTGCTCCCTGTGTGAATACAAAGATGCTTGACATGAATATGAAAGACCAGACAACAAGAAGCAAACTGTACTGGTTTTTAATGTTGCCAGTCAGAGATGCAGGAAGCTTTGTCTGTGGCTGGTACAATTAGACTTGCAGGATCAAAGTTAAAATTCTATCAGAAGCAGTATAAAAGTAAATGGGTATTGACAGTAAACTTAATAAAAAGATTTTGCTGTAGATGATTTACAGGATAACTTGTAATAACTAAAGCTCTTTTTAGCCTAGAAAAATATTAGAGAAATATTTACTAGTAGGTGTTTTTAGGCCCAAGAAAAACATTCTCATTTTGTCTAGTATGGTATAAATTTTACTAAACTGACCTCATAAGCTTAAAGTCACCTGGACTGTAGAGCAGATTTGATTAGAATTCTTTGGAGCCTTCCAGGCCTCGGCCACAAGAAGGCTCAGCTGCTAGTGCAGGACTGGATGTGCAGATAATGAAAATACCTGTGATGAATGCAATAAAGGGAGAAAGGAGGGAAAATGAAGTCTGTAAGACTTTACAGGAATTCATGAGACAAACTACTGAAAGGCAGTGAAATGAATACCACCTTCAGAAGAGCTGTATAATCTAGTAAGTGCTCAGTGTGATTTGTCCTTTACCACATATTTATCTTTGTGTGCACGCTTTCTAAATTCACCTTTTTGGCGCTCCTGAAGAGCGTTAATGCAGCTCACGGGTTCCTCTGTAGCAGTGATCTGCTAAATGTAACAGAAGAAAGATGGAGGGGAGAATCCCGAGTAGAATTAACTTTCCAGAAGCAGCCGTGAAAAATACACTGGCAAGACAGGTGTTTTATTGCAGCTGTAGCAGTTTGTTCTTGACTGAATAATCTTCTCTCCCTTCTCCTTTTTCCTTCAGCGGAGTCGCTGACAGGCAGAGGCCGCTACGTGAAGCGGATCCGGTACCACGGCAAGGGCATGTTTGGCATCATGAATATCAGCAGGTGCCACTACTTTGTGAAGCTGGTGGAGGGTCCTCCTCCACCCCCTGAGCCACGAAGGACTGGCTTTGACCAAGCAAAGGAATATGTGCAGCAGCTGCGAAACAGAACCCTTGTTCATACACTGTGACACACTTTTGTGGCTGTACAGTTATCTCTTGTTCTTGTTGTAATTATATAAAATAATAATTAAAATCATGTTTTAGTTATGGAGCTGGATGATGTGAGAACAATCAGAGGGTTTTTTCTTATTTGTCAGGCCATGGGTATGGAAAAATCTTGGAGCAGCAGATATTACTTTTTCTGAGTTACTTGGACCACAGCATTCAACCTCAACCCCAGACTGTCAAATCTAGAACATATGGTGCTGTTATAAAGCTCAATGTCTCTTATATATGATGGGTCTGTTACTGTAAAACTGTGTGTTGGATTGTCATGGTGCAAGATCAAGCCTCCAACTAAAATTTGACATCTTAAAGTAGTAACAACAGTGGAAAAAAACAAGTAACAGTGGACAAAACCAAGTAACAATAATCTTTCAGAATATCAGACATCAATTTTTGGTTTTTCTGGGCTGTGATAGCCTTTGTTGTGCATCTTGGGCATTGTGTCTGGGAGTGGGAAATAAAAAAATCCATGGAAATTCGGGCTTTGGCAGTCAGTAGGTGGCAATGTTTAGTTTGTCAGAGGGGAAGTGGCAGTGAAAACTTCCAGCATGGTCAAACTGTTCTGGATTTTGCCCATGGCATTAATAATCTGATATGTGCAGGGAGTTCAGGCTGTTCTCTCTGGAAACTTGGTGTGGGTAACAGGCAAAATATGGAGAAAAGCTTGTTTTGGTGAAGAGTGAACTAATTATTCTGCACTGTCTGGGAACAAACTGCTTTTACAATGTTGACGAAAGTAAAACACTCCATGGATTTAATATGGAATGGCTTGTTGCATATACAAATTAGGCTTTCAGTTCTCTGAAAACAATCCCATTTTTATCATTACTTCTTTGAAGAGAAAAAGACTGAGACTGATAGGGGGAATCTCATAGGGGAAATCTCATTTCACTCAGTCAAATTTTCAAATCAAGATGGCCAGAATTGATGAACATCAGCATAAAAACAGAATGAGCAGCTGCTTGTCCATGCAAATGTCTGATATTTAGACCTTTCTTTTCCATTCTGGGAACATTGGAGTGGGAGACAGATTGCTTACCTCATTTGGGTCTTTTTACCACTCTACTGCACGATAGCTTTTCTTACGTGTATTTACTTTGATCAGTACTTGAATGATGGCAAAGGGACAGTTCCTGTAAGGAAACAAATCATCTTTATTGTCTTAACAAAGGTTGGTACAGAGTGATTTCTTTTGGCTTCCAAAGAAAGGGTTTCATGATGTTAAAGAGTATTAGGGGATGGTGAGGTTACACAAACACGTTCAGAGCTCTGTACCATTAATGGGAGCCTGTTTGCAGTCTGGTTCTCTGCAGTGCACTTTCAAACACATTTCTTGCTGTAAAGCCACGATTTAGTAACTTGCCTGAAAGGTGTGTTCTGATAAAACTCTCTATCTCTGTAGCTCCTGATGTGTGTTTGAAGAACTGTTTCTGTTGTACTGTGATAAACAGCTGTGCTGGGCTCTGCCAGCTGCCCTTAAAGTCCTCTGTCATAATGAATCTCTTACAAGTTGTAGCAAACTTGAATTGTTTATAATCTTTTTGGGGATCAGTGATCTGGGAGAAGACTAAAGAATCACAAAGTAATCCCAGTTTAATAAGTACTTGCATATATTACACTTGGACACATCTAAATATCTAAAACCTGGCTTCTAGGAATTTTATTCCAGTACCTATTATCTCCTGCATGCTGTAGATTTTGCTTCAGATCTTTTCTGGACCTCCAGAGAAAGCTATATCCTTAGAGATATCATTACTCTGGTTATGAATCTGCAGACAGGGAGAGAAGTGAGAATGTGACTGATGTATTTTCCAGCTTCTTTATGATGTAGCAGGTGGCCCTGAAACTCCTTTAAACAAACAGACCTGGGCTTTAAAAAATTTTCAGTTAAAAAGCAAGGTTGTTGCTTGCCATTCTTGTTTTCTTCCTCAAGACAGTAAGTGGGAAAACTCCTTTTTGACCTGTTTTTAGTATTCTTCTGTTCCTTAATAGCAGTTTCTGCTGCCACAACATGCATGACCCAGAGTGGATCTTTATGATGCTGGCTAAGGAGGCTGCCCAGCTGTGTCTGTGACAGGAGAGATTGGGTGAGGTGAGGAACTGCCTTGGTCCCTGCCTTTCCCTGGTAGCATGGTAAGAACGTCTGGAGTGGTTTCTGTGGTAGGTTCATCAGAATGTTGGGAACCTGAACCTTTTCCAAGTCACTAAGATCTAGTGATACAGCTTTATACTGGCAAGTTCTGTATTAAAAAAAAAAATTGTATACATTTTAGAGTTTTGATTCTACTGTGCTTTCTTGGTAATTAGTAAGTACATCTGCACTTCAGTTACGTATTTGATATGGATTCAGACACAAAATTCCATGCTAACTGCAACAAAGGCTTTAGCCAAAGATCATTTATTATAAAAGAGTATTTTCAAATGAACTGTGACCAGAAGGGAGGGAGAGGCAGTGAGGCCTCTACTCGGTGCTGATTCCATGGCTAACATCTGGGGGCACTGTAAACTCACCTCTGGTGTGTGTTTGTGCTGATAGTACAGAAACGGGAGAAGGAGCAAGTACATGTGAAGGTGTAGTGAGGCTTCAGGGAAATCTGAAGAGAGCAGAACTGTGAGCTTTGCTCAGCAATGCGAGATTTAACTGAGGAAAGCTTGAAAACCTGCTGCTGGGATTTTTCAGAAACATTTTCAAGTATTCAGTGAGAAAGCAGAAGTGCTTTTGTCGGGCAGCCTTGTATCTTTATGGATGTGTGTTGTTTGTTTGCTTGGGTTTTATTTTTCCTTTTTAAAACTCCTGGGCAGTTGATGAGGTGCTTCATCAAAGGTAGAATAAGAAAGGCTCATGAATGTAGTTGTAAAATGATCATCAGCCTCTTAAAACATGTGTGAGAGAGTCAGTGACTGGACAGTTGGGTACCACGGGTTCTGGCCAGGTCTGTTCTGGGAATTGCTGTGGTGAGGTTTGCATTAGGGCTCTGCTGGTACCTGGGCACTGATAGGTGTGTTCTGCCCAGTGCTTCAGCCGTGGTGCTGTTCCTGGTGTGAACTTGGCTCGACCAAGGCCCTACAGTGAAAATCCTGTGGTCCTGTTTTGGCACAAAACGGAGCTGTGGGACAGTCCTGTCTCCTCTGCACTTCTCTGTCACTTGGGAAATCCTTCAGTCACTGGAGGGAAGGAACAATAGGAATCACTGCTTTCTGCCAGTCCCTATGAAAATCCACGGCTGGGATGCTGGAAGGTAATTTGCAAACAGAATTCTGCTTTGGATAGAAATAAGGTTACTCCTAATGTCCTCAATGAAGCACAGAAACGGAGTGTGACATTCCCCAGCGTATGAGCCACAGTCCTGCTGAAAAGGCCCCTAGTTCAGGCTCTTCAAAGAACAAGCCTTTATTGCTGAATGACATCTGTCCAGCAGCACTTCAGCCATGTAATTTAAAATAATCACAAACTGAACAAAGTGAGAGACTATAATGGCAGAAGTCATCGCACAGGTTGTTGTTTGCTGGAGCCTTACATGGGGAAAATAAGGGAAAGTTTCAGGAACTGACTTTTGAGTACTTAGACTGAAGTAAGGAGCAAGATATCTCTTGGGAAGTCAGTGAATGCAGAGCTCATTTTGTATTTACTCAACAACATCAACACTCTCTGCTTGTTTCAGGGAAGTCGTACATTAGTACGGAGGGCAGGCTGCCATTGAAGGGAACGAGCCAAGGAGAGCCTAACTTTACCTTGGGCAAATTAGACATTCACCTCAAGAGTACTAGCTGAGGAAATTAACCTGAAAGTCTGTAATGCACTTGAACAGAGCATTCTTGAAAATAAAGGCAAAACGTGGGGCAGAGCATGTGAAGAACTGCTGCACCTGTGGGTGATGCTGCTGTGTGTTGCTCAGCGGTGCAGCCGTCAGGCTTTGTGTGGGAAAAGGACCTGTGGCACCCATGTTCCAACTCTCAGTGCTTTTCTGGTTACACTAATGAGGACTCCTTTACTGCTAGGAAATTGTCTGCTGTGTGGGCGACAATTTTCTATCCTAATAGAAAAGTTGCAAACCACTTTTCTGGCTTCTGTTAATAATCAAACTCTGATGCCAACAAAGAGTGGAGTAAAGGCATTTGTACATGCTGTTGTGGGAAACTCCATCCATGTGTGCAGCTAATAAGCTGGGAAATGCGTCTACAACTCTCCTATTGATCATCACCTTCAGAGCAAGGCAAACATGGATCCTTACCTTATGCTGGCCACGTAAATTAAAACTTTGTTTAAGTGAAAGCAGAGTGAGATGCACTGCACTGTACAGGATTGCTGTTCAAAACCAGCTCCTCTGGATGCCCAATTCCTTGCCTTCTTTTTACCCCATTTAAGATTCCCAATAGTGCATTAAGATGAACTCGGTAGTTAGTAAATTTTCCCCTGTGCAGTTTACAAGCTCAAGGTTATGGGCTAGAACAAGCAGTGTCATGCTATAAATCAGGTGTAATGAACAGCCTGAGAGAGTGCACAGGAGTCCTTCCCCTCACACTGCGTGTCCGAAAACTCTGAAGGTAGAGCTGGCACAAGCCCAGAACCCCCCACAAATGGCTGATCAAATAATTAATAACAAGCCTCGTGCTGCTACCCTCTCCCTTGACAGGTGACTGAAGGAAGACAATTGTCATCTTCCTGACCAAGGCGTATCTAGAGAAATCGGAGTGTGAAAAACCAGAACTGAGGTGCCCTTAGAAGGGGAAGGTGAATTCCAAAGTCAGCAAAGGGAAGGGGCAAATCTGAAACTTGGATTTACTTTGGGCTGGCTGGAGTCAAGAGCAAGAATTGGAAGTCTGATGCAGTTACACCTCTCTTACCTCCAAAAGTCAGTGAAAATGTCTGAGATCAAGGCAATACCAACTGAACTATTGGCTGAGTAGCCAGAAATGTCTGAGTTTGTCTCTAGTATGTCACACTTCAAAGCAGAATTTCCCAGCTGTTCCCATCAAGTCTGAGGTGTTTCAAAGACACTCTTCATTTTTCTTTTGCTCTTATTATCTGTCTCTTTAGGGGGCCTGTACTCACTGCTTTTGTGGGGATGGATGCTTGGAAAGCAATTACTGTTCATCTTCTCCATCTGTTCTGATGCTGGATATGCCTGTCTTTTTGAAGGCTTTCAGAGTCTGTGCTGGGAATGCATTTCTCTTCCTAGTGTTGAGAGATTTGTATTTTTAATGGGTATTTGTTTTATCTATCACATGCTAGATTTATTCACTTGATAATCTCTCAGCAACGCAGGCAATCTTCTCATGTCCTGATCTAGTATGCAGGGATTTTATTCATTTAGCAGTTCGGCTTTGGGCTGAGATAGCCATTAGAGGTAAATCCTGCCGTGTGCTGAGTGTGCTCACCACCCCCAGGGCTGCAGGGACTCGCAGGGAGCTGCAGCTGCCTTCAGGATTGTGCTCTTAGCAGCTTTCTTTACACATGTAATATATGAATAAGTTACTGTGTGGTGCATGTCTTTCCTTCCCAGACCATGCCTTTCTTTAATATGATTTTTGCTGATAAGGGAGACTTCTTGATGGAATTTTTGCAATGACTGCCTGTGCTCTGTTAACCACTTTTGGGTATCTTAGGAGTTCTTTTTTACATTCGTCTTCCTTGATACAAAATAAAGGCATCCTTCCTTCTTCAAGCTGTGTTTTGTTAAAGTTAGTTGGAAAATGAGGTGGAAAAGCAAACAAAAATGCTTTAATGAAGTGACATTTCTACCCCACTCCAGCACAGTCCTAGCATAAATTCAGTATCATTTTGCCTGAATGTAAGATATTAACATTTTTATCTACACCAGGGAAAAACAACAGGTCTTTTGTTCTCTGACACAGAAACTTCCAGCTTATTACTCACTTGCAAAAAAACCCTCCACAAACTTAGTTCAGATCCTTTATCACCCAGCATCCTATCTTCATTTTTCAGAGATATTTTCAGATCTTTTATTTGTTGCTGATAACAATCATGGTGGCCAAAACCCTAGGTTTCAGAAGGAGGCTGATAAACCTTTCTGATATGGTTCCTGGGAAAGCAGGGCAACAGGGGTGATGACCCAGGGGTGCTGCATATACCCACAAGGTGGAAAGAACAGCAGCCCCTGTGGTTGACAGTTCCTTGGCACAGCTGTGACTTTGGCAAGTCAACACCCTCATGGCACTGACAGCACAAACATTTTGTGGCAACTGTGCAAAGCAGGCAGCCAATTATTTTACTAATTATTGCTTCTCACTGCTCTCCTCCACCTTCATCTGCCCTAGACAGGAAAACTTTCTCCCCTGTACTTTATCCTCTCGGATAACGGCAATAATATCTTTTTTCTGAAAAAATATGGTGCTAACACTGCAGTAGCCTGTGCTGGTGGGACTTGGCTGTGCAATCACAGTCCTCCTCTACGTTCCCCCATTTTCCAGACATTTCTAGATCCCATCTGTGACTGTGGTAGCTGTGCAGGAATAGTCTGAGATTTTGCATCCCCAGTGACTCCTCTCTGAGCTCCATCCTGCTGGCATGAGATTTCTACCAGCCTCAGAGCCGGGGTAAAGGGAGCGGAAGCATTCAGCAGTGAATTCAGATACTCTCCTCCTTCATTGATTTTAAAAGGAGAGGGGTGCAGCTTCCCAGCTGAAGACTGTCCTCTGCCTCACCACCCCTGTCAGCTATGGAATCCAATACAGCACTTTCATCTCGAGACAGTGATGAAGTGGTTATTAAATGCAATAGAAATCATTCAGGCCCCTTTTGATTAAAAGTTTCACTCATCTTTCTGGCTTTCTATGTTTTTCAAAAAGAGCTCAGCAGAGACAGAACTGAGGGAGAGAAATACTTCCCTGCTTTGTTGTTTTGAGGGGACGGAGCTTTCAAGCACACAAAAGTAGGTGTTTGCCTCTAAAACAAAGGTTTGATATATTATGATGTAAATCTTAATCTTGAGAGGCTGGGGTCCTTCTCCTCCCCAGCATGGGCATTTGAGCAGTGATCCAAGTGCATTAAATTGTGTGAAAATGTCATCTTTTGGGTACTCATCGTGGAATAAAGCACCAAACATTTAAGAAATAACCATTACTTTGCATATAACAGATGCTAGAGAAAGAGTGCGAAAAAAATGTCAGCACCCTTCTATTAGCCAGCTCTTTTGAATAAAGACATAAAATATTAATTTAAATCAACTGAAAGGCATTAAAAACTTGGTGTTCTCCTTGCCCCAGAAGTACTCTGATGATAAGAAACAAATTAAAAATGCAGAGTTTTCAAATAGCAAAAATGCTGCATATTTTAAATGAAGTTGGTCTTTTTATGTGTAGCATTTCGGACTAAAAAAATAATATTAAATGCACATAAAAATGATTACTCTAAATGGTGAAGACATCAAAGTTTGGCATCAAAGTTAAATGAAAGCGCTTGGAAGTCTGTTTGTTTGATCTGTACATAAATATGCTTAAAAAAAAGCCAGGGCGCTCTTACCCAGCTGGAACTGGGTAGCCAGTTCAACTTCCCCTCCATCCCAGAGATTCCCAAAGTAGGTTAGATCCAAACATGGTCAGTATTTTTGCTGGGATTTTTGTGTTTGCCCAGCATGCTTCTCTGCCAGTGCACCAGGGAAAATGAGTTGGTGGAAGACACAAGGTCCAAGCTCTTATAAAACACAGAGGGAATAAACTCTGGGGCAATGAAATCAATGCCTCTTGCCTCTTCTGGTTTTGGCATGAGGGTTATCAAAATGAAGGTGAAAGATGAGTCCTTGACCTTGTTGAAGCCAAGGCTCATATTGCTAACTCTATCCTTCCTGGATGTGTTTCACCCCCCATTCCTGGGTTGGCCGGAAGTGTGAATTAGGAATATGGGTCAGAGCTCTGTTAATTTATATCAGCTGAAGATCTGCCGCAGAACTAAGCCACACTAATGTTCAGTTCATTTTTATTTGCTTTTAGAATAAAACCCAACAGACTTGAGATGTGGAATCTGCAGGAAAAAGTGGGACTTAGTGCCTTTCACCAGAAGACCCCACCGTGCTTTACAGTGAGGAACTCCTGCAGGAACCTGCACGGTGCAGAGGAATGACTGAGCTCTGAGAGCTCTTTTGGTACAGTGCAAATGTAAGACCTTTATCTACACAGAGCCAAACTGCAGCTCATTTAGTTTAGAACTGCAAGTTGTAAGCAACTAGAAACCAGACTTCAAAGGAAACCCCCTTGGCTCCTGTGACTTCTGTTTAGCAGCCCAGACCTTTGGGATCAACTGACTTTCAACACTTAAGGGTGCGTGGCAGTCATAAAACTCGTCCTTAAAACCTCCACAAATTTACCCTGTTTCATTTGGCTTCTAACCAGGGCCCCTCTGAGCACAAACCTTCCCCCAGTACCCTAAGCTGGAGCTGCCCGTGGCTCTGGGGTCCATAGGAAGATGTTCTGCTTTGAAGAGCAGCTTGAAAGGCCATGTGTTACTGACACGGGAGAACATGCTGCTCCTTCACCTGGCTTCTGTTTGTAGCCCTGGGGTTAAATGTGCCTCCTCCTCGGGAGCCTGGGCCTTTGGAGATGGTGACTTCAAGGCTTCTAAAGGGGCTCTGCATGAGGTCACTGCAGGGCAGCCACTGAGGAAAGTCTTAGTAGAGGACTTGCCCTTCAAAAATTCAGCTACAGCCTCAGGGTGTGTGTGCCTATGACTTGCAAAGGTATTCTTTTTCCATGCTGAGAAAGTAAAAATTTTCCTACCCCCGCGTTCTCTTCCATTCAAGAGTTCCACACCACCTGTCCCCCAAAACAAACAATTATCTTGTTAAAGCCAGGTTTCTTTTTCTTCCTGAAAATTTCCCCTGTCAAGAGCGAGAAGGAGAAACCTAAAGTCTCTGGATCACTTTCCATTTTCTTGCTGTGAGTGGGAGTGAGGGAAAGATGCTTTTTATGAAAATAGCTATTTTTTAAGTGAGATAAATAAAAAACCTCCCCTGGAATGAAAACACAGCCAGCATCCTCTCAGAGGGGTGGCAGGCTGCAATTTTGCACTGTGCTCTGCCCTTAGGGCAACACGCTGCTTTTCATTTGGTGAGCCCAACTTTCCCTGGAGCCCATGAGAGGGTGACAGGATCGAGGGTGGGTGCTCGGGATGTGGTCAGCCCCTGCTGCAGCACAATGCTGAGGCTGCTGGGCTTACCTTCTCTGAGGATGTCAGTCAGCTTTGCACCCTGCTTTCCTGCCTCTTGCACGTGGTTTTATTGTAGTTGTTATTTAACAGCATCTGGTTTATTTTAGCTTTGTACTAAACTTCATTTTAGTTTTGTATTTCTCCGTTGCTTCCATTTAGTGCCAGGTTGAATTTCGCAGGGACCTGCAACTCATCCCAAGGCTGGGCTGGAGGGAGGAGGCTGCAGAAACGGACAGTGTTGATAGCAGGCTCTCAGGGCATGGCAAGCTGGTTTTCAGGTCTGAAATTAGCTCAGAAATCCTCATGGTTCTGCTTTGTGGACAAGGGGAAAAACCAGGAGGACTCAATGTTATCACCTGCATCTCCCTTGCCTGGGAGAGCTTCTCTGCAAGGGCAATAAATCTGTATTCCTGTGAATGCAAGAGAGCTCTTGAAATAATCTCATTCCAATCCCTCTTGTTATTTTTAATGGATTCCAGGATGAGCTGGTTGCTATGTGTGGCTTTTTTACATACAAATTTGGGTTTGAACCCAGCTGAATGTTCAGTCCAATTAAAAGCAAAGACTTTGCTAAAACAGAGGCAAGGGGAACAGTGGGGAAGGCTTTCATGCAAATGAATGAAACAATGAAACAGGAGGACTGAATATTTGTTATTCATACATATTCTTACAGGTAATTATTGTGATTTCATTCCTAAAAACTGCCTGCTTTAAGAAGAAGTGATTGTATTTTAATAAGTACTTGTTTATTAAACTTGCAGTGACTGAAGTTGAATATGAATTATTAAAATGTCTGTGAGGTGCAGGGTTGTTTTTCTTTTGCCAGGTGCCTGTGAAAAACAAAAACAAAACAAAAACAAGAGGAGAACATGCAGCAGGAGAGGCAAAATGTAAGGCAAGAACGGGTCCCAGTCCTGGTGGTCACGAGACAGGATTCCCAAAATCTGCCAGCACAGCCAGAGCTCTGTCACCTGCATGACAGGGGTGGGGAAGGGTCTGTGCTGCCCAAGGAAGCCAGGAGACATTTCCTCCTCTCACAGACTTGTGCGAGGCTGAGGCACACATTTCTCTTGAGAAATGAGAGGAAATGTGGGTGGGAATGAGAATGCCAGGAGCACAAAAGTAACAGCAGGTGTGCTGCAGCACATGACAGTGAGAGAGGGAAAGGGGCTGGTCTGTGAGGATGAGTAGCATCTGTCTGTTTGTAAAAGGCACGGTGCACCCCACAATTTCCAAGTACCAAAAGGATTTTGACAGGGAAGCAATAACAGAGCAAGGGAAGCCTGGAGAACTCGGTAGATTTATTCTTGTAAGAGGTTAATGGCTTGGCCCTTAAAATGTACCAGAAAATGCAAGGAGGTTTATGTGATGGCTTTGACACATTCTGGCAATAAATGCAATGTGAAGATGTTCCCTCCATTTGCCTTAAGCCTTTGACTTTACTCTGTCAGTGTAGGAAACCCATTCCACAGAAGAGAAAAGAGCAGATGTGAATTTCTGTTGCAAAATAATTGTGTTTTTCTTTAACGTAGTTTACTACAGAAGGGAAGCTCATGCCTTTGCACTTGGTACCTCTCAGGCTTCCCAGCAGTGTCAGGACCTGTTGGCCAGGCTTGACCCTCCAGGACACTTGTGGAAGAGGTTGAAGCTCATAGAAAATCGGTGACAGGTAGAGGGGAGATCCTGTAAGTACCTGAAAAATAAAAGCTGTGATGTCCTCCAGAAAAGAGATCTTATCCTGGCCCTACTCCAAGAAAACTTCCACCTGCAACTCACATCTTCCTAAAGCATGAAGTCCATCAGTCACTTGACACAAGCCAGCAGAAAACAAAATTAATTTTTTTTTTCTTTTTGTGTTAATTTGGGTGAATTCTGGAGAACTATGGAACCAAAATGTCCTGAAGAGGTGATCCTCCTGATCTTGAACAGCATTAAATCCAACAAATGCAGGATCTAATTTCCCCTGATTCCTGGGAGTTTGCTGCGTGGTTGTACAGTTTTGTCTAAGAGAAATGTAAGTCCAAAGATCCTTCCTGAAGCTCAACAACCTGCTGGGTGACAGAACACAGGTACAGTCATATCCATATCTTTGATTGCTGGTTATTCATGAGGTGCTGCAGGCATCTGTGCCTTTCTAGCTGAGTTCCCTGCTGTGCAGTCCTGCTTCTGTCAGTCTCCCAGCAGAAAAACATGCTTTGGC
Source organism: Acanthornis magna (assembly GCA_036785705.1). Classification (NCBI taxonomy): domain Eukaryota; kingdom Metazoa; phylum Chordata; class Aves; order Passeriformes; family Acanthizidae; genus Acanthornis; species Acanthornis magna. The sequence continues at coordinate 6,949,418 of JAWUZG010000092.1, forward strand.
CCAGTGATGTCTGCTGTTTTCTTCATGGTGCTCGTATTCTAAACATTTACAATTCAGAGGTCTTCAGAAAGAAGTGACAGTTTCTCTTCTACAAAATAAGGAGCATAATGACTTGTGTTAATTATTTCTCCTTGCTTACTCACTTACCAGGTCATATATTACTCCAAGGCTTTTAGTGCCTTGGGCCAAAAAGTGTCATTACAACTCACAGCCTAATGACCTGACCAAAAAAATGTGAGGGAGAACTAGTCCCAAGTCCTCCACTGAGCTCTCTGGAGTCATTTATGGATGCCTTGGGAATTCTACAAAGGAACTGCTTGGAAAACAAACAGAATTGTTCAGTGTTGGGTATTGCTCTCGTGACATCTATGCTATTACAAAGATTTACAGCTGGAATAATTCGATCTGGGTTTTTCTCTTCCCACCATTGACTCACATTTTGGAAGGCAGTCAGGCCCTGAGAGTTGGGTTTTGCATAATTGAAGCACCAGAACGTATTAAGTGGAACAACTAATGGGGACGAATTTTTTTCCTTTCCTTCCAGACTGGGTTATCAATTATAAATTAGTGGCAATCTAAGATCAAAGGGGTTCCATTTCTGCAGCTGAATTTGAGGATTTTGGAACTGAGCAGATGAAATGCAGCTAATGACTCATTTCAGGAAGGCTGAGACAGGAGATAACTGATGGGTGGAGTTAAGTGTTTGCTTTAATATGTTTCTGACCATGGACATAACATTCTCAAATGCAAAACTGGACACTGAGATCTAGTTAATCATATAAAAAGATGCTGTGAGTTCCTCTTGTGGGGCATGGTAGACAGCAATCTGATCTGTAGCATTTTTTTTCATGCTGTACATGACCTAGTTATTGAGACATATAGAAACATGGTAAGGTTACCACGTATTTGTTACACAGAAGGCTGCTTTGCATCAATACAAGTTCCATTACTGCAGAGAAAATACGTCTCTCCAGCAGGAACGGCTCAACACATGATAAAACAAAAAACATTAGCAGGGTTTTCAATTAAAAGTGGCTACAACCCGATGGAGAGACATTGAGAAGAGCAGCCCAGGGCAGGGCTCAGCTATGCGCTCCCTGAAGTGTCAAAAAATAAGGCAGTTTATGATTCAAGATAGTAGATGGTGAGACAAAGATCTGGGAGCCTTAGGGGACAAACAATAATCTGCTGTGCTTTCTGCAAGGAAAGCGCAGGAACACAGGACAAAGCAGGCAGGAGCAGCAGGTGCCTTGGGTTTAAAAGCTTTTTCTCCTTGGTATCACAAGCTGCTGGTGAGGGGCTCTGGGGTCAGGCTGTGGTTATCTGCTGGGGCTGGAGGAGGAAACACCAGCCATGGAGCTTCCCTGCAGCTCCAGGAGAGGAATTCCTTAACCTGGAGGCAGCAGGAAGGAGCTTCCCAAGGAGTCCTGGCTGCCCTGCAACAGTGAGTTTTTACTGGTGTAATGAATCTCTGAATTCCTAAAGGAAAATTCCTGGGGAGGATGAGACAGCCTGGATGAGGGGAGGTGTCCTGGGTGGGCTGTGAAACCTCTGTGGCTGCCCAGCATTTCTGTTTGTTTTAGCACTGCCTCTGTGCTCTCCCTACAAGAGCACAGCAGAAAAAGTCAATTATCTTGTATGCTTTTATGTAAAATATTTTCTTTGGCCTCAAAGTTATCTTTTCTAATAGGGTGTTAGATAAGTTTCATGTTACATATTACTTATTTTGTTTGGGTAATGCCTTCTAAATAGGATTTAAAATAAATTTAATTTTAATTGTTTCTTATTTTGTTTGGATTATGCCTCGTGGTGAGACTTTTGAAATTAATGTGAATCTATTACTAAATTATAATGGAGCAATTATGAAAATAATGAATTTATTATCACAACTGCTGTTGGAATAAAAGGGAAGGAGATTCTAATGACCTGACTCACCTTTGCTGATGTATCAGAGAGAAAATGAGGCTGAGAGTACTAAATGTTGTATTTAAACAGTTTAATGTTTGGGGAGAAACTTTCAGAACTTCACACTGATGTGAAATGGGAAATGAATATTTATTTTGGAATAAAACACCCCTTTCTAACTGTAGAGACCAAATGGACAAAACCTGTTTCATCTTTCATTAAGAAATTGGTTCACTTTTTTCCCCTTTTGTCTTGAGGACTTAAAACACCTTTTGGGGGGATCTTTAATGAAAAACGCTTTCCCCGTCCATAAATTTTGCTTTTTATTTGAGTTCTGATGTGGGGAAGGTGTACTTTCATGCTCTGAGTTGCAGAAAACTTTATTATTATTTGGCTGTAATGATGAGCACCTGGAGATGAGAGTATCTCCCGCATAAACTAGCAAGGAATCTGTTCAAATCAGTGACTTAAATGTTTCTTTTTGTCTCTCTGGATCAGTGTCTGCATTTTTTTGCCTTGTTCGTGTTTCTCCGAGCGCTCCTCTACTTCCTGATATTAATTTTATTCAGATATCTGCTAACTTATAAATCTTTGTGAGAGACAATAGAAGGCATGACCTGGGCCTGGTGTTTTAGAAAATAAACCTAAAACAATTGCTATTGGGAAGATACTCAGCTCTTGTTAAAAACTCCAAGCTAGATTTGGTGATGAGTCTTTCTTCTGACCACAGTGTAAAGTTCTTTTTTTTTTTTTTTTTTTCTCAAAAGGACCTTCTTATGGGAAAGGAACTTTTGCAGAGCTATTGCTTAAGAAGTTCCTGCTCTGTCCTCCTGAGTGGCTTTTGGGCTTTGATGCTCGATGCAGGCTCCCTGCACAGAGACAGCTTCTGCTGCTGTGCCTGCCCAGCCTGTGCTGGAGGCAGAGGGATGCTGTTCATTCTGAATCCTCATCCAGGGCCGTCCAGAGATGAAATCATGTCAGAGCAGAGCTCGGTGGGCTGCAGGGCTGGGGGTGGTCTGAGGAGTTAAACCACGTTCCTTATCTCTTCATCCTCTGTTCTCTTCCATGGTGCTGCCAGCACATCCAGCAGTGTCATTCCCTGCATGGTGCCAGTGATGGGGGGAGAATCTCCTGTCCCCCCGTTTGCTGTTTGTTTTATTTGAGGTGCTCTTAACCTTTACTCACTGCACTTATTTACTTCAGGTTTTAATGGTGTGATAAGGTCACTACAAATCTAGTGGGAGGCGTTTTAAGCACTTGCAGCAATAAATCACTGTGTACATCACCCTTTTGCAGTTTATCCAGAACCAGAGAAATCCAATTTGGTCCATAATATGAAGGCCAAGTAAAGCCAGGTATCACAGTGAGAAAGCTTTGACGTATGGCTCTGAAAGAACCTGCACACTTCTGCTCTATAAATTAACAGCTATTTTGCAGTGCTGACAAGTAGCTGATATTCTTGGAACTGATCCTATTTGTGGCTTTTTTTCCCTCCCCTCTTCCATTCTAGTCTCTTGATCTTTCCCTTTAGAAAATCCAAAGAGAAGGAAAAGCAGTCTGTTCTCTAAAGGAGGTTTTAAAACACTGGTGGTAGGGACACAGCTCACAAGTTAGGTGAACTTGCTGGTAGTGCACGAAACCCTAAAACCTCAGGGACTCATCTCTGCAGGAATTTGCTCTTATCTATTCCTTTATACATTGGATTTTTTTTTTCCTTAGACAAGACAGCCTTTGTGGGTGGGATCAAACCAACCTCCAGGTCTTCCTGAGAGCTGCAAAGTCCTACTGACCAGAAAGAAATAAAACCAGGGAATGTGTCGTGGGCCACTAAACTGCAGCGGGCAGGAAATGGGCTCCATAACCTGGCATGTGTATCCTGCTTTAATTCCTGTTGGTTTATGGCCCCTGCAGTACCCCAGGAGCCTGGCCAGTGGTCTGACTAAGGTCAGACCTTTAGTCCAGCAAAATTGGAAGGGTGTTTGAGAGAGGGGGAGGACGGGATTAGTTGCTAGCTGCAGTGTCGGACTCCTGAACTCTCTAAATGACCCAAGCGGAGATTGATTTCGCCTGTAAAGCCCAGCAACCTCCTGGGTTTTAAGCTAACATTAAAAATTAAACGTGCTATTAAAGGTGGAATGAAATTGCTGCATCTTACCACACTCAGAGCAAGGAAAAGATGGAGACTTCGTAGAGCTCAGCAACGCCGCTACCGTGAAGCGCAAAAGCGGTGCGAGGAGAAAGGATGACTGTCTCCTCGAGTTTCTCCTTCATCTGCGTAGTGAGAGAAGAAAAAAAAACTCTCTCTGAGTGAGAGACAGTGCTGTGATGTCTGCCAAAGTTGCCGGGGAGCAGAGTCAGGCTGGGCTGTGTGCGCAGCGCACCTGATGGATGCTCAAGCACAGCCTCCCTGAGAACAGGCGAGTCAGGCTTTGCCAGCACTGCTGCCTCTCACTCAGTGTCAAATGCTCCCTGCAAGAGCAGCTCCCTGAGTGATAGATTAAAAAGCAGCAAGAGCTCATCAAAATCCGCATACATCTCTTTTAGGTAAATAAAACCTTGTCACTTTGGAAAACTGCAGGGACTGGGTGTTTTCCCAAGGCCTGAGGGTGAGGCAGTTTCCCTCTCACCATTATGGGTGTTTTGGGTGCACATAATCATTGCTGGCTCTGCCATTTTAATTTTAAGTCCTTGCCTGATGTTTTTCTGAGGAACTGCAGCTTCTAGAAATGTCTGATTTTTTTTTGTTTTCAAAGGCACAAAACCCTTACCATCATCTGCATAGATGGATCATGAATATCTGACCTGTCTGCATCAGGCTGGGAGAAAAGCCAGACTTTTTTAGTCATCAAACCCTAGGACTTTTATCAAAATACACATATTTTTGGAGCAGGGGGGCTGAGAATAGTTAATGCACAGGACCTGTGTAACCTCATGGAGGTGTCTATGACAGGACATGAAAGTGGTTGGTCCCTGTCATGGAATTCAGGGAACAGGGGCCAGAGGTTGGAATAAACTGGATGTTCTCTTGCTGCAGCCTACCAGAGGTGCAAAAAGCATCACTGTCACTGGCAAAGAATAGACTGGGACCAGAGTCACTGGGAAAAAGGGAAAAACTTGCCTTTAAACAGGATCTGTGCCTCTGCTAAGGCACTGGCCACGAGCACCACCACTTGCTGAAAGCTGCAGCTCCAGAGCATTTTCCATGCCAAGCAGTCTCTCTCTCAAGGTCTTTAAGACCAAACTATTCTGATAATAATCTTTTAATTTTTTCCTGACTAACTACGTCCGTAACTTCTTTGCTCTAGTAAAAGTCTGCTTAATGCACATCCATGTTGTAAAGTCAAGCTGCAGTTCCAACATGTCCAATCCTAAAGGAAGCATTTGTTCAGAAAAGATCTATTCCTCTAGGAAATATGCTTTGATTTGCAAAACAGAAAACGTGTTCCTTTGACTGCACCGTTCCTTTGACAGGTCACTATTTCACTCTTTTGGAGCAGTAAAACTTTATTTTTAATAGGTTTGTTGCTTTTTGGTCATTTGTTTCCAAAGGCTTCACTTCAGTGCTGCGGCTCTGATCTGGAGTACAGAAAATTAATTCTTTTTAGATTAGTCTATTCCTTTCACAAGTCCTCATTTTAAGTGTAGCTCAACTGTATTACAAATAACAGTACGTGGTCCTAGAGGGACTACCAAGCCTCTAATTTAATATTGTACTGGAGGCCTTATAACGTCAGTGCTGCCGGATTGAGCTTTTCTCTTCCGAGCCCTGCTCTGTCCCAAGGGGAGTCACGAGGCACCAGGCTGGCTGCTGTCAGAGTGTGTGGATGCTGCTGGGTGTGTGTGCTCACTCTTCTGCCTTTGGATTTCTCAGGCTCTGAGCCTCATTAATAGAAATGAATGTCCAGAGTGAAAGCTTATCTCAAGAATCTGCGGGAGGTGATGACTTTTATACGGCCCTTCCCTCCCAAAGTATTCTGACTCTGTAATAAATAGGGAAGAGCTGTGTGTAAAAATAATGTGTTACTGCCGGGGGTTTGTGGTGAGAGTCTGTGCTGTGAAGGCACCAAACTCCATGGAGATATCCTCAGCCCCTCTGCTGATGTCCATACAATGCCTCAGGGGAGGACAGCTGAGTTTCCAAGGCCCCCTTGGGCATAGTTCTGTGTGTGCCATTTGCTTTCTAGCTACTCCTTCCTTTGGTGCTTTGAGAGAGTTTGAGGGATAAAACCTTACAAATTGTGGTTTGCCCCTCTAGAATAGATATTTAAATGGAAATAATAGTTTTATTCAGTTATGACAGAAAATTATCTGCATTTAGGAGTGGGGTTAAGACCACTCAGCATCTCACAGTACCACTAAAATCCACCATTTCCTTCATCTGTAGGATGATTCAAAGCTCTGAAGAGCTTTTTCTTACCTCATTTTTTGCAAAACTATTCCACCTTCACTTCTGAACTTCCTCCTCCTCCTCTGGCTGATTTTCTCTGGGGAGGTTTCCTCCTCATTGCTGACAGACGATGACCTAGATCTTGTGCATCTTTTCTGGAGAAAGCAGCTGAGCTGGTGCTCCTTATTCTCCACGCTGTTAAAAGCTGGGCATGGTTCAGCAGAACTCAAACACTTTGCCCTTGAGAGTAAATCTCACATTCCAAGCTGCATCTTTACCGCTGTGTTTCATGCTCTGAGGTGCCTGTCAGGATTTCCTGTGAGTGCTGGGGGTGAGCTGATACTCTCCACCTCACTTCTGCCTGCTGGCAGGGCTCTTACCATGAAATGCTGACTGGCTCGGTTTCATTTTGCTTTTGCCATGTTGGTATCTCAATCCCTGTGAAATCAGAGACCTTTTGCAGGACCAGATTCTGTGTGTACTCACAGTGAGCAGTGGTTCGACTTGTAGCAAGAAGTGATCTGGTTAGCCGAGATGGAGGGCAAGAAACAAAAATATTTGTCCTTTTCCATAGAGAATTTAAGGCAGAGAGTGGAGAGGAGCAGCCTTCCCTAGGGAGCTTGCCAGAAGCCCTAGCAATGATTTGAGGCTGCTCTGGATGTTGGTGGCAGCACAGGAAGCACGTGTGATGCTCCTGGGTGGAGGTCTGGGACTCTTCCCTTGGCTGGGGATGAGTGGAAAATGGGATTTAATTGTCTGAACAGCACAGGTTACTTTTGAAACAACTGTTTATTGTTGTTTACTCTGGTGCTATTTCTGCATTTTCAGCACTCAAGTCCCCAAACTTTTGACATGGGATGAGAAACCTTGTGTGGGGCTGGTGGGGTCCAGTGGGATCCCATGGAACTGGAGGTGATGCCTGGGGAAAGAGAGAAAGGGCACGATTTCAGGATATCAGTTATAAATATGCTTCCAATTGTTACCTTGCTTTGGAAGACTCTGTGAAAGTGTGGACATATGGACTCCCTCAGCATTCAGTTGTTTTCAGGAGGCATATTGTGAGTGGGTGAGTGTTTGATCGGATGGAAATAAGGAAACCAGAATTTTCCCAAATGGTGAATCACTTCTGGTTCTCCCATTAACAGAAGGTCTCCCTCTCAAGGTGACTTTATTAATTGGACCCTTTATCATCTCTTGCATCACAGAGGAAAGTGAAAAGGTATCAGCAACTGTGTGTGGCCCCGCAGACAGCTACCATCTGCAAAATCAAGCCCTTTCCATCAAAAATTAATTAAATTAGCCCAGATTCCATAAGTAATACAACTGGATCTCCCTGGCACCTCCCGAGAGAAACGTGCTCTAAGTCAAATGCACCTAGAGAATGTATTTGGAAAGGAAGCAATTATTAGTTTAATTCAGTCATCAAATTAATTTTACAGAAGCAGAAAATGCCAATCACTGGAGGAGGTGGCAGCAGAGTGAGGCTCCAGTAAGACTGTGGTGGATGGAGCGAGAGGCTGGAGAGACTGACCACAGTGCCTGACCACTGGTGATGTCCAGACTGCCCTGAGCCAGGAGCAGCCCATCAGTCTGTCCTCTCCTTGCTTTTCTAGGTGGAGTTTTTATTTACGCAATAGCACTGACGATACACGACCGAAGGGCAGCTCACAGCTCCTGCATCCCACGAGCTGCAGGGAGCACGGAGAGGTCAAGAGCAGGAACAGTCCAGGGCTTCTCTTCGTGCGTCAGGAGCTGAAGAGAAATAGTCGTGACACCTAAATTAGAGCCTGGTAGGGCTGCAGTCAAACTGCATCCTGAGCACTGCCATGAGGTGCAGTAAGTGGCCTGTCACATGCAGTTTGCTGCTTTGCTCATCCCCTGCCCTGGAGACGACCGCGTGCACAAGGAGTTATTTGCAGCAGTAGGAATTTTCCCAATAATTGTACACCTTCCTGCCTGCTGGAGAAAGTTACAGCAGAGGGTGTAGTGATGGTCCTTTAATCAGACAATCCTTGGAAACTGTTTGATAGGGACAGAAAACCATGGATTAAAAACTTTTTCTTTTTTTTTTTTTTTTTTTTTCCCCTGGCTTGTTCTGCATCAGTTTTTTATAGGAGTCAGGACTGGGTTTAAGTATTTCCATTTCAATGGCCATGTCAACTGCACTGCTTTCCTGAGAGGATGCCTTTTCTAGGCTCTTTGGGAGTGCTCATTTTTCCTTGCACCAGTGGATGTGCTTGTTCCATCTATATTCAGCTTGTCCTAAACTTGATTGATTTCTTGAGTTCCTTTACATGCTGATGGGCTGTCCATTTGATGCCTAAATTTTTCACAGTCGCTTTCCTAAAGGTATTTTGTTTTCTGCCCAGCACTTGCAGCTATATTTTAGCACTGGTATTAGATTCAAGTACCAGTTATAGTCTATATCTTCACTCTCCTTGTACTTATGCCTCCGTGCAGGTTTCTCTGTGTGGTTTGGTTGGTGGGTTAACTGCTTGAAATGTGGCATTTGGCAGTTGAGGGTTTCTTTTTGCTGCTGCTCGTGGATAATTCAGGCAAAGTGACTTGAGGTCTTAGGCTGACAGACGAAGACAAACTTCTCATTTTAAATACTTTTAATCAGCTAAAGAAACTCAGCAGTATATGCTTTCCTTTGCTGTTTCACTCATTAAAGAACATCTTAGATCCAGGCACATAGTCAGATTTGTGATACCTTAGTGTGTTTGAAACTTTGAATTGGGTAACCTTTCCTGGTCCAGCTTTGCTCCAGACTTGAAGCGAAAAAAGACAGGAGGGAGCCCTTGGAGGTGAATACTCAGTGCTCTGTGTGGGGAGCCATCCACATGATTGCTATTAATTGTGATGATGGCTGTGAATCTACACTCTCATGCATCAGTTCCACAATTACCCCTTTGGTGCTGTTAGAGCCTCTCTCGAGGTTCCCTCTTCACTTTTTGCTGTCAGCCAGAGCACCTGCCTCTCCTCCAGAGTCCCCATGGGATCCACTTCACTGCTGTCCTCTAACAGGTCTCATTATCTTGGGCATTTCATCAGTATTTACCTCAAGAAGATCTAAATAATGCTGTCAATGCACAGTAGGAAAAACTGGAAAGGACAATATAAAGTGACCCTAAACAGTTTTTTCTATGGCACCCAACGACAGAGCAATGCCCTGTCAAGTTCTCTCTCACCCTTCACGTGGGTCAGACTCAGGGTGACCATCACAGTCAGGTCTCCTGTTCCACAGGGATGTGCTGAAACAGTCCAGGTTTGTGCTGAATCCAGAGCTTAGACCACAAGCACGATCCATTTTAGCATTTGAGTTTCTGTGCTGTTAAGGAATGTCCTTCCGTTTAGCTCCAGATGTGATGAGAGAGAGATGGTTTGTAAGAAAACTGTGGCAGTGGGAAGGGACTTTGGCCTGGACATCCCAAAATCTAACTATCTTCCTTCCTTTTCCTTCCTTCCTTTTCCTTCCTTCCTTCCTTCCTTCCTTCCTTCCTTCCTTCCTTCCTTCCTTCCTTCCTTCCTTCCTTCCTTCCTTCCTTCCTTCCTTCCTTCCTTCCTTCCTTCCTTCCTTCCTTTTCCTTCCTTCCTTTTCCTTCCTTTTCCTTCCTTTTCCTTCCTTCCTTCCTTCCTTCCTTCCTTCCTTCCTTCCTTCCTTCCTTCCTTCCTTCCTTCCTTCCTTCCTTCCTTCCTTCCTTCCTTCCTTCCTTCCTTCCTTCCTTCCTTCCTTCCTTCCTTTCCTTTCTTTCCTTCCTTTCCTTCCTTTTCTTTCCTTCCTTTTCTTTCCTTCCTTTTCCTTCCTTCCTTCCTTCCTTCCTTCCTTCCTTCCTTCCTTCCTTCCTTCCTTCCTTCCTTCCTTCCTTCCTTCCTTCCTTCCTTCCTTCCTTCCTTCCTTCCTTCCTTCCTTCCTTCCTTCCTTCCTTCCTTTTCCTTCCTTCCTTTTCCTTCCTTTTCCTTCCTTCCTTCCTTCCTTCCTTCCTTCCTTCCTTCCTTCCTTCCTTCCTTCCTTCCTTCCTTCCTTCCTTCCTTCCTTCCTTCCTTCCTTTCCTTTCTTTCCTTCCTTTCCTTCCTTTTCTTTCCTTCCTTTTCTTTCCTTCCTTTTCCTTCCTTCCTTTTCCTTCCTTCCTACCTACCTAACACTGGGGCTGAATCATCTCTGGTGCAATCTGCAAATCCTCTTGGTGGCACTCCCCGGAGGGATCTGACCCCAGCTGCAGTTTCCTTGCCCACTTAAGCGTGTTTATTTAGCTTTGCCAAAAAGGTGGTGTGTGAAAATTGCTTTTATCACCAGAAAAAGAAGTTTGCAATAAAACCTGTCTCCTTGGGTGCACTAATTCTATTTTACAAAGAAAGAACATATTGTTTTAATTAATCATATGAAAGCAAAATTAGCATGATTATGTGAAAGGTGCTGTAAATCATTCTGATCCACATCATTGAACAAAGAGCACTTAGTTATTCCAGAGTTGTTAAAGATTTTATCTACCCAAGTGAAAATTCAATTAGCACAAACCAGTCTCATATAAAACTAAGGATTCTGACTGCAGGAAAAACTTTGTGTGTGAATACTACCTTGTGCCAGTTTGATAAATTACTGTAATTAACTGTATCCCACGCAAGCTAAACAAAATTTACAGAAATGTTGTTGTACAAAAGGAATATCCTCTCTCTTGTTTTTGGCTAGAAATTTGAATAGTCTCCATAATATTGTTCTGATGATCCTAATCCATGTAAAAGTAAAAAAAAAAATAAATTAAAAATGCTGCCAACAAATGCAGAGGGCTCTGGCACTCACTGTTTTGGTTTTTTTTTTTCCTCCTGCAGCATTAGAAACAGGCACTGCACTTAACATGTTTCAACTTGAATTCAATTAGTTAACCCAAGATGTTTCAATTAAGCAACTTGAATTCAATTAGTTAACTCAAGACATTAGTAGAGATAGACAAACTAATAAAGAAATGAGATTGCTTAGAAAAAGAGCCATATTCCTGTCCCCAACATTCCTGGGAGACTGGCAGAGTGTCAGAGGGACAGAAATGGAGGCCATGGCAAATTATGCCAGAATACATCATCCTAGTGAAAAATAACTGTACAAATAAACATGTTTGCTCTTGGACATGTCTCTCCTCACCTGTTAATTGTATTTGTCAGGTTTTGGCTGAGTTCTCCTCCTGCAAGGAAGAGCTGCTGTTGGTGTGTGCAGGGTCAGGCTCTTTGCTGGCCCATGTGTGCAGTGACATATTGATACAGCTCTTGGGCAGAGGGTGGGTTTTGTGTCACTGTCACCCCGTGGTGCTCTTGGTTTGTCTTGCAAACACTTTATGAAGCAAATAGTAGTGGCCTGTTCAGGTAAGAGCAGTCAGAGAGGAGCTGGCAGTTCTGTTTCAGTATTCCATGCAGGGTTTTGTGACTTCTGTGTAGATGGGGTTAAGCAGATTATGTCCTGTCTCTTATCCAGGCATAACTGTATTTGGGGAAGATTATCATTATTATCTGCAAGATCTGGGAACAGTGTCCTGTGGACCGTGTGTGCTGAGGAAGGCAGTCCTTTAGGGTCTTGAATGTAATTACTACCTGTTCTTGTTGGAAATGTGGTGGTTGAAGAAATGACCAGAATACTGTCTGGTGTCTGTCCTTTGCCTCATCTTGGGCTGATTTTCCCATGGAGAAATAGGAAAAACCATGATAAAATTGTTCAATCTGAAGGAAGAAAGGGAGAATGAAAACCCAGTTCTCTTTGGATGCTTGGGTGTAAAATGCGACCTGTCTCTTGTGTCAGTTGTTAGCTTTGCTTGGATTTTTTTAACTTCCTTTCAAATTTAACTAAATTGTCCCAATTTGGATCTGAAGATGGCTCTGTTTGTCAAAGTAGCACATATTGAGGGTCTTGGCCCTTGCAGCAATACCACGCCAGACTGTCTGACTTATGGGGTCTCTCTTGCTTTGTGGACTAAAAACAAAAAAACCTGAGTGTAGATAAGCCTTGAATTGTAAAATGGGCTGGTGCATGTCCCTGGGCTCCTCACCCTGCAGCTAAAACTTGTGGCAGATTTTGGCATGTTTGATAATCAAGAGAGAGTCTGGACAAGATCTTTGTGGGCCATACACATTGCACCGATCATCCCTGTTTGATTCAGACGGGAAAAAATCCTTACAAATTGCAGAATTGCTGGCACTGCTTTCAGTAGCACCTCAAAGTGCCTTGGCCATCTCCCAAGCATGTAATGGCCTGGTCTGATTCTACTTCTATTGCACCTCAAGCACTGGAAGTCCTGGGGTCAGATCCTCAGCTGGAATAAATGAGGATTGCTCTGATTGCAGTCAAAGATCTCTGCCAGGAGGCATCAGCTGAGGGGCTGCCTTTTTTTATTTTTTATTTTTAATTTTTTAAGGGAAGGAGTGGGCAAACTGGTAGCAAAGAGAATACAAATGTCTGTAGATGCAGGCAAGGTAAGTAAGAGTGTGGCAGGGGAAGCGAAAGGGTGAGTCTGAGAGCAAACACTTGAAGCAGCTGTCATAGAATCATAAACTCGTTTAGGTTGGAAAAGACCTTTAAGATCATTGAGTCCAACCTTGCTGTCACTGCAGCTTAGATTATTTAAGTGAAAACATTTACCTGCAGCACAAGTGAAAGGTCTGTCTTTGTGGCTGAAGTTATGTTCGAGCTTGCTGCCTCGGAGGTGCACAGGCAGGGAATTCCTTTTTCCTACTTAGAAAAAAAACAAGTTTAAACCCCCAGAAATGTGCATTCCCCTGTGCTCGTGAGGGCATCACTGGGGTGTGACTGCTACCCCCTCTGCACAATCCCCCATCCCACAGCAGCTCTGCATCTCTTTCCAGAGCAAATCCCTCTTTCTCAGCAGTTTGCCTTCCCTGCCAGTTTAATTTCAATACAGTTGGATTTCAGGCTTCTTCCTCTTAATCCCCACTTATTTCTTTAAACAGAAATGGTCAACCATTTTGGGGCAAGGTGGATTAGTGGAAGCGTTGGCAGAGAGCAATCTCTATGTGGGAAAACCCTCAGCATGTCTCCTCCAGTGCCAGATTAGCTTGGCTGGTCCCTGCTGAGTGAGGAAATGGGTCATTGCTAATGTTGTTTAATTTTGCTTTTCTGAGATGGGCTGTGGCTGCCTTAGCTCTGTTTAGCTCGGCTCTATTTCATTTGCCACTCATAAGCCTTTGTGCCTTTCGGTAGCAGGATGACAGTGGTGACACTTTCACAGTGCTAAAGTGGGTCGGTTGTGGTGCTTTTTGCCCTCCCCTAATTTTGCACTATTTCAAGTCAATCATTCACTGAGTAATTTCTTCATCCTTTCCTCTTAACCCCCTTACACCTTCTTGGTCCGTCTGCTGACCGAACGGTAACTCCACAATATTACAGCTGTCAGACTGGGGACTTTATTTGCCTAGTCACATTTTGTTTTGCAAAATGAAATAGATAAGGGAGGATTTAAGTGACTGTGGAAGTCGGTGATGAAACATTACGTTCCCATTAGCTGGGATAATTCAGTTGCTCCGCTGCAATCTGCAGCATCTCCACAGAGCCAACAAGATGGATGTGAGTGAGAGGAGGGGAAGTTTGGCAGTGACCTCCTGCCAGGGGGTGGTGGTGGGATGGTTCCTTGCAATCAATATCTTCTTTTGGAAAGGGCATCCTTCCTGCTCAGAGCCACAGAGCACGACCAGGAGGCTGCTCCTGTTTTTCGGGAGCAGAATCAGCAATTTCGGGGCATCTCCAAGACACTTGGCTGTCCTCCCCTCCCCGCTGCTGAAGGGTTACCCCTCCCCACCCTGTCACTGTAGATTTCCCACTTGGAAAGGAAAAAATTATTTATTCTTTTACAAATACAGAAGAATAGAGAGGAAGGGGAAAAGAAGAGGTGACAGAAAACCAAGCCAGACAGAAGTTTGTGTAGCAAGTAGGATGGAGTCTTGTTTCTGGGCTGGCATGTCCAAGCATGTGGGATTTTTGCCCTTTGAGTTGCTTTTTGTCATCACAAATGCTACCATGATAAAAAATAATAAGGCTTTCTATTGGGATTAATAAAGAGCCAAATTTTATATCAGAGTAAAACAGGATTTCAGTGTTGTCCCAGATTTAATAGCCAAAAAAGTAGATTTTTGGCATCCCCCTCTTTTACCCATATAGAGTTTATGCCCCCACGTGCAAATTGGGGGTTTTTTGTTGTGCAAAACAACAAGGGGCTGTTGTGGAGGCTAAATGGAAATGTTCCATGAGGTGGGATGGAGCTCTGCTCCTGCAGAGAGGATGAGCTGTCAGGAATGTTGAGCTGCAGCCTGCGAGCAGAAAGGTGATGGAATTCCTGGGAGCTGCACTGCCACACGGCTGGGGGCACGGATCTGGGGCTGGAAGAGTTTCTGCTATAAATAATTGCTGAGGGATACAGCACAGGGGATGCAAAGGACAGAAAACAATGCCAAGGACAAAAATGCACGACCAGGGAATACTCTGAGAGACTGGAATGAATCATAGAGTGAAAAACAAACCAGACCAGGGGAAGGTTCTGGGGTTATAGCAAATAATGATGCACCTCTGCTGTAAAGAGCCTCGAATGAAAGGCACTTGGAGAAAGTGCTTTATAAGCTCTACACTGTATTGAATTCCCACTGAGGCCAATGGAATTGCTCCCATTTATTTTTTTTAATGAGTTGATTTGGGCCTCAATGGCCATCTTTTGATCCCCTGTGCTTTGTGGATGTTTTCTTACTCTGCTGGACAAATATATCAGTTGGTTTCAGCTGGACTGTTTGGGTACCAGGACTGCATTAATTGTGAGTTAGGTTACTCCCATTGTTGTTTAGGATCATGAGCTGCCATGGGATCAAGAACCTCTTTGCCTACCAGAGCTTTAAAAAGGATTTCTGTTCTGGACATAGATAAGGTTTTGGTGCTGGCAGGGCTGTAGTACCTCCTTAAGGAAAGATGGAGAGTTAGAAAATAGAATATTTTTGCAACTGTGGGGAGAATTTGGCAGATTATTTTAGAATTATAATAATTTATATTATTATTTAGAAATCAAGAATGGTGATGGGAACTTGTCAACTCAAGGTTCCCTAACCTTTTTCTTCAAACGAGCATAAGAAATTCACCTGGATTAGATTCATGACTAAAGTAGAATTAATTCTTTAATCTGCTAATGATACCAAGCAATTAGCTTGTCAGATATTTGTAGCCATCTCAAAAATATTTATGTTTTTTTAGACTTGAAATGGAAAAGACCCTTCTGCCCTCATGTCTTTAAATCTGCCAGCCATTCAGCTGACAGCAGCAGCAATCCGAGGAGCAGAATGCCCTTAGTGGAGGCCACACAGGGGTCAGGTTCACATCCCCATCTCCAAAGCACTGCTGGATCCTTAACTCTTGTAATATCCCCTCCCAGACTTTCTGGTTAGGACAGAGCCAGACACTGACACCTCTTCGCTTTTTCCTTCTTTCCCTCTGAATTACTAACCCCAGCTATCTCTGTTTATTTTAAAGTTTGCTATGACCATGTACCACATAATTGCAGATCTGAATGCAAATCGGGAAAGGCACCCAGGACTTGAGTTTTATTGTCAATAAATCATCAGGAGAATCTGGGAGCTGCAGCACGGTGAGGAGTACCTGTGAGCCAAAGGGGAAGGATGCTGTAAGTGCAGTGAAGCAGGAGAGTGGAGAAAAAAGAACTAATTAATGCTTATTGAATAAAACTATTCTGCTCTTTAACTGTGGGAATTAGATTTAGAAAGAATTAGATTTAGAAGAGGCTCGAGCAAGCTGATTCAGTGACATGGATTTTGGTGTAGCACTGAGGCCAGCGTTGTTTGCAGAAGCAGACACCAAGGTCGTGTCTTTGAACTACACGTGTTTTTGATGGGAATAAAAATGAAAGACGTTCGTGGTGTCTTTGAACCGGTATCAAAAACAAGAACTGGAGGTCACAAAGTGACAGTGAAGGAATGGATGCACCCGAAATATGCGTGACAAAAATTTCTTCAGCTCGGGTAGAGCTTGGAGCTGCACAAGAAATGGGCTGCGTAAAAATACCCTGCGAGAAAAGGCTGCGAGGGAGCAGAATGGGTTTGCTTTGGGAAAACAGTGCTGCAGCCTGTAAATCAAATTGTTTGGAGTGATGGCTGGGCCAGTGCCTCAAAGGTCTGCTGTGGAGAGCAGCAGCAGCCAGGCACCAAAAGAAGACCTGAGACCAAAAATGTACCTCCACACCCTTGGCAGAGGTCAGAGGCTCCTCACCCCTCAGCTGGTTTGGTGCAAAGGTCTGGTGAGATGGTGGGGAGGGGAGAGAGGCAATTGGAGTTACACAAGAAGTTTAGTGCTGGTTTCTATCTTCCCCCTGCCCTTTTGCAGCTTGTCCTGGAGGTTTCACCCCTGCAGACCTCTTGGGTGCCTGCAGTACATCCTTCAGTGCCTGGTGATGGGCATGTCCAGCTGCACGGGGAGGGACAAGCGTTCCCAGCTCAGGACATGCCACGGGCAGGGCTCCTTCCCTGGTGGCTTCTTCTTTATCAGTGAATGCAATAACAGCAGTGGAGCTGCAGCCAACAGACCCCGAGAGAAAGGCAACACAAGGAGGATGTTTGAGGTGTGGAAGGCTGAGCCTTGTGTACTGAAACAGATTGTAACAGCCCAGTGTCTAAAACACCCCATGATTTTTCCCTTATGGACAGTACATGGCTGCAGCAGGACCCTGCTGAGGTCCCTGACTCTCCAGCTCTTCCCATCCTGTGTGCTACAACTCAGCCGAAGCAGAGCCCCTTGGAAGTCAGCTGAGTTTAAGGAAAGAAGTTTGCCCTGACTGTGTATCTGTTGTTGGTTTATTCCCACTTATTGACCTTTCCTGGCTGCTTCCTTGCCCTTCCCTGTGATGTCTCCCTCCTGTCTGTGATTCTGTCAGCCTTATCCATCCATCCGTCGAGGAGGAGTGTCCTTAGGAAGGGCTGTCACTCCTGATGATTGACAAAAGGAAGGGCATTTGTCCTTTTGTCTATCAGTGTGATAAGCAAATCCAGTGCCAGTCATTTGCATGCAGGGAGGACGGTTTCATTAAGAATTTCATTAAGATGGTAATGTTTAATGTTTCCTGGAAAAAATGAGTTTTTAGGTTGTTCAATTATATAATTAAAGTCAGAGAATTAGGGAAGATTGCAAGCTGCTTGCATAATGTGGGCAAGTTTAATGGTAAAACTTGTAAATAAGTTCAAAGGAAATGAGCTTTCTTTATGTTCCTTGCCTTGAATGGAGTTTGCCTCCTGCAAGGGGTGAGGGCTACAGAGAAGGGCAGATTGGGATTTAACAGGCTGTGACAGCGGAATGTATTAACAGACAGATGTCAGTTTTCTCTGAGGTTGAGCAACAGGAGTTGGGTGACCTGGTAAAATGCAGAAAGTGCTGGAACTGGCTGCCCGTTCCATGTGTGGTTTCCCAGAGCAAAAGAGGATCTGAACCCGAACTTCATTCATGTCCAAATGGCTCATGAGATTCCCTGACTCCTGTCCTGCACCAAAACACCGATCTGCGTGTGGGGATCTCTCAGGGAGCTGCTCCTGCCTGCTGAGGGTTACCAGCTCCATGTAGTTATTCCAGAAGATCTCCAAATCTTTTCATAGCATCCCTTAAATGTCAGTCCTGAAAAGTGACATATAAAGAAAATTTATTAGGGAGAATTTCCAGCAGGAGCTCAAGCAGTATAACACCTTAAAAGGAAAATGGTGACCTGACAGAGCTGCAACAGTGTCATGTATTATGTGCCTCTCCTTTTGTACTTTATATAGCTTATTTTAAGGAAATGACCATTTTGGATGCACCATTATTCTTTATAAGGAAGATCTATATTTGAGAGATTTGAGAGTGACAGCTGTTTCCTCCCTGCTTATTTTGCCTGTTTTTCACGGTGTTCCAGTTCATTTCATTGCAGGCTTTTATTTTGTTTAATTTGTGCCTTTTGAATGCTGTCCAGCATATTAATATTTCATATGGAAAATAATTTGTATGAATTAATTTATTCACTACTCTTTTACTCATTCAGCTTGTGAAATATCCACGAAAAAGTCCTTTAATTTCTTCAATCCCATAATTTTTCCCCCCACTCAATATATATTTTGCAGCCATTCCTTGGGCTGTGAGATGGTTTAGAGCACATGGTGATGTTGCATTTTTGGACACAAGATCAGGCTGTGTATTGTCCAGTGCTAATAATTTGGTCTTGGTGGCAGAGTCCCTTTAGCCCCTGAGTTTTGCCTCAATATCTGTTACATGTTCTTGCAGATGAACCCTTTTGATTATTTTCTTTTAATTCTCCCCCCAACTTCTGTGCATTCAGCAAATCTTCTCAGCACATCGACAGGAAAGATGCATAGGTCTTTCATTATTATTTATCTGTAATGTTTTATGAATCAATGAATCACATATTTGCCTTCTGCCTGATAAATACTTGGCTGCAGGGAGAAATGTACCCACCTGGTCATTAGTAGTCAAAGAATGGTACGTCCTAGGAGAATACTGCTGGGTCAATAAAATTGTGTCTAGGCATTATGCTGGACAAAAGGGGATTACTGGGGTATTGAATGGGAGGTGAGTGATTATTGATTGAAGTATTTGTGTTTTGAAATGGCTCTGAATAAAAACATACCACGCGTGTTGTCACTTGCCAAACTTCTGTTTTTTCTCTGCGCTAATAGAAACAATCCTTTTGTGCTGCTTGTTAATAGTGATGTTATTCACCTGCTCAGCTCTGGAGCCTGCCCTGGACAGCGTTTCAGACCTGATTTGTGGTTTTGAGTTGCTGCCAGTGAAACTGTGAATTTTGGGACTCACAAAGTCCAAAATGCACCATGTGGATTTTCCCTGACCCGTGGGTCCATCCGGGGCCAGCCCTTGCCCCACAGCTCAGTCTGACACTCTCACTGTGGTCTGGAGCAGCTCCCTGCTTTAGCATCACTCTCCATTTAACATTTCCATATTTCCTGTCGTCATAGCATTGGGAAGAACGGGAATGTATTTTGCTTCCCAAATTCCCCGGAGGGATCGGATTTCTTACTGCAAAGTAGTTAAGAATGCTGCATAGATGGGGAAGATTGATGAGCAGTAAGTAAAATATTTAAAGACGTGTGTAAGACAAGCTTTGCATGGTATCCATTTATCATCTTGAGTAGATTTCATCTCCAAGCTGAGTTCAGACTTTTAAAGGAGAAAACGAGAGCCTCTGCTCTTGGAACTGCAGCTTTAGAGAACTTCAAGGAGCAGCAGCCCCTGCAAAACGAGTCTATCTCTGGATCTTTATTGAACTGCGAGTCGTTCCACATTTATTGCTGCAAAGGCTTGGTTGCTGCTGATGGCAAGAGGGACACAATCAGACGTTTCAGCAGTGTAATTACTCTGGTGTGGAGGCAACAAAGTTGTTCCAAGGTCATGTTGTCACATCAGAGCAGGCTGTTTCCTGCATCTCATCTTTATGCCCACACACAAAGAGACACTTTTCTGGCTGATATTTATAGAGAAGTCCTACAGTCATTTTAATTATGCACAACATACTGATGCCTGCTTCACTGATCATAATTGCAGCTCTGACCTGTTTTATTTTGTGATTTAGATGCTTTCTCTTAAGCCTTGCTCTGGGGTGTGATTTACAGCGGCAGGTACTGGAAGTGAGGAGACAGCCATTGATAACAGAGCTTTGGCTGCTGGAGGCTGAGACGAGCTCTGGGCTGTCACTGAAGGGCTCCTTCGTGTTCCTGAGCACAATTTTGCTGTGTTTCAAACCCCTGGGAGGGAAGAGATCAGGTGTTTGAGACACGGCCTGTCCCATTCTGCCCCGATGACCTGTCTTGTCCATCCCCTCTAACTTTGTTTCCCCTCCTAGCACTTTCCAGCATGAAAAGTTCACAGCCAAAGCTTTCCCACTCTGTCTATTCCTGCTGAAAGGGATTTTATTTCCAATCTGAACGACTGGTCATGCAAAGGCAAGTCCAGGAGCAAGGTGAATGCCCTACCACAGGCAGCCTTCTGCATGGTGGTGTCCCAAAAAAAAAAGCATCCCAGCACTACTACAGTGCCCCTTCCTTTTGTCACATTAAAGTTTCACTAAGAGGAGAAATCCATTTCTTGTAAAACAAGGAAATGCAGGAACGTGGCATCTCACGAGCAGCAGCGCTGCCAGTCTGCATGTTGTAGGAAAAGCACCCCCAGGGAGTGTCTGGGGAGACTTAATTTTTTAAATCCCTTGTCATGTTGTTATGCCACTCGCTCATTTAGCAGCAGAGGTGTCAGAAGACAAGTTCCACGGGGCCTCTGCAGCGCTTGGCAACAAAACATTTGTCACCTAATGCTTTTAAGTGGCTCCCCAGGGCAGGAAAGATGTGAGTGTTTGGGAGAGAAGATGACCCATTTCCATCTTTCAGAAGTTTTCCTCCGATGGAAGCTTTGCTGGGAGGGATTTCTGCTGATGGAGGAACGCAGGATGCAACAAGCCCTGTGGAGAGTTGTCTTTCCATGGAGTGCTGGGTGCAGAGCCCTGTTTTGATTACTTTACCCCATTAATAGGTCAGGGCTGGAATCTCTCCTACCACATTCAAATGCAGGCTAATCAGGACATGGCTCCTCTGCACACCTGCTGAACCTAGTCTGGAGAACTTGTAGTAAGAGAGGAAATTCAGTTGGGTTGTTGTTCTGTTTGCTTTTTGTATTTTTACTTTTCTCAGGGTAAAATAAATGCAGGAAGTGTTGGCCTTATTCTGTAGCATTCACAGGCTATTTCTGCTAATTTTTTTAGCAGAAGCTGCAACAGAAATTCCCCTTGTCTCTGTATCTCAGCAGTGTCTCTTCAGCCCAGGTTCATTGCACTGGCATGAGAGAGCTGGGAGCAGTCATTTACTCCATGCTGACCTAAGGTGTGAAATTCATTTTATTTAAGCGACTGAGTTGCTGTGATTGTTCCTTATTGTTTGAGAGTAAACAGTATGGGAATCCTCTGTGTCCCCTCACCTTCCCTAGCTGCATCATTTCATCTGCTCTACAAAGCTTGTCAGAAGCTGTAAACTTGTACAGGGATTTCGGAGTAGTGTGGGGTTTTTTGGTTTTTTTAAATTTGTCTTGTTTGTTTGTTTCGGTTTTTGTTTGGTTTTTTTTTGGGGTGGGGATTTTTTGGTTTTTTTGTTTGGTTATTTTGGTTTGGGGGTTTTTTTGGTTTGGTTTTTTTTTTTTTTTTTTGGTTTGGTTTTGGTTTGGTCTTTTTTGGTTTGGTTTTTTTTGGTCTGTTTTTTTGTTTGTTGTTTTTTTTTTAAATTTGTTTTCATTAAAAAGGAAAAAAGGGGGAAAAACTCAGTCCACTGACATACTGAATATTGATAATTGAACTTAGAACGGAAGGCTGTCCTCAAGCACAGATGCTACGCTTCAAGCAGGACTGAGTGTCCTCAATAAGAATAAAAATATCCGGAGTCCAAAGCAAACAAATAGCAAACTTGGAGTGGTGTTTCCTCTGCCTTTCTTGGAGCTGCATCCTGAGGTGAAGACCTTGTGCTGTTGTTTCATCCAGGCTCAGAGCCCTGCTTGAGTCAAGTGGAAGTTGTTTGGAAGTTATGAGTCAAACGGATTTAGGTACTTAGCTCATTTAATGCAAAACCCCTTGACTTCCCTTTGGTTTCTATCCTGACAGCCTCCAGGTGTCAGTGAGTGATTTCTCCTGTCCTTCTGCACGATGGAAAGAGGTCTGTCAGTGTGGATAGATGTCACTTGCCCTCAGGTGCAGATATGAAATGGCCAAGAAGAGCATGATGAAATCTAAAGCCATTTCCTTTGCTGTCTTCTGAAGCGGAGAGGATGCTTTATTTTGACGTGTGGTCCCTTCTTTTACCAAAAAGCATTTCTCCCCCATTCTGAACCTTTGGTATCAGCAGGTCAAATGAGGCTGGCAGGGGAGAAGCAGAAAGCAACCCCTGGACCCTGGGGCTCCCCTGCAGCATGAGCACCACAGAGCTGTGCTGGCCGAAGCAGTGCCCTCCTGCCCCAGGCTCCAGCTTGCTCCTGACTCAAATTCATGTGGACGCTGGGCTTTGTAAGCACAAAGCTTTCCGGGACCTGCCTCCCTCACTTAGAAGTCGCAGCTTTTACTCTGGCACGTAGGTATTGGAAATCACCAAAACGCTGCCTGTTTGCATCTCATTAAAACCATCACTGTCAGCCTTCTAATTCCAGAGCACAGCAATGTGCTGACAGCAAAGAGTGAGGAGAGTGGTAACGACATCAGCAGGACAAGGATGAGAGCTGTGAGGGGTTGTATTTGCCCCGGGAGAGCCTTCCCCAGCGAGCAGCGATTGCGCGGCTCACCTTCCCATTCCGACCTGGCGGTAATGCACCATCAGCTGAAAGCAGGAGCTGTTTATTGATTATTACACACCGTCATTACCCGGCACATGCTGAACGGAGGCACTGAAGTAGAGAGCGAAAATCTGGCTTTCGACTCCTGGGACTGATTTTCCAGGGAGGTGAAAGCAAACCTGTGACAGTCAACAAATTGGGAAATTCCTGATGTGTCACACATCACTGCCAGCCCGTGGAGCAGCTCAGGAGGATCTGATGCAGAAATATGACCCATTAACAGACCTCATATGTTGTCCGTATTCTCGTGGATGGGTCAGGGTGTAAAATTAGCCATGCAGTACAACAGACTGCAAGCCTGACACTCTGGGAAAGTTCACCTTCCAGAAATGCCCAGGATGGTGTGATGTTACTTTGAATGTGCCTCTCAGTTTCAGCAGCTATTGGCCCAAAGCAGCTGGGGCAGCAATGGTGTGGCATTGCCAGCTCAAAAGGAGGAGGTGAGCTTGTAGGCAGGCAGAGGAACAGGACTGGGTTTTTTTGTTTTGTTTGTGGAATTGTGAGTTGTACACTAAATATTGAATCCTTCAGTAGCAGTGCCAGGGGTTGTATCTTCCCTCCATGTTCTCCGAGCCAGGTATTGGGAATGTGTTGCTGAGGTTGCCACTGCTCCTTTGCTGCTCATCATCTGAAGCCATCTTGAGCAGTAACCAGTGAGAAAACATGCCAGAACGGGCACGTGTTAGAGCAGCTTACTAATTTTTATCAGACGATAAATATTTCCATTTATCCTCTTGCAGAAGAGGCCTTGGTTACTCTTTGGGAAAACTGAGCAGAGATAATAGGTTTCTGCTAATGCTGCTCTTCTATCTTGCTTACTCAGAGCTGACCCCATCTCTGCGGTGGGAGAGCAGCCTGTCCACCGAGCGTGTCACTGCCAAAGCAAACCGTGTAAATCTAATGATGTTACACACTGCTCTCAAAGATGGAGAAAACATTTGTAATGCTCTGGCTTATCACTAAGCCGCCCAGTCATGAAAGAAGCAGCAAGCTGGTGCATTCAAATAATAGTGTAAAAAAATATCAGAGGAAAAGAAAAATGGTTTAAGAAATCCCAGTGTGGTGTTAGCTTTTCCTGTTGAAAAGATCAGTGTTTAGGCTGGGTCAGCATGACTTGTAACAGCATCTCTGAGATGTGGTTTGATACAATATTTGTGGAGGTATTGTTTGCTAAGTTTATTTTAGTTTTTCCCTACCGATCTCATTCCCCATTCCATGGTTATGCTGAAAAAATGGGCGTTATACGCACTCTAAATTATTAAGGTTTTCTTTATGGCGACTACCCACTGGTGAGCTTTAGTAACAATTATCTTCCTCCCAAAGTACAGGACTGCACAGCAGGAGATTAGATTGGTTTTGTGACTTTGCAACCAACTTTCTTTCTAACCTTGGCTGAACCTTTTGATCACAATTATGTCTCAGCACACCATTGTTATTAAACTTAATGATACTTAAACATAGAATTCAAAACAAATATTGTGATATTAATGGGTACTCTGACATAAGCCTGCCCCTTTTTTTTTCAGAAGATCTCAACTCAGGGCTTTCACCGAGCTTGGGGACAGCTGACCTTTTGTGTTTTGAGCTATTGGGTTGCTTTGTGCCAGCTTTCTTGTTTGTGTGAACCAAACACAAGCCTTTGCATGGCCAAGGACTGCAGGTCATGTGCAATTTATGGGGCTGAGAAAATCCAAGGCCATGCCTCTGCTTGGAGTGGATGCCACAGCTCCTGCAGCATCGGTGCAGATGGGCTGTGCAGGGTGTCTGGGGATGTCCAGGGCTACCCTGTCCTGCACTGCTTGGGTTCTCATCCCCCTGGGGCTGTGGGCATGGCTTGGGAGCTGCTCCCCATCCCACCAGGAATGGTGGGCTGCTGCCCAGGGCTGGGCAGTTGGTGGAGTGGAAGAATTAAGAGCCTCATGCTGAGCATGGCTCTCAGCCAAGGTGATTTTGCAATGTCTGTGTTACCTCTGTTGATGGTTTCGGTGCTTTAGCCTGACTGAGTCGGTGTCTTCTGCCAACAGAAAAAGGGACAAGACCTCTATTGCACTCAGTGTGTTTGATGTGAATTCCCAAAGAGTGGAAATCATTGCTGCACCCCTGGTCTCTCTTATCTTCAGCCATTTCTGTCTCTAGTACAGCACTGTCCACTGGTCTCTCTGGTCTTCAGCCATTTCTGTTTCTAGTACAGCACCGTCCACTGGTCTCTCTTATCTTCGGCCATTTCTGTCTCTAGTACAGCACTGTCCACATAAAGCTGTCTCAGTGCTTGGGAAATCTTTCCAGGCTCTCCCCGAGCCGCCCCGTGCACTTCCCTGGACATGCAGCTGACCATGTGTGCAAGGTGTAGCCCTGGGGACATCCTCCGCTCCACCTCCACGCTTTGCTCAGTTTCTCTTTCAGGACAGGGCCGAAGGTCACGAGGGGGTTCCCAGAAATGATCCATCAGCACAGTGAATCCTGTCGCTTCCTCCCCATCACTCACTGGAAGGGGACACTGCATTCCAGATATTGGACTTAATTGCTTTCTGAATGACAACACATTAGGTTTAATTACCCATAAAATTGAAGTACAGAGACTTTGGGTCCAAAATAATTTTCCAGCTCAGTAATCTATATGTGCCCAACCTCTCAGTGTGGTGTCCTGTATTTCCAAAGGCATTTCAGGGTGCAGTGGTTACACACGTGTCCATCAAAACACTTTTGCCTGGAAAGACTCCTTTTGCATGTGGCATTTTTGTGATTGCAACCAGAAAGGAAAAGTCTGGCTGAAACTGAAGTCTGCAACTGAAATAACCTCTAGGATTGCTAAGTGAATGTGAAATTCTCTCAGGTCAGAACAGTAGTGTTGCCTTTTATCTTTTAGCTGATTTCTCTTGTAAAAAGTAACACTGGAAAAAACTAAACCCAATAAAATAGATGACATGCATCCTCTTTTAACTCCATTGATATTAAAATAAATAAGCCAGATCAAATGCAGAGGAAATAACTACAGAGAAACTTTAATCTGCCTATGAAATCTTGTAAAATTAAAAGAGAAAGTTGCTCTCGCTGCTATATCGAAGTGAATAGAAACAAGATTAAAAGAGACATCCTTAAAAATTCTATTTCTTTCTGTTTCTGTTTGGATTCCTCTCTCCCTGATTCTAGCCCCTGGGCTCTCCTGACCAGGGTCTGTCTGGACAGTGCTTGGGCACTTTCAGCTGTGTGTGGTGGCTCAGGTTTTCCTGTTGTCACCTGCTGGGGCTGCACAGGGAATCAAATTGGGCAACACTTAAATCGCTTTAAAGCGTGGCTGAGATGAGGCTTGACAGAATGAAAACAGGGCCATTCTGCCGTTGCTTTTGGTGGGTTTTGTGGCTTTTTCTTTTTTTTTTTTTTTTTCCCTTTTCTGCACACAGTTCTCATGTATTTGTAGGAACCCATTGCTAGAACCCACCCCCCCTGCACACTCTGAAGATTTCAGGAAGGGAATATTGTTCTTTTTGTGAATAAGAATACCTGGAATTAAATAACTGGTATTAGAAGCATTAAATCTTTTAAAGAGATTGGGAGATGGCTCCCTCACACTTTGGGATATTTCTTTGCAGGGGGAAAAACTGCTAAATTGTGAGAGTTCTGGGCCAGTATCTGTGCAGAGGCCACAGCACTGGGAGCCTGTAGCTCTGAATTTTGCACCTTCAGCCACTCACTGTGGAATAATTCCTCCTTCAGCTGGAAGGAAAATAATAGATTCTAGTTTTGCCTTGTGTAGCTGTGACTCTGTTCCCATTTCTTCCCAGTCTGTGGGAAGAAGACACAGCAGAATCTGCTATTCTTGATGGCCCTGAGTTCAAGGAATTAAATCAGAGGGGTACAGGTTAGGTGAGCTCAAGCACGAGCACATATTAATTACCTCTATTTCCATGGTGCCTGGCTGGGATTCTGCTTGCATTGAGTCACAGCTTTGCTTATGCCTGCTCTGTATCTCAAAACCATCACGAGATTTCCTGTTGCTTTCCCTATAAATCATTTTTTGTTGAACAAGCTACATACCTCACTGAGCAAAAGCTGAACATTCCCTCCTTTATCTGGAGTATATATTATTCTGCTAATGCTCATATGGCTACTTTTTATTTTTTTCAAGGTCATTAGTCACTTGCCACGATGGTAAAATGTGATGAACAGCCCCATGAAAAGTTCAATGAAATGAATAACTAGCTTTAAACTATTTTATGGGGAAAAAAAAAAAAAAAAAAAAAAAAAAGCAGCAGTAAACCAGGCAGTGTGTTTCATGTAGATGAATTTTCTATGATTAACCTTGCAAGGCTGAAATTCGGTGTGGTGCTATGATTTTTAGATACCCTCATGAAATTACTCTAATGATCAAGAATTTCCTTTATTATTTTCCCGTATTCTTTATCTTCTTAGATAAGATGTGTGGTAACAGGAATTTCTCTGCCTCTGAGAAATAATGCTGTTCCTTGTGTGTATTTATTTTTAGTAATTCCAGAGCTTTCCCCCATAAGCCACAGAGCAGATGAGTAATGAACTGGTTTCACTTGGAGCTGCTCTACTCAATACAGAACATGCTGTGACAAAGTAATAAATTCACCACAAAAAGGGTTTATCATAGTAGTGGGTATCCTGATATAGTGAGAACCTGGTTCTTCCGGGGGAAAGATGCTATAAAGATATCAACCCTGGTATTTGTATTTACTTCTCCAGGTGAGTAAGTAAATAAATCAGATGCAACTGGTGTAAGAAAATAAATAAATTATAATGGCCTTCAGGCTGAGCTAGGAGAATGACCTGTGCCATGGTCCAGGCAAATGATCCAACACCTTGCTGTGAGCACATCAATCTTCTCCTGGAGTGACACAAAGGATTAAAGACTCATCAGTGGTGTTATCTAATTTAGAGGTCTCCAGGGAGACTCAGGAGGGTTAGCAAATTGCTCTGAGGTTTTGGTTGGAGGTTGTTTTATTTCTCGGTAAAACATTGTGCTTATGAACAGAAATGGAAGTGGGTATGACTCTTTTTTCTCTGCTGCATTTGAAGGTTTTCAATTCTCAGTGTTTTCATTTCTGCAAATTTTTGTTTCTTTAACTGCTGCAGTGCACACAAAGGTGAGATTTGTCCTTCTGGGAAGCTCAGCACAAGTACATTAATCTATTTGAATCCCAAGGGCTCACTGAGAGAAGTCTTGTATGGATCTTGATTCACCTTTGAATAGGAGTGAATTTTTGTTACAGCCATAAATGAGTAGCAATTTCGGTGTTGCCTTTTTATTTTTTCCCCCCATTTTTCTTCCTTATGGTTATATTCTAAATCTTATGTTATTTCACTTTATAAATAAAACTCTTTGAAAGGGTCTTTAAATAGAGCAGGCTTTTGCATTGAAAAATTTGGTTTCTGCCTTTCAATCAGAGAGTCTCCCATGTAAGTGAAACCCTAGGGAGCCAGCAGAACTGAACTTTTTCTTGTCATGTCTCGCACTGTAATTTTTGGAATATGGCAGATTCAGGTTTTTTGACAGTGAATTGGTGGCAACTTCTGTAACACTTTGCATTCCTTTGCACTTTCCATTTGGGATGCTCAGGGCAATCTTCCTGAGCCAGGCATTATCTCCTTTGGGTCCTGTTACTCTCAAAACATTATGGACACGAGAGTGTAGCCTCACAAATAAATGAGGGGTAGAGCCTGTCATTGAATGGGGTCAATGTGCTAATATTTTGGAGATGACTGCTCCCAGTTTTGCAGAGCTTGACACTGGCCAGGGCCAAAATGAGCTGCTCTGTGGGCAGCCCTGGTGAAAAAACACCTCTGTTTGTTTCTCCTGGGGCTATAAGTGGCTTGAGTTTCCTGAGGATGGCTTCTTGTTGTCAAATTATCAGTTATTATAGCGTTGTTGAAATGCTAGACTGAATATCTCAAGTGCCACTTGAGTTGTAGCAGCAGATTTGTTGGCGAGTGGTGGAGACAGCGAGAGAACACAATGCTCGCCCAGGGAGAGGTTGAAGCTGTCACTTCCCTCTTTAATGGAGACAGGAAAGGTAATTAACAGCCAGCGTTGTGTACAGATTCCTATTTCATGGGGAAGATGACTCATTTTGGCTCTGAGCAAGCATGAGAATGAAATTAAACCAATGCCTGGTGCCATGCCAGTGACTTTGGCATTTTAAAAATATCTCCCCTCTGTGTCCCAACACAAGCTCACTATATTTTCAAAATCAGTGTGTGCTTTGTGGGAACAGGGGTTTCCAGGCTCTCTCTGTAGGTGAAATAGAGCTTTTATTTTCCTACTTGCATCCAAATTCATTCATTTAGTAACCTCTCTGTGCATTAGCTGTGTGGTTTTTATGTGCATCAGCCTGTTTCCATGGGGTATTTAAAGTGTGCGAGCTCAAGGTTAGATTTTTGGGGCAGTCAAGGAGTTTGTAGAAGGGTGTGTTGGGCAGGACACATGGAACATGATGTTTGGAAAGGCTGCAATTGTTCCTTCTGCTGGGATTGTGCTCCCTGCAGTTTTCTCCTGATAGCCTCCCTGATAGCCAGGATGGCTGAATCCTGCTCTGCCTGGAGCTTCTCTCCATCTCCAAAGGGTTGCAGGTTTTTTGTGTGTTCAGTCAATGGGAAACTCCAAAGAGAGCTGCAGTTTATGCATTGGAGTTTGGGCAAAAGTGCTGCAAAGGAAGTGCAAGACAAACTAAAAATTAGAGCAATGTATTCTTGGTTCAGTGTTGTGGATTTATTCTGTTAATCGCTTTGGGAAGTGACTGATGACCAGTTAGCCCTGCATTGTCCTTTCTTCTGTCTTTTCATCCTCCGAGTCATTGTACTACCCAGGCAATGTAATAACCAGAAATAAGACATATTTTGAGATATTCTAAATATATTCCAGTGCTTGTGCTGTCAAAGTTTTGTGCAAGGTGGTAGAGACCTTGGTTTATTTTTTAAAATTTATTTATTAAGGAAAAACAGCCATAAATAAACCTCTGCTGATGGACTGATTCATTACTTCCTCCCCCGCCCATTTCCAAAATAACAACCCAGATCCAGCCCCCCACCAGCTTTACCACAGCAGGAGCAGAATTTAGATAATGAGGGCATGAGGAAAAGGTTACCAAACAAAGCCAAGGGAGATAAATTTAGAAAAGAAAGAGCTAACAGGTGGCTAGAGAAAAGGGAGGGAGGAAGACTTTGGAGAGGCAGTGAATAGAAGTGTGATTGCATTTGTTATGGGGTTTGTATAATAGGGAAAATGTTGGGAGTAAAATAAACTCCATAAAGAACTATTTAAAAATGTATTGTTTGCAGAAAACTGTAATCAATCTAACTGACAGTCAGAAAGGTCTATTTAAATTGCAGAGCTTCTCTCCCTTGCACTCTTAGCAAAATCTGCTTCAACAAATTGGGGACAGCATAGAAACAGATACTGAACATGACAAGTTAAACAATTTTTAAGTTCTAACTGTTTTTGCACCTCTCCCTTTCCTTTATCCTGTGGTACGGGCTGACATGGTTTTGGTCCAAGGGCTCATCTTGGGATGAAAATGCCAAGATCCAAAAGCCTTTGAGACCTTTGCTTTCTTGTGTGTCTTCATACCAAGTTGTTTTTTGCCTCAAAGCCAACTTTTATCAAAAGAAGTGAATAAAACCAGAAATATAAACCAAAGTCATTTACCTGCTGTTTTCCTTTGGCAATGATAGCTTTGACTGCAACTGTGCTCCATAGACTGACTCCTAAAGCAGAGATTAATTGTCCATGTGGGGGACTGAGATGTAGCTAAAGAAAGAAACAGAAGTTTGGCCAATGCCCTTGGTCTCACTTCCTACGATGTTGGAGGATATTGCCTGGGAGAAGGATTTGGTTCACAGTGTGTGATAAGAGTGACTTTGTAAATAACACAATGCTGGGTTTTTGTTGTTGGGATATTTTTTTGGGTTTTTTTTAGGTTTTTTTTTTTTTTTTTGTAATTGGTACCAAGGTTTTCTTAGTTTTCTGTACTATACAAATTTGAAGAAAACTCTGTCTTGGCCACAGAGCCAACACAGTTTTCAGATATATTTGACTAAAGAAATAGGGTTCATTTTTAGCACTAGTTATCTGCAATGCTTCTTGGCTTCATCCATCAGTAATGGACTACAGAAATACCTAGCCCTTCCCATGTGGAGTCTAAATGAATTTTCATACGTAAATATCAATGTTGCATGCATTTGAAGTTGGACAGATGAATCCCAAATGAAGTGCTCCCTGTACTGAGATGGAATTTGGGAGTCTCAGCTGCACTACATTTCAGAGGTTTTTGTCAGTATAGCAGTATTAAGCCCTTAGGTAATATATTATTGTTTATACTTAGTGGAAATCCTCCAAGGATTACTTTGTTTCTTCTTGTAGAGTTTGACTAGATTAAGGAGGTGTGTTATGACAGTGCTGTATCACTCCTGGGCTTTATCTGATGCAGTAACTTTAATTTCTGCTGTCCGTGAACCATTCATTGTCAGCTGTGCATTGATAAGGCCATGGTCCATTTATGGCACCTGGAAGTGGCCTGTGGCTGATGTGTCAGAACACAGCATTATCCTGAAGATGATGTTTCAGACTCTTTTTATGATTCAGGGACAAACTCTTGAATTTCTTCTTTGACATGATGGCAACTGACACCATTTTCAGAAATATTGATTCTGAACAGGAGCACTTAGGTAGTGCCACAGCCATTGTTGCAAGGAGAATAACAAGGTTTTTCTTTCTCTCTCCTTTGTTAATCCCTGGAAAACATAGCCCTGGCTGCCTCAGCCAGCTTTCAAAAGGAAAATGCAGCATGCAGACCTCCTGGTCTTCACTCAGTGGAAATACTTTTATTTTGGACATCCTTTTTATTCAGCAGATTGGCCCAATCTCAGATGGCCTTTCGATCCAATTCTGCCCTGACTTTGATTGATGCTATCTCTCTATTTGGGGATTGACTAATTAACGGTATGCTATCTAAAATCAGTTTGCTTTGCTTGTTGGTTTTTTGTTTTCATGGGTTTTTTCCACTCAACCACTTTGAGTTTGAAAATGGAGCAGGGCACCATGTTGTGCAACTTCTTTTAAAGTGTTTTTTTTGCCAGTGTTAAAACCAAATCAAATTTAAATTCTTCTCTTTACTTTAGAGTTTTCTCTGATCCAATCTACCTGTACTTATTTAACCCAATCACCCTATTTCAGATTACTGTGTTGTTAATTATAGTATTGATTACCTCATCCTCTCATTCATTTTTTATTTTTTTTGGCTTTTTAACGAGTTTGCTTGAAATTCTGCAGGGGAGTTTGCATAGCATACCCTTGAAATTACACTTGGAAAGTATTACTTGGACAGTTACTTTAGAGGCATTCTTGGAGGTCATTACAGTTTTTGTCAAGAACAGTTTAATTCTCTGCCATTTCCCACTTTTGTTATTATTGTGGATTGTCATGGGAGCAGGTTAATTTGGTCCAATTTCCTCCTCGTGTTCTGTCCCTCATCTCATGAATGCAAACACGTGGAAACTGGACTCTGCAGAAGATTAAACCTGTGGCAACGAGTAATTCCTGTGACAGAGGCTTTAATGAGAAGGGAAAAAGACCTTAAAATATCTCCTTTCACTTAATAAGGATAATCTGAGCAGGGGTACGAAAACCACTGGAGGACAGCTCTGGCCTGTGCTGGTCACGTTGCAAACCATGATGGGAGTGCCTTTGGGCACGTGCAGGTGACAAAGTGACTCCGTGGGCAGGCAGGGTTGAAGTCCATCTCTTTGAATAGCAAAGAAAGCTCCTCAGTAGTGTCCTGGGAAAAAAAAAAAGTGCATGAAGGGCCAACAGCTGCAGTGGCTTGTTCCACACTCTCCTCTGCCCCTGCTCAGTGCTGAGGACAATGTGGAAATTGCCAAAGCCTGTCTAGTGGCAGATGTGTAGAAAAAGACACAATAAATAAATAAAAAAGGCACTAGACATTCAATGTGTCTCAGGCAAAACTTTTCAGTTTTTGGCAATCGTTGGCTTAAGGGCTTTCAAGCCATACATTTGGGCACTGAGTCCTTGTGACTTTGTCTAGTCCTTTCCTGAATCCTTTTAAAACTCTTTGTCTTGTGCAATAACTTGTGTCAAGGAGTTCCATAAATTAACTGTGTAAAAAAGCACTTTATTTAATTTGTGTTAGACATGCTGCCTGATCATTTCATCAGATTCCACCCCTCACTCCCATTTATTAAGTTGGTAGTAGGTGCCCTCATTACCTTTCCACTCTGGATTTTGCAGACCTGTTACTCCCCCCTCCATCACTCCCCTTCCATGCTCTAGAGAGAGGAATTAAGGAATTCTTAAGGAATTCAGGCCTGTTAAATGGGAGAGGCCAGCTCGGAGCTGCTCCTCAGGGTCAGAGTCATCGAGCAGTGGCCTTGCCCTCAAAGGCAGCACTCTGTCAAGGAGTGCAGCATTCCCATGGCACTGAAAGGACCTCTCCAGGAAGGCTTTAGCACAGTTTTTAGGGTAAAACCAGAATCAGTGAGTTTGCTGCCACTTGCCAGAAACACCTGCCCGTCATCCTAGGGAGAAAATCATTACTTTTTGGGAGTTTATTGATAGCAGTACTCTGATTGATAACTAATCCCAGCTCTGAGTTTCTCCTGAGAATTCTCTTGCTGGCTCATCTCTTGACCTATTCCTAAACCTCAGCATCCTTTGCCCTGAGGAGCAAAGGGAGCAGGATGCAGAACAGGTGCACTATTTCAGTGAGATTGCCTGGTCCATCACTTAGATGTGAGCGTGAACTTAGCTCAGCAGGTCGGTCAAACCCTCCTCAGTCTGTGCTGGCATCTCACTGACTTCAGTAAAAGCTGAACACACATAAACCATGTCCTTCTGGCTTCTCCCTGCATCCAGGTGCGCGTGGTCTCCTCGCCATGGCTCAGCTGTAGCCCTGATCCTCCTGCTCCTGACCTGCTGGGAGAGCTGGGGTAAAAGTCAGAGCAAGCTTTGTGCCTCCAGGCTCCCTGCTTGTCACTTGGAACAGAAAGTCCTCTGCCTCCTTGCAATCTGTGGTGAAAGATCTCTGTATAAATGTTACTAGAAGACTGTCATGGCAGCAGCTTGGAGGTTACACCCACCATCTGAGAGGCTTTTGTTGTTGGAAACTGGCTCATTTATATGTGAAGAAATCAATATTTTTATATGCTGAATGCTGGGGGTTTTTCCCCCCAGTTCTGGATGCTCCCAAAACCAAGAACGTTTCCATCGGGTATTAAAATCTGCCTTTTGCTTTCGGCAGCAGGCAGGGATGTGTGTTATTACTATACTTGGACTAAATGTCACTCAGGATAATACAGAGCTGCAGACAAGCATTGCTCTAAAAGCAGGCCCTTGTCTCTCTGTATTTCCTCAGCACACTGAATGTTTGGCTAAGCTCCAGCAACTTTCCAAACACAAACAAGCATTTATGTATTAAGCCTTTTTATCAGTCTGTGCTCTGTCTGAGCTGGGATGTGGGCAGCCTTTCTAATAAGGTGTATGCAGAATTGTTAATGGCTTTCCCATCCACCTGTGCAACAAAAATATCCCACATTTTAAATGTTAAATCACTAAAAGTTTGGGTTTTTAGAAGTACATCACTACCTTCCTTTCACTAGAAAGTATTAGAAGAATGGGGTAATTACTGACATGATAAAAGACATAATTTTTTTCTTAAGTAGGTGGATTGCTGTATGTGTATGGTGAGCGCATGAAATGCAGGTTGAAGCTTTTGGATGTGGCTTGTGCTGGAATGAACTTTGGCAGCCCTGGCCCATGGCTGTCCCCTGGTCAGTGGGTGACAGTCCCACCAGGGAGCAGATAATAACCAAACTAATAACACTCGTGCAGCTGCGTAAGACAGCCAGCATTTCAGGATTTCTAAATGCACTTCTAACAGAAACAGCACTAACCATTAACAGCAGGGCGAGTGGGAGCTGGGAACAGTAGGATTCCGTGCCATCTCTGGTCCCCTGGCGCCATTTGGGGGTGACACCCGGGAGTGGTTGCAATCTCCTGGCATTTCAGCTTGATGAAGTTGGAATTGCTGATGCTCGAGATGAGCTTGTTGTGAACTCTAATAAAGGATTTCAGGGCTTTTACTCTACTCTCTTCACCAGACTCGCTGAAATGAAAAAGAGATGCATTTAAAATACATATGTTTAAATATGTAGATGTATTTTAGATTTGAAGATGCAATCTGTGGTTCGGCCCTTAGCTTATGTCTCTTATGGCAGTGGGACGATCTCCAAAATAAGCTACTACCACTGAATGCTACCACAGCAAAACTTGGCCTCAAATAGTGCCTTGAAATAAAGTCTCATCAGCTGCAAGATGTGCTTTGTATTCAGAATGTTGATCATATGGACTCATTTCCCATACATTTATGGGTCCCATGCTATCCTCTCCCTCCTTAGGCAGCAGCAGATAGTCCTCAAAAGTGAAATTTAAACATAAATGTTTGTCTCTTTGGATTCAGATTTCACTTGAATCAAATAGCATCTGAAATGATCTCATTTATGTTTTCATCAAATAGGTAAGGAGGAGTTACTGAGCGATAGCCTGTGTGTCTGTGGGGAGCTCAGGTGTGAAAGGGGACAGGATTGGGGTCCCAACTGCATTTCCTGTGCTCCCTTATCGGGATCCTCCTCACTGAGAAAGGCACACAGCAGCAGTGGGCACAGCAGCTCTGCAGGGCAGGGCTGTGATGGTAGCAGCGGCTCGGGAAGGTGGGATGGAAGCACCAGGTCTCGTCTGTGTCCAGACTGAAGGTCTCAGAGAGCTGTGTGGGGAGGACAATTCTGAGAGAGCTGCTGTCACAGGAGTGGGTTCACAAGCTGAATGAATTGGGCTTCGAGGAGTAGTCTTTGATATGCCACACTGCTTCTTGAAAAATCAAATATTTGGGTTCAACCACAGTTCAGTTTTAAACCTCTAAGGTAATACTGGAGTTCATCATACCTCTCTTTCATTCCAGGAGTATTTATTTATTTTTTTCTCACCCCTCTTTCTGGTTAGTCCCTGCTAGCATGCAGCTCTCCTTGCATTTAGAGATCAAAAAATCCTGTCTATATGACAGGGCTATTGAAAGTAAAAAGGGGATAAAAGAGTGATAGCTGGGAATAAAGCCAATGTTGTGATTTCTCTAAAAGCACCCGTCTGAAGTGCAAGTGCTCCAAAAAGGCACCAGATGTTGTGTGTGTGTATTTTTCTTATAGCTTTGACTAGAGGGAAGAGATAAAGATGGTTATCTCTAAAAAAGGGGATTCGGGGCAGGAGATGATGAGCTGAAGACCAAATGCTCCTCTTCGTTTGTACTTCTTGTCAGGGAGAGGAGGAACATTTCAGCTGATTGATCTTTGGGCTGGATCATCTGTGGCTAGTAGGCAACAGACACTTTAAACCATGAGTCTCTCAGCATTAGCCTTTCTTCTCCTCAAATGAAGAGGAGATGCCTTTAGCACCTGCTGTGGCTTGGGATTCCTTTTACCTGTGCAGTGGGAGCCCCTTACACGTGCTCGAGGCAATGAAGCTCCTCTCAGAGCTGATCTCCAGGTCTGCCAGGAGAGAAGGAACAAGTGACAGCAGCTGGCTCTCCCCACCCTGCTGCCCTGATTCTTGCACAGGCACTCCTGTTGGGGGAAATAAGTGTCTGATGGGGTTTCTGGGGTAAAGTTGTTGTTGGAGAGCTGTCTGCAAGGCAGGGTGAAGGCTCCGGCTGCAGAGAGAGTCCAAGGGTCCCTGCAGTCCAAGATCAGTGCTGGCACTTGGCAGTGAGTTTCAGTCCTCCCAGGGACTCTTCCTTTCTTTCTGTCCCCCATTTCAGCAGGACAGGGTGTTTCTGGTGGCCTGAATGCTATTATCAGTTGGATAATGCACTTACCTGGACCCCTGTGCATCTCTTCAGCAGAGACCTCAGGCCAGGGAGAGCGTGTGGACGTGACCCAGGTGACAGTGGGACAGATGTGGATGCTCTGTGAGAGAAATCCCCACGTTAAATGGTTTGCAGGCACACGGCTGACACGACCTCGCTGAGACTGGAGGAGCTGTGGCAGGAGTTTCTGCTCCGCAGCTGTGAATTATGAGCACTGCCGAGCCACGATTCTGCTCCTGAACACATCTCCAGGGGCACGATGAGCTGTGAACAAAACAAGGTGCTCGGGAGGAAAGGGACACAGCTCGGTGGGCTGGGAAGGCTGAGATTTTTTTTTTTCCCCCCCTCAGTCATTTATCTGAAGATCTCAAATTACAAAATGAGGCTGTTAATACTGAGGTAGGCTGATGATTGCCACGGGGGTCAAGGAGCCACTGTGCTCCTCGGTGCCAAATCACAAATTCTCTCAGCAGCTCAAAATGCTGTAAGTCCCTTTCTGTGTCAGTCATCTCTGCTGTACAATAAAAGAGAAAGAGTAGAAAGGGAAGGGGAAGGAATCTCCTGGAAGACCTGGGAGACAGACTGCACCAGAGCATGAGCCCTCCTGGGCACATTAGCAATCTCAGTGTTGTTTGTGGGCATATTGTTAAGGAAATGTTTCTAAATAATAGCTCTGTTGCAGTTTGTCTATGAAGAAAGGTTACTTAAGCATGATTTCTCCCAGGACGTTTAGTGTTTTTCTTTTCTTTGGACAAACACAGAAGGGTAAAATAGATCCATCCACAAAAGCCCCAAAAGCTGCTGCTTTCACCAGCAGAGCTGGCTGTCAGCTGGGATGGCCAGGAGCATCACTCTTGGAGTATCTCAGTAATTGGACTTTGCCAAGGAAGAAGTAAATAAAAGGTATCCGGTGAGGATTGCTCCAATAGCTTGGATTTCACAAATTGAAAACATATTAACTTCTGACAGCTCTGTTCTTCTATAGACAAAACAGCTGCATTCCCAGGAGCTCTGTGCTTAAAGTTTTAAACCTTTTCCCTTCTGGTGAATTCTTCGTGCATCTAAAGAAGGCTCCCAGAGCCTTTTTTTTTTTCTTACACTGTTTTGCACCTTGGTTTATCATTCAACACCAAAGCCAGCAGGCTCAAAATGTTCTTTTGCATCTGATTTGGCAGCATTTCACATCCTCTTGGCACTGGGACATTTGTTTATGTCCCTTACTCTATGGGTATGAGACAGTTGCAAACTTGGCCCTCCAGATATTTCTTATATTTGAACCTAGGGTTAGATATATTCTCTGGGACTCTGCAAGATTCCAATTCATTTATTCTTTCCTCCACCCATCCTGCCTCTGTTCTTGGTGCTTGCTGATAAAACCGAAAATTAAACCTTCCTTAGATTTTTGGAGACAAAAAATGTCGGGTGCATCTTAGAAGATGTTTTTAGTTTGAGCTCATGGCTGCTCTGTCCTGCCCGGCTGTACACAGTGTATTCCAGACTGGGAAAGGTTGGGAGGAAGGAGATTTGTGCAGTGGTTAATATCTCATAACAGCACTTTCTCAGGCTTCTAGGCAAAGCTCACTGCTTTGCCTCAGTCTGCCAAAACAGTTGAGTCAATACAGGCCTTTTTTTCCTTTTCCACATGAATTAATTTGGCTTGTGGATTTTCCAGTAAATCACTAGAAAACTATTTGTGATTTGGCCTTCTTTGTATGACTTCTGCTCTCACTGCTGGTTACACCAAATAGAAAAACTGACAAGATGGGAGATTTATACTCCTTGTCTTGATATAAATTTGGGACAGTTTTTGCTTAGTAATGGGTTACAGCCAACCCTTTCCTGTATCCATGAGAAGGAGAGGTAAGTCCAAGGTTGTTTTGTTAACAAGTAGGGATGAGTGGAGCATAAAAGGCTTGTGAGGCAAATGTGCCAGGTAATGTTGGGAGCAGTTTTCCAGGCTTCTTGGGAAGCTGATGTGCTGCCCTTAGGGCATTTTCATGCAGACATGAAAACATCCTAGCCCTGTTACCCTCCAGTGATCAGATTCATGCCTTTGCAGAGAAGAACCCAAGAATTAGTTTCTGCTGAGCTTTGCTAGGCATTGCTAACTGGCTTTGAAAACTTCAGCTTATAATTACTTTTGATTATATCAATGTTTATATGCTACTCTGCGTGCTATGGGCCAGATGGTACAGCTGTTGTTACCTGCATTGCAGATGCAATTTGGCCCAAATGGTGGTGTTAAGTCACCCCCAAATGTCTCTTGGGTGTCAGAATTAAATATTACCTTGTGCGAGTATTATTTCCCCCCCCACATACAAAACAGGGCAAAATAAGTAGGGTGAAAGGAAGAAAAAAGTAACCAAGCAGTACAGCTGATACAAGGCTAATCCCTGGCAGCAGCTTTGGGATGTCACAGCACAAATGAGACAGCAGCCTTCAGACTTCACTAGTCATCCCAAAAGAACAGGTCCCAGACACCTGGGGTAGGATTAGCAGAAGACAGAAGCATAGAGGCTGTGCTGTTTTTGCAATCCTTTCCTGAGCTGCTCTGTGCAAAGACATCCTACAGATCCAGCTGGGCAGAGGCGACGCTGGAGACAGCAGGAAATTTCAGTGCTGCTCAAAGTGCTTCTTGCTCATCAGGAGGATTTAGTGTGGTCCCTTAGAAAAGAGGCAGCTGGACTGATTTAGCAGCTGTTGTACTGTGTGGTACCTCATCTTCTTGACATCTAATGGAGGGAAGGCACAAAAATCAGGGAGGCAAGCTGAAGTGACCCCTAATCACAGTTGGCAGTACTCGTGATTTTACCAAATGTCTTGGGGTGTTTGGTAATGTTTGAGAGTCCTGTGATTATGCAAGACTGTTCCTTTGCAAAGAGGGAAATAAAAGACATTTCAAGAGGCCTTTCTGCTTTCCCTTTCTGCATTCTCTCTGCTTCATGTCCCAACATATTTGTCACCTTCTCTGCCATGGCTCCTGTCCTGGGTGTCTGCAGTGCATCCAAGCTTAGGCTGAGCCTTTTGAAGTGGGAGCTAGGAGTTAGGCACCCAAATTCTAGGAGATTTGCTGGACTTTGGCATCCCTGCAAAACCCTGCCTTGGTGATGCTTTTGGTGCTGTGACTGTCTTGTGAAAACCAGAATATCTGATTTCTGCAGAGCCCAGGATGTGCCTCCCCATTTCTGTTTGCTGTTTATAATAAAACTTGATTTGTGATCTTACATTTTTTAATCTCAGCAGAGCCATCTGTGCCAGGCTAGGTGGGATGATTTTCTGGAGTAATTTCTCATGTTGCTTTGCCATCCTCTTGGTACCTCTCTGATTTTTTTTTGTTTGGGGTTTTTTTGGTTTTGTTTTTTTTTTTTTGTTTGTTTGTTTGTTTGGGTGGGGTTTTTTTTGGTGTTGCTGTTGTCCTGTGCATAAATACATCCATGGGAGCCACAGTCAAACGATTTCAGTTCTTCAGGACTTCCTGAAGGCTGTGGGTTTTTCACAGGCTGCTTCTCCTTTTCCCCAGAGGTCTTCCAAAGAAGAAGCATTTTTTTTGCTTTCTAAGCCTTTGAAACGGCAGTTCCCTCTGGGCTGGGCAGATGTTGCAGTGATATCTGCACATGACTGTTGGGTTTCGCTGATTTGGGTTTCCTTTTGAGATCTGCTGTGAGTTTTCCAGTTTCAGGTAATAAAAACGTGTCAAGGAGCTAATGCTTTCTCTTTTTTCTCAGCTGCACAGTTGCAGTTCCTGGCCCTTCTAGTAGCAGGCAGAAATTTGAAGTAGGTGGAATTAAATGGCTTTGTATCTGGATGGGTCTCCTAAGCCCTTGGACAGCTAAATATTGCCTAATCTTAAATAAAAGGCTGATACTTGTTATAGTTACACTTGTGTAAAAGGGAGCAGTCTGCAGGATTTGGGGGCAGCATTTTCTGAAACTTTTACATGAAGTGGAGGTACTTATAAACTGAATTTTGTGGCTATTCGCTTTATCTAAAGTGGGCCTGACCCAGCCCAGTGTGAGCTCCTACGTCTCTGAC
Source organism: Acanthornis magna (assembly GCA_036785705.1). Taxonomy (NCBI): domain Eukaryota; kingdom Metazoa; phylum Chordata; class Aves; order Passeriformes; family Acanthizidae; genus Acanthornis; species Acanthornis magna. The sequence continues at coordinate 6,990,027 of JAWUZG010000092.1, forward strand.
TTCAAGCAGAGATGGTTATTTCTTGCAGGATTTTTGCATTTCTGGGTGGTGGGGGATGCCCTGCTTAGCTTAGGCTGAAGCCCAGGCACTTAAATTTGGAGTTTCACGAAGAAAGTTATGTCAATTTTTTAAAACCTTATCTTGTTGGGGGATATTTAAATAGAATTGATGTGCTGGGTGCATGCGTCCTTTTCCAATTCTTTTTGGTTTGTGTAACTCATGTTTTCCTCACGCTTCAAATCCATCGTAACAGAAAAAGAAAAGTTTCTCATTTACTTAGACTTTCCCCAAGTTTCAATACCTGTTAGTTCACAGAGCATGAAGGAGCTGAATGCTATACTATTTCCTATTTACTGTTTGCAGTTATAATACCCCTCTTAATGGTGTGAAATATAAATGAATTATGTGCCCTCATTTGTGGTTGCAAGTTGCTGTTATAAATAATGCAAACAGATGCTCATGTGGTAGTAAATGAAATTTTTTCGAAAAGAAACAACAGGAAGAATGGGAGAAAAGAATGTTTTTGCTTGGCTTGTGGCGTGCAATAATATGTGACTGAGTGTGCAGAACTCTTCATAGACGCACTCCTCTTTTTGTTTGTTTGGTTTCGTTTAATTTAAGTCTTTTGTCTTAAAATCTGCTTATATTCCAAAATGCCATTCTGGTGCTGCCCTGATTTTCCTGTTAGAGATGACAAATATGCTTTAAAAATAACTTTCATTGCAGAAAAAATTAGAAACTTGATATATAAATCTTTTGCCAGGACTGGGGGAATAAATGTTTTCTACAGGACATAGAGTGCAGGTCTGGTTTTGAAATCAGTGAAGCAACAAAGTTGATTTCTAATACCTAGGATACCATAAATAATTCATTTAGTGCTGTAATTTATCATTACTCACAAATAATAAAAAATCAAGTTTCATATATTTATTTTAGAAAAAGTTTTCCAGCAGTGTTTTAGGAACTGCATCCTTAATTATAAATATAGATCTCCTCAATTTGAGAGTCAGGTCTGCCGTACTATTTCTTTACAAGGCTGAGATCATATCTGCCTCCCCCTGAAAAAAACATGCTGCTGCTTTCGAAAATGAGAAACTGATAGAAGAAAACCTGAAGGCATCTGACAAAAAAAAAAAAATTCTGGCCTGAAATTAATGGAATTGGTCATGTAGTTCATATTATTCTTTTAAATATTTTGTTGAATTGCAACTCAGATTGTACAGTCTTGAGTGATGAGGGTCTAAATACATTTTTTCTAGCTTTATTCTTTTATAACTGAAGTAAAACTGATCATAATTCTTCATTATGTGTTAAATTTCAATAAAGTATTTTGTTCAGAAAAATACATATGTTAACAGCTTTCTGAATTATGCAAGTATTACATTCGAAGACCATCCTTCTTGTTCCTTTTGGCATTGCATATTTGTTCCCATTTCTCTTTTATTCTTCATTGCCAGTTTTGACTGCTAGGCTCGGGCATGGGAGTTGATCAAAATAAAAAATGTTTTGTTTCAGATGAGGGTGAACAAGGGCTGGTGAAATGATTAAATGAAAACAGGAGTGAAAGATATCTCCTTGAACATCAGCAACTAGAGTGAGGGTTGGTTTTTTCTTATATTTTATTTTATTTTAAACTGCCTGTGGAGTTTATATTCAAATGTCCCCAATTTGCTGTTATGACAAGTCCTGCAGCATCTCCTTGTGCTTGCAGCTTCGGGGTTATTTAGAATAACTCATATCCATGTTAGAGAAGGGGAGCACCAAGGCTGCTTTGGGCATTTTGGAGAGTCTGGATGCAGTCTGAGCTCTCTTTACCTCTGCTGTGCCTCTGGGAGAGAGTAATTTATATCTGTATTGAGTCCAGAGTGGTGTGTCCCCTATCCAGCACCGAGATAACATTCATGGTCCCCTGCACGCCGTGAGGTGTTAAGTTTTTCCAGCAAAGCCAATTCCATGCTAAGAGACTCAGCTAAGGATATGACTGGGGGTGCTGAGGTGTTACAGCAGCACACAAAACACTGCTTTTTGCCAGACCCTTTTGCCTGGGTGAGTTTCAGGGACATTTTGTCGTCTCTCCGCTGGGCCTGCAGGAGAGGGAATTCGATAAGCGCACTTTTCGGATGATGATGGTGGAAGAAAAAGGCTGCCATGAAATCACAACAAGGATCCTCCCCTGCCTCTTTTCCTTGGTCTCTGCCTTCATTTATCTCAGCAAGCTTGAATTGCAGTCCCGTTGCTGTTAACCTTTCGACGGCTGGCATTTTACCCAGAGCTCTCAGCCCCAGCTGGCAGAGGAAGGGGAGGATTGGAGCAGCTCTGAGGTGACGAATTGGCGTTGGCACTTCACTCCAAGGCCTCTCTGCAAAGTGGGAAATGTGCTCTGCAGCTCTGGGGTCTTGGTACTGTCTGGGTACCACCTGTAAAAGCCTGAACTCCATGAGCAAAGGAAAAGAGAGGGAACTGCAGCGTTGGAAGGGTTATTCTATTTCCTACCTTCCCCAATTCGCTGCTTTGCCTCTGGAAAAGGAGGCTGACTTTCTCATCTGCCTCCTGGAGGGGACCACCACATTAGCTTGTGTCCCCAAGGGCTGTCCCCTTCTCTCTCAGCCCCACAGCAGCTCCAGACACACCTGTGCCCCCAGGTTCCTGAGTTCTTGGAGGCCCTGGTGCTGGTGCTGGTTCTCCATGCTGGCGCCAGCCCTTCCCGGAGCATGGTGGCCGTGCAGCTCAGGGCTGTGCTGGCTGGATCGCGGCTGTGTCGGTGCCAGCGCTGCCATCTGCTCCGTGCAGGGCGCAGAACATCCTGTCCTGGCTCTGTGCGCCTGTCGGTGCCGCACACGGCAGGTGTGATCCCATCACACCCTGTGATGGAGACGCTGCTCCTTGGCAGGCAGCGAGGGAGAGAGGCTGGGCATGGGAGCTCTTGGCAGATCACAGCCTCCTGCAGCTGAGACTCGGAGCCTGCTGGGCCTCCCAGGTACACGGCTGGGCACGAGCAGCCTCTATTCTGGTGCCTTCATCATTCTGCTCTGGAGAATTGCGCTAGATAAATGTCAGCAAATGACTCCGTCTCCAGTTAATGAAGTGAGTTTTTTGCCTTAAAGAGCTAATTGTCCATCTCTTCTGGATGAGAAATGCAGGGCTCTCTTTTTGTTTTTTTTTCTCTAGCAATGTGGCGGAATTTACAGATGTGCAAATACTGTGGGCAACATCTATTATTTAACTTTCATTACCATTAATATGAATTAAATTGATGGCATTTGTCAGAATGGTTTATGTGTTGTAGAAGATGCCTTAGGGAGCTGCTTTTAGAAGAGGAGCATTTCAGGAAAGGAAAAGTTGGTTTAGTGGCTAGAGGGAAAGGACTCCGGAGATTTGAATTTGGCTCTAGTGAGAGCTGAATTTGCTTCCCTGTAGGACCTCATGTAAATATTGCAAGGCCAGAGTTTCTCCCAAACTCACCTGTTTATACAGCTTCCTGAAGTGCCTGGATTTTCATAACAGGTCCGGCAACACAATTGAAATACGAGTTTAATAATTTTGTGTCCACTTCAGGACAAGAGCAGGTGGGAGGTAAAACACACATATATTTGTTCAGATGTGACTAAGAAGCGTTGGCTGTGATTTGCATGTTCCGTAGACCTGATTGTGCAGTGAAATAACTGGAAAATCTGTCTTACTGGAGCTCAGAGGTGGCTATGTCTGAAAGGACATGAGTGGAGAGATCCAGGTGTACAATTTTGGGCGTGTAAGGATTATAGAACCATATATTCAAGCACCAAATAGCATTGTTGCCTGAGCAGGCCAGGTAGTTCAGAGGCTGGGTGATCTGCAGCCAGTGACTGTGAATGTTTGTCTTGCTTTCATCTGCTGAGAGGGGGAGAGATAAAAGAGTTTGAACTGAAGAGTTTCAGTTTAAGGACAGTACTGCACCAGGAGCTGTTTCCTACCTCTGCTGCTTCTGCCTCTCAGTGGGCTCTGCCCAGGCAGCGTGGCTGGCAGTGCCTGCTTTAGTCATTACTGTGTCTGTGTGGGTGAGTGCAGTGCAGGCAGGAGCCCTGCCTCTCTTAATCCCTTTTACATTTCAATTCCTAAGCAATTTCAGAAGAATAAACTCTTTTTTCGCCCCCTTTATTCAAGTGGATTTAAAGAAATGGCAGAAAACAAAAAGAAAACCCAAATTCCAAGGCCTTAATACCCAGTCACTGGTATTATGCTTAACTTAGGTTAATGCAAAGGACTCAATCTGAGATAAGCAAACCCAAATGTCTGGTTATAGAAGTGCAGAGCTCCTTGCAAGTGGGGGATTTGAGCTGCCATCCTCTTCTGGCTTTATTTGCTGGACAACAAGTTCTCCTTTAATAAAAGCATTGACTTGCACAGCAGGCTGTGTGAAAGAGCCTCTCAAAACCCCCCAGGCAGTTGGTATTGGGCTAAAAGTGAAAGATGACCCCAAATGCAGTAGCGCTGAAGTTTCCCCTAAACCACTTGGGTAGTAGATGCAGTGTAGCACAAAAATAGCCATCAGCTTTTCAGCAGCCTTGTTAGGAGCAGGAATCTGTCTTGACCAGACACAGAACTCACTGCTGTCAGTCTGCAGATAAGGACTCACTGTGTGCCAAGAAAGCATATCAGTGCTCCTTCTGCAGGGGAACAGGTGGGCAGAGAGAGCTGCTCGCTCCCCTGGGGCTCCCCTGCTTGGACACGAATGTTCCTGACATTGATTTTGGGTACAAATCTGCTGGTTTTATTTCCAAGGTTTTGTGGAGACTGTCTGCTGAGAGACACGTGAAGGATTTACCTTCTCCTGCATTGAGCATGAAATGGCAGCAACTTTCTAAACTCTCTTGGCCGGGGATGACCTGGTAAAGGAGGGAACATCCTTTCTCATTGTGAATCCCCAAAATATCATGGTTGCATTTTTAATGTGTGCTACAAAAAAAATCTACGGCCGTGAACCACCTGTTTCTGATTCCTCCGCGCCTCCAAGGAAGTGTTCCTGTTAAAAATTCAGAGGCCCTGGCTGCCACTTTGGTTTGTTCATTCTGCCCATGTCCAGCAGTGATTTCTCTGAACGCTGGCCAGCAGAGCAGCTCGAGCTGCAGTTTATCTTGGAACATGGGCAGGAGCTCTTGTGAGGAGCGAGCTCCCCAGACTGAGTTTAAGTTTAAGCTGAAAGGTCACCTACCTGTCAAAATCTTCCCAGCACTGATTTTTCAAGCCATTTTTCATAGCAGGATGAACTCAAGACCCATTCAGTCCTTTCATAGTTACTAAATGCCGTCTTTATTTCTGTACCTTGGATCGAGGCACAACAAGAAGTCTAAGATTTTAGAGAGACTCTTAAAGTTTCATCTCCTGGACAGAAAATGGGAGAAGGAGCCCTTTCCTTTGGCTTATTTTCTGAGGGAAGGGCTATCACTTAGAGACAGCTTGGGACAAGTGCTACACACCAGGCTAAAGTGGTCTGGGAAGCTTTGAAGAACCATCCATGCCGTCTTTGAATTTTTTATATATCTGTAATGGGTTTTCTGGCTGAGCTGTGGGCCTTAGGATTCTCCATCTGGGTCTGCATCTCTTCTCCAACTTCACCCTGCTCATGATGATGAAGTAGTATAGACATCACTTGCCTTCAGATGTAGGGGAAGTTCAAACATTTTGAGATTCAAGACTGAATAGTCCTCTTCGGGTACTGAGGCTCCAGCTGCAATGGTTTCTTGAGAAAACATTTCATTTTACATTATCAGTAGTACTTGAGAGAATAAAAATAAAATGAAAAAGAAAAACCTTTTCAGAGAAGCTGTTTCAGTCTTCACAAAAATTCCGTAGTTTTCCTGGGGAAAAGATTTCTCAGTTCTAATCTCTTTTTTGACCAAGGTTTCAACCAGATCTAATTAACAACAGCAGCTCGCTTTTGTATCAGGGCTTTTGCATTATAAAGGTTCATTTCAAACTGCTCTGCATTAACATTATTTATTCAATGTCAGAACACTGCTATGGGACAGGTAGGGTCCTCCTGAAACAGGCAGCAGCCAGCAGGGGAAGAGCAGGAGCTTAACTCACATTTCTTTCATTCCATGCAAGTGGAATTTAAAACCCCCTCTATATTGGGGGTTTTAGAATTAGCTTGATGCAGAATGAGAAAACTTTTAAAATCCTTCAGAAATGTTACAAATTCTTGAATTTGATCCCCCCAAATTCGTAATTATGTCCATGGCATGTGATGAAGCCTCTCAACATTGGAGAACAGTAGATCTTTACTCATGTGAGAAATTAAATGCTGTTTATCCACCTACATTAATGCCTGCTTGAAGGGAACTTTTCCCTGACCTTCCAATCTCTGAAAAGCAACAAGTGTGGAGACGTCGGGCGTGTAGTTATCTGGTGCAACATCCAATGGGTAATTTGTTCTGACAATTTTTATGAGCAGGAAAAAAACCCTCATGAAATGCATGTCTCACTTTCTGACCCCTCTCTGTGGTTCATTTACCTCCTGGAAGAACCACCTGCTTTCTGCTTTGATGCTCCATTTGCAGCACTTGGGGGAGGAATGATTATAGTGGCATGCAGCCACTGGTTAACTTCTTTCCAGATGTGTGCTCCAGATGGCTATCCTGAGAATCCACCCCAGACCCAGATTTCCTGTTTAGCACTGACAGGCTGGATTTAGGCTGAAACACAATCTTTTGCTGTGCTGTCTTCCTTTTTTTCTGGTAGCATCCATGGAGTTGTGCAAGCCAAACACAGTCCATAGAGAAAACCACACTTTATCTGTTCTTGACTCATAGGAAACATCAAGGAAGAGAGTATTAATCAGCTCTCTAGAAGTCTGTCTTTATCTTTACAAATAGCTACAATTTGCTGCAGTTCGTGAAGATCAGAACTGACCCTCTGACACTCAGTGTATTGGAACTGGACCAATGCACTTGAGCAAATGCAAATGCTATCTTTATTAAGCATTCGCTGGGTTCACACCGGATAATGGCTTCTCTCCTCGTTGCCTCTCTCACGTTTTCTGTTCCATCTCCATGAACAATAGCACCGGCCTCTCTATTCTCGAGCTCTCTCAGGATGTTATTTGTTTATCGTCTTTCTTTGGTAACAACCAGTGTAGCTCAGTGATATAATTCAGCTTTGTGAAGTCCCAATCACAGCAGAATGCAAAGTGGCTCCTCTCATTACTCTGGAGTTCAGGAAAGCTGAAACAAAAGGAAGAAAACAAGTTGTGCTCTCTCCTTGTGCTCACTTCTCTATCTCTGCCTGCTTCCTAACAAAAGTCTCGTATCTCTTATTTTTTTTGTAATGTGGAATCAAAAATTTTTTCCACAAGTTCTCTTGATCATCTCAAGGTGCACAGCAGAGCATTCTCCTCTCAAATCACGTCCCCTGCAGCTGTGATACTGGGCATAACAAAGCACATCAGGTCAGCTCTGGCTCACTGTTGATGCTCTTGACTTGGGATGGAGTAACCTCAGGGCACAGTGCGGCTCCTCTGCAAGAGAGCATCTGCTGGGGCACCAGGACACAGCACAGATCAGAAGGAAAGAGGGGAGCCTGGAGAGCCCCAGCAGCTTTGCTGTGGGGGATTTGTCATTACCTGCCAGGTTCCAGCACACAGGTGCGTGATCCCAGCAGTTGGGGGTGGTGCTGCTGGATTAGGAGAGACTCAGATTGTATTTTCTTTGGAAGAAGTCACACCTTTGAAGCTGACAAAGCCTCTCAAGCAACACACTGCTCTGGCATTGGTGACATCTTTAGGAATTAAAAAAAACCTAAGAAGTTATAGCCAACAGAGGCAGGAAGAGTCTGGTCCTTCACAGTGTAACTTTTAAAAGGCTTCACCCCAATGTGTCTCATAACTCCTTCCTGGGACAGAGCAAGAGGACGTAGCAAATGTTTGTAGGATGTGAAATCTGGCTAAACCCATAAGGACACAGGGCTCCCCAAGCCTTGGAGCCACCCCAAAACCTCTGCGACCACCTGGAATCTCAGGACACAGGTGTGAAACCGCAGGTTTTGGGAGCCTGTGGCAGCTGGAGCCTTCTGTGAGGTGTGCAGGAGGGGAGCAGCGCTGCTCACTGCACAGCTTTCCATCAAGTCTTTGAGAGCACTTTCCACACCTTATTCCAGGAAATATGCCAGGAAAGGGCAAACACACCAGTTATTTATAGGCCTTCTTATGGCCTTCCTTATTACTGCCTGGAGTCCATCAGGGTAGGCATTTATGTACTGCTCTGACCTTTTCTGCCAGTTCAAAGAACACAGACCCTCTGGTTCACTGCTGACCTTCCAGTGTACTCTCTCTTGGGAACAGAGGAATAAGAAAAGAGCCTTGAAAGGAAGAAACATTTTCCTCTCATTAAAAGATCCACTGTAAGCATAATTTGCCAAGAAAGAGCTCTTGTAGTCTTCTGTTTTCTTTTGTCATGGGTGTGAATCAAGCAAGGAATTTTTTCTTTTGTCACCTTGGCTCAGGATGATAGGAAAAAATTTTTGTTTGTATGAAGTCACTGCTTGGAAAGTTTTCAATATCTCTTATGAACAGAAATAAAACTCCCGCAGCACAGACTCCATTAATCTTTGCTGCCCTGATCTGGATTGACTTATTCAGTGCATGAAGCAGACCATCAGCAACATCAGGGATTTCCCCTTGTCCTGTGGTGGAGAGAATGAACCAGTGTGGGTGAATGTGCAGGCTGATTAGTGAATACACACATATTTTCATGCTTGGAGACCTTTGTAATACCTCCCCTGGTGTTAGGTGCTGCTTGTTGACTTTTGTGTTGCAAAAGGTCAGTGGTATCCCCCTCTCCAGGGCCACTGCTTATCAAAGATGGTATTTATGTTTGGCTAAACTTCAAACAATTCTGACCTTCTTATTTTTTTTTTAATCCGTGTGATTTAGTGTTTTTTGGAGGGTGGGTGGAAGAAGAACTCTTCTTCCAGTCTTTCCAACAGTCACCCAGGGGAGCTGTTTCTTTGCAAAGGCCAAGTTATCTCCTTTAAGACATAATTTCTCTGAGAATAGTATAATTTAAAACCTAATTTTCATACTTAAAAACCTGGAATCTCTTGTGTGTGGGTGAGGGAGATGCAGATGTTTTCAGACACTTGGGAACTGCTTAGTGGTTGGTTTAAAATATTTAGCTATTTGCATGCTTCATTTTGAGGTATGTAAAATAAATGGAATCATAAATCACTTCTTAAATATTCTATTTTGTCCTGGGTGACTGCAAATAACAGATGGTTGCTTACAGGTGGGATTTAATTTTGCTCTAAGTTAGCAATGGGTTAGAAACCAGAACACCAGATCTTAGCCCCCTAAAGCTTTGGGTCTGTTTGCATCTGTTTTGGGAATTTTGTGAGGCATAAGACTTGCATTAAGTGGGTAACAGCTGTAACTGCAGATCAGAGTCATCTTCAACACTGGGACACTGAAAGTCCAGGGCCGAGGGAACGTTCCAAACATTCTGCTTAAAACTGCTGTGAAGGTAGGGAGGCGTTTAGATGCTGCGGGTGGGGCTATAATTTCTGCCTTTTTAAAAAAAGCTTATTGAAAATAATAAATCTGGAGAGTGGGAGGGTGCCCAAAGGAAAACCCTGGCACAGGCTGGGCAGGTCAGAGGTTTAAAAGCCTCTCACACTCCCCAGCTCCTCCTGGCAGTGTGTGCAGCCCCACACAGGGAGATCAGGCTGAACTCTGGCTGCACATCCCTGTAAGAGCCAGATGTGCACAGGATGTCCTCGTTGCCTGTCAGCCCCGCCAATGCTCATTCTTTTTACTCAAGAAAATGAGATTGTGATCCTCTGCCAGGAGGCTCACGCTCTCTGCACTGCTCCCTTTGCAGGGACACTGCTGCAGGTCGAGATTAAGCCGTGAGAAAGGATTGCATGGGATGAGAGAAGTGGCATTATCCCATGTTTCTTGCATTTATAAAGCTTTATGGAGATGTAGAATTGTATCCAGCAGCCAGACCATGAGTTTTAAGCAAAGTTTGAATAGGAGGTCCCAGCCACTGGGAGCAGGTCTCTCTCCAGTGTGTTTTTTGAGCAGACGGAGCACAATTTCTAGCCGTGTCTGGAAGCTGTGCAGGCAGCAGCTCCTCAGGAGATCCAGCCTTGGGCACTTGTGTGTGCACTGGCCATGGTGCTCACCAGCTCTTGTTTCAAAGCTGAACCTGCTGAGGCTGAGAGCTGCTCATTGCTGTGCCAAATGACACTTCCACTGTGCCATGTGCTGTGCCATACCATGCCCTGCTTTCCCTGAGCCTGGCTGTGCCAGGGGTGCCTTCATAAGGATGTTGGGATGTGTCTTTGGAGGCAGAGATTTCCGACAGCTGGGGATCTGGACTGGGCACTCATGGTGGTGTCTGGGATCACCTGGAGGTACAAAACTCTCATGACTGATGAAAAAGATGATTTGTCTTGTACACTGTCCTAATTTTTCTTGCACCTACTACGCACAGAATTTGGGATCATTTTGTCAGGCCCCTTTCATCAGGTTTCTGCTAACATACTTAGAAATATAACTTATATTTAACATTTTTCCATTTCCTTACCTGCTTTTCCTACTTAATGGGATCCCCGGTGACACGGAAGTTGAGAAAACTGCAAGTGATTCAATAGCAGATGTGGCTCCCGTTTCCATTTGCCAAGTCACTGCCTCGTTCAGTGCAAACATTTAGTTTTCCTCTGAGCTGCAGGTGAAGGAGTCTCTCCAGCAGTAATCCTGCAGAGCCCAGTGTACACACTTCATCTTCTGCGCTGCGCCCACAAGGCCAGCTTGGCGAGGTTTGGCTCAGAGAACTCCTTCGAAGTTTACATTTAAAGTTCAACCTTGACCGGGAGGATTCTCCATCGCAAGAGCATCTTCATTACTACCAACTTGCCGAAATGGGGAGAGAAGGAACAGCACTTTTGAGGTGGATTTGCAGGCACGGTGCTCTTAGCCTGTGAATAAACTGGTGGTTTCGAAGTGGTGCCGATGATTTTGCTTGCATCCACCAGAGAAAGGTTATTGAGCATTCAGTAAATCTCATGGGGATCAGTTATAAAGAATGGTATTTACAGGAGGGTAAACCATAAATCTTTATGACCTTCTAGCAGTTAGCAGCATTTAAAATTGCATTATTCCTTCTTCCTGTAGACAAGGCTTTGATAAAACTATCTGTCAGTTAACTTAAATAATCCATGGACAGCAGGGTCTTTGCCGGGTAACAGGAAAAATTACTCAGTTGAATTTTAACTTGTTTGCTTGTTTTACTTCTTGACAGTTATTTTTTTTTTCCCCTTAGAAGATTAAAGATGAATGTAATGTTTTGATGTATTCTCTGGGGAACATTTGCCTTGACAGGAGGCAAACCCAGGCCCCCCATAGTCACCATTGTTGTCCTTTCTGATCTTGTCAGGTGGGCGATGACAACAGCACTGTGGAGGGTTGAGCAAGGGAATCTCTGTCAATCAAATTGTTGCCTGTTTGATCCCTGCTGTCACTTTTTCATGAATTTCACATGCACAACACGTGTCTCCCCTTGTTTCAAATTAGTACTTGGTGTTTGTGAGGCTACCTGGGATAACCTCTCTCTTAAATAATTGAAATGTATCTTGTTTTGATTTTATGGTTTTTTAGTTGTGATGTTTTGATTCTGAGTATTTTATTTACCTTATATGAAATTTGAAAGTTGCTCCTTTTCCTTGTTCTTTCATTAATCTCATTCAGTGCCATAATTTCGTGTCCGTTGAGTTTCACTGACTTTTTAACACTTACTGTGAACAGATTGCATGTCTTATATTTATAAACTTTACAAATCATTCTTCGTCTTTCTGTCAGCAGTTTTAGGCTGCAGTAGGCCATGGGTGCCACAGAGCACCCATATTTGAAGTAATGTGTGATTCCCTACAAAAGGAGACATGAATATTTGAAAAGGAAAAAAGCAAGTGTCTGTGGCTTGGAAGTAGACAGTTTTGTTTTGTCATTTGTAAATTATGCAGTGCAAAAGCTTTCATAAATAACTGGTAATGTATAAACATTTACCGTCTGGAGCAAGATTAATTCATACATTTGTTCGAAAGAAAGGTACACGTTGCTCTGAGGGTTTGGTTTGTGAAGTGTTTAAGTACTCGCTTATGTCCTGCTGAAGCCAGAGAGACACTGTAAGTACAGATGGAGCCAGCTTTCCCTATCAACTTCTGCTCAGGTGTGATTTGCAAATGAAGTATTTTGGCTGGGGGGAACACTTTCTCTGGAAAAGCAAGCAGTGACACATGGCACAATCGTTCCTGGCTCCCGGGTACGGCGTGGGAACGGCGCAGCAATGGGGAACGAACCGATGCCGACAATTTAGCGATGGGGCGGGCATGGCTCAGCGTGGGGAGAGCTGGTGGTGCCTCCTGGTTCTGTGTGCCCTTTGCTTGAAAATTAAGAAGCAGATGGCTGGTTGGAGTTACTCGCTTCCCCTTCCCTCCTCAGGTGCTCATTTTGTGCTAACGGCAGCCATCTGCTTAGGACTGTTGACTTGAACCTGCGGAAAATAAATACTGAATAGGTTTCATTCTACTGTAAGCGACTTTTAAGCTTGGAACATCACGCTGAAGTGTTGCCACGCTCCTGTTTGTGCCTGCTTCTGCTGTGACACAGGAATGTATATTTAATGCCTTAACGGTGGGGTAGTGAGGGCTTGTTCTGAACATCAGTGCGCGATGTTATGTTTTGCTTCTGTCTGGGGGGCAATTCATACTCTCTAATGGGTATCTCACTGTGCTGCTTTGTACAGTGCAGCTGGACTCCTCATTATTTACCCTTTTTATTCTCAAATTATCTGCCAGTGCTCCTTCTGCTTGCGACCAGCTGAAGGCAGGCAGGAGTTTCGTGCAAGCCCCTGCCATACATGAATGAAGGTACCATGCTCTATTTTATTTGCAATCTGCTCATTTCTAAAATACTTTATCACACAATTTTCAGGCTCCAAAGCAAATGCCTCATTATTTCCTTTAGTCCTCCCAATCTCCGGGGATCCATATTTCTCTGTTTCTCTCTTTACCTTTGTTGCTGTCCTCCTCAGTGGATGCCAAGCTCCTGGTGAAACAGGTCTGACTGATCTTTTCATTGGCACTTCGCTTCCCAGCACTGAAATGTAGCGAATTTGTTTTTGAAATCCCACAGCATTTGTGGGATCAATGTTATCCTGGTGCTGCACACCTCTGTGGCCCTTCCTGCTGTGATGTGTGCCCAGGTCTCTGCCCTGCCAGGCTCTGAGCCAATGGCTGTGCCCCCATTTCATGGATGTGGGTGCAGCTTGTGCTCCGAAGGGCAGGTTTTGTCAGGAAGGGAAGCATGAAATACGATGGCACGAGCAAAATACGTGCAGATGGAAAGAATAAAGCTCAGAGCTTTAGAAACTGGCTCAAAACCGCTTTGAAAATGCAGCCAGTTGGGCTAGACACATCCCAGGTGTAAAACTGCGGTCTTGAATTCAACGCTGCTGTAGCCCTGGTGCAGAAGCTGTCTGATACACACAAAAACAATCCTGGAGCAGCAACCATTGTCATGAGGGACCTACATCTGTTTGCACCAATAGACATTGTACTCTAATATTTTTCTTTCCATGGGTGTAGGCATGTATACAAGGAGATCACTCCTGATCTTCTTACACAGAGGGCCTGGATTAAATATTGAAAATTTTAGCGCTAGGTTCTGGCTCAGACAGAAAAATCCCTTTGCCACCACCACCCTCTCCCTTGTGTTGTAAATGGTGCAGCTTCTCCAAAAGGAGGGCACCTGTGAAATAATGAGCACTGCTGTCCATCAATTCCTAGCAGCAAGTCAGGAGAGATGTGAGTTGCTGCAATCGGCTAAAAACTTCACCGAGAAAAATCATAAAGGGGGTGAACTACAATAAATAAAAAATGAAGGCAGCCAACATAGAATAAAAGGAACATGACTAAAAAGAGGAGAAAAGCAGAATTTGAGTGGAAAAGAGTTTAGTGAAATCATGTTGGAATGGGCTGAGTTTGCAGGTGAGAGGTGCTCTTTATTTATCCATTAGAATTGCATTTTGAGTCTTTTGTCTGCTTCTTTGTGCAGCTCTGCTACCTCTTCTCAGGATTAAGTCTCCCCAAATGAGCATAACTAATCCTTGCTTGCCTACTTAATGCCTGCTCCTTTTTTTTTCTTAGAACATCTTTGAGAAAGCTGCGGGCACTGTTGCAATTCTTAATTCAGTCCTTTCAGGCTGGAGGAGGGGGAAAAAAAGAATCTGAACAGCAGTGGTGATGCAGGAATTTCCTAAGCTTTGCTCCCGGATCTGCACAGGACTAAATAATTCATTTTTTTCAACTTGGGGCTAGAGGTCCTGTGTCTGAGAAGGTGAAGCAGTGTTTGCATGAGGCTTGTAAGGTGCTGAGGGATGCTGACAGTATTAGTTTGGGATTAGCCACTGCAGCAGCACCACTGTGGTGGCAGAGCTGCAGCTCACAGGATGATCTTCTCCAAACCCGGAGTGCTGAAAGTGAAAGCAGCAGAAGAAATGGGTTGTTTTTGTGTGTTTATAGCATTTGTGGTACTCCAGACTTTGCCTGTGTGCGTTGCTCCTGTGCAGAGCAGCGTGCTGTGCACAGGGCACAGGAGACACTGTGGGAGCTCATGGGAATATTTGGGTTTAGGCTCCAGCTTGTTCTTTTCTGGGTTTCAAAGTACACGAGTGCTGGCAGTCCATGAGGAAAACTTCCACTGTTTCTCTCTATCACAGCAGACATCAGGGGGTCTGGAGGGTTGGAGGTCCTTTATTTGCGGAGCTTTTTGGCAGTTTTAAGGTAATGGTAATTTCAAATATCCAGCTTGGATGTGGTGATTTCAGCTGTCCTCTGAGACCAGTTCAGCTCCTTACCATGACCATTTTTTATGGTAAGAATTGCTTGCACCAGTAGCAGATTTTACCCATCAGTGTTGTTAACCTGGGGACCAATGGCTTGTTTTTCAAAAAAATGACTAAAGTGTTGTTCCCATCCGATGAAATCCTGCTGCTATATTCCTCTTGCCATCCAAAGGAAAGTAGAAAATACACATATTTGTTATAGACACATTCCCCATTAATATGGAATTCAAAACACAATATGGTAGGACCATCAGGCAAAAAATATGCCCCTAAAGGTGGAAGTGAATTTAAACAAATTAATGGTACCAGAAATCGCGTGGCTGTGGGTGGGACTGGACAAAGGGTTTTGGGGGTTCTTGGACCTGGGCTGTTTGCTTTATTTCTGCTTCGAAGGAGGGTTTATTCTGTATGGTCAATGCTTCGTGGTGCTTGGAACGTGTGATCTGTCAGCTGATCTTCACCCTGAGGGGAAAAAAATCCAAAACCAAATCCCAACTAAAGACCGAGTGATGACACAGGTTTTACTGTATCTCCTATTAGTAATGAAAAGTGAACTAACTGCTGGTTCCTGTGGGTCTGCTTCTGCCTTGATGATTTCTTAATATCTTTTGTTTCCTTCAAAGGTTAATCTCCTTTAGCTACCCTGTGGTGTCTGGCTCCTTTCCACAAGCACCTGCTTTTCTCAGCTGGGTCTTCAGTAGTGACCTTATAACTCTGTAGACAAACACGATCATTGTTGATCTGTCAAATCCAATATCCCTTTGCTTAAATGTTAGATGGATTTATGTTATTGCTTTGGGAGGCAATAATCCAGGAGGGAATTCATTTTACAGGGAGGTCTTCTGCCTTGCTGAAGGGCTGTTGGTTGAATGAGTCACCTCTCTAACATCATCCCAGTTGGTTTGCTTCTTCATTTGTTCGTGCATCGATTTGTTTCTTGAATCAAAGTCTGATCCTTCCATCTGAGATTTGGTAATCCTTGCTCGCAGCCAATGAAGGACTCTCTCTGACTTAGCAATGCTGTATTTACGTGCCTGAGGCTTCTCTCTGTAATGCCTTTGCAGAAACAAGATAGCAGATGAAGTTCAGTTATCATTTGGACCCTGCTGCTTCTTTGGTTGCTTACAATGGCGGTTTTAGAACCCAGGAAAATGAACAGTAGGGACAGCAAATAAGAGTTAACCCAGCCAAAAGCCACAAAACCGAGTGCAACTGGCTTTGCTGGAGGCTTTAGGAAACCACTGTAAATGCATGAGTGTGATCTCTGCTGCTCAGACCTCCAGAGCAGTGCCAGAAATGTGGATTAATGGCTGCTGCGCTAAACATTACCACAAGCTCTTCTTTCTAGGGGTGGGTAGAGTACACTGAGCTTAATGGAATAAAAATCCATTGCAGCAGAGTGACTGAAAAGAAGCTTGTTAATGGAGGGACATTTAATGATATCTTCTATGGATGTTTAGTCCGTAAAAAAGCATTTTCCAGCTGGCTGTGGGTCTGGCTTGGCTAGAAGAGGAATACATATGCACTTGGTGTGCAGGGTTGGTGAGCTCTTACCTGAATAGCTGGGCTGTGTGGGAGCCTCTCTGGAAGCAGGATGTGTTTTCTGGGGCTGAATATCTGACAGATTCCTCTTTCCTGAGACATTGATGTCACTTTTGGCACCTCCACTGCTCAGTGGTTTCAACAGCAATGTTCACTGTTTCCTTTTAAACATGCACTTTTAACATTCAGCTGAGGAGTAAAAACATCTTAATGTGACTAAGAGTTGTTACTTGCTGACCATGCATTCAGCTCAGACAATTGTTTCCCCTTCTGACCAGAGAAAATAGCTGTAAATAAATCAAAATCAGCACTTTGAGCACGGGCTGCTCCTTTCATGGGTATCCATGTGGAGACCAGCCAGCCCAATGGGCCCAGCTCCATAATGGAGCTGCTACTCAATGCAGGAACATAAATATTAACAGATTCAAAAAGGTTTCTCAGAGTGATAGAAAACCAAAAATAGCTTGAGGTGAGGTTACTTCATTTTACTACAGATTGTGAAAAGACACAAGGACCCAAGTAAACTGCTGAGCTAATTATTTTTCAAAAGTGTTTACAAGTTTGGTTTATTTGCCTTTTAAAACCTCAGAGTGATGTTGTCTCTATATATAACTATTTATTTGTCATGTTGCTCACACAAACCCTATCTGTTCATATATTATGTGCCCTGATTTAGCCCAGACAGGACGTGACGCAATTTCTTGGAGCTGGTATAAAAGCAAATGTGTGCATTTATTTCCCCAGAAGCTGATCTATTATTTCATGATGCATATTTGCTTGAACAGGCCAGAAGGAGGGTGCATGCTGAGTGCTCTGAACTCTGTGGTGACTGAAGGCAGCTGCACTTGTGCATTTGAAAATCTCCTTTATTTGCAGCTGTGAGCGCAGTAATGGGGGACGTGGGTGCCTGTGCATTATGAATATTCGGAATAAATGTCAAATGAACCAATGTATTTGCTCTTCCTTTTCTATTTTCTTGCTTCTCCTCTTCCTCATGTGCCCAAGAAAAGGGAAATTCCTGAAAGCCACTGTCTACCTAAATGCAAATTATTAGAGGCATCCCATGGTCATTTAGCTGTCCTTTCTTTTGTATGCTTTGGGTATAAAAGACAGGTCCCATTGCAAACTGATGCTATAGGAACTCCTTGCTTGTGGGGAGGGGGAAATTATGGTTTTTCCTCCACAGGACTCCCAAGTTTCTCAGAATATTTTTATGCTGATGCTCTCTTTGCACTTTCTTCCTTGAGGTTGTTTAGAAGCTCTAGGCAGATTTATGATGTGGTTTTTTTCAGTCATGGTCATTTTAAAGGGATTATTTTGCCTCCTCTGACCTGATTAGAAAGGTAACTTTATTGCAATCATCTGTTAGCAATGGGACTCTTTATGGATTACACAGAGCAGGGGCAGGAATTGACCTGGAAAACAATTTGTTGTGAATCCCCCAAAGGAATGTTAAAATTTCAGTAATAAACGATTGTTCTTTGCTCACCTCTGCAAGCTGTGAGTCATTAGGGATAAGTTCATTTTATAGGGAGTGTTTTCTGTGGTTAAAAATTCATCCTGCTAAATATTGCAAGAGAAAATACATTGATAAACTTGGAATGTCCAGTAGCCACAAGTACTCGACTATTTCCATATATATATTCAACTTTTTCCAACTATATAAGAAATGAATACCACAAGGTATAAGATATATTTTCCATCTCTTTTTTTCCTTTTCCCAGCCTGTCCTGGACAGCTGGAAGGCTTGAAGTCACTGCGTTAAGAGCAGCAGAACTTAGAGAAGGAGCTCAGGTTCTGTAGGAGCTCAGGAAGAAGCTGTATTTTGGGCAATAGGGGCTGGTCCCTGCTCAGCCCATCTTTTGTGAGCTCAGTCAGAAGGCTGCTTTGCTTTTATTTTCTATCTGGGAAGACAAAGGAGCTGTGTCAGCACAGTGGGAGCATCCTTGTCTCAGCCTCAGTTAGCCCCAGCATGTCCCTCTGCCTGTCCTGATGCCTTGTACAGGTGCAGCAGCAAAGGCAGAGAGCCCTCTGTCTTGTTGACAAAAATACATGTTTAGATTGACATAAAAAATCCAGCAAGTGGCATTTATTCCGTTATATTCTATGTTTGCTGGCAGTACAGCCACATACACAATGTCAGTGGAGCTGTCAGGGTTTGCTGTGTTTTGAGTACAGATGTTTGCTAATGTATCCTCCTCTGCCAGATGCTGATGAAAAACTGTTACCATTTTTTTAAAAAAAGCCATGAAATTATGTTTCCCCATTTTAAATAAAACTTCAGAATCAGTCCTTTTACTGAATGTTTTAAAAGAATCTATTTGGATGGTGAAATGAGTATTGAGGGAGATTAATGTGGTGCTTTGGAAAGAGCTGAAGTAAAGTTTGTATTTCTGCATGCTCCAGTACTGGAGAGATATTAGAGAAATAAATAAAGGCAGTGGTGGTCAGTATAATTGGGAGGAGGATAAAGAAAGGAGCTGTTTGGAAAAGTTTGAAAATGATATTATTCCCATTAAAAAAGAGGCAGCTGCTAAATGGTGTAAGGGACTAAAAGCGAGGCTTTTAGGGACTGAAGAAAAATAACTCAAGAACTGCATGGAGCAAGCTCTGAAAAGTGATATCTAAAGTTGGAGATGCCTGTGACCTGTGCAGGAAAGATGAGCATCCTGAGATTCCCTAAGGACCAGGAATGAAGTGCTGTTGATTCCCCTCGCCTGCTTAGGAAGGGCTGTATTTATCTGTAATCCCCTCCGGGGATGCCACACGTGCCATGTGCAGGCAGCTCACTGTCTGCCAGGGATGAGGTGTGGGGTCAGCACAGAGCTCAGCTCAGACCGCATTTGGGGTGGAGAACCAAACCTCCAATTCCTCTTGGATGGGAAAGGGCTGGAGAGAGAGGAAAGCAGAACAACAAACTTTCTTGCGGGTGAATTTTCCCTCTTGCTGACCCACGCAAACCATCCCTGCTGTAAGTTATGTGTCTCTTTCCAATTCCTGCTCCTGAAACTGGCCGTTTTCTGTTTGGAAGAGCACTTTTTGTGGGTATGAAGTCAATTTTTTGCTTCCACAAGGAGGGAATTATTTCAAAGACCAAACACGTGCTCGTCTCGTGTGCAGCCTCACTTATGGTCCCACTCAACCCCACGGCAGCAGCAGGCACAGCCTCCCTGCCACATCTCCTTTTTGGGCCATGGGCTGTCCTGAGAAGCATAGCTTTTATTTCAAATTCCCTGTGTTTTGATTTTAGTTAGTTGAAATGTAAACTAGAGTTAGCAGAATACCTCTGGCTTAGATTTTTGCCCTCTCACTTATGCTCCAGGCATTCTGCTTTAGGCAGCAGCTAAAATGGGATCCAAACTAAGAAAAAGCCCACAGGTCCTGACTCAAAACGCTGTTTCATGTTTGAAGGGAAAGGTTGAGTTATCAACGCTTTGTAGCGATGCCTGCTCAGCGGGGATGGTACATTGAAACTTGCAGCGTGTTTGGATCCTGCTCTGTAGCCACAAAGGAAGCAAAAGGATTGAGGTCCAATTTGAACTGAACAGAGTGAATTTGTGGAACGCATAGTAAATTGTACCTGGAGACTTGAAAAGACCTGATTTTTTTTTTTTTTTTTTTTTTTTTTTAATATGACTTCAAAAACGCAGCAGGACTCATCTAGAAAAATTTAAGTTTTGAGTTTTTACATGCAGTTTGAGCTTTGCATGCATAAGCATTTCTGCATAGTTTGGAGCTTATGTTTGCTTTGGTTACAAACTAAGTTAGAAAAGCGCATAACAATTTCCTAGAGGAAAGGCTGCTGCTCCTCCAAAGCAGCCCTGCCACTGCACCTGCTCCCACAGGTATTTATGAACCACAGTGTAAGCAGGGCTATCTCGCTTTTACTCGGTCTGCCTTTGCTGTTTTTACAGTCATGCTATTCAGGGCATCATTTTCTTATTCAGTCCAATTTGCATTGCTGCTGTCTCTTTTTACAGCTATCTATTTCCAGCCATGCCCGCTCGCTGCATTAGCCTGTAAATGCAGACATCAACCACTGGAACTTCCCAGAGATTGATTTTACAGGACTTAACTGGAAATAAAATGATACCAATAAAATCTTTTTCTTACTTTGCCTTGACAAACTGCAGGCACACTCTGCCATGCATCTTGTGAAGGGTTCTCCTTTAGTCTGTGAGTGGTCCCATTTTCCTAGGGAAAAGGGAAGAAGGGAATGCTGCTCATGGTGTGTGGCTATAGCAGAATCTGTAGCTCTGCAAATAAGGGGCTATTGCTCTCAACTGGAGTCATAAACTCCTCCACTTTTTTTTTCTTCCCAATTACCAGCAGTTGCCATCATTTCAAAGGTGTTAGCAGAGCTCTAGCAGAACAAAACTGTTTTAAAAATGAGAGAGAAGAGTTTTTCCCTGATTCTTATTTCTAGTGGGAGAGGAGGGTATGAAAAAGGATCTGCGTCCGGCGCTGCTGAGCGTGGGAGGCTCTGACCTTGGCAGAGTCGGTGTTTGAACCGAGGAGTCCCTGAAAGCTCCGCAGGAATTAGTTACACAGGAAATAGGTGGAGAGAGGATATGAAAGATACTGCCCCAGGAGAATGGGTCTTATGTCTGTGAGCAACTGGAAACCTTCGCTTTTAATGGGGAGTGCTGGAATCTGAGAACAACACGGCAGGGGCAGCCCTCGGAAAGTGAATGATGCCAGGAGAGGTTATAGGGGAAGGGATAGGTTTGAGTAGAGTGCACAGCACAGGAAAACCAGACTGATCTGAGCATACAAACTCTTCTTTGAGAAAAGCCCTTTCTCTAATAAAACCTCTTTCATCATATAAACCTCTTTACTCCTATGTTAATTAGGCACCTTTCTTTTATGCTGCTTTCTTTTCTTTATCTCAGACCAAAGGTTATTTCCTCTCTTCCGTTTCAGATATCATCAGAATACATTTATTTGTCCTTGAGAAACAGTATTGTTGTTATTAATATAGCAGTAGCTGTGTTCACAGGGTAATGAAATATCAGAAATGTTCCAGTTTGCTAAGCTAAAGAAATGTGATATATAGGAAAATAATACAAATATGGTGTCATAGTTTTAGAGGAGAAAAGCATGGTGAGAGGCTGGGGATTAGTTATTGATTTCCAGTGATTTTGCCCTGTAATATTGCCTATGTTGTCTCTGCACTAGAATATTTATTTTTTGTTACTGCCATTTTCCTTTAAGAAATTCAAGATCAAATGTTAAGATTTCTGTTTCCTGAAAAACGTGGAAGTAGTTGAACCAATGGAGTTACGAATAACAATATTCTTGATGGAGTGAAGCCCTTTAGAGGTTCTGCGCTTACTGGACGAGCACTGTTGCGTTTAGGTGCATTTTTATCCTTGTGCCTGGTAAATGTGTGAATGCTGCTGTGAGGTTCCTTTCTAACACAGATGTGAACAAAAAATCGAGATGACAGCTTTGGGACTCCTTCAAGAATCCTTTAATGTTGATGGGAATTCCTTATTGACTTCAAAGGGGAAAATTCAGCAGTGGTGGCGTTACCTCACCTGATTTAAACCCTGGGATGGAGCACTGTGTTCCCAGCCTGGATTTCAGATCTTTTGGAGGTGCTGGTCCACAGCTGAGCCATGTGCCTGTGGTTTTCATCTGGCAGAGCCCAACCCCAGCTCCACAGCAGAGTCCACTGCTGTGCAATTCCTGCCTCGTGTCCATTCCCTGCTGTCTGAGCTGGTTTCCCTTTAAAGCTTGGTTTTGAGCACTGTTCGCTTGAAATGTAAGATGTAGACCTGAAATCAATTCTGCTGTAGTGCCTTTCTAATCAGCTGGCCTCTGGCTTGCATTTTGCAATAGCCTGCAGGGATTTTGTGCAGCAGGGCTCTGAGTGGGCTTGTGCCTTTCAGCAGAGAACATGGACGTGGAGGGGAGAGCACCTGCTGATTAATCTCCAATGTCCTTCCCAAAATTGGCTCCTTCCATCACCTCTCTTGTGTCTGCCACCAAGTACATGAAAATAGCCTCATTAGACACGTGGGGAGGCCTGTGCAAGGAGCCCGCTGAATTTATCTTTTCAGCAGGACAGTGAAATATGTGATATTATCAACATCTGAACTATTTGCATCCTACTGCTCCATCATTGCTCGAGTACTGGATTTGGCTAAATAGTCCAATTCAAAGTGCATGCAGGAATATTGCCAGTGGAGAGAGGGAGGTTGAAATGTTGAAATCCTCTTTTCTGAAAGTCCCACGAAAACTGGTATTTTTTTACTGCTGTCTAAAATTCACACCCTGTGGAGGCGCATCTTGATCAAAGTGATCCTAATATCAGAGATTAGCCTTTATTTACCCATTTAGGAGGTCCTGTTCCTTTCCTGGATCTGCCTCATCAGCTCTCACAAGGACTAAATCTCTTTCTCTGCTTGTATTAGGTAAAAGTCCAGAGCATGTTTGCACGGTGCACAGAAATGACGAGGCTTTAAACCACACAGGTTATTAAAATCAGCTGTAAATCTGCTGCCTTCAGAAGGACTTGTTCAGTGGATAAAACCACTCCTTGGCAGGTCCTGCAGGTGCATCCACTTGCAGCACAGGCTGTTCCACATGCAAATAATTTTACTGGGTCTCTTTGGGTGACTTGCAGTGAGACATCCTGGAAATCAAATCAGGGCTGGGCTATCGACAGGCTGGGACTCGAGGGCAGTGTAAATGTGTGTTGAGCAGCCACAGGGACAAACATCCTGCCATGGCTTCTAAAAGCTAGCGAGGATTTTTGAATGTTTGTCTCTGATATAACATACACTGGGCTGAGGGCACCATGCACGAGCTGGATTCACTGTCATCCAAAATGCCCTTATCAGCCTGATGGCATTTTACCAAACAATCATATTTAATAAGTTTTGCCACAGCTTATCCTTGCTTACATGGTCCCTTTGTTGGCTTTTCCTCTGAACCACAGTGATGTCTCAAAATGAGCTGAATTAATTTTTTTTTCCCCTTCCCCTCCAGCAGCAGCCATTCCACTTCTGCAGAAAAAATCTGTTTTGTGAATTACTTAATCTGAAACCAAAGCTCTGGGAAAGTCGTTGTAATCACAGCACAGCTCACGTAGGGGCCCTCAGCTGCTCATTTAGGGACAAATAGTAAGTAGCAGGTTCCGAAAATGCTCAGCAGGGGAAACTTGTTTGTGGAAGGAAGTTATTCTAGAAGAGTGACAGCCCACCTGCGCTTACTGCTCACCCACTTGTACATGAAAACAAGCACAAACTGGAAGTGATGGCCCAAGAATCTGTTCAAAATCTGTAGATCCTAAAGTTCTGTACATTCTTGCTTTTGACAATTCATTTGTTTGTGCCAGTTGGGAAGGAACTCAGCTTGCCTCCTTTCTTTCTTTCTTCTGCATTCTGGCAGGCTCATACCCAATGTCCAAATCCAGTCTTAGGAATAATTTCAGAGCAATTCCAATGAAAAAAAAAAAAAAAGGCATGTTGACTTGAAGAAAAACAAGGTGGTATCACAAGAGAGCGCAAAACTATTCTGAGTTATTCTCTGTGTTTCACTTAAGGTTTTTCCTTTTCTGTCCCCTCTGTCAGTGGTACAGTGCCTCCTGAAGCACCTGCAAAGCGGTAGGACAAAGGAAAGACCAAGAATATCCAAATACTTTTCACTTGATCACACCCAGTGTCTTGTCACAGCCCTGCTCTATGGTCAACATTTCTGTACAAACTCTTCATCCTTCAACTTTGGTGCCAATACCTGGGGCAACCAACTGGGATTAGAAGGACTTTAACTGTCTGGTTTTCTATCAGAGATGATATTTTTATCATCAACAATGCTCTGGCAGTTCTCTGGTTCCCACCAGCTTCCCAACCCCCTCCATCCCCACCCTCCCCAGCACAAAGAAGAAAGCCAGGGAAGCTGAAGCATCCCGATTTTCCAGATGACAGTGCTCCCAAGCCCCCCAGGAGCTGCAGACGGATCTGATCCCAGCTGCACTTGGCTCCCCATTCCTTGTGGAGGCTGAGCCAGGACGTGGCTGCTTCCTCTGCCTTCCAGGCTGGCCCATAACCATGGGAGCTGCCTCAGCCCCCCCGAGCTAACAGGGAACAAAAATGGTTGAAAAAGCCATATTAATATGCCAGGAGTTGGCCAGGCCGCTGGGGCACGGTGTTGGCAGAGCTGCAAAGCAGAGAATGGAGTTTGAAGTGTTCGCAGTTATTTGCAAATATCACATTGTTTTACGGAATAAATGACTTCATGGTGCTTTTATACAGAAAAGGAGGCAGGGGACAGGTCCTCGGCTGCCTTCCCTGAGAATTCCTGACCATAGTCCAGCTTTCCTGCAGGGTTCTGAATAGCAAACCAGGCATGGGTGAGCAGGAAAGGGGCAAATACCCATTAAAAGGAACAGATTCAAAGACACTTTCTTCTTCTTCAGTTTTAAATTGCAATGTTTTTTCCCAGGTTTTCTTGTTCTTTGATTCTGGACTGTGATTGCAAAGATAAATGAAATGCCCTTGGTGGTTGAGGTATTGCCATCTCTTCTGATGGAGCAGGCCCATCTAATGCTGAGGTTTACCAGTTCTGCCTGCAAACTTCTAGTGCAGCTTGAAATCACACCCTTTCCAACTGTGTCAAAACCACTTTTAGAGAGAAAGGGGTGAAAAAGGCTTTACAGCTGGTTTTAATGCATTTCTGGGCCGTAGATCTGATACATGATTTCTTATTAATATACAATCCCAGCAATTCTCCTCCAGCATAACTCAAATCTTTTTTCTCCCGTGAGACATGCTTTTGGTACTAACCCACAGCATTAAAATCTCCTGTCCTGTGGCATTTTTACCCATTACTCTTTTGTTACCATATGCATGTGTCTGATTGACAGAATTACTAATCCATTATAATCATATTTTCGTAATTAGTCCCACTGAGCCTCCGATGCCTGCATGCAAGCATAGGTAAACTACAGCCTGCCACAATATGTTTTTACTTACTGACAGCTCAGTGTGAAGGAAATGTCTGTCTAGTTCCTGCCACGGTTATTAGAGATGCCTTTTGTTTTTCTTTTCACTCTTTCTTTCTCACTATTTTTTTTAATTTCCAAGTCTCTGTTAATGTAGGCTCTTTTTTGATTACAAATCACAATTACCAACTTCTAATCCTTGAAAATATCAGGAAATATTGGAACTTTAAAGTCAGTTTTGGATAAAAACACATGGAAATGCATCAATTATTCACCAGGCAAAGCCTGAGCAGACATAGATGCCAATACCTGTTTGCCTCACGGAGGAAAGGTTGCCAAAGCTTTCAGATTTCTCTTTTTACATCTTTCACATCTCAGTGTTGTGGTTGTGTTCTACATGCCATGAGCTTGCGGCTGTCCAGCCTTTTTCAGTTTTGGATGACTTTGAGGCATTGGTGCTGAGCTCGGCACCTCGTTCCAGGTTTGGCTCTGCCATTGGTCATGGATGAGTCTCTGGGAAGAAAGAGCGTGGGGAGAGCTCAGCAGATCCTTCTGAAGGGCTCTGGAGCAGCAAACTCTGCCCCACTCACTCTCCCTGGGCCTCCTGCCACGCCCTGCTGCTTGCCCTATTCCTCTGGACATTGCAGCCATTCTGGGCTAATCCATGACTTCACTGTTGGGTTCAACAAGTTTCTCAAATTTACTTTGTTTCTTACAAGATGAGTGTAAACATGAAGTATTATCTTTTAATTTAAAAGATAGAATAAGAAGGACTTAATAACACCCAAACAAGATGATTAAAAAAGAATCTGCTAAAGGTAATGGCTTGGGTTGGCCAAACCCATCATTATTTAGAATATTCTATCAATCTCTTAAATAAAAGGTTGGTGAAAGTTCATCTCATTTCAGTCTGCCCTGATGTTTCTACCCCATGTACCAAACCTTTCCCCCATCAATTCAAGAGCTTCAGACACTAAACCTGAGCACCTCATCTGCTCTGTAAGTTCTTGATTAGGATGGAGGGCTGCAATCCCCAGGCAGCAAGAAGTGAATCATCCAATGCATTCCCTGATAGAAAGATAAATCACTGCTGCAGGGATCCTCAGGAGTTACCTGACTGCAGAAACTGTGGTCCAGAGGGGAACAGCCAGGACTTTACATGTGAAAATCAGCCACCTTCTTAATTACTGCAATCATTAACCATCTGCATGTGTCACACGCTCTGTTCTGATCGCAGGGTGGATGAGTCCTGTGGCAGTAAAGGTAGCTTAGAAGATTTGTTTGGCTCTGTTTTTTGAAGAAGAGGGGGGAAAAGCCTGCACAGTTGCAGCTGGGAGAGAGGAGTGAGAGAAAGGCCGGCCCCATGAGCCTTTGTGACCTGGTTTTTGACTTTTGGCCTCACTGTGACACAGTGGCTGAGTTTGCCGTCCCCAAAGGTCTCTATAACAGATTGTGTGGCCTCCCAGCCCCAGAGTTGCCACTCTTCGTTCTGATATATTTTCAAAATATATTTCTTATGCCCAATACAGACTGGCTGGCATAGTTCTTAATTTAAATTTCAAGAAGAGCAAGCAGCATTGGATATTTCTGTATCTCTAGACACTCTTGAAAACTGGAAGAGAATGGAATGGAGAGCTTTGGCTTTTTGGCATGGGGTGTCTTGCAGCTGTAAAGGAGATGTCTTGAAGCATGAGGAGTTTAGGATTTAAGCTGTGCCAGGCTCTTCTCTGGTGCTGATCTCATTACTGGGGAGATGGTCTGGTGCTCTCCAGGGCCAGGACATGGCTAAGACATGTAAAAATGAACTGATGCAATAGGAAAGCAGCATCTTGGCTTTTCTAGTAAAAGCCATAGGTGGGTATTGGTTAACTAAGCCTGTGGTGGTGTTTGATGGAAAACTCAGGCCTTGCAGTCTTTCATGAATAAATTCATTAGCAAACCCTTCAAAAAGGTCTAACTCAATTTTCCTTTCCATTACCCCCAAAACAGATTCTAGCAGAGAGGCAGTTAAGAGGAACAAGGAGGGCAGAACCTGATCAGAACCTGCCACTATCTTTTCCCCCTGTCTGATGGGAGGCGAGGCTGTGCACGTGACAGGTGATGATTGTGTCCTGCTCTATCTGTACCTGCACATTCGGAGCTCAGGAAAAGGCTGCCCAGGGAACAGCTTCTGCCTTCCCTGGCGCTCTCTCCAACTCTGTGTTGATGTGAAGTGAGACCAGGATTGAAGGTGTGAGCTGTTAGAGCTGCTTCTGCTCTCTGCTTGTTAGCATCAAATATTTCAGCAGTAATAATACGTTTGTGAGAAAAGAAACAGCGTGTTTTAGTATTGTTCATTGGCATAGACTCCCAAGCAGAGTAGGAGGTCAACTTATTTTCAGTGCCTGGAGTCAGGACTCCCTTATCTATACAGATACAGAATCACAGCAGAGAATACTCCACAAAGCAAAAAGTGGACGAGTTGCTTGTCATGTATAAAGCATTTCCATGGGCTGTGTGGGCACACAGGGCTGGGTGTTCCTCTCTCTGACCCCAGGATGTGGCAGCAAATCTTTCCACCTGCTGTGGGGAAGCCACGGATGGCTGATCTTCTGAGGAGAGTTCAGCTCAGGGTGATATCAGTAGGTCTGTTAGGTACTGAATAATGTATCCTGGCAGCAGTGTTTCAGTCAGTGACACAAATGTGACATTTGCCTGCATCATGTCCTTTTTCATCCGCTCCCCTTAGATCAAGGAGGTTTAAAATCTCTCTGGTGTTTTGGATGGCTGGTCATCTGTGGAAAGGGGGACAGCTGAAGGTGAAATGGCTGAGACAGTTTCATCAAAACACCCTCAGAGAAACAAACAGATCCCAAATGTGAGCACGGTCCTTTCCCCAGCAACTCGGATGTGACGTGCGGCCATGAAGTGAAACGTTCAGGAAATAAAAGCAACAGGAATGATTCACACTGAAAATTGTTTGAGGGTTTTGAGGAACACCTGCCAGGCATGGCATGGTCATTTAATCTCTTTGAAAATGGTTGGGGTTACTGTCAACTTAATAGAGTAGGTCTGCCACATCAAATGCCATAGGGGAAATAACTCTTGTTCTTGGTGAGCTTGCCACATAACTTCTTGGGGAGTCTAGAAAATAAGAGGTTTGGTCTCAGGTTGAGAAAAGGATCAGAAAGGGGAATAGGCACAGCCAAAATACCCTGCACATGTGTAATTTATACATAAATAAATTTAATGCTTGGCAGTCCCTCAGAGAATTTTGGGTACTTTATAAATCTTGACTTAACTAATGTAGGCAAATAGTACTTCTGTACCAGAGGCAATGAAATTTTGTTCTGGGTAAAATTGGGTCAGCATCAGGATTTTGCATGGTTCAGCTCATCATCTTTTGGTGAAACTTCAGGGAAAGCAGATTTCTTAGTCCTGTCTTCAGGGCAGCTGGCCTTGCTGAGGACCACCTCAGAATCCATTCAGTCTTCTGTCTTCTGCAGAAAAAGAAAAAGGGATTGCTAACCTGGGAACTAATGGGAGCTTGGTTCTTACAAATCCTTAACTTGCAGCCCTGAGGCAGCCTACCCCAACTGCCAGCCTCAAGAGACATCCCTTGAAGTCTTTTCCCTTCTTTGAACACCATAAATTCCTTCTTTCTACGTGTCTCCCAGCAGGACTGACACCCTAATGCTGTTCCCACCGCTTTTCATAGAAAGTAAACCTAGATGCTGATAGGTGTGAAAGGAAGAGCTCAGTGAATTTCTTCCTCTGATGGTGATGTCAGGCCATCCTCCAGGTGGTCTCCATCCCTCTCGGAGAGGATTACCCACGGAGGGACACTCTGGAAAGCTCTGGGGAAAAATGTCTCGTGTGGTTGTTTTCTCAGCTGCCCCTCAGAACAGAACAGCACGGGGCTGCTCCGTTATGTGAGGTGAGGAACAGAAAATGAACAGACAAACCAACTCAAGGTGGAGGAAATCTATTGTGAATAAACTTCCCAAAGTGGAGAAACTGAGCTGCACGTTTGTCAGTCTGACAGTTCATCTCCCACCCTCAGTGCCAGGCTACCAAGCACTGAGCTCTGCTTCAATCGCTTCAATTTGCTCGATTTACATGTACAGGAGGGAATGGGGGTGGAAAAGGAGGAATTTACCTCACCGTCAAAGTGTGGGAACTGGGGAAGCAGAGGAGTGCACAGAGCAATTCTCAGAAGCACAGCCTCTGCGGGATAATTATAAAGAAGACCAAACGCATTGCAGAAAGACTAATTGTAATAAATTGGCCAAGGAACTTAAAACTTTGGCTGTGCATTGCAGCAAAACAGGAATTAATTCCTGGGAGCAGATAAGCCCCAGGTTGGCAGAGGCTGATGTAATTGGCTCTGGGTGCAATCAGACAGCGCTGGCAACTCATTGCCTTGGCATTTGAGAGGGTGACTAAGGAATGAGAGCCTGCCCTGCCAGCCCCAGCACTGGAACTGATGGGATTTGGTGCATGCTAAAGCAACAAAGATCCTACCGTGTGGCCTCTGGATGATCACAGAACAAGTGAGCAAATGTAGATAATCACACAGCGAGAGCCGTGGCAAGGGAAAGGCCAACGGGGCCTCAAGCTGGGAGAATCAGAATAGGCTCCAGATACAGGAAATATGGGATTGCTGGCCGAAAAATGAAACTCCACCTGGACTGGGAGGATTGCAGGCATCAGGCTTTGTCTTGTCCAGCTCTTGCTAAAAAAGATTAGCAAAAAGAAGCTAGAGCATGAGCTGGAATCGGGACTCCCTTATCTTTACAGATGTATAGACATGCTGCTTGTTATATAATCCAGTGGTTTTTGGCATGTGATTTTTTAATTTATTTGGGGTTTTTTTTGTTGTTTTTAACTGCAGTTACTATAGCCTTCCATGACAAGAACAGGACTATGCTCTGAAGTAAGAAAGGTGGATACCTTGGTCACAGTTTGCTGAAAAGGTTGTACTTAAGGCAGTCTGGATTAGTTTCCTGCTGGGGAAGGTGATCTGGGGTAACACATATAATTTAAAACATTCTAAATGTTTTAATTGTGGCAAAGATATAGGGTTTTTCATGTTTTGCAAGCCCTGAAAGAATTAGATGTCACAACCATGTACAAGGAAATAATAGTGGATGGACTGAAAATGACAATTCACATTTGCCAATGGAGTAAAAGCATCTCTTGCACTGGTGCAGTCCTGCCCTGTGGGCTGCAGCTTCCTACACCACTCTTGCCTCTCCTGAACCCCTATTGGGATCGATCCCCTTACAGTAAACAGAGGCTCTGCTGATACATGGAAGAGCTGCCAATGGGATATACCAAGTTTTGCAGCCTTTCAGATCTAGTTAGCTAAAAATAAAAATACAGAATATTCAATTCATTTTATCCATTCTCTCTCTTACTCTACCTTTGGTACTCTCCCTAGGGCCATCTGAAGCCTGCTTTGTTTCTTTGTGAATCATTTCTTGCCCAGGGTCTGAAATAACAGATCTGTAGAACTGTGTTTGTACTCTGTGAAGTGGGAAGCACTTTGTTCCTGGGACACTGGGCACTCACACAGTAATGTAATGCTCCAAGTTGGAGCTGCAGGGTGAGGAGATGCAGAGGAGGAGTCACACATGAGCCAAATGCTTCAGGAAAGGCAGCACTTATATCCTGTGTAGATAAAGGACAGACTGTCTGAGCATTATGGGGATTGTCCTCTTAATATACACAGAGGTGTCAAAATTTTCAACAAGTCCCATGTTGCATTATGCACATTAAATAGGCTACACTGACAAAAGCTCCTCTGTCCTGAGACCCTGGGAGCTGTTCCTGTGCTGGGCTGGGCTCTTCTCTCATGGCTGGCATCTGCAAAACGGATTTGGAATCTTTGTAGCTGGGGTTGGTTGGTCTCTTTATGTATCACTGATGTGTTTATCACCAAACATTGTGAATTATTTGCCTCTTTGCTGGTATTTGTGCCTGGAACCTGATGGTGGGGATGCTTGTTTGGGTGGTATCTGTGCTGGAGCTGCTGACTCCTTACTCATCACATGCATATTTTGTGTACATGCATTTACTTCAGAAGGGGCCTCAAGAAATTGCATCTAAAGCAGATGTATTATTTCTAAACTTGTCCTGATTAACTCTGGGGAGAATGTGGTGCACAGCCCAGGAACAATGGAGACAATTTCATTAACTGCATTGGCTTCATGGGAGACAGAGTGGACCTCTGAGTCTGCTTCCAAGGGGTCATGCAGATTCTCATTTTGTTTTTATCTGCAAAGCAAAGGCTAGTTATTCCACTTGAGCTATTGCATCAGGAGCACAAATCAGAGAAATCCTGCAGGACTGCTGCACAAGACCCAGCAGCTCCCCGGGATGACTGCTTTCCTTTTCAATTTCCCTGTCCAGATGGTGTCTGTGCAGGATGGGACTCTGTCCTGCCCCAGACCACATCAGACATGAGAGCAGCTCTGTGCTGGAGGGATGTCACTGCTCTCCTGGCACTCGTGCTGCTGGACACTGCTCCTGGAGACCTGAGCTCCTGCAGCTCATGCAGAATGTCCACGGACTCCAAACATTGCCTTTCCCTTTCCTCCTGCTGCTGCCGAGCTAACAGACGGGTGCACTAATCTGCTCTGCAGATGTCTGGGTTGCCTGAGAAGAGCTTTTCACCCTCAGTAGTTCAGAAATGTATTTGTAATAAGATATGTGACAAACTGTTATAACCTGACAGTTCTTCACAATCATAGAAAAATACCAATACCATGTGTTCAAAAAAAGGAAAAAGTAAGTTGTCTGTGGTCCAGTAACTTTCCAGACTACTCGGTGGTCTGAAATTACCACCACAAAATGCTTCCTTATATAAAACAGTAGGAGCTTCTCTGTTATAAGTATATTTACAATGCATATCTCCTGGGTAGTTGTTAAACGCATGAACATTACACTGGCATTTCCTCTTTAAACATTGTCATTTTATTGCTTTATCTATCTAGAGGAGAGCAGAAATTATCCTTTAATTACTATGAATGTAATAGCATTGGCTATACAGCATTTTAGCTCACGCACAGCAGGACTAAGCTTAGTCCTATCACGCATCATTGATTCATCTTTTCATCCTGGAGTGCTGAGTCTTTCCTAAGTCTTTGCTAAAAGCAGGTAAAGGATTGTAAGTTGATGTTCAGACTGCCTTAGTCAAAAAGAATCAAAATGGGACTACAGGGAGGTATGGGCAAGGTGGGTTGTGCTGATTCTTTGCTAAGATTCTGAGAAGGAAGAGGAAAGCATGGGAATAAAAAGCCTGTCATTATCAAAACACAACACTGTAACATGAAGAGGTGGAGTAATTTATCTTTAAGTAACAGGCTGACCTATTCAGAACTGTAATTTTAAATGTAAGACTAACCTTTGAAAATAGATCAAGTGATATGAATTATTAAGGAACAGACATTTGTCAGATAGATGGTCTCTATTAGTAATTTTATGCATGAATGGTTCTCTTCAAAGGTAGTGTTGCTGTCTGCTGAGAAAGAGAGTGCAAAAGAAGGTTACCTTAAACTGACGTGTAAGACTGACTTTTAATCAGTGTTTTTCTAATCCAATAAAAAAAAAGCCGAAGCAAGGTTGTCTTGCTGCCCAGACTGCGTAGCTTTTGAATTTCTTTGCTAGTAGAGGAAACTCGTGGTAAAGTTCCTAAAATATTTCCCAGTAGCTTTTGGGATCAAACAGGTTGGCATGTTCCCCATTTGAGAGTGGCTGCTCCCACCCTGGGATGTCCCCGGGACCCCTGAGGGTAGCAGCACCTCCTTCAGAGGGCTGGGTTTGGATCGTGCCCGGAGAGGAAAGCTGCAGGCTCCTTTTTCCCCCCACCACTAATCAAAAGGAATGTTTTATGATGGGTTAGTGTCTGTTACTCTGATGATGTTTGGCCTCTATTTTGAACTTGGAAGGGGAGAAGAAAAAGGGAGAGGTGAAGCTATTTGTGGAAGACACTTTTCCACCATCTGATCACTCTGCACTTGTTTTTGCTTTCCCAAATTTCTCTTTTCATGAGTTCCCCTCTGCTTTATTTGCTTGTTTATTTTATATGCAAACTACTTCCATGCCCTTGTGAACTTGTGATCCAAGTACTGCAGAGCACTTAACGTAAAACTAAATTCGACTTCTTTTGAGAACCTGTTGGAAGGAGACTGTGGCCATAAACTTGATTTTCCCCATCCTCCACTCTTTGCGTGGAAAAGTAAGAGAGCAAACGTAAACTTGAGCTATGCCCCCCTAGCCTGTTTGCTCCTGCAAACAAAAGTAACTTCCTTTTTTTCCCTAATTTTTCTTCTGTCTGCAGCTTTTGTAAGCCTTGTCTTCCACTCATGGGTGCTGCTATTGCTTGCCTTTTGAATGGGATGTTGATGGAGGATATTACAACCTTTCCTCCATCCTGCAGTCACTCTGAAGCTGTGACACTCCAGGAGAAGTTGTGTGCACACTGTCCCTGTCCCTGTCCAACAGGACTTTTGCTCACGAGGTCCCTGCACTGATGATTTTGCACAGTGACTCAACCATTGCCTCTACAGCATAACATAATGTACCTGATCTCTTCTGACATCTTTGTTCGCTCAAAGTTGAACTGGGGCTAATCTACAATGTTTGGTGCCTGCAGTTCTCCCAGACCTGAATTAAGGCCCCGAGACTGAGATTTCTAAGGCAATTGGAATTTATGACCCTTTTGACGATATCTAAGAAGAGATTTATTTCCTGAATCCTATTTTATTCAACTCCACTTGAGCAATTGACAGGGAAAAATTGAAATATAAACAATTACTCTGGTATGCGTAATGTTACTGACTTCTCTCTTCTCCTCTTTTATCTTCATCTAACTCATTGCTGTGCCAGGATGAATGGTTTATGGTTAAAGCACTGCAGTGGGATGCAAATGATGCAAGCTTAAATTTCCAGATATGTCAAAGGCTTCCTCTATGACTACAATTGATATTTCTGTGATCTCTGCATGCACTGTTAGGTACAAAAGGTATCTAAAAATATGACCTTCTCTCACATTCTTTTTGTCTGTTTAGACATTCAAAACCAGACTCTGGATATTTGAACCCCCTTCAGTTTGTTTCTTTGAACAAAATCCCTCCTGTTTGTGTTGAAGTGATGCAGGTTAACACTTTGAACAAGAGGGGAAAAAAAAAAAAGATAAGCATTTGGTGTACTAATTTCAGGAGCAACTGTTTGCAGCAGCCTGGAACCTTTCTGCAGTATATTGATGTTTCAATTTGTACAGAGTAGCAGCTGCCCTTAATGATAAAGAAAAGCAAGTGCTCTGCTCTGTGATGATTTGACGTGGCAGCAGTAGTCTTGTGGAATGTGACATGACAACTTGAAGTAATGATATGTAGATACGATGCCACAGACATGTCACGAAATAACACAAATTACTAAAAATTATGGAAAGAGAAAACATCTGCAGAGCAAAAATATTGAGACAAAAAATTGTCACTTATCACTTCTGAGGGGAATATGGCAGCTTATGTGATTCCTACTAGAAACAGTTCAGTCTAAATGGTCCTTTATAATTGGAATTTTGCAAATCAACAGCAATTAGTAGACTCCAACTTGTCATACACAAAAGAAAGATGATTTTCCAGCATCTGCAATGCTTTTTAGTGTAAACTCTTTGTGACTATGGACACATGTGTCATCATGTTCAAGAGGCCATGAAGGCTCTGCCTATTTGATGAGTACTGATCTCGGTGGGGACACAGCTGGGGAGCAAAATGGTGCTGCAGGTTCAGGCCCCACCCCACACACATTTCAGGTTTGTTTCAGGGAGCTCTAGCATGGCTGGTTTGCTGGAGGGCAGGTGAGCTCCTGGACTGTATCTTCCAGTCTAATTTTATCCCAAGATAAAATGGGGCGCTCCACACACAGGCTGTGATGGGAACCAAAGCCCAGGAAAAGGAGATAACCACGAGAGCATCTTGAAAACACACCCTGCTCCACAATAAAGCACTGACACATGTCCAAAGACATCTGGGCTCCCTGAGCACTTCCAAAAGATGAACCAAATTGTTTATCCAAACACTCAGATTAATCCTACTGGAGGTAAGAGAATTATCATTGTGCTGATTAGAACAGGATCAGAGGTTGATCTTTTTATCCAGGAGCTACCTTCATCTGATTGGACTTTACTGGTTCAAAGAAAATGGAAATAGTTTCTGAATCATCTCCAATGATGGGTAATGGAAAAGCCAAAGCCTGACCTCTTTGTATCCTTTCCATTACAAATAGTGTCAGATTCCTTAGATACTGTGCTGGAGAAAATTTATGCTGATACCTACTCTGAATTTCCTTCTTCCCTTCCTGCTCTCTTCAGCCTCCTCTTTCTGCAAGAGGAGAGACTGTGCTTCCTTCTTCTGTGAAGGCTTCTGCTGAACAAAAGCAGTTGACTCTGAGAGTCACCCTCTGACATCAAACCCTTAGGCTTTTCAAAGCATCGCTCAGGGTTTTAGATGTGAGTTTCCTATTGTATTTAATTGGAACTGTGCAGCTGCACCAGAGCTTTCAGAATGCACACCCTGAGATATTCACGTTGCCTTTCTCATTTTCCTTTCTCTCAGTCACGTTTGTTAAGGTTTAAAGGAAGTGGCTCCCACTTGTCATAG
Organism: Acanthornis magna; assembly: GCA_036785705.1. Taxonomy (NCBI): domain Eukaryota; kingdom Metazoa; phylum Chordata; class Aves; order Passeriformes; family Acanthizidae; genus Acanthornis; species Acanthornis magna. The sequence continues at coordinate 7,026,038 of JAWUZG010000092.1, forward strand.
GTGCAAATTTGTGCTTGCATAGTCCATGAAGACATTAGCATTTAGACACTGAGCATCCTTGATTTGTATGCACCAGTCACTTGGTAAACAGCTGAAGTGGTTGCATTTATGCCGTCAGTTAATTCTGGCTGCTGAAATGGATTCCAGTGTTTGAAAGTCAGGCCCTATCAGATCCCTGCTCTCCCGTTACTCACACATAGGATGATTTTGATTCTAGCATTTTCACATTCCCCGAGTCTAGGCAAGAGGTTCCAGTTCCTGGTTGGTTTCCTCTCAGGTTTGCAGGATCCCAAGGTGGTCCAAGGTTGCTTTTCCTTCCAGGAGAGCATGACACAAGACAGAATCAGGGTGCTAAAATAGAGACATATTCCCTCAGTCTGTGTGGCACCCTTGAACAGAAGGTCTGGGGCCAGGACTTGCCTTTCTGAAATTCATATGTTCAGTGTCTGAGAGAATGATTGAATATCCTGAGTTGGAAAGGACCCACAAGGATCATCCAGTCCAGCTCCTGACCCTGCACAGACACCCCAACAATCCCACCCTGTGCCTGTTTTCCAAACGCCCCTGGAGCTCTGACAGCCTTGGGGCTGTGACCATTCCCTGGGGAGCCTGGGCAGTGCCCCAGAACCCTCTTTTCCTAGAGGGTGTGTGAATTCTAAGCACAGGGACACTATCATGTAATAAGGATGATTTATCATAATGAGGATGATACCACTAATTTTAGAGCCACACATGTGGTGGGTATTTTTCCCAGAGGAATCTCATCTTCAGAAATTATTTCAAAAGGGATTGTACTCTTCTCAAATATAGATCCTTCAGAATTAGCCATCATTTTATTTTCAGCCTTATCCATCTCTGAAGGTGGCTTACCATGGCAGAGTTCCTAATTGGTCGACTGCAAAGCGAGTCTGCTAAAAATGCTGTCTGCCAAAAGAAGTGGGAGTGCTTCTGTTTATAGGGAAAAGTCCAGGAGAAAATAGCAGGAATGCAGATTTCTAGTCTCTGCCGTCTGCTGAAACACTGTGTAGCCTTGACTGAGTAACTTCTTGTCGTCCCATCAGTAAAATTAGGTACAGGGGTAAAAGTAAGAATAATCAAGGGCAACCTGTGGCAAAAGCTTACTTTTTCATGTCACTCACCTGTTTTCAGAGTTGCTGACATTCCAAGATGTGAGCTCCTGTGCTTCGTAATTTCCTGCTTGTTGCTGTACTGATGAACTGACCACATGCATGGCCCTAATCTATTGCAAACACAGAGTGAAATGCATTATCTCGAAATACCATGAAGGCAGGCTGGCTGATAAGCAGAAAATCACAGAGATCCGATCACTCATTTGTTTGTAATTGCAGGTCCACACCCATTATTAATGTTTCTGGGCTGATTTGAGGCAGGCAGAAGCAAAGGATATTAGGAGAACTTGTTGTACTTGGGTTTGTTGTCGTCAGGCTTTGTAAAATCTCTTGCATGAACAGACTCAGAAATACTGCTTTATCCTTCAGCCTTGGAAAGATTTGCCTCATCAGCAAGGTGCTGCTGTTTTAGCTGCCTCCCTTTCTAATTGAATTTGGAATATAACAGAATCATTGCTAGCAGCACTGCAAACCTTCCCAATTTGCTCTGGATAATTTTCTCTTGCTGCTGCAGGGTTTTCTGCATCGTGTTGGGAATACCCAGGGAAAAATGCAAATGGTGACATTGAATTGCTCAGCTCTCCGCAGCAGCCGACAAGATCTGAGAACATTCTCCGTGTCTATCTCCGACTGCTTCTGATTTCACTTGTTGCCATGTGTTTAGATTGGCAATTGTTTTGTATAGCTGAACCTGTAGTGTTAATATCCTGCTTTGATAATAGTACTCTTCAAGAATATTAATGAGGGGCTTTTGTATGTAGCATCTTTAAAACCTTCCACTGCTGGTGTGTTCTTTTTTTAATTTTTTTTTTCTAAATGGTGAAAGAGCACTGCTGAAAGCCCCTTGGGTAAATAGTGTTTAAAGTAGTCCATGCATTTTAATTAGCAAAGAAATACATAGATAAGGATGAAAGATTTGTTTTCCTCAGGCAAACCATAAGAACATCAGGCCCACAGGTAGCTTGGTTTAACTCCTGAGAGATTACATTTATATCTCTTCATCTTAATCTTAAAAATGCCATTCTGATACAAGCAGTACAAATTAAGGCAAGATAAAGGTGTCTTCTCTGCTGGAGGTTTAAGGTCCTTTATTCTGAACATTATCAAAGTGTCCTATTCAGGAGTGGTAAAGAAAAGCAAAACTAGAACATGAAAACTGTAACATAATCTGTGTATGAAACTGTATTTCTGTGTGTACAGGGAATTTAAATTAATGATTGGTCACAGAAGTGTGTAATTTGTGTTTTCTGGCCATGAACCAGTGGGACCATGATGCATATTTACATGTTTTAATTATTAAAGGCCAGTTTCCTCTCTTTGTAGGCTTCTGGTAGAAGATGTGCGTCCGCTACTCACCTTTGCTGTGCAGCCACAGGCGAGGCATTTAACACCCTGAGTTGGGCTGGGATTTTAAACTTGAGGTTTTTAACCTCTTTTGAGAGGTCAAATGACCAGCCTTTGGCTACACAGCATTTCTGTGAGCACTCCTGGGGTTTTGAAGGGGGGTTAACAATGGCTCATAGAGGCAGGATTGTTTCAGAGCCTCCATCAGTCTGGTCACTCCAAACAAGAGTCACTGCTTGCCTCTCAGAGAGAGTAACTTCAGCTCTGAAAGAAGATGAAGCCATGCATGGAAAAGCCTGGGGAAAGCTGTTTTGCTGTGAATTTGGCTGCTGTAGCACTCCCTCCCTCTGTAGGGTACAGAGATTGCTGTTGTTAGAGATTAACAGGGGTTGCTGTTGACGCTGAATGTCAGGAGGACGAGGAAGGTGCTGCCCATGCAGAGTTCCTCGCAGCGCTGCAGCTCATTTCTACATATTTTCTAGTTTTCTAATGATGGCATCAGCTCAGCAGCAAGGAAACCTGCCCGAAATGGCTGATGGCAAGTGGAAGGAACACAAACTGGCCAGGGGCACCAGAGCCTCCTGGTGCCCAGGGACAAGGCTGAGCCACGGACGCTGCTGCTCCTCTCTCTTCTCTCTGTCAGAAGCAGCTGGACGTGCTCATGCCAAAACAGAGTGAATGACTGAAAGAGAATGGTGAGGTTTTTCTAAATGCCTGCCTGGAGACCACAGCCAGCTCAGCCCAGATAAAAATGCCTGTTAGGCTGGAGATAAAAGAACCCATCGCACCTGGCAGTGCTCATTGTGCGGGAGCTGCTCTGGAAAGGTGTCTGCTCTTAAAACGCGCTGTGACAGTGCACAGACCCAGCACTGCCCATCATGTTTTGCTTCAGGAGGAGACTAAATATGCCACAGACTTCACTGAGCTCCTGAGAGACCAGAGAAACCTCATGTAGAGTTATTGTGTGCTATCCAGCGGAGCAAAATGTTTCTGAAAGGCGACATCGCCAAGAGCACGCAAGATTGATTTGATTTCCAGGCCTGAGACAGATTCTTTAATATTCCTGAAACCCAAATGGGAAAGGGATGGTTTCTGCTCCCGAGGCTGTGCACTGGTCTAGGCAGCCTCTGGGCTGCTCTACTCGATCTGTCCCCTGATTTGGGATATTCAGAGCAGGAAGGGCAGGCTGGCAGCCAAAACCATCAGGTCTGAGTGGGTCCCCCATGCTGGTGGGGTCTGCAGCTCTGCTTCCCAGAGCCCTTGCGGTGCTGATGCCATCCAAACAGGGCAGCCCAGAGCTGGGAAGGGTCAGCCTTTAAATGAAATGCCCTGAAAAATGTGTGCCAGGACCATAGCCAGCACCATGCACAGCTATGGCACACGGAGGGGTTGATTTCTCACAGAGAGCACAAGGAGGACGAGCCTTCCACTTCCTCAGCAGGAACCTTTTCTGCAGAAGCCATTTAATGGTCATTTTTTGTGGTCTTTTGAGAAATAAGTCAGTGCTGTCTCCAACCTAATTACCAGCGTAAAAGACAATTTATCACTTACCGAAGCTTTGATTGCTTTTTCAGCCTTCCATGGCCTTTTGGTTGGTAGGTGGAATTGTGTACAAGATTGGCATTTTTTAAAGGGAAGTTAAAAGAAAGAAAAGAAAGAGCCAAAAACTCAGCTCCCAATTCTGTGCTTTACTGTCTGTATGATGTTTTAAAATTTTTTTTTTTTTAATGAAAGCTCATAGTGCTTCACATTTAGAAATCAGAAAAAATAAAACCTCATTTAAGAATTCCATCTCTGGGTTCATATTTTTTAACAATGTTGCCCCTGAGAATGGAGATGCAGTTTCCCATAGCCTAAAATGCAAGAGTCAGCAGGAGAAGTAGCTCACTTGAAAAAAATCCAAGGCATAATTACTAATTAATGTACAAGAAAAAGATTTGGTGTGCAAAAAGCTCTGTCTTTTTCTCATAGTTATCATTGATTTCTTCTGGACTTTAGATGCAACCCTGAACAAGCCATCTTGTGTTATATTTTTGCAGATCAAATGATCAGAAGAAAGCAGGTCACATGTTTTGATAGTTACCACATAAAAAGGAAATGTTTAGACTGGTAGAGCCCATACTCAAATTTGATTATAGGGAATTAAGTTCCTTCAAAGCAAATGGCTTTCTTGTACTTCTCAGTATTTCCCATGCAATTAGCAAGTTGGTTATATTAACTTGCCTGACAGACGATATTACTGATCTTATCAGCTTTCACTTGTGTATACAGGGCTTTATTAATTTCTTGTTTGCTTATGAACCTCTTTGTCAACAGTAAATTCGGTGGGTAAATGCGGAACATACGTGTCAGGGTAATACGTTGTTTGCTTTGCTTATCAGTAAATAACAAACTTTTGGCAAATAAATAAGAGCAGCAAGGGAGCAGATGGATCTTGGGGGGTTCTTTTGGTACTTGGTCATGTTGCTCAGTTAGAGTAGCTAATGGCTCCTACTTTAGAGAGCAGAAGTTGTTTTTAAATGTATAAAAACTCGGTTCCAGGGGACTCCCAAAACCGTTCTGGAAGTGGCTGGAATACAGGAGGGATTGGGAATGCTGACCGAAGGCTAACCCCGAAAAACACTGCTCTCACACAAAACCACTTCCTACCATCAATTACAAAGGTGTGCACATGATTTAATTTTTTATAAATGCCTTAAAAGCAGCAAGAAACAATAATGAACTGCTGGATAGGATGGCACCTGCCTGTCACTCGCAGAGTGTAGGATGAGCGTGGTCCAAGAGGGCTTGGGAAAAAAGAGTGATGGTGACTTTTTGCACAGCTGAATAGTGATAGGACAAGGGGGAACAATTTTAGACTAAAAGAGGGAATGTTTAGATTAGATGTTAGGAAGGAATTCTTCCCTGTGAGGGTGGGAAGGCACTGGCGCAGGTTGCCCAGAGAAGATGTGGCTGCTCCATCCTTGGAAGTGTCCAAGTCTGTGTAGGATAGGGCTTGGGGCAACCTGGGATAGTGAGAGGCATCCCTGCCCATGGAAAGGGGTTGGAATTAGATGATCTGTAAGGTCCTTTCCAATCCAAACCCCCTCTGTGATTTTCTGAAAATGTAGGAACGATCATGACTAGAAGTAAAAACTTTCAGATTAACCTCCATGAAGAGAATATTCCCAGAGTAGATTATATTTCCTTACTGAAAACCTAGTTCTTTGTATTACCAGTAAAATCTTTTATTCCTCCTATTGCAGCAGGGATTTCATTATTACTGCTATGAAGAGAACAGGCAGTAACACTTCCTTCCCTAAGCAGGAATTTTGTACACACCGTGAAGTCGCCTGGCATGGTCCTCACTAATCCTTCTCAGACACCAAAAGAGAAACTGAGTGGTACTACTTAGACTTCAGTTGCTCTGTGGCATTATAAAGGCTGAAGCTCTGAACTGAAAAATGGAATCAACTCTCAGAGTGAATTTGGAAAATACAGTCAGTCTTTTTATTGATATTTCAGTTGGTGAGAGGAAAACATCATTTTCCTGCTGGTTAGAAGTTGCACTCCACCATCTGTTGCTGGGCAATGTGAGCCCTTTGGAAGGGCTGGAGTTCAGCTCTGCTTGGCTTGAGGTTTAACCTCCTCTCTGGTGGAAGAGAGGAGTCCAGGGGGTCAGATGGTGGGAGCATATGACTCAAAGCTGTTGAGGGGCATTGGAGGATGGCCTGAGTCCAGGCAGATGAGCACAGGGGTAGCTTAATACAGAAAATTGCAAAGTAATGCGTTTTGGCTGCAAATTCTCTGTGTGAGTGCCATGAGATCATGGGGCAGTGGGAGGGTAAGGGTGGCTCTGGAGCAGAGGATTGAAACACAAAGAGAGATGTATGAAACCAGCGAGTCTACAGGAAAAAAAAAGGGAATTTCTGGCCTTTAGTTAAGCTTCTGATTTATAAAATTTAACAGTTTCCAGGTGGGGAGATAAACCCAAAGTACTCAACTCAATGTACTGCTTGCCAGGACTGGGCAGTTTTGGTAGATCCCAGTGCAGCAGATGATGACTTGATAGTGTGTTCTCTAATCTCAGTTCTTCTACCTGGAGTTATTTTCCCATCCAGTCTTTCCTTTTCCTCCTGAAATGGGTCCTGGGCCCACAGTTTGGTCTTTTCTTAAGAGTTCATAGAGATGTCTCAGCTCTGCTTCTGATGAAGTCCATAGGGGTCCTATTCCTGGGTTTTTCCATGCAAGGGAAATACTCTTTTCTGCTTGTTGGGAAGTTGATAAAAGACTGAATTCTTTTTTTTTTCTGTATACCTTAGTTCTCTCACAGACTGAATTGTCTAAATTATAGATTTTTACCTGTAAGCAAAGAAAGTCTGTGAACCTCACAGACCTGGTGGGGAGACCAAACAAGCCCCAGGACATTTGTCTAGGGTAGAACCAGAACAGCTGTGAAGATGACACTCATACTGAGCATCTCTTTGGCCAGTGGTCACAGGTGTGGGCTGAGTGGCACAGGGACTGCCTGAGGCCCCCAGGATCCAGCTGGGATGTCCGATTCATCCCTTCAGGCTGAACCAGAACCCTCCGGCTCTGAGAAACAGATTTCAAGAGGATCTCACTTGTCTTGACATGGCACTCTGCAGGACAGCCAGCCCTCTGAAATAATCATAACTGTGCCCACACTTCTCAGAGGAGGCTGTGTTGAGTTTCCAGCCTCCCCGGGCTCCTTATTCAGAGTGACGTGGCTTTGGAGATGTCCTTTCTTAGAACAGGCGACGTCAATGGGGGATCAGCAGAAACAAACTTTTGAGAGTCTGTGAATGCAAGGAGAAACAGGAAAGTTTCCATATTAAATTCTCTTTTACACCTGTTTTTCTGGAGTCTCAGATGATTACATCTGTGCTCAAACTTTGTAGGTGAGGCTCTGAAATGCAGGCAGAGGGTCTGGTCAACTCTCCATCCTTCTCTGCTCATCTCTGTTGTGGTATTACAAACAGAAATGAGAACAGCAGATCACAGCAGTGCTGTCTTGGATGAGCCTTGGGGAGACTCAGTGGCCATAGCCAGGTCTGCCTCTTTTGGCCCTTTTTTTTTTTTCCCCTTCTATTTTTTTCTTCTTTTTCTTTAGTGCAGAGAGAAATTCGTAATTCGTACTCCTCCTGCAGGACTGATCACGGAGGTTTGTTAAACATGAGCCACAGCTCTGTGTTCTCAGTGATTCAAGAGCAGACCCAGCTTAGAGCTCCTACCATCTGTCACTTGTCACCAGCACTGTCCCTCCAGGCAGAGCTGTGCTGGGACAGTGCTGCAGCAGCAGTTGTGGGGCTGTGAGTCGAGAAGCAATGCAGAAGGGTGATTATTCACTGCTTTTCACAGTAAAGGAACTAGGGAGCATCTGAATCTCACAGCAGGTTAAAAACTCAGAAGGAGCATTATTTCCACATCATGCATAACTGGAGTTTGGTACCATGTTATTTGGTGGGGATAAAATGTTTGGATCACTTCCAAAAGCCATTAGGAAGCATTACAGAAGGAAAATGCAGTGTCTGGTAATCCCAGTGATGGAGAAAAGTCCAAGGCTGGTAACTCCTTCTGGTTCCTCACCACAGAAGGGTGAATTTAGACCTTTTCTCTACCATTCTGCCATGGCTGACAGGTGCTGTGTTAGAACTCAAGTGCACAAAAAACAGTTTGACAATTTCTATGTTTCTTATGCTGGTTTAAAAGACAGAAGCTTTGAGGATTGAGAAGATTTTGGACTCCTTTTGACATACAATCTCAGTTCAAAAAATGACCAAGAAGAATGAAGAAGGGCAAGTATATGCACGTAGGATTTATTATCATCATTTGCTATGGAACAGTGCGGCCAAACCATTTAGTTCAGCACTCAGTTTGTAAAATAACATCTGTGTGACCGTGGAATCTGTGTATTGAAGGATTTTATAACTGAAGCAGTCACACACGATGGTGAGAACAGCCACAAAGGCATTGCAGTGTGCTGGTGAGTGGCCATGCAAGGAGATGGGAGCTGGCCTTGCTTATCCTGTCAGCCCAAAGCCATGACAACATCGATCTCAGGCTTCTTCAGCGGTGTGTGGAGAGGCTTGGTTTGTCACACATCCAAAGTAAAAACATGTTAGCCTCAACCTAATGAAAAAATAAACATCCTCATCTTTGTTGAGAGCGAAGCACGCGCATGAGAGCAGTCACTGCAGATCACCAAGGTGTGCTGATCCATTACCCTACAGCTGCTGGGCTGCTCCTGTGAGCCCTTGAGCTTCCCAGTTTCCTGCAAGGGACTTCCCTCACTGCCGAGCTCAGACCTCCTCTTTGTCTTTCAGTGAGCTGTTCCACCAGTGCTTTATGCTCTTCTCTCGCTTTACCTGCAATTCCTGTGATGTTTGCCAGAAACACACCTCAAATTGCAGCATCGAGGTGTAGAGACGAGTAGATATTGCTGTTCTTGACCTTTTTTGGAACCTCACAAGCAACAGCCCTGGAGCTGTTTGCTCTGCAGAACCCTGACCCATTTAAATCCATGACAGATGCCTGGCGGGTGCCAGCATGCAGGTTTCCCACCTTGGCAAAGGAGCAAAGGTCTCTGCTCATTCAGCCCTATGGAGGGTTAATTATTGTTTTGCTTAAAAAAGCATTCAGCTGCCCTTAGGTATAGGAATTTATTTAAGCCTTATCTGCATAATTATCATGTTTATTGCTCAACACAGCTGGATGGATATGAAGCGTATGCAGTTTTTGATACACACTTTATGTCAGAACCATTACAAGGGAAAATGATCATTCTCTTATAGCCCCAGCAAAGAGGCTGGCAGTAATAGTTAGTTTTCTGACTTTAAAAAAACAAATCCTAGGACCAAATTTTTTGGGCCTATTTACATATTTCTGATGATAAAGCTCTGCCTCCCTTTATAGATACACGTGCTGTGGTGATGAACAGCCTGGATTTTGAAGGGCAATTGGTGACCCGAGATGTTTTTGTTTAATAGACTCAAATTGCAGAGAGGAAGGAACTGCATCACATAAAAGCCATTCACCTCTTTCAGGGACTCCTGTCAGGCACCCAAAATCACTGTTTGTCATAGGAAATCTTATCCACTTGTGACATTGTCATTATTGAGATATTAACATAGGAATTCTGGAGTAGCCAGAAAAATGTAGAGAGCATTTTGGTATATGATTTATTTTTTAAAATTAATCTTGTAAGAAGACTACTGCTCTATTGGAAATCATGGCATGTTGTATCCTTTATAAATAAACTACCATGAGGCATTGGTAGGTATTTCCGTAATTGTAATGGTGTACAAGCACTTAAACAATCCAACTTTGACCCATTCATCATAGAGTACTTATTTCAAATTCATATTACTGCACGAGGCAGCACACTGCAGTCGGAGGGTTTCTTGGTGCAGCCTGCAGTTTGCAGAAGTCTTGCAAACACCTGCATCCCACAACCCTGGGGCAGCGGCTGCCTCACACTGCTGTGAGTGCCAGCAAGCCGAAATAACACCTGGAAACAAATATGAGACGAACACAAGTGCAAGCTAGGGCAAAAAGGGATCTCTGCTGCACATTTTAGCCACTGAAAATGCTTTTTCTTTCCTAAGTGGGAGGCTGCGGGGTGCTATACTGGAAAAAAATAACATTTAGCATCATTTGAAAAAAGCTAATATAATCATAGAGTGGTTTGGGTTGGAAAGGACTTTAAAAATCATCTCATTCCTACCCCCTGCCTTGGTTAGGGACATCTTCCACTAGACCAGGTTGCTCAGAACGTTATCCAGCCTAGCCTTGAACATTTTCAGTGATGGGCATCCCCAGCTTTCCTGGGCAACCTGTGCCAGGACATCACCATCCTCACAGTAAAGAATTTCCTCCTCATATCTTATCTAAACCTGCTCTCTGTCAGTTTGAACCATTTGTTCTATCTCTATGTTTCCTTCTAAAAGGTCACTCTCTGTTTTTAACAGGAGTCATAACTGATGTTAGTTATTTAAAATTTTATTTGCCTCTAATTCGTTCTCATAAAAACACTCTAGTCTATTTGGCTTTTGTATTAAGACAGATCACCGGGTTACATTCGGTCTCAGCAACTGGGTTATGAAATGAGGATGCAAAAGACCTAAAAAAGTAGCATTTCAGCTACTATCACCTTCATCAGTGATGTGAGCACTATTTAATTTCAACCCCAGATTGTGTGTGGTAGGAGTAGGTACCAGTCAGTCTGTTGTCATTAGCTGGAGTGCTAACTACTCTCTTCTGTTTGTTTGCTAGTTATACAAATGAATCTTTTAGTTGTGGCTGGCAAGAAGATAAACATGGAGAAGTGACAGAATGGAACTTCTGCATAAAAGCCAAATTAGTTAGAAGGGAAGGAGGCAAACCCCCATTGGTTACAACTTCTCTCCTTCGCTCCACTAATCTTTCTGTGTTCCATAGATGATAAATTACCCATCACTTCCTTTCATTGGGAGGCATTTCTTCCCGTGCTAACTTCTGCCCCTACTCCTCAGTTACCCAACTGCCTTCTCTTTTGGCCTAATCAATATCTCTAGTCAGACAAATTGCTTCTGACTTGCTTACTCTGAAGAAGAGTGTGTAACTTCCAACTCTATGAGCTGTCTTAAAAGTTATGTTATCCATTCCAACAAACATTACCTGGCTCTCAGTTACAGCGTTATCCACATAAAATAGGTGGTGTCATTATGGCCTGATGATCACGGTACAAAACACTGATCAGACTAAAAGGCTGCTCAGCAGGAGGCACTTCCTCAAACTCTTACATGTCTATAAATCCCTTTGGCAGTGAGAAGACTTCCTGGGCCACACAGAAATTCATCTGCCCTTTATTCTACGGGTTGTGAAGTTTGGGTGAAGAATATAGAAAGCATTTGGTTACCATTTTCTCTCCAGAACGCTTTTCCAATGCAAAGCTACTTCAGAACTGAGCACGTGTTTAATCTTCTGTCCCATTTCTGGTCTACAGCTCTGCAGATCAGCACAAAGCGTGAACAATTTGTTGGATGGGCCAGGGGATCAGCGTCAAAATCAGGAGTTTGAGCCTTGGTGGTGGATTTGAGATTGAAGCTGAAGGATACTCTCACTGTATTTAAAAGCAGTGTTTTAATTGTTCCTGACCACTTCCAGGCGACTTCCTTGGGATTGGACACGGGGAGCAGAGCATATCAGCCCTGCTGAGGGGCACCCTGCATCCTCTGCGGAAGAAGCACGTGAGAGTTCCTGCTTATATATTTGTCATCAGATTTTAGCAAGGTCTGCAAATGCAAAACTAAGCCTTGCCATTCAAACATTTTTCTCAGTTTTTTTTCTCAAGAACATTTTTCAGTGGTTTTTTCCATTCAACTTCTACTGGAAATTTCCTTGCTGTTATTCTCATTCGAAAGTCTTGGGATGAAAAGTAGGTGAAATATTTTCGTTACTCTTAACAGACTGGCCATGGAGTGAAGAGTAATGTGAGAGACTTTACTCAGCATTTAACAGAACTATTTTCCTAACTCACCTTGTTAACTTACCATCACAGACAGCACTTCCGAGGCGTTGATTAGCTTAGAGGGGTCTCCAGTTCATTAAAACATCTTCCTTCCTCTTCTGTGGCTGCACTTCAGCATGTTTCCTCACCGTGGGACAAACAAACCTTTCCGCAGGTGATGAGTACAACATATGGCCTCAAATTAGGAAGCAGTAGGACCTGGCCATTTCCCTCCTTGAGCGGTACCTTGCTCCAAATGAGGTATCATTGGAGCTGCAGTCACCCTGTGGAGAGGCAGAGGAGCTGCTCCTCAGATTGCTCCAGTTTCATTTCATGTTACGTTGCTTGCTGCAGGGAGAAATTGGTGCTGTCCTGAGAGCTCAGCCTGCGGCTGAGGCTGTGTTACAAACCTTCCGTGTCAGGGATGGTTCAGTTGAGTGCCCTGCAGGGGAGACTTCTTGGAAATGCCTCGTTTGAACCTCTAATGGTAGAGCCTGGAATTCCTTGTGAGAAGTCGCTGGGTGAAAGCAGGAAAAAAAAGTGTTTCGTTTGCTCAGAGCAAAAAAAGAAGTATGGAAGATGGGAAGAATGAGGACCGTAAAACCTTCACATAAGCAATGAAGAGTCTGATTTCTTGGGGACTGTTGAAGGATAAACTTCTGAGGCATTTAAGGCATGGTCCTCCCTAGCTGCATTCCCAAACAGATATTCCTTCTTGCCTTGAAATCCTGCGCTACATTCCTCTGACAACCCGCATTACATTCAGCAGGGCCGTGTAGTATTACATCATGTCATGTTGGTTTTTTTTGCCACTGCCTGGTCCTAACAGGAGGTGACATTGCATGAGTGAGCTAATGTAGCTAAAGTAGCTGTGATGGTGTGGGCCATCACAAGAGCGGAAGTCAGAGTGAAAAAAAGTTAAGCAACGGAAAAAGAACCCCAACCCCTGGTCTTTGAAAAGTGCAGGATTCAAAGCAGATATTGCTGAAATTTTAGCAGAGATTTCAGCAATTTTTTCTTGGGAAGAGGGGAGCTTACCACAATCTGTTCCTGGCTTTTCAGGGTTTATTATCTCATAGTATTTGTCAATGGCTTATGGAGTGTTCTTAAATATTCAGTTTACTTGCTATTTTTGGCAATTAGTCTCTGAAGACATATGTTATAATTTCTGCACCTTGGTCAGCTAAAAATAAACAAGGGATTTGAGGTTATTTTTGCTAATTGCAGACTTCCACCTGAGAAAACACTCATGACCTGTGGTGGTTGAATGTAACAGAAAAAGGCCTCCAGGAAGAATTTGCTGATGCTGTTATCAAAAATGTCTTGAAGTCTTATGTTAATTCCAACAGCTTTTGGGGAAACAGCAGCACTGTGGGCTCTTCTGAGAAGCAATCTATTAATTTCTGCTTTAGGAGCCATGCCTGCCTGTGCCACTGTTCACACAACTGCAGCTGCCGCCAGCCCCAAGCAGCTCCGTGGGCACTGTGTCCAATGCCAGAGCTTTGGGCTCAGTCTCGCTGATGTTATCTTGCACCTTTTAGCTGTGCCCCAAACCTCACCCCAGATCTGCCAGAACAGTCCAGGTAGCGAAGATGCTCCTTTGACATTTGTGTTCAGGCAGAGGGTCTGTTTGATTCAGAGCAGGGAAGTGAATTCTGATATCTCCTTGGCTGGACAGTGTGTTGGGCTAGGGTACCTCTCTGCTAGACCAAGCAATATTTACTCACATAAAGTAAATAAAAAAAAAAAATTGGAAGATAGAGATGCATTTTTGGTGAGGTGGTCTAAATGTCCTATCTCATTTGAGTGGAGTTCTGCTCTGAAGCAAGTTTTTAAATGTGGAAAATCTGCTTCTGGCCACTTCGGGGTGGTTAAATCTGTCTGACTTGACCACAGACTCTCTACAGAACATGGGAAATCTCTCTCAATTAAGGCCTTGTCTAAGCTGATTTATGTCCAAGAAATTTTGAATCAGTCTTCTAATAAAAAGCCCACTGTCCTTTTATATTAAAAATTAATTCCTTACAACTCCCATTATTCTGAATTCATATTACTTTTTATGTGTTACTGCACTCTCCCAATGAGATACTGCTATGTGGAGAACACCTCTAATTTCAGATATCTCCCTCCGTGTTCATTGGCATATTCCTGATAAAGAGCTCAGAGAAAAGCAACTAAGTAGTTATGAGCACAAGTAAATGAAATTACACAGAAAAATTAAGATCATACAGTGTGTTGTCTGAGTAAAGAATATGATTAAGTAGTGAGATACAGTGAAGAGGGTCTTAGAAATACCTATGAAATATGAGCTTTGGGGATGGAAGGATTATTTCTGGGTAGAAAGTTTAAGGAAGACTAAGGTAATGAAGCAAAGGAAAAGTTGTTTCAAATATCAGCCGAACTTCTGACAGTGCGAATTCTTGTGTTATGACATGGTCTCCCTGGGCAAGTGGCAGTAGTTCAGTGTCTGGCATGATTAAAGCTATTCCAGGTGAAATATTAAAAAATTAATAGCAGGGAACAACCCCAGAGTGACAGGAAGATGGACTGGAAGACCCAAGTGGTCGTTGCCAATCTCAAGATCCCCTGTTACCATTCCGCAAATGCAGAGCCCAGGAAAAGAGACATTTTTCTGTACTGAGGCAAAACTGTGTGGTTTGAGTGTCGCTGTGCAGTTATGTCTTGGCTGAGGTGAAAGGAGAGGTGGTTCCTTAGCTGGCCTGAGCTCTGAGCTCTGAGCCCTGAGATGGAGCAGCCGTGAGTGTTGGCTGTGGCGTCTGAAATGCTCTGTGACAAAATGGAGAACAACAAACGTGGGTAGCCTGTCAGTCTTCTGGACGTCTGAGCAAGTGATTTCTCAGGAAACCTCTCAGCAAAACCTTTAGCTTGTTTTATTTCCACCACCCCTGCAGAAATAGCACTTGTTTGGTGGCGTGGCTTGTGACTTATGACAAACTGAAGTGACTCGTGCAAGGCCGTGTTGAGTTTACAGCATGGGCAATGTATAAACCCTGACCTTGAATCCTTCTTTTAGCAGTTGGGCTCTGCTGCAGCGGCTGGGAGTTTGCTGGACCCAGTGGTCAGTGGCAAATAGCTGCTAACACCCAGAGAATGGTGCAGTGCGGATCCTCACGCAGCTGTTATGTAATAAGAACACACTCCAGCCATTACAGGGAGCACTGATTCTTGCCCCGGGGCTGTTGCAGAGCTGCTGTTCCGTGGTCCTGGCATGGAGAGTTGCAGTATCTGTGGGTCAGTGCAATGGGCAGCAGCACTTGGTGCAGTCTGTGTCCCTGCTGTGACCTCCAGCCACCTCCTGTGCCATGGCTCCCTGCTCTGAATCCCCTCGTGCCTCCTGGCCCCTTGCTTTGCCTTTTGTAACCCTCCCTGCCACCAAATAAAACCTAGAGAAGACATTAAAATTCCTTCTGAAGAGCTGTTTCATTCCCCTCCCTGCCAGCCAACACCAGGTCTCAGCAGTCCGAGTCCCTGCAGGTCAGTCCTGCCTTCAGCATCGTTAAAATGGACCAGGATGAACTTTTCCCACCCAGAACAGAGGGAAATTTGTGTTGCCTCACCTGAAGACTCCTTTCAAGGTTGGCAAGGACTAGGAGAGGTTTGATGGAGCCCAGAGTTGAAGTTGAACATGGGACGAGGCCGCCACTCCCGTGGCTGCTGCAGAATTTCGGGCAAGGACATTTGGATCAGAATTTCATTGAATGTAACTGCTCTTATTTAACCTTATTGTAACTTTTGCATGACTGGAGAGGCTGCTGGGCGTGAGGAGATCCCAGAGAGGCTTTAAACCTGTCCGCATGGGAGAGTTCATTTCATGAATACAAGCTGGGCTGGCGGTGTGCTTGGGAACCGCGCACATTATTTAGCGGTGAGCGGCACTCGCGGTTTGAGGAGAGAGCTGCAGGTTGCTAAGCTGGCTTTGGAGAGGTCAGCAGCTGTGACTGAGTCCCTCCAGGGTCCCCACTTGGGATCTCTCTCCCGTGTGCCCTGGGCTGCAGTGCTGGCAGGGAGCACTTGTGCCTGAGTGGAGCAGCAGCTTCTGGGGGCACATGAGCTGATGCTGTTAGAGCAAGGGATGCCAGGTTCAGTCTTCAAACCTGGCCACCCAACAGTCCCCAAGCTCTCCTCTGAATCTAAAAGACCCTCGAGCAGTTCTTGTGCAGGTCCCATGGGGCACAAGTTCAGGTTCTAAAGCAAACTCGTTTGAAAAATCTCTTTTGCCTTTTCTTTTTTCCCTTCCTATTTTACGTTTCCCCCTGGTACTCCCTGAGCTGATGCTATCATCCTGATTTAGTCCCAGACTAGTAATTTCACATCTGCTGTTGTCTCACTGGCCTTTTGTTATATTTTGACTAAAAATGTCAATTATGGACACAATTATTTGCACTGCTGAAGAGATTTGCACGGTGCTCTAAATTTCCCGTGTGTACAATTCTTTTAATTAAATTTGCATTTTAGTTGCATCTTTCCCAGGGTTTTGGCTTATAGCACTACTCTGCAAACGATGAAGCTCCATTCTTTCAGAATTGTGAAGGGCTTTCTGCTAACAGGTACATTTCTCTCCATGTTAAGCTCTCAATTTTGTGAGATGATCATTAGGAAGTGATAGTCTCTTTTGGAGGTTGTACGACTCAGTAATTTTTTTGGAAGTTGTGACTTGGCTGTTTCCATATTGCTGAGTTGCAAATTTGGGTTTTGCTGAGTGATAAGTTTTGGTTTTGCCAAGTTGTGACCTACAAAAAATAGCGAATTGTGCAGTCACAACTTGCTGAGAGCTGGAGATATCTGTGGTGCTTGGGGTTCTGAGAGACAGTGATAAAGTTGTTGTGTTTAGCTTTTAAATGTGCTTCCAAACAGGTCCCAGCTTAATTGCTATATTAACAAAACGTGGAGCCACGATTTTTTTCTTTTAGATGTATAATTCTTCTAAGAAGAGTTTCTCTCTCTGGAGATATCTCTGTCCTTGTCTTCTGCAGAAGGAAATAACTGCATTGATTTCAAGGGATACTGGATTTGGCTGCACAAGAATCTTGTGTGTTTTATGTACTTTTAGTCTGACCTCTTTTGTAGGTGGTGAACTAAACACAGCCCCCTGACCATTCACAGGGAATGGTGGTGCTCAGCCCTTCCCACATTAAATCTGAATTTAACACTGCCCCAGAGTTTCCCTTGGAAAGATCCATTTCCAGAGCACAGGTGAACGGTGAGCATCCAGGGCTAAGGAGTGCTGGAGTGCTCAGATGGTCCTGATGTCAGCCAAATGAACTGGATCATCCAATTATTTTCAATTACAGTCCCCATCCTTTCCTTAATGTTTTCCTATGCTGATATCTGTGTTGGTAATGCAGCCAACTCTGGCTTTATGATCCCCCTTGTTGCAACGTGCTGTGCTTAATTACTTTGCCTCGGTAACAAACAGACATTCTGAACAATTAGACAATAATATGGAAGCAGGAAAGGAAAATAGCTCAATATACTTTCATTTTAATTATGCTGATAGTGCACCCCATGGTTTTGAATCAATGCTGGAATAATGTTCTTTTGATAGTCTTCAATAACTTTAAACGAGATCTAATAAATTTGTATTTTTATGTGAAGTTTAGAAGGAAAAATCCCTTGTCGTTGATTTTATTTTCGATGGAAAATAACAACTCCCATGATTTGTACACTTGTGTTCTAATTGAATGTCCATCCCCATTGAACAAATCACTTAAACACCTTAATTACTATACCTGAAGGGATTACACTCCAAGCACATTTAGTACTTTCCTGAGTTACTGCAAAAACAACCCTCTTGTGTTTTAGAAATTGGCGACATATGAAAAATTATATTTAGGGAGTTTTTTACCTTTACACTATCACAAAGTTCTATGTATAATTTTTAAAAAAAAGCTAGAGCTGGCAGCAAGCAGAATAGAATCTTTGTAAGTACGGAGGAAGGCTGGTGTCATAAAATGAATGCCCAGCTGCTTTGTTCTTTAAAATTAAATTAATCTAATTTGGGAAAAGCTGCTACCAAGGCCTGCTGACACAAACACACAATTTTGCTGTGTTGTGCTGCACAGCCACAGGTGTATATTCAGCTATCTATATTTTCTTCACCAATACCCCTTTAATAAAACCAGCAGCACTAAACCAGTCAGTTTTCACAATGTTGTGCCAATAAAAAAAAGACAGTTCTCTGCTTACTGTTTTAGACTGCACAAATTTTTACAATATATTTGGAAAAAGAGTTGCAGCAGAGGTTTTTTAAATGAACAAAGAATTTTAGAGTGTGTGTATAAGCATAGGCAGGATGCACAGTCAGCTTAGGGTTTTTAAAAGCCTACGAATGATACGTACCAGACTTTGAAAAAGGGTCCCATGCAAGTGTGTGACATTGCCTCTCACATAAAGAAGGCTCCAGAGTTATTCCCCACTACTGAAAACCTTGGCTGTGCACACTGAAGCCCTCACTGTGCTGGATCAGGCTAAACCAACACGATTATTTCTATTGCTGCTGTGGTTTGACTTGCACTTCTCCAAAACTGAGTGTAACAGAACTACTGCTGAGATGGATACAGCTTGACAGATGGTTTTACAAACATTAATGTGTCATGCTGCCCTTTGAACACAGATCCCAGATACCCAGGCAATAGCAGTCCTGCAGGACTTCTCAGTACTTTGCTTCGTCCATAGGATCTCTTGAGCAAAAGTTTTGGAAGGAAAACCAGAGATCTGCTTGATCTACAGTGCTTAGGAGGACAAGCTGCTGCTTTCCAGGCTCAAAGTTGTGTTGTGCTGAGCAGCAGGTACAACAGTCAGTGGGAAACATTATTTGATATCACCTGATTCCTCAAGCACAGCATTAGTGAAGTGCTTCCTGTGATATGGAGCATTTATGGATAATATTTGTAGAGTAATTGCCGTGCAATCACTGCTCCACTGCCAAAGATTTCAGTCGGCTGCCATGAATCTTGCAGTAAAAAATCCTATTATGAACAGTGCAATGAAAACATCACAAGTGTTTGGGAAAATGATGTGAGGTCAGTTGGTTTGATTTGACTTGATGTGGGT
The DNA here is from genome assembly GCA_036785705.1 of Acanthornis magna. Classification (NCBI taxonomy): domain Eukaryota; kingdom Metazoa; phylum Chordata; class Aves; order Passeriformes; family Acanthizidae; genus Acanthornis; species Acanthornis magna. The sequence continues at coordinate 7,045,076 of JAWUZG010000092.1, forward strand.
ATTCAATAGAGTGCACTGCCTTGTGTTGAGAGCATTTTCATTCCAAATCTGAAAAGTGGGAAGCCTCTTAGAAGAAAAATGAGTGGGAAGCTGGAATGCAATTACCGGTATTCATGTTATCTAGAAAGAAACAAGAACCTCTTGTCCTTTGGGTGACTCCATAGATTGTGCTCTTTTGGAAAAGGAACAAAAAATCCAGGTCCAAAATACTGGTAATTTTTTTTTCTTCTGCTACACAGCAGATTTTTGATAAACATTCTTATCCTTTTCTTGAAAGATGCAGTCTTTTCTTTTTGTTTGTGGAAATTACATTCCTGATGGCAAATCCAGCTAATCTTTTCTTTGAGTTTTCACCTAACATAGAAAAATTTTATATCTAATCTAAATCCAATGTCTAATATTTTTTATTTTCCTTATCTAATATTGAACAGTGTCCCATTGTATTTAATTTTAGTTCTGAGAGTTCATTGCTTTCTTCTGCCTGATGATAAATATTTACTCTGTGCTGCTTCCCTGTGGGATACCTCCTCATCATAATTTTTCGCATGTGTGATATAACTTTTTGATGAATTCCACTCCAAAGCAGTGAGAAAAGGGATCAATTGTCACCTGCCCTTAGTAACTTCTAGAAAGTTGAGCCGTGGTGCGGTTTTCCCGCTGTTCTGCAAACTCTGCTCTTTGCCGAGTCTCTGTGCTGAGTCACCAAAAGCAGGATCTCATCATGTGCCTTTTGCTGTCTACATTGCCGACCTACATGATAGCCAGTGTTTTACTCCCTAAACGGAGCTGTCAGAGGAGCCAGCTGATTGTTTCTCATTAAGGTTCTGAAAAATGCTCAGCCGTGTTTGGAGGAATTTGCTGTAAGGTGGCTGCAACTTTCCCTGACCTTTAATGTAATTTATTTTGTTTTCTCCCTCCAAGGTTCTCAGTCAGCAAAAGAACTATTCTTACTGGGCTGATTAACCTGAGAAAGTGTCTCGCTTAGATGAGGGGGAAGTTAGGTGAGGGATTTCTTTGGCAGAGGGAATTGGGCAGAGATGAAGCAGCCCAAGGCTGGCTGGTGTGAAATGGATTTTAATGGGAATGGACATTTTGGTCCAACATCTATGGCAAGACATCTCCTTCGACATATTATCACATCCAGTGCCTTCCCCTGAGCTCCTCACAGAGCAGCCAAGACTGACATGGTCAGCAAGGACTGGTTTTCCATCCAGGAAGGCTGGGGCTGGATGTCTTGACCTGCAGGGGCACTCCAGAATCATAATAGGAGTTTTTGTTCAGAGAGGAACAAACCCTAAATGCTATCCATGCTGTCATTTTTGCTAATATTCATCCTTGTGGAACTGATTTATCTTTTTGCTTCTTTTCCAGTTCCTTTGCAAAGATTTTAGTCCATCCAGAGGAGTCATTTCTTTGGGGATGCTGTGGCTCTGTGTGATGTGGGGGTGTCCTGTGGGATATGTTTTGGGTTTGCTGCTCCCCGACCTGCCAGCATCAGCAAATCTCGAGGGTGGGCTCGGAATGCTCAGGTATCCTGACTGCCAGGCTGGCTCTGCACATGCACAGCAGGTTCTCTGAGAGGGGATATGGTATTCCACTGAGACTTCTTTTTTCTTCACTATTTCTTCCCTTTTCTTGATGTGCTTGACCAATTTTCAGGGGCTCTCTTCTTAAAGAGAGCAATTGGAGAGTCTTTCTCCACAACGGCCTGGAAATGTTCTCATTGCTAATATTGTCTTCACAAATGTTGTTTCTGAAGCCTTATAATCTAATGTTCAACCTAGCCCAGGAGTTAGAAACATCAATTTTTGCATTTGTGTGACAGCTCTGTTGTAAGCTGGTGTTGTTCCTGTGACATTGGTAGAATTCCAGTGGGGATTTGTGCATTGTATTTGGGGGGACTCTTTGATTCTTCCCTTCACTGATCTGCTTTTTTTATCAATATTTGTCGCACTCCAGCAATGCTATATTTGCTCTTTCTGCAGAACACCAACTTCTGGTCTGAAAATTCTGTATTTTATGCTCCACTGGGGTAAGGAATGGATTTCCTCTTGTTGTATAGCCTGGATCTGCACAAATATCCTCTCCCTGACACTTGGAGGAATCTAATAGCTTAAGCAGTTCATTAGCAGAGTACCACAGTTGCTGCTTGCTGCTGGCAGAAGGGGAACTAGAAGAAGTATTAAACACTTTTTTCACCCTTTGCTTTCTGTGTATCCACAGTAAAAAGCCCATATTCAGCTTTTTCCAGTGTTGTGCTGGGAAGGCTGGCATTTTAATTCAAAACAGGAATGCGCTTTTGCATTCAGTGGATGCAGAATTGGGTGAGATAAAGTGTGTAACATGAACTTGCAGGAATCAATCCTGTGGGTGAAGAAGAATCAATGACCCTAAACATAACATAAAATAAGGGTAGTGCTCTTTGAAGTGTTTGCACTGTCACTCTGGAGCAGCTATGAATACAGCACAGGTTGGATACTGTCAGCTCCCACCACCACTCGATCTGGAGAGAAATTGTATTTCATACACATGCAAGGATTCCTGTGGCTTTAGGTAAAGACTTTGCCGCTAAGCTGGCAAAAATTATCTGGAAAAATATGATGTTCCATAGCTGATTAGCTCCGGAGCGCAGGATAGTAGAGTCAAGACGTGGGATCCTTTGGAAACAAATGAGCCTAAATTTTATTGAAAATTATTGATTTTCACGGTCAGAGGTTAACGAGGTTTGTCTTTCATTTAGCTCCCCAGCTCTTGGGAGAATAATGAAATTGCCTGAAGATACAGACCATTCAATTAAAATCAACAGATGAGTCAAGCATATTAGAGTTGATTTCTGGTACTCTATCAATTTCTTGGGCATTTTAGTATCCCGGGCTTTTGAAGAGTGTGAGGGGGCATTTTTCGAAATGCTTCGTTTATCTATCAGTTTGTTTTCTATACATATATGATCCTCTGATGCTTGAGTGATAGAAATGCACCCTAAGAGAAAATTATGTGCATTAGACTGGCAGAGCAGGATTGATTAGATAACAGTGCTGGGGAGAGGGGATGCATATAGAACAGAATAGGGCAGGGAAAGAATATCAGAAGATGGGAAGATTATTTTTCTGTTTTGTACTTAAAAACTTCATTATCAGTTTCCCTAGTACACTAGATAGAGCTAAAACATGCCTTTCATCCTTTCCTGTTTAATTTCTGTTACTGTGTGAATACACACAAAAAAATAGGGGTGCCTGAGGGCTGCAACACTGATGCCTCCCTCCTCTCTGTGCATCTCATTCCAGCAGCAGGATGCCTTTTCCCCCACAAATTTGGAGGAACTTAATACCTATGGGATCTCTGCACCTGCGACAAATTTGGGGAAAGCACATTATAAGGCTCCTTGTGAGAGAAGATGGTGCAGTTTTCACTTTCTCAGTGCTGGATAATGTCATTTCTGGATGATGAGGGAACTACTCAGCCTTTCAGCTGGGTCTGTGCTCCTTCAGGTTCCCAAATACTGAGGGAATCCCTGTCTGCCTCTCTGTGGCAGCTGAATTTTGTGGCCTTTCCCTCTCAGCTGGACCAAGTGCCAGAGATGCTGGTGGGATTCCAGGGGAGCCTGGGGGCTCAGCCAGGCACATCACACGTTATAGCTGCTTCTGCTCAGGAAAGCTGCTTTTTTACCCAGAATTAACTTCCATCCAGCTTCCCACACTGTTTTTACCCCAGCAAAAAATTGAGAGAGTCTGCTGAAAACTGCAGAGCTGTCACCTCCATGTGGAAGAGGAAGCTGAAAGTAAAGCCTGACTTTTTCCTGCTTTCATTTCTCTTCCTCTGTAGCCTCCAGACCATTTCACAACAAAATGAGAATAGAGCAAAGACAAAACCAAATACCTTTTGGCACAATTTTGCCCTGTTAATATTGTTCATTGCCCAGGGAAGGGAAGGATGTGGTTTAGATGCCCTTTTTGTCTACTCCAGCTGGATTAGGCACAGGACTCCTGCCAACCCAAGCAGTTAGCAAGTACTTGATGAGTTTCAAGGCTGCAGGCTTTCCTAGGTGTTCTTTTCAGAACAAGAAGAAATGGACTGGGGCTCTGAGCTTGCAGTGGTCTGCGTGCAAGGGTGTCCTGGCCACACAGAGGTTTAAGTTACCCTCAGGGTTGCAGGAAGACAAATGCATTAGTGAATTATTGCCGCCACATTTTGTTGTTTGATCTTAGTCTAAAAGAAATAGGTGTGGGTATCTATATATAAATATCACTTTCTTCTGCATTTCTCTCATTTCTTCCCCCTGTTTTGAAAGTGCAGAAAGTAATTTTCTACCTCAACTGTGACTGACTCCATTCTGCCAAAGCACGGTGGCACATAATTGTTATCCTCTTGTGTATGAGCTGAGGTCTCTCAGAAAGAATTGATTTGTTAAGTAGTTGAGAAAAAAGGAACTAGGGGAAATGTAACCTTAGTAGGCGAAATCAGTTACTTTGTGGTGGTTATTCACAGAAGCAGAGCAGAGTTACTGACCAAAAGGAGCTCAAAAGTGGGTGCCAGTAAAATCTCAGCACTTGCTCAATGCCCCAATGGCATTCTGGCTGGCTGAAATGCAGAGCAACACGCTCCTGGGTGAATTTAGAAAGGCAAATATTTGGACAAAGAAATTTAATGAGAGCCTATGGGGCTTAGTAAATGAGGTTTGTGGTGGTTTGAAGGCATCGTTGAACATGCTGGTCCCTGAGGAGCTCTGCTTCTCTCTCCCTCTTTTTACTCCTTGTGCATCTCCCTTGCATAATGGGGCCAAACCGCTGTGCAAGTTTGGTTTAACAAACCCCAGAGCTCTGCAGCTCCAGGGGGAAAAGGTGAGTGGGAGGGCTCGGTCCCATCACGGCACTGAGGTGGCACCTCCACCCTCCAGCACACTGTGAGCAAACCACAGCAGAGTAAATGGACAGGAGGAGGCTTTGGGCCATAATTGTTGCTGGTGAGGAACTGAAAACACTGATGTGTGGAGGTCTGGGCATTGTGCTCCGGTGGGAGAATTATTCAGCCCAGCAAGGCGGTTCTGAGGGCCAGCACAGACAACTGATGTTTCTGCAGCGTTTCTGACCTTTTGCACAAAGGAGTAGAGAAGGTGCCAAATGACTGCAGCCTGGTTTTTGTCCTCTCTGTGGGCAGAGGCAGCAAAGAGGATTGTTTCCTCTGAAATCAAACTGATTCCTTCACAAAAGGCTGCAGGACAGCCTAAAAAATGGCACAAGATCTTTAGAACTTAAAATTCCATCCCTGCGGGATACCAGAAGTTGTCTGATAACCAATGAGGAAATTCTTAGCCCAAATCAGACTGGAGGGGCTGATATTTTGCTTTTTTCCTTTTCATGCCGATGACCTATACTACGTGGGCCAAATTTCTGTTTGATGTAAGGTACTTCATCCTAAAGCTTCCAGACATGAAGGAAGTCTTTGGACTGTGGGACAAATCAGGGCCATGTCAGGAACATGCAGACCCACACGACCACCAGGATGATGGCTCTTCTTCATGCTCTGAGCTATCTATTAATAACAGATTGCTAAGTGATGCTGCTGCCTGCAAAATGGAGGATTTCTGTTAGAATCTGCATCTGTTGCAAAGTAGTTTTTGAGAGAGGTATCTCTTTGGGTACACTTGATTCCTCTCAGATGCTTGTTATTATGGAGTGAGCGATTTTTCAAGCAAAGCGAAATATTCACCATTTTTCAGGTCGAAACCTTCCCAGGATCAAGATGGGATGCGTCCTTTATCCCTCAGAGGTACCCAGAAGGACCTGGAAGCACAGGCAGTAGGCAGTGGCAGTGTGTGTGATGTCACAAGTGTGGAATTAATGTGAGACAAGGCAAAAACACCTCCAGAAGCTGTTGGGCAGAGGGAGGAGGACACGGCTCAGTCCCAGCCTCACTGCTGGGAAGGTTCTGCCCTTCACACTCCATCCTTTGAGGATGTTCATTAAACTGTCACGTTGTTAGAAGAGTTCAGAAAGATTTGATGGCACTTGCCACGGAAATTATTATTTTGAGGGTTTTCCCTTTTTTTTCCCCTTCAGTGGTGCTGCCGTGGTCCAAAAGGTGGATTTCCATACATATCCTATACAGGCATCCCCTGACTACAAGGAAACTAAATTTAATTAATCTCTCAGAAGCACCAAAAGCTGAAGTTCTTATTGCAGTCTGATTTTGTTTCTAGGGTGTCCACAGCAGCAGAACATTGTAAAAAATCAACATTCACACTCTAGCCTTCAACAGTTACTCTGCGTGAATATCCTGAATACTATTTCATCATCATGAAGATTAACCAAACGAAATAGAAAGGTCGAACGGTAAAAAACAATTAGATGAACATTTCCATCTACTGAAAAAATCAATCAAGAATGAAATTTGGTTTTGCAGTTCCAATGACCTCAAATGTATTTGAATGTGTATCTGTGGAGAGCTGAAAAGACAAACTGCTCCTGTCCCACCCCTCCCACAAAACACATTCGGGGAGCAATGGAGAAGTGATTGGTTTATTTCAGAAATTCCAAGCACCAACACCTTCTGCTCAGCTCAGAAAGGGCTTAAGGATGGCTTTGAACTACAGGTTTGTACTCTCCATGGTTTGCTGACACATTTTGAGGTTTTCCTCACACTGCGACGTTGGCCATAGCTGGGAGGGGAGGCTCCACGTGGCCACAGGTTCTCCCTGCAGCATTGAAGAGAATAACCAGAATATACTTTTAGGAAGGGAATACAGGGAGCAGGGCATGTGTAAAGCAACCCTTCTCCTCCCATCTGCTGCTGCCTGGCCCCAAGCTTGGTGCTTTTGGGTCATTGTATTTATTGGCCCTGCTAGACCTCTCCTCCATAAAGGAGCGCACACCCTTTTGGAAATCTTTTTGTCCTCTTTTGCCTCATCCAGGTGCATTGATGGTGCCCTACATTTGTTTCTTTAAACCTTCCTAACAACCCCTCGTGGTTTTCTAGCCATTGTGCTTATTATGGAGAATTGGTTTGAGTTTCACTGGAATCAACCAGAGGCTCCATCATCCTGAATGGCAGTAGCCAGAGTGGAGCCCATTGATTTGCATGAATAAGTGCTTTTACCAGCATTCAGTCCTTTCATCAGCAAAGCTGGATTTCATCTTCCATTTTATCATCCACTTCCTGGGTACTGCAAGTTCCTTATGCAACAGTTCATGGTCTGCTTTAGATTTGATTATCCTGAATGATTTCGTATCACCTGCAAAACTTTGTCTTTTCACTATTCATCTCTTTTTCCGGATCATTTATGAATAGAAGTGTACATTTTCTAGTCCTTAATGATCTGCCTTCAGAAACATTGATTTCTGCCTCTGAAATTTGCCTTTTTCAAAAGCATTATGGAATTCAATAAGAATTGAGAACTTTCACAGAATCCTTTTGGGGTTGTTTCATGAAATACATATATTCAGTAGCAAAAAAACATCAAATAACACCACTTCTGAGCAACTGTCCTACAATTTTTTTGATAGAAAGGACTGCATGTGTGGAAGAGGTTGATATTGAATGTGTTTAGTGGTGAACAAAAGTGACTACATAAAACTGAAGAGTTGTTTGTTTTTGGTTTTTTTTTTTAAACTTCCTAACCCCTGTTGGGAAGAAAACAGGCTAAAATTTAGGACCACAAAACTTTCCACCTGTATGTTTACCGTTTTAGATTAGAGGGATTTTTATTTACATCCACTTTGACAGACTTATGCTCTCTTATCAAGGCACTGAAACCTCTGTCCCTAAGCTCGGCAGAAACAAGCAGCCTGGTTTTACTGAACTGTCCAGCTCTGCTAGAAAGTGCTGTCTAAATACATCATTTTAAACACAAGGTATGAAATTTATGGCCAAAATAGTTATTTCCTCAGGGATAAAATGGTTTGGAGCTTCTTTTTTCACTCTCAGGAAAAAGTGGTCATTCCCCTTTCTGGTTGTGTGCCAAAGCTGAGATCTCTCCTCTAAGTGTCCAGGGTCATGAGATTACAGAATCTGAGTCTTGAAGCCACCAAATCAAGGCTTGAGGCCCCAAATACTTTATTGCTTACATGTTTCTTATTAGATGGAATCACCCTGAATTGCAATTTATCATCATTGTGGATGACAAAAGAGGAAAACAGGGACTAAAGTGTCTTTATGGATCTATCATGAAAATCAGCCTGGATTCATCCAGATATCTACTAAATAACAAATGGTCTTTTCTCGTGTTTCCTTCATTAACTTCTGTTTCCGTATCCTCATTCCAACCAGATTTTCAGTTTTGTCACAGTGCATGCTCTTCCTTGTGCCTGAGAATTGCAACTTTAATTTTTTTTCAAACTTTTGCCACATACCCTCATCGATAAACTATAGGTCAGCTTCTCACTTCCCCACTCTTGCAAAGAAAATCTCAGTTCTGGTGTCACTGAGCCATTGGTTGGGTGGTGATCACAGTTAATGCTGTGCCTGTTTCCAGCGTCTCAAGGTCACTTGTCTGGAGCACCACAATAAAACCTACTTTGACAAAAATTAAACCCTATTCAATCCCTTTTGCAAAGCAGCTCACTACAGACGCAGCCCGTCCTGACACGGCACCAAAGTCTTGAATTTATCTTTATAATTTACAGAATGAGTTCAAAGGACTGAAAAATATAAAAGTGATAAGTCAGCATTCCCTGGCTACTTAACAATCCACTACTGTGGTTTAAGATAACTTATTTAAGGCTTCATTTCACTGTTACTCAAACAGCTGAGCAGCATTAGCTATTATACAAGTGTTACTGCCTAAAGAATCTGAGTAGAGCAGTAAGCAGACACAAACAATAACTTCACCTCTCCTGCAGCTGATTATTTAGTCAGGTATTCAAAAATACCAGGTTTTTAGAGTTGCAGACAGTTGCAAGATGACTCTGAAACATGAATGCTTTCATGACATGCATAATATAAAAAAGAGCTGCTGCCCAAGGGACAGGTGCCTTACAGAGGGCAGTCGCAGTTTCTGTGCTGAGATCACTCAGGCTGGAATTTTACCCTGCAAGTTTAGCATAGTAGCCGTGTTCTGTCATTAACACCTTGACTCCATCAGCTGAGAATGAATCAATTCTTCATTAGCTCTTTCCAAAGCTCAGAGCAGTTTTCTGGGGAGTCATAGTCCCGGAGAAGCAAACTTCGGTCTGAATCAAACTTCGGTCTGAATCGGATTACCATGCGAGTCCATCCACCAGAACAGTAATTACACCATGGTGATTCTGCCTTGCCTCTAATCCTGTTTTCCATTCTGTAACTCAGCTATCTTTTTTTTTTTTGCAGTTATTTCTGATTTAATTCGCTGTGCTTATTGCATCCAGGTGCCCTGTCCTGAGTGGGGGCAGAGCTATTGTTTCCTATCAGAGACCCAGCAATGGGAGACCGCGCAGCAGGATTTCTCATTTTCTATCTAAAATCTCCCAAAATGCCTCCTGTGCTGCTTTGTTGGCTCAGCTGCAGAGCTCTCTGCTATCACAGCTCTGCTGCACGGCTGAAGAAGTCCGAGCACTTCCCAAAAGAAGTGTCAGGGACGGTGACACTGCCACTGGGCTTTGACAATGCCCATTCGACAAAGGCTTAGCCGCAGCAAATGACATCGGTACATGTGTGCCAGTCCGAGGTGACACATCTCTGGCTTCAGGACGACGATATCAGCGCCATCTAGTCAGCTGGGGAGCTGGGTGCAAAATCCTTTTAAACAAAGGTGACACTTCTGGCACCAGCTGTGACAGCTGACCTTTCCTCAGGTCACTGCACTCCTAATGGATATCTTAACATGAGCGGCACTGACACATGACAGAATTCCTCAGGCGTTCAGACGCTCCGCACAAGTCCATTAGATGTTGCAGTTTACTGTCAGCTACAGTCAAATCCTGCAGCTGCCTGGGGAATAGGGCATTTCTGCGGGTGATGGCAAGAATATGTCACCAAACTCGTGCTCTGCATGGTCCGGGCGGCTGGCACTGTCAAGTGCTCTCAGCCGGAGAATTCTGCCTTTCTGGATTGGAAGGGACAAGCGTGCAAGAGCAGCTGAGATGGAGACAGGGTTATCCTTCGGTTTGTGTCTCGGAGATGCAGTTAACTGTCCTGGTTGTGCTGTTACACTTTTTGGAGGGTCCTGGTAAGACAGTGATCTGGAAGGTCATGGAATAGCAGTCTGTAACTCAGGAAGGATTTGGGGCAGCGTGGGGCTGAGGGAATGTCAATCCACAGGGTGTGTGCTTGGGGCATGGCATTGCCTTGTGCTCCTTCCAGAGCCACTATCTGGCATTATTTGCATGAGTAAAACTTAAATGTGTCCCACTGGTGATGTTTTGCTGTATTTCACCTTCTACCCCATAACAAAAACCATTCTGTGATTCGATGGCTCTTGACTATGAAATCCTCTCTGCTAGCAAAGGGATCTGGACTTAGTTGTGATTTACTGTTGCTGGATTGGACTTGATGATTTTAAAGGACTTTTCCAACCGACACAATTCTATGACTTTAGCTTCTCTGTGGAGTTAACGTAGAAGGCCTCTCCTCTTGCCTTTGGGGTCCTCCTTCAGCACATCCTGCTGATGTCCTGTCCAGCAGTGGACATTGACTTGATTGTAGTCACGGGTAGTATTCTTAGTATTGCTTGAAATCACTTCTAAGATACAGGTCATGCCAATCAGAACAATTAATCCACTTGTTTTGCCTTACACTGTGATGGGTTTAGGAACAGGAGAGTTTATCCAGCACTTCGAGAAGCTTTCTGCTTGCTGCTCACCTTTGTAAACATTGCTGTTGGCAGGGGGGTTGTCATTGAAGCAAACCTTTTGATACTCAGTTATTGCCTACTTCAGTGACATTGTGAACTTTATAGATCCAGAGATCCCCACAACCTCATGTAACTGATTTAGCCAATCAAATAGCTTTTATGAAATTAATCTTCCTGGATTAAGTGGGAAGCCCTGTTGTGGGCTGTACAAATTAGGAAATGCTGCTTGTACTATGGCTCTCCTCAGACTACGGTCAAAGCTCAGGGGATATCTTAAGAATCTTATTTTTAAGCCTTAAATACTATTTGTGGCACGAGTACGAGAATATTCTTTCATTACCTGTCAGCTTTCTGCACAACAGCAGCAGCGCTGCTGAGAGATGAGTCCACTTACTGAATCATAGGAATTGCAAAGGGGCTGAAATTTGAACTATCCTTCACAAGTGCACTCTTTAAAGTCGCAGACAATGCATATAATGCATGCATTTTCCCTGGGTACCGCTTGGGGATAAAATATGTGTAATTTCAGTCTTGTGCTTATGAATTTCAGTTTCTGCAAGGGACAGCAATGAGAGCACAGTCCTCCTGCCTTCCCCTGCTGCCAGCCGCGCATTTCCTCCCCCTTTCCCCAGAGTTTTAACATCAGTGCAGTCTCACAGTGAGTTGTATCTGCCTGATGTAACCAAAAACAAGATCTGCAAACTAAATTTAGCTTTCAGTCAGTGTGCAGGTAACCCTGGAGAAGGGAAGGGTATGAGCTGCTTGTTACTGAGAGAGACAGGGCAGCCCCTTCTGGTCATCACATAGACTGTAGAAAATCAACCGTGGCATTTCACCTGAACTTCGAGGATTTATTTGGGGATCCTTGGAAAAATATGGGCCCCTTTCTTTGAAGTTTAGGGACTTCTCTTGGAGTTTTTTAAAATGAAAATATGACAAGACCTGTAGTATAATATACTACTGCCATAATAAATGTAACTCCTTCCACTATAAATGCATAAAAAGGCTTGTGCAGGCAAAATAAACCTCCTTGTGTTCCAGTAAGGAGGGCAAGTTAGAAACTTTACAGAGTCTTTAGTAAAGTTTATTTTCTGATTCTTCTAAACAGAAATTGACTCTGCATTGGTGCAATTCCTGGCATGGCCAAGTGCCTTTTGCATTTGTGGGGTGTGAATGTGCTGCATCTCTGGAGTGCACAAGGTAAACACAGCAACGATTTCTAGAATCCTTTGAAAGCCATCTAGGGAGTTCTAGCAAATCTAGACCAGGTGCTAAGAAATGATGGTGTTACCTGTCTGCTCCTCGAGTCTAAAGGCATTAGGGCATTTCTCTAAATGAAATATGTTCACTTCAAATCATGTTACAATACATCATGTTGTAAAACAACATGACAGCGTGTCAGGATGTGACAAACAACTGGTGCGGTGCATTAAGAAATTTAAATGAAAATTAGTTTAGACCATTTTTCTTCCCATCAGCCGGAAGAACAAGGGCTTGATTTGACATTTGTAGATCAGTTAAGCAACAGAGAGGAGCTGTGTGTTTTTATCTCTTTGCAGTCCCTTGTGGGTGGGCATCTCTGGACATGTTTAATTAACTGATGGGATTCTTTAAGAACATGGGATGCAGTCTTGGGGAAAGGAAAATGGTGAGTTATCTCTAACCTCAACTGCTTTTTGACATAGCTTTTGGTAGTTTCAAAGAAAATATCTTCATATACACACATTATTCTGCAGTCACCCTGAGTGCTCTGTCTTTTGAAGTGTCTGTTGAAGAGATAAAGAGCTTCTAACTTTCAACTTCTCTTGCTTGGTCTGCTGGACTGTCTAGGTTAAATTCTTTTCTTGATTACTTTGGGAGTAAACAGATTTAGTTCCTTAAAAAATATTTCCCTTTATTATGTTAAACAAAGAGCAGAATCTGATCTGTAAAACCATGTATTCTAAAAATTATATCCAGCCAATCTTATTATAGAAGATTGGGACAACTCCTATTAATATTATGCTACAATGAAAAATGGCCAATTCTTAAACCTTGCACTGTAGTTTGGAAGCTAGAATCTTAGTTAAGATTCAGAACTCATTTCTGCTTCTGAGTCCATGACTGCTCAGTTTAATTAATGAAGTCTTATGAAAAGCTTCAGGAAAGGCTTTAAAAAAGTCAAAGTTTTTGGTGAAGATGGTTTTCAAGACTTTGCTGACCCTTTGGAAGAATTTCAGGGTTGATTTTCCTTTATAGACTTTGTGCTGCTGATATCCATTATGTGATTCTCATCTAGATACTTTATAATTTCATTTTTAATTGACTTTGAATTAAGTATCCATTTTTTCATTCAAAATCACTGTCTTATCAAAAACTCCTTAGCCAGTCTAGATGGCACTTAATTTACCATTTCAGCAGTTTCTTCCAAGAGCGATATTATGTCAAATGATTGCAAATGTTAATATTTTGCAAGCTTGGGGGGAAAGAAACTTTAAAAAGTAATTCTTTGAGGAACAGCTCATGCAACTTGTTTAAAAAATTACTGAAATAAGACAGGCAAACAGCAAGTTTGCACAAGCCTTGTTCCTTTAGGAAACCCACCTGAAGGCAGAAGGTCTCAGACCAGCTGAACACCCAAAAAACTTCTGATTTGCTATGGAAGAGTGTGGGAGCTGGAGAACATTTTTACATCAAACAAGAATCCAAAGAAGCACAAGGCCTTTCTTAATACATAGAATTGGGATATTTAACATTTAATGTGCCGTATTCAAAATTAAAAACGTATTTATTTATTTATAATTTCTTGGTACTTGGACTTCCAAGACAGATATAACTTTAGCCAATGTTTTTCATCTCCCTCAAAGAGAAGAAAGTGGATAGGTATTACAGACCATGCCCTCTTCCTTATCATTAATTTAAATGGGATCAAGATCTGACAGAGAGCCCCGAACTTTCTCCTGGTGTAGTAGGTGACTTGGCTGATAAACTCAGTTCTGGGGAAATCCTTGCAGGAAAAATACTCTCAGGAGGAGCTTTGCCTAAATCTTACAGCAGCAGTTGGGAACTTCATTAGAGCTGGGGAAGGGGGAGGTAATCACAGGACTTGGAACAGCATGTCCTCCCCTCAGGGATATGAAAATCTGTGCTCTGACCGACATTGCTGCTCCAGGAAATCTTGGAGAATTGAGATTACAGCATTTTCAGTGTTTTTTGCCTCGCTTTTTGAGGATAACCATTTTATCTGCTCCTCTAAGTGCAAACTTAGACTTGTTTGTTGAACTAATGATTGCAAATTTTTGGCGTGTTGCTCTGCAGGTAGAGAGCTGTAAGGGTAATTGAAGGACTGAAGTCAGTGTTTAGTCCTTTGGAAAATGCATTTTTTTTGTTCACTCAGAAATGGCCATTTTCTTTCTACCCCGAATACATTAGCCATGAAATAAATGTTCATTCAGGTAGTACATTGCATTGATATTTTCTGGAGATTATAAAGATGGAATGAGGCATCCTGAGGAAGGGCCAGGGAGTCCAGGGAATGTTTCTTCTCTTTTGAGAACTCCTTGGAACCAAAGAAGTCAACTCTTCAAGGGAGAATTTCCCCATGATCTCAGGGCAGGGAGGTTGTGCCCTCTGTTCCCTCTGAGATGTTTTTTTGGAAGAAAACTCAATGAAAAACACCCTTGCAAATGTTTGGGTGATATTTGGAATAGATGGAGCGATTTGGTTGCCACTTTGTAAAGGTTTCCCTTTTTCACTTTGTCATTATGAGTGCTATCATGCAGAGTAGTTCAGTCCCTGTTGAAGACAGCCCCTAAATGTCAAACTTGAAAAGATACAGTCCTTTAATTAGCAGAGCCATTTTATTCCATGGATGCTCCTTAAGAGCTTCCCTAAACCCTATAATTTCTGCTCTGATAGATTGAAAATTTTTTTATGTTCACTTCTAAATGTCTTTGTTTCTTCTGTAATGGATTAAATGAAGTTTTAACAAGGCTTATGGTGAGATTCCTCATCATTAAAATAACAAATGGTTGAAAAGCTGCCTTCTGTCTTGCAGAAATCTAACAGCATTAGTGGACCATAATCCAGCTGGTAACTGATTGCTGAACAACTGCAAAACCTTTCATTCTTTGAGATGTTATCAGCACGTAAAATATGTTTTCATGAAGTTTATTGAGCAGCTTATTAGCGGAGGTTAAGGCAATGGAGCTTCACGGATCCCACTTAGCATTCAAAAATATTTTATCTGAGAGTTTCAGAGTTTTCAAATTTGAGTTTCTTTAATCTGTTCTGGATACATCAAGGTAATAGCTCCTGAAATGGTTCCTGAAATGGTTCCTGCAATGCTTTCTGGTTCTAGCTCAGTGTTTTTCCGGTTCTAATCAGATTCGAGAGACTAAAGATCCTTGTAGCCTCCAAAAACAGATCATTTTGTTTTGTTCATATTTTTTAAGGTCCTTTTTTCATCAGAAGGATTCTCTCGTCTCTCCCTGGAGCTTTTGCCAAACACTAAAACATTGCCGGCGTTGTCCCAGCGATTCTGTCCTCATTTACAGCTTTCCTCAAAACCCTCCCTGGTGAATGTGCTCCATCCTCGCTGCCTCGCCCAGGGACACATCCTCCCCAGCCAGAGGCCTCGTTCTCCATTGCACTGCAGATCTTTGATGTGGTGCAGAGCTGACACATTTCCAGGATTTCCTGGGGCCAAGGGGAAGCACTGCAGGGCTGCACGTTCTCCCTTCTTCCCAAGGCACAAGGAACAAAGGACACAGTCGTGGGGAAAGCACACACACATCCTCCAGCAATTCCTCTCTGCCCTTACAGTGTCTTGGGCTCGTGGGCACCCAAGCACGAGCTGAAGCTGTCCTGAGGCTATTCTTGTTCAAATCACAGATCAGCAAGGAAAAGTGCTTCAACCCACTGCATGTAACCAAGGGACGAGGCTGGAGCAGTGCTGGGGAACACAGCCTCTCTTATCTCTCCCTTTTTGACAGCCAGAGCCCTTCCATCAGGCTGGAAGCAATCACTGGGAGCTGCTGCTCAGTCCATCTGTCTGTCTGGATCCCTTGACTCTGATCCCCAGCCTGTGGATGCCTTTTTTAAATCCATCCTATTCTGTGCAAATCAAAGACCCTTTTTCTTGCTGGAAAAAGGGCTTTGATTTGCACAGAATCTGTAGTATCACTACAGATCCAAATTCCTTTCTGGGCAGTGCCAGTCTGTTCTCTAGTTTAATCTAATGATCAAGCCTTTCCTAGTGTGTTAGCAACAGCATAAAGCATTTCTTGACACTTCTCATGCCTCCTGGACACTGAGTGCTTGACAGTGAGTTTTATGGATTGCTGGCAATGAAAGTTATGAGTGCTCAGCTCACAGCTGAAGAATGGCACCACACAATTTCCTCCTGGAATTGCAATTTTCCTTTGTTTTCTTTAACACTGATAAGCGGTTTGGGTCCTGCTTGCATGCTCTGCACACCAAAGGAAAATCAGTGAAGGGGAATTTTGTTACTGTTTTTGATGCTGCCAGGTTCCAGACCTTAGCATTCGGCTTGCTGGATACAGCACATTCTCACCTATATAGGAATTTCTAAGATCTATGTACATTTTTATCTCATTTATTTGTACATCCCGGATGCACAAAGGAGTACTGGTGCCAGAACTGAGCCTAAGGAATTTGGAAATGTAGTGAAATTAAACAGTTTGCACTCTTCCTTAAAGATGAAGAAACTATCTGTTAGAGCTCTGTAAATTTCTGTAACAAATGCCCTTGAATTTTAAAAATTATTCTTCATTTCTTAGATAAGCCTGTACAGATGATTAAAAATATTTTCATTGTGTTCTGGCTAGCAGATCCAGAGACATAAATGTTGAGGAATTTTACCATCCAGGATTTACATTTGAAGCCATTTCATTAATTTCATGTTAGAGACTATAAATGTCCTACTAAATTTTAATTGAAAGATGGCATGAAAACCTGTAACTATTACTACCCCAGACTTGCCTGTCTGATGTTGCAGTTTCACAAAACTACAAAAAATTGAGGTTTTGCGTTTCTTTAGAGGTGCTTTGAGAGCGCTCCACATAAATGAGCTCCAAGGTCACTGCAGTGCTGTTTTGAAACGCCTTTAAAAACATGACTGGCAAGAGATCTCTCAAAATTAAAAGTCTCTGCACAGATAAAATATGACAGCCTTGTCTACTGTGATTACTTCAGTTCTGCAGAGTCCTCAGTCATTCCCAGTCATTCCCTTTGACTTTTGGAGTCGTGCTCTCCACGCTTCCTCTCCGTTGCTTGCCCACCCTGGGGCAATCCTGAGACAAGACAAGAAAGGTCTCATTCAACTCCTTGGTCATGCCTCTCCTCCCTCTAATTTCTCTGTCTGCCTCCCTATCTCCCCCAGAAAACAAATATCATTTTTACCTGTCCTCACCCAGTGTGTCTTGAAATGCAAAGACACTCGGCCAAAAAGGGTAACGTATCAGAGAGAAGAAGGATTTTCATCTCTGTCCTTCAGCTCCTGAAGGGATATATAAACTGTACCAGGCTGCAAGAGGAAATCCTATCTAGGTTTTTCTTTTTCTTTTTCTTTTTCTTTTTCTTTTTCTTTTTCTTTTTCTTTTTCTTTTTCTTTTTCTCTTTCTTTCTTTCTTTCTTTCTTTCTTTCTTTCTTTCTTTCTTTCTTTCTTTCTTTCTTTCTTTCTTTCTTTCTTTCTTTCTTTCTTTCTTTCTTTCTTTCTTTCTCTTTCCTTCCTTCCATCCATCCATCCATCCATCCATCCATCCATCCATCCATCCATCCATCCATCCATCGTAGGCCAGAGCTGCCCTTTGCAGCTTTCTCCTCTGCCATGTTCCCATGATGGTCTTCAAATGTCAAGGGGAAGTCATTAGTTTTATCTCCTTAAAAAAAAACCAGTGTCTTTTATTCAAGGCCTGGGCGCCATCTGGAATCTTCTGTACTTGAGTCTCTGAGCAGCAGGAGGTGGTTGTGTGGGTCCAGAGGAGAAAAAGGAACTATTTTTATGTCATTCCTAGAACAGTTCTAAACTGCTGATGATTTGTGTGTTAAAAAATAGGTTGCATAGCTTTAAACATCAGGAATGCAAATAAATACCTGTTTCCTCTGCCTTGTTTCAAGAGGGGGAAATGAAGACAGGTCAAGGGATGAGGGAAAGGCAGCTAAAAGCAAAGATTTGTGTTCAGGTTTAATTGGTGAGATAAGCAGTGGAGGTACCCAGGGGCCTGAAATGTATCCAGTCCTGAGCAAGGGCAATTAAGACTTTGGCAGAAGGACTGAGTGACCTATTTTGGAGTGAGGGCACAGGGACAACCTCGACAGCATCTCCCCTGTGCCACTGCCACCCCCTTGTGAGCAAAGACAGCCAGATATGGCTCAAATGTGTCTTCTGCCCTGTGCCCAGCAGCTGGCCTGGGGCAGGAGGAGGGGAAAAACACTGCTGGCCTGGGAAATTTGGAGATTTAATTTAGAAAATGGTGGCATAGAAATTACACCTGTGGGAGGAGAAGGACCTGATCGAGCATAGGGTGTGTCCTCCAGCTCTTACCTCAGTGTGCACAGCTGATCACAGCTTTGTGACAGCTTCTTCAAATCCCCCAAGGTTCTCAGGAGGAGCCTCTCAGGTATTAACAGCAGTGGAGGAATCTGCATCTTTTGAGCTGCTGAGCTCTGCTGTGATTCCGTGTGCCTGTCACCTGCTCAACATGGCTGAGTTAAGCAGAAAGTACTTTTTGAGAACTTACTTGCTTGATTGCAGTTGGATTTGGAGGCAGCTGATGCTGTTTCAGCTAACTGGGAGTTCCTCCCATCCCTGTCCCTGGTGCCATTCTCCTCTTAGTGAGTGAGGCGACAGTGACTGGCTTGGGTGAGGAATTGATTAACCTCAGCAGCACGAGGTTAACCCCCAGGAATTTTGCTAGATCCCAGAGCACGGGAAAATGAGCTGGTGGTACATTCATGTCTGCTGAGAGGAGTCACATCTAATTGTGCAATTTCGCAACGAGAAAAACTGAATCTGGTAGGAATCAGAGAGAGACCGTGAGCTGAGAGGTACACGTTGGTCCTGCCCTACACATCAAGGCTTCTTGGTTTCTGTATGTGACATTCTGTCATTCCACAGGTCCGGAGAGATTGCAGAGAGAAAAGGATGTGAATCTCATCTCAGCTACGTGCCTGCCTCTCTCAGACAGTTTGCCAGAATTACTTGTCTCTTCCTGAGAAAGACATCAGGAAAGGGATGTGTTTCAGGTGCCTGTCACTCAGAACAGCAGTAACAAGCTGTGCATCTCTCACTGTTATCGATCATGAAAAATGCTTTAAATTAGCCAAATACCCCCTGGATCTCTACCATGTTCTGTTCTCCATCAAGAAAATTGATAAAGGCATCGCTCTTCCTCTGTTGCTTCCTGTTGCACTAAACTCACCTTGTGTTTAACATCATTGTTGGGAGCCTGTGAAGGATTATTGCCGTAATGAGGATAATTCATAAAGGGCCTTTGTGCTGTTCAGAGCTCTCAGTGACTGAACTGAAGTGGGGGCTGTCCCAGAGCGGATGGAACACACTTTTCCATGAACTTGGGAGTGTGCACGTCTGGGGCTTAGTGCATGGAAATTCCTAACAGCATCCGTGGCTCGGGAGCACCACTTCAGGCCTGCTTCTAGATGCTGCTGCCGCTGTAATTGAGCATGCTCATTATTTATAGGCTCCCAAATTAAGCATTCATTTATGCTGTGTTTGGAATAAATGGAATCAACAACATGCCTTTTGGTGAAAGAGCCGCAGATGCAAACAGAAGCGTTCGCAGCTTTCAAGTCTTGTGTTTGTTTACGTCAGTGAATGTGGACTGTTAGAACAACTTCCACCGCTGATTATTTTCAATTAAAGCTTGAGGAATTTTAAGAGGAAACTGTCACAATACTGTGATCAGGGATATTATAGCCTCTGGATGCAAATTAGCTACCAAACTTTCAAACAACAGATTTACAGGATCCGCTTCAAATTAATTGCCAACTGGCCAGGAGCACCTCCAGCTCTCGGAGTCTCCTCCACGGTGGGTGGAGAAGGTGCTGGGAGGCTGTCCAGGCTGCTGGGCTGTAGGTGGGGGTTTGCCTGGGAGGAAAAAGGGATGTGAACAAGTTTCTGAAGTGTCCTTCAAGAACATTTTCCACCAGAGTCTGCTCCCTGCGAATGCTGGATGCAAACCCAGTTCTCTCTGTCTCTCTCCAGCCATTCCCCCTGAGCACCAGGCAGCCCCTGAGCACTGCAGTCAGGCAAGAGCAAAGTGGGAAGCCAGGCTCAGGTTACACTAATTTATTCCAGGCAGACCAAAGGTGTGTTCTTAAAAAATGCATGGTGGTGTGGGATTGAAATAGAGAACTCTTGTGGTGTTCAGGACCGAGGTCTGCAAGACTGTAAGAGGCAGAGAAAATTTACCTTCTGTGTTTTTTCACTGGCCAATAGTTACTCCTGTTCCTGTAAGCATTTAAGTATTCTGTAAGCATGTGAGTAAAAGAAAATACAATTTTTAACACTCCTTCAAGACATAAACACTGTTTCTTAGATTTGTGTCTAGTGTATAGCCAGCAGAGAGAAATCATTTTTCATTCTCCTTTTCTGTGGCATGAGATCTAATAGTAACTTCAGATGCTTAACAATTTGTGCATTTATTTTTAAGGCAATAAGACAGAGCCATTTATTCCCACAAAAGAAGTCCTAGTAAATTTTGGCAGTTAGTGTTTTTATCCTAATACACATTCTTTACTATAATTTCTTATGGGAATCGAAGTAATTTGCCTACTTAATGTTATCTTTAATAAATCTAAATAAAAGAAACTTGAGCAAGATCTCCTGTGGCCCTGTGGTAGATTTATGCTTCCTGTGCCACAGTCACGGAATGGAGGCATGATGTTGGTAAAGAATTTTTTATTTTGCTCCAAGAGCTTTGATGTGCATAATTCTTACTGGCATGGGCTGCAGCTTAAATTCAGGATGGTTTTAAAGACCACCAGCAGTAGCCTTTGGTTAATAGAGAGCATGGAGAAATGATGAATTGCTTACACTTTCGTGCCAGAGCTTAGACCAGAAGAGAGTTTGAGTCCAGTGGAGTAGCTGTTGATAATTTGAAGGAATGATAAGTACCATTAGTGCAGTAACTATGTAAAACAATGCAGTATGTGCAAAGCATTAATGAATGAAAAAACAAAAAGAAACAAAAAACAAACAAAACAAAACAAAAAACCTCAAAAAACAACAAAAAACCCAACAAGAACAAAAAAACCCCGAACAAACAAAAAAAAAAACAAACAAAAAAACCCAAAAAACCAAACAGAACCAAAAACGAACAAACAAAAAAATCACCTTAAGAACCCAAAAAACCACCTAAGTAATATGTGAGCCTGTGAACGTTTTGGTGTTTTCATGAAATGAGGGAGTTTTTAACGAGTGGAAAGCTTTCTATCAGATGGGACCCATGACTTGGCAAAATTCTGGCCGGCAGTGCACGAGACTGAAACACTCTGTACAGACTGTCTCCCTTCAATGGGAGCCTGCAGGAAAAGGAAAACATTTACCAGATCCCACCTGTTGCAATGATAAATCAGAGAGCTCAGCATGAGCAGCCTCACTGGAAATCTCTCACCTTTGCTTTGGTGTGTTTAGCACTGGGACCGCAGGAGGTAACTGCAGTGAATTAATTGCTGTTAGTTTGTGTCGTTTGCTGCTTAAATAGTAAAATGAGAAGGGGAAAATAGAAGCTGCAAAGGAGTAGTAAACAACTAAAAGAAGCTGTTTGGCACCTTGCAGCTGATCTTTTCTGTGTATTTCGCATTCCACACAGGGAACTTTGGCACAAAAGGCGCAGCAGTGTGGGAGTTCACATGTTTAGGTGGAGGCAAAAGCAAACCAGAAAAATGTCAGCTTTTGTGCAATGTCCACCACAAAGTCTCTTTATGGCTCTGCTGTAGCTTTCAGTTTCCCTTCATCATAAACCAGAATAGATTAATTTCTCCAGCTGTGTAGATTGTAGAGCAATACCAGCAGTTTTATGTTCAAGTTTAATGCAGTAATCAGTCTTTTAGAGGATGATAAGCAATAAACAGCATGCAGTATTTGAAGACAGATGCCCTACTATGACCTACAGTAGGGTGGTTGTGACAGAATAGCCAAAATGTTGTTAAAATGCTTAATATTTAATTTGAAAGTTATGAAAGGTATTATGCTATCGAGCGATTAACAGCGTCCCCACTGAGACAAACTATTTTTACCAGACACAAGTAATTTCTTCTGGCCTCTTGTGTTCAAAAGAGATGAGAAAAGCAAACATTTTGCAAAGATTATGCATGAATATAAATTATGCTCAGAATTAAACTATCAGCTTGACCCTGTGGTAATCTGTGTGTGTGACACAGCTTCGAAGAGCCACAACTCTGTATTAGAGCAGGAGAAGCTCTAGGAAAAGAAAACATAGAAAAGATTTCATGTTTATTTGAAATCTGTGGTCGATTTTGATTCAGCTGCCACTGTCATTCTTTTGTGTTTGTTTTCTGTAAATGTTTCTGTGCACAAGCTCTATTAACAGAATGACATCCAGGAAGTAAATATTTATCTAAAATAGTCACCAAAATCAGACTGTGAATCTCATAATATCTTTTGGCATTGTCATTTTGTACTGTTGTGACCATTGCAATCCAAAATGCATGCTGGAATTCCCAGGGAGTCATACAACATTTATACAAATTACAGCATAAACGAGGAATTATGAAAAATTAATTGCAATGTGCATTATTCAATTAATTTGCCAACCAAGATTATTTGCTGCTGACAGGCTGAGCAGATGTATCGAAGTGACTGGATGGCCACCAAGAGAAAATCTTTGATACAAACTTCTTCAGTGACTTGTGAAGCCAAAAAGCAAAATGTTACCAGTAAGTACAACTTTTCATCCTTAAAGAGATTTAATTCTTTTCATTTCAGAAGGGACTATGATGTTCATCTCTTCTCACCAGATGTAAAATACGGACCATGTACCTTATCATCCACAACATTTGCAGCGAGCTTCAGGTTTCCAAACAAGACCAAAGGCGTCCACTCCCCAGCCAAATCAGAATAAACTGCTGTTCTCTTTGTAGTGGAGGGGCAGAGGTTTTTAGATCTTGCTCCAAAGGTTTAAAAGTGCTGCTCTTTTTCATGTGTGTGAAGTCCATGGTGTGTCTTATCTACCTGGGAAAGATGGAGATCAATGGGATCTGCACTGCAGCCATGAAGCATGTTCAGTTTAAAATCATATTTTCACGATAGCCTAACAAAATAATGTGGGGTTTTTTTGAGGAGAAGCTTTGAAAGAAACCTTACAACACCATTCTCTAAGTGATAAAGTACAATTGCTGTGTAAGAAACACATGGTGGAAAAGCATAAGGAGAAGAAAACTTGGCAGAAGCAACAATCCATAATTTAGAAATGATGCCGTCTTATCTCATTCTGCAAATGTCATTCCCACCAGGAAGTTAAATTACTGCACCAAAGTGTAGGCAAAGAGAGCAAAATTCTGACCCAGAAGTGATGGCTGGGGGTGCATTCCCTGGCTCTGTGCACAGCTGGATTAATGCCTGGCAGCACAGTCCTTGTGCTCTGCAGTCCTTGCACGTGGACCACGGCACTCGGGGCTTTTCCATCTCCCACCCTGGGAAAATCCCCGCCCTGGAAAATCTGCTTTTTCCACAGGCAGGATTATCCTTGCTCACAAGCTTTTCTTGCTTTGTCTTCCCAGCAAGAAGAGATGCTGAGGTCAGATGGCTTTTTAAAATTAAGCAAGACACAATGCAAAGTGTTTCCAAGGAGTAGACGAAGGAAAGTGATATAAACCCTTCCCGCGTGGGCAGTAACTAGAGGCTTCTTGTTGAAACATGCAAACATTTGGTATGATTGCCTTTCCTTGGGTTCTCTGCTGCTGTAGCTGCAGTTAATTTGTGCTGCAGGAGCAATTCTCAGCTCTAAGCAAGGAATAGCTGTCCCAGGTCTTGTGCTCCAGGCATAACAAGGCATTTCCTCTTCCAAGAAATCTCATGTGCCTTTACCCCAGCAGATTCATCTGTAACTGTCCCTCCCTGCCTAAGGTCTGACCTGCTCAGGGATAAGCCAGTTCTAAACTTGAACCTGGCAAAATTCATCTGGGCAAAATGATATCCAGGTTTGTGCCAGGATTTGGGAGTCTGAGCACCTTAGCTCAGCCATTGTGATGCCATTGGAGTTGTTGGGTTTTTATCCCAGCGCTGGATCACATCTGGCTGCACAGAAACACCAGCTGTGGGGCTTAGGTCCTCCTGCACCTGCCTCAGAACTGTGCCTTTGGGAATATTTCAAATATAGCTGCATTTTCAGGGGACAGAAAAATGTTCACGTTAAAAGTGTTTCTTAATTAACTGCATCTGAGTAAATAATTCACAGTGAATAATTAACTGATGGATTTAGCCTGTCTCTTTTTCCTCCTCTTTCTTTCTTTTTTTTTTTTTTTTTTTTCCTGCTCACAAAACGTCCTTGAACAGATTGCAGGTTTCTTAACTTCCTACAGGAGTGTGTCTGATATTTTATCTGCCATTTTTATTGGGTTGTTTGGAATGGGTTCCCTGCTTGCCTTAGTGAGACTTGTAAAGACAGGAACTGCAGAATAGAAATAGTGCTATCTGCAGGGCAATTTAAGCACCCATGCTAGGGGGAAAAGGAAACTTTAAGATTTAAACACCTTTTTTTATGGGTAAAGCTCATTTCGAGGTGCTAATTCTGTGTCTTTACATAACAGACAATGGTGTTTCCTTTGGTGAAGTCCTTTGGTCTGGATTGGTCATGTAAGAAACTGATTGCAGTGTTGTACCAAAGAGTTGGGCATTTCCTAAAGCATAGCAGCTGGATCCCAAACCCGAAACATATTCTTTTTGATCTTCATGGACCTTTTTCTATCTGAAACCTCCTGGCAGAACCAAGCCCATTGCTAAACAAAGAGCCTCACCCTGTGCACAGAGAATGGCATTGCTCAGTCCAAAATTGCCCTGCAGGACAGTATGACCCCAGAAACTGTCGCAGGGACAGCCAGCTGAGGTCTCAGCAGGTCAAGAGGGTGGGCACTTCCTCTTTAGTTGGAAAATCATCACTTTTTGAGGTTCAGTACTCGCTGCCAGCTCAACCCATGTGTCTTTGTGGTGTTGCTTTTGCAGCACCATCACCCAAATGTGGCAGCTCCTCTCTCTTGCAGACAGACAGATGCAGCCTATTTGCCTCCTGCCTGTATTAGCAGAAATTTGTGCATAAATCTCTTTAGGGCACGTCCCAGTGAAAGGGCCCTGGAGCACAGCCCAGCTGAGTGGCAGCTTCGTGTGGCTTAGGTGACACTGGGATTTCTTCCCCTGCTGCTGTGGGGAGCAGAGAAGAGAGAGGCCAAGAGGCTGCAGGTTTAGTGCTGCCCCTGGGTTGATGTAAAAATGGGGAAAAGAAAGTGGGACGACAAAATGCTCACATTTGGGGGTGGGTGGGTGGCAGCAGATCTTTCACCCCCTCCCTTTGGGCTGGTAAAAAGAGGCTTCTGAATTCCTGGTGAGGAACATTTTCACGCTTTGTGACAGGGCTGCAGGCACGACGTGATCCCAGCTTCAGCCCCCTGAGCTCCAACTTGGAACAACATGGGCAAAAGATGCCCCAAAGCTGAAGTGCTCCTTGTTGGATTAGCATAACGGGAGGATAAAATAAAGTGGATCGTTTGCAGCTGCTTTGTGCACCGCATCTGGGGCAGGGAGTTTGAGCATCCTGCTGGAGATATCAGCCCTGTAGCATCCTGAGGCTGCTGAGAGGAAAGGCTCAGCCGTGTGGGTTAATGAATGTTGTTTCTCACACGGGAAAACCAACAGAGAACAGCATATGGACTCTGTGACAGGAGTGACTGTAGGGTGCTGGACTCCACTGATTTGATAGTTTTCCTTACATCCTCCTTAGCTGTAAAATTCTAATAAAGAAGAAAGAGGCCATTATATTAATGGCATTATAGGGATTGCAGCATGATCTCTAGGGCTCGTGGGGATTCCTCTCATGTCCAGAATAAATTCTCTTCTATTCTAATGACCATAAACGACCTCACTCCAAACCTGGTATTGATGAAATGGCTTTAATGTTTCAACATCAATGCTCCAAGCTTTGCTGAACAGTGACATTAATCTGATATTGCACAGCACATGGGGAAGAACAGCCAAAAAATATGCTGGCACTTATAAAGTTATGCAGCTTTCTAGCCTGACAGCCTTCATGCTATTTTCCCACCAAGTGGAAACAAGTCGTGGGTTACAAATGACAGAGAGATTTTCCCTTAAAACCTGATGGAAGGAATTCGTAAGTGGTTGGAAACTACACATAATTTCAAAGGGAACAGTGTAAACAGAGGAAGTTTTTGGAAAAGTTGGTGTACCTGTGCTCCTGTGTTTGCTTCTGTCAGGTTAGAATCTATTTTCTTTTTCTAGCAAGCATTTTTGATTACTTAGCATATCTTAATTAATATGCAAACACAGACATGGCTTCTCACAGCATAAAAACAGAGCCATTGGCTGATTTATGATTTTAATCAGGTCAGCCTGAGCTGATATGCAGTAAGAAATAATTAGCTGGCTGTTTGTACACAGAATTGCATTGTACCTAACCCCTAGGAGTCAGCTTTTCCTGACACTTCAATCCCCTGCTGACTTTGTTTTCTTCGCATTCCTTCTGCTCTCAAAACAGGAGCATGTAGCAGTTTGCCACCTCTGAGATCATTGTCCTCAATTCTTCACTAGGGGTAGGCTGGTCATTTGCAGGCCTTAGGAATTGGTCTGGTATAGAATTGCTGAAATACTGAACTAAAAGTTTGACTAGTCATCGCAATGGCCAGAAGAATTGTCTAGGAAAATCTCTTTCTGTGTATTTCAGAGCAGCTCTTGCTCTCTGCCTTGTTGTTTCTAACATTTCCAACGTGTTTCAAATGCATCTACAATTTTTTTAAGTACACCCAGGGGCTCAGAGAAGTGTCATGTAGACCAGACAGTTAGGACATATTGGTAATGGCTGGTCTGAACTGGCCCCCAGCTTTTCAAAAACTGGGGCACAGATCCAGGCTTCCATCGCAAAGGGAAATTCTGCAGTTACAATGAGTGACTCTTTCCCCCACTCCTCTCCCAAAATCCCAGCAGTACGAGAGTCCGTGGTAACCAATTATGCTGCTGATTCTGTCCTCTGAAAAGAGAGGTTTAGCTTGCAAGGTTATCAAAGTTTAATCAGTTTTATCAGCAGCTGAATGTGTACTTTGTGTGCCTGGCACCACCGTTATGCCCCACTGCACCATGTGAAGTGTGAATGCTGTCTGTATGTGACTCTCACCTGTTGCCTCCACACTGTCATAGGAAGTTTGCGAAGTACTGAAACTTGTCTTGAATCTTGAGTTTCATTAACCCTTTGTGAAAACCTGCAAGCCTCTTGTGCTGGAGACCAGTCAGAGGGCATGGTTCCTAATGCTGCTTCTCTGCAAACTAATTGATGTATGTGGCACGAGCCAAGTGACATCAAAGCATTTGTACAGATGCGAGGCTCTGTCTAGACCAGATAATTGCTTCCCCTTTTGGCTTGATTTCTCCAGGTGCCAAGTTGGGTAACATTTAACCTTGGGTTCTGGAGGCACAGCCTCTGCCCATGCCCTCCTAACAAGGAGCCATCCAGCAAACTGACACGACAAGACCACGTTAATCTGAGTCTTCTGCCTGTGAGGCTGCTCACACTGCGGTCAGCGCTGGTGGAGCTGCATTAATCCTCTTTCTGTCCATACATCTTAATTCACCCTCAGAGCATGGCTAAGTTCTTTTGTTAATTGTTTTCTGCCCGCCTCCCCCCGTGAAGCGAAGTTCATCCTGTGAGCACCACTGATGCAGCAGGTTAATAACTATTGATGTTGCCACGTTAATAATGGTCTTGCTGCCCGTGAATCTGAGCCTCCCCCTCACGAGGTGGTGGACACGACCTACTTAATCATTACATCTCCCTGTCCATGGATCTCAGTTCACCCTGTGAAATGTTAATCATTCTGACTGGCTAATCACGACAATTTCTCACTGTCCAAGGGTGCGAGTTCAGCCTACGAACAGCTCTGATGTCCTTGGTACTCCTTGCAGTCTCGTGCTGCTCGCAGACTGCAAAGGACAGCGATGTCTCTGCTGATCACTTCAATCCCTCACTGCCTGCAGGCTGAGGAGCTCCCTGTGCTGTCCAAGCGATGCCCAAGGCACTTTATTCTCCTTCCAGCCCCAATTCTGGGCCTCTGCAAATCCTTCCCTTCACCAGCAAAGTTTCCCTGGCAGCTGTCTTGGTGCTACCAGCTGTGTGCCACCTCTGCAGAGTGACACATGCAGTACCAGAGCAGTTTGCCTGCAGAGCTCTGAGGATGCTGAGCTCCTGAAAGGTGAGCTCAGAGCACAGGGATGAGCATTAACTCAGTGAGACATTTCAGCTCCTTCTGCTGAGCTGCCCCAGTGTGCTGGGCAGGTCTGCAGGACTGTAAAAGGAAATAGGTGTGGATGTGGTGCCACACGCTGCTCCCTTCTGCTGGCTCCAGCATGGGGCTGGTGCTTTTAATGAGCTCTTACAGCTGTTAATGCCTCTGCCCTCCCCATCCTGGCTCATTGTGGGAGCTGAATGGACATGGAGAGGGAAGATCAATCACAGCTTTAGAGCATTGTAAAGTCCCACCACTTCCCTACCTGCACCTGCAGAATGTGTCCCTGACTGAAGCCTGGAAAGGACATAAGGGAGCTGTTGAAACCACACAAATTGCAGAAGACATTTGGTGTACTCGAGCCCACGTCTTTAGTGCAGGCACATAATTGCAGTGAGGGCTCTGGAACTGTAGGATTTGAACGAGAAGCTTGGCTCTCTGTCAGCAGGTTTCCCCCACGTGCTCTGTACCGCTCCTCCCAGGGCTCCTTGAAGTGCCGCTTCTCTCTCTGGAAACGCAGCCACCTTCAGCTGCAAGTGGAATCGAGCAGCAGCTTTAAAGGAAAGTGCTGAAAGCAGCTCTGTGAGCCAGAGAGGCAGAAGTAACAGCATGAAGCAAAACCTAAAAGGAGCCACCTCCATCTTCAGAGAGCCACAGAGCCATTGTCAGC
This sequence comes from Acanthornis magna, assembly GCA_036785705.1. Classification (NCBI taxonomy): domain Eukaryota; kingdom Metazoa; phylum Chordata; class Aves; order Passeriformes; family Acanthizidae; genus Acanthornis; species Acanthornis magna. Next base: position 7,073,999 of record JAWUZG010000092.1, read on the forward strand.
AGGCAACTCTGGGAGGCAGAGGTCGTCTTTCCTGCTGGATCCCCAGTGCTGGCTTTTTTCCAGACATTCGGGCAGCTCACTGTGATTTTATTAGGTGGCACAGTAAACTTGTCAAGTTTTTGTTTAATTTTTTTTTATTTGTTATCCTCCCTCTCATCCTCAGATTGGTTTGGGAGTTTAGTTTAATAAACAGGCAGTTAGTTTGATTAAAAGTGGCATATGTTTTGCTGTGGCAGAGGCAGACTCAGGGGCATTTCATGCATGTGCTTTGAGAATAAAAAAACTGTCACTCTTGGGTACAATATTAAATAACTTTTTTCCCCAGCAAAATACTGGAAGTTCTTTCATGCAGATGATTTTATGTTTTGTGAAGATCCAAGGGAAAGGGAAGACTGGTGTTTCAGAAAACAAGAAAGAAAAAGAGAAAGGTGGAGGGAGGGAGATTTATACCTAGTGAAACAAATGAGCATTAAAATAAAGCAAACTATGAAAAGGTGAAACTAAATGCAGCAGAAATGCTGAATTAAAGGGACAGCAGTTAACAAAGACTGATTTTGAAGAGGTTTATGAAGATATTTCCCATCGGTGTAATTGGAGGAATAGAGCAAACCAGCACTGCTGCTTCTGAACAGCGCCAGGAATGAAGGGAGCAGATCCAGGTACTTATTTGCTCATGTTAGGCTGTCTGGTTGAGGTTTTTAGAGCAGGTGAGAGAGGCTGAAGCTTCCGTGGCCCTTCCTGGGTAATGAGAAGTGACAGCCCCCCAGCACCTGAGCTGCTTCTCTGCAAAGGGAGACAGGTAAATAGACCAAATTTTCATTATTGTTTGTAAACATCTCATTTGCAAACACAAAGTGGATTTTTAGGACCTCACTTCTGGGATGCCCTGAGCACACAGGTCGCAGTCTCCTTCACTGATCAGCCCTGAAGTGAAGCAGCCCAGCCTCAGTCTCCCAAGCAGCTCCATTCCTTCACACAGATTTAAAAACCTCCATCACTGCAGCAGATACACTGTGCATGGGCAAGGAAGTCACATTTTCTAAAGGAGCTCAGGAACAGAAATCTCATTCCTAAAGATAATTTCAGCCATGTCTGCCCTGCAATAAAGCCCAAGACTAGGAGCCAGCCTGCTGTTTATACTCACCTTAAATCTCGATGTGTAAGCTTTTAAATGCTGTGGGGCTTTCTTAACCAGGCCAAGAAGCTTTCTCCAAGCCAAGATCAGAGCACACTGACTATATTTAATATGTGCAATTCATTTTAAGGAGAGTGACAAAAACACTTATCTCAAGAAACAGGAAAGGTGGAAAGAAGAAAAGGCAGCAGGGACATAAAATATGAACTATCAGAGCTTTTCTCTTAAGTGTAGCTGTATGAGAAATGGAAATATTTAAGTTTCTAGTTTGGGTGAGTTGCTGTGGATAGTGCCTTGGTGAGTTAGTGTAACCAGACTTGTGTGGCATCAGGAGGAGATATAAAGTGATCGTATCAGGATATGTTCTGTGGAATCCCCAATAATCACTCTCTGTTGTACATGTGGCAGTTTTCCTTGTGCTGTTGTGTTTGTGTCCCACACCTGGCAGGTGACTTTGGTTTGCTGAGGTTTTTCTAGTTGGAATTGCAGCAGGATCTCTTTGTGCTGTAGATGTGATAATTCAGGTATGATAACTTCTCACCCCTCTGTGGTGTGGTGAAATCTGCTAAGTCATGTTTCTCTGACTGCTCCTGGACTCCTCAAGAGAAAAGCTTCTTGGGGATTTTTTCCAAAGTGAATATTTATTTGTTATCAATAGTTTAGACTCACCAATTGATGGAGTTTTGAACTTGCAAATAGCTCTGACTAGGAAATATTTGTATGTTGACCATCTAATGCTCATGGTTTAAGAGGGAAAGCCACATGTGGCACTTAACCCAGTCCCCACAATTTCCTCCATCTGAAACCCTGAAGTAGCTCAAAATCAAGGGATAAAATAAAACAGAGGATCTTTTGGCTTAAGAGACTGGAAGGATTTTCTCCAGCTTCCTGACTGCTTCAGGATTTGATTCCACAACACCCTGCACCTATCCCTTCTTAATACAAAGACTTCCCAAGTTATTAAATTCTGTACTTGCCCTCGTCCTCCTCCTGAGAGCTCTGCAGGCACCTCGTGCCTGGGCACCACCACTGGGTCTGACTGGTCAGTGCCATCCCAGAGCCATCCCTACCCCAGTCCATCCCACTGCAGGCTCCCCACTCTCCAATTTCAGCTTCTCCAACTCCCCACATCCTCTTGCTAAGCTGAGCAAGACAAAATAATGAGGAAAATGTCATTTGTGCACCCTGCTCATTTCCCAGTCTTAGATTTCTTTGGGGCGAAAAAAAAACCTGCAAAAGAAAAGAAAGGGAAAATCACCATCAACAGGGTTATCTGTAACAAATATACTTCGGAGTCTGATGCAAATGAAAGTGAGGGGCCTCTTGGGAAAAACACAGACTTTATTTTGATTTTATATTTAAACTCTCATAGTGTGAGTTTGCTTGGATTTGCACAGGCCTCTGCTAAATTACTTTAAAAGAAAATATCATTCCCAAGCCAAATCATCTGTTGGGATGAATAATTTTCCTGATTTTGAATGGATTTTTTCCAGGAGAAAATCTGGCCCGTCTTGCTTAACCAAATCACAACTTGGACTGTGGGCCTGGAAGCAGGACACATTTGGATGTTTTAACCTCCAGTGAATAGCAAATAGAGGATGCTGATGTCATGCAGTGCAAAATAAAATAAAACAATATGTGTAATGAGCTGATTTAAAATGCAGCTTTGAAAAAACATCACTTTCCATTTTTTCCCAATCCGTCAGGGCGTCAATAGGTCTTTTATTGCTTCAGCACATTGTTATTAATAGTGCAGAAAAATGCAAATTGTAGGCTTGGGGGCTCCATAAGTTTCCTGTGGATATTCCAGGAAAGTAAAACGCAGGTTAGATGTGCAGAAGCACAAGGGAAGAGAGGCCAGGGTGGGAAGAACCACGAGCACTGAGGAGCCCTGGGCACCGTAGAGATGCTCAGATTTTGTCAGAAATAGTTACACCCATGAATTGACTTCGTCCAGTGAAGCTCCGCGTGGGTTTTCCAGTTCATTACTATGAGTGGCTGTGAATAAATTTGGTGTAATTCATCTCCGAAGAGAATAAGATGAATTCCAGTGCAGCCATTCCTAACCAGAACTTAAACCGGCCACAATTCTGGTTAATACATTAAAGGAAGCAATTTCAAAATTTAACTTGGATTTGCTCTCCTGAGGGCTCCTGTGTGTGGAAACCCTGATGCCTGTCACTATGTCCACACAACCTTAAAAAAGTCATAATTGCCAGCAGTATCCTGTCTGTTTGCTCTCCCTGCTGCTGATCAGTAAATATTGTACCTACCAATCCCCACCCAGTGAGACTGGTGTGTTTAATTCTGCCTTTTGAATGCCAGTCAAAGTTTATTACAAAAACATTATGAAATAGATCTTTCTTTCATTCCTGATGTCAGATCTTATTTTCTTTTGAACCATAGCAGCTAACCATGCAATAGTTACAGTGCATTGTGCCCTTGAGGTCTCTGGTGATTACTAACCTATTTATAAGGAGTACTATGGACTGAAGAAGTATTTTACAGCCTTTAAGAAGATATTTTTCTGGATGCTACAATTTAAGACCCATTACTAGAGATTAAAGAAACTTTCTGGTCTCCTTCAGATTCTGCTTGTTTTTGTCAGCCAACAAAGCATAAAAACAAAACTAAAAGTTACAATATTAATGATCAGCTCTAAAAATCTGACGTAACATTTTTATAGCACTATAACTAATTTTTTTTATTATCAAGTTACAATGGTTTGCATCAAATATGTATCATCTACAGTTAACTTTAAAACTTCAACTTGATGGTGGACTAATTAAGTTTATAAATATATGGGGTATTTTTAAATACTTAAGACTTTACATGGAGGATGTAAAACTGCCAAACTTTTCCTGTTGGAACAGCTCTGACAGGGTCGGTATCTCAGTTCACAGGTGGGAGCAGAGCCTGGGAGTTGAATTATGGCTTTGTCTGTGATGTTAGCTTAGGGCACAAACCTGTCTGCTGGGATGGCAAATTGAGCTTATCAGCCACTTGACCCATTAACAGAGCTTAAAATCCTCCAGTGCTGGACTTGGGGGGATGCAGCATTGCCTTGAACTCCTGGGAATGTGGCTTTCAGAGGTCTTGCATAGCTGCAATCCTCTGGGAATTTTCATTCTTGGGGAAATCAGAGGGGAAGGGGAGAGGAGATGGAGGGGAAGATGAAAGAGAAGCTCACTGGACTCATGGGTAATAGACTACAGGAAAGCAAAATGGGCAGAATCACAGTGCCTTGGCTAAACTGCATAATGGAACTGCTCAAGAGATAATTACAGCCTATTTTAAACTGCTTCACCGTGCTCATTCTCAGGGACTTGCCAAAAAAAGGAGCAGGAGAGGGAACTGGTAGAGGCTCATCAGCAATGGCTTTTCTTGTTTTACCAGGGCAAACTCTACCCTCAGATGCTTTGGCTTTGATAGATACTCTGAATTCACACAGCATCCACTCCTAAAGGTCTGGCAGTGTTTGCAGAGCACCCCCTTGGCCCCTCTGGGGCTGCTTTTGGAGTCCCAGGAAAGGTGGAGGGACCTTCTCTGCATCCTCAGCACCATTGGCTGGGGAGCCTGGCTGCTCACACCCTCCGTGCAGGCTCAAAATATCTCCTGCAGAGCTTGTGAGGATGGGGATGATTGAAATATTTGCTTGGAGTTGCTGTAATTGTCCCAGCAGTGCCCCTGAAATATCTTTGGTGCATGAAACAGAACCACTTCAAAGCACTGCAAAGGTTTGAGCCTGTGCTAGATGTGCCGGTGCTGGCCTTGGGAGCAATCGGAGTATCCTGCAAATTCCGGAGGTATTTTGAATATGTTTCTAGGTGACCAATACCAGTGATGCAAAGGTGGGAATGAATAATCTCACTGAGCCCTGGCTGCATCCCTTTAGCAGACATATAAGTTAAAAATGTGACTTGAGAGATGTCACAAATTGGAGCTTAATTACAATGAGCTGAAAAAGCTCAAATGATCGTGATTTCTGAGCTTTCAAGCCTAAGGGGGGGACTCACTGAAGCAATTTCATCTGATTACAGATATTCTGAACTTGCCTTGTCTAAGAGAGTTTAATTTTTTTCACCTGTCACTTACCTGCTTTTGAGAAGCATAATTGCAACATTTGTTCAGAGCTATAAGCCTCTGAAATGGCAAAGGGTTTTTTTTCTCTATGCAAACATTAAAAAACAAAAGGGGAAAGGAAAGACTATTTTTGAGACAGACTGCTACACACACATGCCTGTGCACAGACACATGGCCTCTTTCAGTTTTTCTTTATTTTAATATCTTAAAAATACATATATCTCTTGGGGAAGCTTAATAAGAAGCAGCCAGCTGAAGCAAGGATTTTAGGAGGAAAAAGAAGGCAGGGGACTTGTGCTATAGAGACAGCAGTTCAAACAGTGAAAAAGAGGACACAGCTGTGCACATCACAAATCCACAGCTGGGCAAGTGGAAAGAGAATATTCCCACATCTTTCCTTATAAATCTTCCCTCACCTTTCAGATCCCCTAGTTTGCTGTTGTGTGGAATAATTTTATATAGCGGGAGAGAGAGTTATTTGCATTTTGCTCCTCCTGCTGTTTGTGATATCTAGGTCAGTTATACCTACCAAAGCCCCAAAAAAGCACTGCGGATTTCTTCAGTGTCCTTCGTAGCAGGGTGTTTTTCTTGTCCTTCAAAGTCAAGGATTTTCCAGGCAAAAGAACAAGGGAGGCCTTAGCAGCAGGTGCATAAACCAATATACAGAGAACCCCAAGAGGAAAAGCCAACACTGACTCTGTGTCCAAAAGACTCCCACGAGCAAGGTCCAAGGAGAAGGTGAGAGCAGATTTGTTTTGAAAGCACATCTCAGGGCCCTGGCTGAGCATCCAAACCAGCCAGGATTGGACTGTAACTCCTCTGGGAGCAGCGATAGACTCTTCTGCAGCTCCAGGAATTAGGGATTTCCTCCCCATTCCTAATGACAGCTAAAGACAGAGCAGCACAGATGCTGTTTACTCTTTCTCAGGGTTCGAGTCTGAGCACAATGGCCAAAGCAACCTTGGTAGAAGAGCTGTTCTATAAAAATACAAATAGATCAAAAGATTTTTTGGTTGAATTTTCCACAGAACCGGGCAAATTTGGTGCAATACCATCAACAAATGATCAGATGTTGAATATACAGATTCCTATTTAAACTGAAGCTGGGCTTGGAGGCTTTTGGTGTTCGTGTGTCCCTGGGTTTTGATTCAGAGTAACTGATCATAAAGTCTGTGAAGAGCTGGTCAACATCTGCAAAATAACTGGTGATTGTGCTCCAGAGTTAAACCTCAGCTTAATGATAATGGAAACTGGAGAGTTTTGCTTGTTCTGGCTAAAACAAGATGTTTTCATGTGAAGTAAAATGCTGAAGTGCCTTTCACTGGAATAATACACATTACCTAAAAACACTTAAAAGAGCATTTCCAGCAGCCAGTTTTGGTGTGCAGTGTTCCAGTCCTTCAGTGCCGTAGTCCATCATTGTAAAAAACAGCAGAAGAGAGGGAGAACACCAGGGTTCGCCCTGGGTGAAGGAAACATGGTTAGCTAGGAGAGAGAGAAAGGCATTGTGGCCACTTCCAGGTTGGAATTTCTGTCTCTTCTGCTGTAGTCAAGTGGAAAATTACCCTCTAGTTCTAATACCTAAAGAAATGCCATACTCATACACATATGCCATACACATATCTCCAAATGAAAGGTGACAGCTTTGGAATGAGTGTATATTATAGCTGTTCTAGGAAGAAAAGGAGTTGGGGCTTATGTCATTATAATAAAACTTTATCTATTATTGTAATAGGAGTATATCTAACAGTGTAGTAAGAGTAGATCTTTCTCATACCAAATCTGAGCAAGTTAATGTGCATATTTTTATTACACAGTGGGGCTGAACACAGTCCCTGGTATAATGCCAGTAAAGTTAAGCCAAGGATAAATTATGTTACTGATTAATTAGTTCGAGAAATCTGTGGATTATGCGGGAGACTAAAGAATGGGCACGTGGAATTCACCATATGATAAAAGCTCCCCTGCTTGTCTTCCTCCTCCTGTCCATGCCTCACATTGAGCAAGACAGTTTGCTTCCCCAGAGGTGGCTGAAAGTTCTGTTTTCCACCAAAAATAAAAAGAGAAAAGTTTTGCAGTCTGTTTCAAAGATTTTTTTTTTAAATATTAATGAGAAAAATAATAAGAATGAAAATGTTTTAATTTTCTGAGAGCTCCCCAGAAAAAAAAAGAGCGAAAGCTGATAACTATTCTCAAGTTTCTAGTTAATTCTTTTTAATGCTTAACTTGAAAACAATCTCTAAAAAGACAGATTAGGTTTAGGCTTTGTAGTTATAAACACCCTGAAGACATTAGATGCCAATTTATAACAATGAATCATTTCTGTTTCTGAAAAAAGACTGTTTTGAGAAAATATTTTTAGCTGTTCAAATCAGTGTTTTTTAGCAAGCACTGTAAGAAAACATTTAAAAATGACCAGAAAGCAGAAATCAGAGTAATCTGAACTCACTTTTGCCCAGAATCTGTAAGCTTCCATTAGTGCGTGGTGGGCTAATGCAGAGGGAAACATAATTATTACAGCACAAAATAACAGAGTATTGACACCCTGTCATTGGATCAACCAGATCTGTTCTGTAGGCGCAGGGAATAAATTGCTGTGTTAAAATATGATGTCTTCTTATAAAACACATTAATTTTCCCTCTCAGCATTTATTTTAATAACTTCCCAGACCAAGAACTTGGGTGCAGTTGCTTTTTTCCAGGCTGCCTGTACAACAACTTGCACGAGGCCATTGTAGAGGGGATGAAGATTCTCAGAGTTGGTGTCCTTGGGTGACAAGAGACAAGTGGCAGAACAGACTTGAAACATGCCCTGCAGCAGCCTAATTATCTCATGTCTGGGTGCCTATCTACAGTGATCTAGACAAGTCTGTAATTTGCTTTTCAGTACAATAGGGTGAGTCAACTTAATTCTAATTAAATATTGTCCATTGCATAATGTGGCCAAAAAGCCAAACAGGACCACAGTCTGTCAGAATTGCTGTCTGCAGCCAGGTTGCTGTCTTAACCTAAACTGTTATGAATGTGCAGTGACTCTTTTGGGCAGATATTATTTTGTGAAGCTTAGGGAAATGGTCGTGTTCTCCTTGGCCAGAGGACTGTCAGGGAATGTGGAGAGCCAGGGAGATGTTTCCTCAGTCCAAAATATACAGGTCAAAATCCTGCTCTTTATTTATACCAGGGCTCAGACTTGTAAATTTACATTTTCTCATCTTTGTAAATCACTCTTACGTCCCTTTAGTTTTCTTGAGTTAACCCCTAAGCTTGTGACATTCCAGGAACCTCCCAGCAGCAGTGAAGCGCTGCCAGGATTTTTCATTCCAGTGGTGTAAGGAGTTAATGGAGTTAATGTCACAGGATTTTCTGCTCTATCATAAGCTCACTGATAAGGCACTTCAATTTATTGTCCCCTCGTGTAAGGGATCAAGTGACTAACTGAGCTCTGGGAGGGCACCAGAGATGCCTGTTGGTTTATGGATGTGCCCTAATTCCAGGAGGCATGACTGGTGTGGCCATTTCTCTTGTGCCTCACTGGCCACAGCCATGTCATCATTGATATTTTCCATCACAGAGCTCTCCCCAGATCCTTCTTTTTTTACCCTCCATGCTGCTCCTCTTTTTCCTTTCCATGTTGTCTTCCTCACCTGTTCTCTTTCCAGGATTTTTCTGGCCCCAGTAGATCAGTCTTGTTCCCATATGATTCCCACTAATTACAGAGCTACTTGCTGCTTAATGCTATCACCTTTTTCCTAGCTAGTTCTTCAAAAAGACCATTAGCCACAAATACATCATCCTTCAGCTGCGGGCCTCAAGCCTACTAAGTAAGCATTTTATATGGTCTTAAAAATGAGGAGAGAAAAGGAAAACAGCAGAGGAATACAAAAAGGATCCTCTGGGAGTAAGGTTGTCAGAAAGTCATGGCTGCTTCATAACTCTGGGCATTAGTCATTTTTCTTGCCATGGGTGGTCCCAATATGGGCTGAATTTTGATTTTTTTTTTCCTTGTGTTCAGCAAAGATGTGACATTGTGAAGCTCTGGAGGAGAGGTGAGACCTGCAGGTGCTTGCCCTGCCGTGCCACGAGAGGGGATGAATCTTTCCTACAAACCTGAGATCCTGCCTGCTCTGCGCTTGTTTCGGTGCCTTGTGGGAAGCCGTGACCCTGCTGGGAGCAGGGTGATGCAGCTGGGCCTGGAGCAGGGCTAAAGGAGAAGTTTGTCCCTTTGTGTGGACTGCTAAGGTGGAAATCTCAAGGCAGAAAAAGGCAAATGATGTGAACCTGATTGATTGCTGCAGTAACTCAGAGGAATGAACCAAGAGCAGTGGTGCAGCTGCTGGTGATGTTTGCATGAAGGAGTGGTCACCTCCTTCCAGAGCGTGGAATGAGGTGATTCTGTTGGTTTTCTTAAAACCTACCAAGCTGTGTGGTCACAGTGAAATACGGATGTGTGGTTCCTCCCTACTCTGTGCCACCTGAACAGGGGCTGGGGAAACACTGACCATTTCCCACCACTCCCTCCCGATGTGCCACTGAGCATCCTCTGCAGGACGAGTCCTGGGAAGCCCCGTGAGAGCCAAAAACTGAGGACACCTGCAGCTATGCCAGGCCTCCCATGCTGTGGCTCTGACGGCTGTGGAGCCCATGCTGAGCAGAAGTGCTGACCCAAATGTCTGTGCCCCTTGTTTTGGTGTGCCCAGGTGGCCCCAAAGGGCTGAGTTCCGCTGCGTCGCTCCCGAGCTCAAATTACACCCACGAGCAGTGCTGTGCATTTACTGAAGCTCATTAAAATGAAATGGGAAATACGCATATTTCAAAAATATTTTATTTGGAATACTAATCTTAATTTAGAATTCATGTTAAGCCATTGAATCCTTGGCAACTAAAATGAAAACACACTGAATCATAATGAAATACAGTGCTACTGTATTCTGTTACACACCACACCAGCATGACAGCAGCCTTTTCTCTTACTGAAAATAGCATTGCTTACATTTTATTTTTATTTATTTTAGGGGAAAAAGTAAGAAAGCATTTCATCATGAAATCCAGCTGTTAGCACATATCTTGCTGCACATAGCAGTAGCTGGGGAGAAGGGAGAGGGGAACTGATGACTGCACAAAACTCTAGCGAGTGTTTTACTGCTTGGTATTTCCATTCTGGACTGTCCGGACCTCAGTCTGGAGAGCTAAATAACAGAGAGCAGCGTTGCAAGTGCTTGGCTGAGGGCTGCAATCCACAGCTCACCGGCCAGAGAAGTGATCCAGCGTGCTGTAGATCATCCCAGCACCGGAGGTAAAGAACACTGTGGTGATATAGGGGAATAATACATGGTTGATGCTGCTTTATGGCAAACAGTTGCTGTGCAGCCATATATAACCCTGCAGGAATTAACACACCACAGGCTTCACCCTCCGCCCTCCGGTAGAAACAAGCAGCTGTGGAATAAGGATTATCGAGGACACAAATCGGTGTAAAGCTCTTCTTATCCCTTCGCTTGACAGATGTAAGATTGGGGTTGAAGACTGAGACTTGGTTGCTTTGGGAACTACAGTTCAGAGGTACTGATGGAGCAGAGAGGAAATATATAGCACCCTGAGTGGGCTGAATCATCCCAGTTGGTTCACTCCCCTTTATGCTGAAGCACTTTATTTTTAACAAACAGCCTGAGATGCAGAGATTTAAGGCCCAATAATAGCATGGTATGAATGAATCAGTCTAGTAACACCAGACACTGCCTTGGAAATGCACCATACTCACCTCGATAATTACTAATTTTTAGGAAGTAGATTATACCAAATGCCCTATATTTTAAATTCCTGTTTTCACGAGGAGTGTTTCTTGTGTGGGATACAGCAGAGAAAATACCAGTCTTTAAGAATCAGGGGAAAATGTAAAGAGCTGAAGGATAGAAAAAACTAAAATATAGGGGTGTTTTATTTGTATTGTACTTCAAACCAGCTCCAAGTTGCCTGTAGGTTACAGATTCCTTTCCTCAAAGATGTTACTGAGAAGTGCCCAGCTCAGGGGAAATGTTAAGGTCAGTCAGGACAGGATGCAATATAAATTCTGTTCTTCTGCCCAAGATGTCTGTCATAAGTTAATTTTCCCCTGGACTCCAGATTTCAGTTAGTTCTGCTTGCTGTGCCCTTCATCCTGCTCGATAAGCACCTGAAATACCCCCCTGCACTGCCTCCGTCCTCTGCTTCATTAAAGAAGTGAAAAAGCAGGAGATGCTACAGTGAGGAAATAGGAATTACAAGGGTGGAAGGGACCTTGGGAGATCATCTAATCCATCTCTCTGCCTCAGAGAAGGTGAACATGTAATTAACTGCTCCTAAGGTCTGTCTGCCTGATCTGTTCTTCAAAACTTACTGCATGGGGATTTCCATCACCTAAGAGTTTAGCCCAGCGTTTCACTGGCTTCATGCTGGAGAATTTTCCCGAGTCTCACACTAAAATCTCCTTTGCTTTTATGTGAGCCCCCTGAGACTTATTTTCATGCTTTTCTCATGCTTTTTGAGAACTTTTGTTACTCTTGTGGTTCTCCATTGGACTTCTTCTCACTGGCATCTACACTTCCACCAAAAGCCCAGGTTAATCTGCCTGTGCTTCCCCCAGCACTGAGAAGAAGAGGAGAATTATTTCATAGTTCATTTCCATGTAATGGCTGAATCTATAGCTTAAAGATATTCAGTGCTTCTGCAGTTTGGTCACTTAGCTTTTCACTTCAGATAATTCCACTAAATATTAATCTAGAAAATTTTCAATTTTCCCTTTTAGAAAAACATTGCTTATAGATTTTTCTTTAAATTTGCTTTTAACTTGAAGAAAATAGACTCATGTGAATTCACTTATAACAAAATAATTTCTTATAAGTAGAGTTGCTATCTGAATTTATTGCTCCCCTAAAGCCAAATATTAAGCATCTTCTTTACCCAGAGTCCGTGCAGCAAAGAAATGTGTTGATAACCATAATGAAGTGTCTGAGGCTCACTGTAAGAAGTAGCATTTGTTTTCCTATTTCCATCTGGAACATTAAAGCCTTCCTACTACAATTCCTGTAGCCATAACTGCAGTGTCATTCACATCTCTAATAACATCTTACAGATTTCTGTTCATCTCATATCAGATACAGCAGCGACTCATCTTGTTTTTCATCTCTGTCTTCAAAGAAGGCATCATTGTTCTGAAGATGCAATGATCAGCTTATCTGAAGTGTCCTGAAGAGATATTGGCTCTTTTAACACCATTTTTATCAGCTCTTTAATTACTTGGAATTTTGTCATGCAGCCTGTGAAGCCACGTACACATCATGGAGAAGATTCTGAGTTTCCCTCAAGCTGCTGAAACAAGCAGGGGTTTTGCACAGGAAGCTGCTTCAGGTGAGCTGCTGCTGCATTTCCAGGTACAGCCCCAGGGAGAGATGTCCTGTGTGGATCTCTGGAGCCAAGGAAACACCCAGCTGCAGATCCATTTTTCCTTCTTTAACTCCCCTGAAAAGCCTCCCAGCTCTCTGCAGTATGTTAGCAGAGAATCCCAGACTTTTTCATGCTCAGAGCATCCTGTTCTGCCTCAACCTGAATGTGCTTTAACATCTCTACTTGCCTTCCTTACCTTTAACCTTACCACTTTCTCTGGGCTCCATTCTCCAACCCACTGCTCATGTATTTCCCTGTGAAAACTTTGGGGACTGAGGAACTCAAGTTTCTGCATTTTAAAGCAAACAGTTCTGGCCAGAGACTGTCCCTTCCTGGCATAGAAGAGCCAATGTATCAGCCTTATCTAACTAGTGACAGCCTAATATTAATGTGGCTGGAGAGCCATTTTGTTGTTTATTGGAGACAAAACTCCATCTGAAGTCCAAGAATGGTTTTGCCTAAATAAATGGTGTATGGTAGCTGCAGATAAAAATAATCGTCTGCCTAGTTAAAGTGAAAGATGTGAGCAGGGATTTTGTGGGGTTTTGAGCTCGCTCTTGCTAGAAAAGCAAAGTTTAACTCATGTTAAACAACCTGATCCAGGCTTGTTTGAAGTGATGAGTTTTCCTGCATGGCAACAGCAATTGGTCCCCTCTCCCACACGTGTTTTAATGATGGAAGAATGAAGTGTTGGTGTCTTTTTGTCACTGGGGTTAGCAAGCATTTTTTCAAAGAGTCTGGAATTTTTGTCTCAGCCCTCTCCCAGCCTCCCCACTGCCTTATCTTACAACTCAGAGGTGCTGCAGCACTGGGGCAAACATCCCTACTTCTTTCTAAAGCCTCTTGCAGTAGGAGCTCCAGAAGACTCCTGGAAAAAGGACTGACTTCCCTTAAAGGACAGCTCATTTTTTTTTTTTTTTTCATGGGAACAGTGGAGTTATAGAGCTCTTGTTTCCCCAGGAGCCTTCCTTGAAAACTGAAAAATAAATTCAAAGAAAGGTATGTCCTAGTTCAAGGGCAGAAGATTGAGGTTTATGTGAGGAGTATTGAAGTGTGTGCATTCTGGCTCTGTGTGCAGAGAGCCCAGGAAATTCACTGCCTAAATCTGTAGCTGAGGCATGGAGGAGACAGAGACATCATTTTCTCCTTTTCTTCTCCCCCCTTTCCCCACCCCCAGATTCTTGGTAAGTTGAGGAGGCAAAGGTAGGGAGTATCCAGGCAAGGGCAGGTAATCTGTTATCAAAGCAGGACACAGAATCCAGGGAAATGCAGACCCAACCCTTTGGTGTGACCAGTGCCACCTGGCCAAAGGGCCTGATACCATTTATTCCAATAATTTCCTAACTGCACAAGGTGATCCCAAAGTCCTTGGCTTGAATATCAGCTGTAGCAGTAAATGGGTAAAGAAAGAAAGGAAAAAAAGTCAATTTTAAATCTGTCCCTCACACTGCGAATACAGTCTCAGATATCCCCAAGGACAGTTTCAGCTGACTTCTCTGAGAATTGAGACCTTCAAGAGGAGGCACCAGCATAGCTTTAAAGATCCGATGGTTGGAGTTCAGAGCCCACAGTCACTCACACCCTGTGAGCAGGAGACAGCACATGTGACACCTTAGAAGAACAAGGGAAGCAAAAACCAAGGAGCTGAGCAACCTTAGTTTAATACAGAGAAACTGTGCCTTTCCAAGAGTCCCATTCTCCTCAGGGCATGTGCAAGATGGTATAGTTTTATCTTGACATTCCAACTGCTCTTTGCTTTCCCCCAGGTTTTCCAGAGGTTTTCAAGCCCCTTTTATTCCACAGCACAGTCGGACCAAAGTGACATGAAAGGGGACAGGAAAATCTCTGACGAGAATGAGAATGGTTGCCCTGTCAGGTGTGATTAACACCAACATGGTTAAACACCTTATCAACAAAGACCTGCAGGATGTGCAGGACATTTTAAAAAGCCATTCTCTTTCCAGTCATGCCCTCCTGGTAAATCATAATTTCAGTAAATTAAGCAGAATGCTGATGAAAAACCTAATGTGGTGGAATCTGGCCATTTTGACAGTGCAGCAAAATCTATAATGTCCCTCAAAAAACTCTTGATATGAAGATGCAGCTGAACAACACTGCCCCGTCCATCCTACTGCAGGCTGCACACCATCAGCCGATGATGGCAATTAAAATTAAATGGTTCTCAAACAACCATAACAAAGGCAGATTTACTCGGCATTATCTTTGCCTCATGGAAAGGCCCCTACGAGGAAGTTCAGCAATCATAATGGAATTACAGGCTGCTTTCTGGTCTCGTGTTAGCAGAGCTGGTGACAGGATGAGCTGTGAGCAGGGCAGCCTACACTGGGTGCCGTCAGCGGAGCCACATCACTGAGAGCACAGTCAGAGCTCTCGAGCTGTCATGTACAAATCTTGTTATAATGAGAAGAGCATTAGTAATAGAGGCTGAAATTTTCAAGCTGCCTAAGGGATTTAGATGCTCAGTTCCCATTAAATTTAATGGGATGCAGGCCTCAAAATCCCACCCACAATAAATTTTTACCAACCGTTCCTTGTGCAAAGGAAGCAGAGGGGAGAGAAAAATAGAGAAGCATGAAGAGAATCAGATATGCGAGTGTTTCTTTCTGGGACTGAAGGCCAGCTGGGTGCTGTAAAATAGCACCTAAAAGGGGACTAAAATGAAATATGGCATAGGGGTCTCATCTAATAATCAGGTAATTTGGGTCTGGACTCCACTCCAACCTGCCCTGTAAGGTGGATGGGAACATAATGCAGTCTGCGCTTTGAGACTTCTATTTCTGGGCTACAGACCTACTTGCAGTCATTAAAGTGCATTTGAAAATGAAAATTAGGTAGAGAGACATAGATGGGATAGCAGCAGTCTTGGGAGATATGTAGGGAGATGATGAAAGGAGGCTGTGTTACACCAGTTCACTTCTTTAATTAGGTCTGGTTCCATTTACTTCTTCAACCGGATTTATCCGTATTTAAGTCAGGTGCGTTTCCAAGTGTCAAAAATACTAAAGATCAACATGTTTCCTGGTTTACTGTGGGTCCCATTATTTTGGTTCCAAGAAGATGCCAGTTCCTTGGACCAGCTCCAGCCCACCTTAGTTTGAACCCCAAACAGGGCAAGAGTCACTCCTAAAGTTTCCTCCAAAGATCAGGAAAAGCAAGGAGAATGGTGTGCTGGTAGTTCAGGTCTTGCCCCTGGGGAAGTGAGGGCTTCACCTCTTTTGACTTCACCCACTCACATGTTGGGCACCAGCTCTGAGATCTCTGCCTAAACTTCCTCCATAGACTGTCAGTTACTTACATATTTAAGACTGGTATTAAATACTTATGTATTTAAGGTTGGTGCCCTGATAGGAGCCTACACTTCCATGGTCCTGGCTCAAATGAATGCTCACAGTTAGCCAGGATGCCCAAATAGTCAGTGAAGAGTGAATCCCCTTTGGCTTCAGTTACACATGATTTTGATCATTATTTTCATGTTTACTTGTAATGAGGGATTCCCAATGCCCCTTCTGTAAGTTACCTGCAAGAACCGCAAATTAACAGAAGAAAACACACCTCATGTGTTGATACTTCTAAACTTCAATCTGTGACTTGTATTTTAATTTTTTCCCAAAGAAGAGTGTTACCAAGATGGTTAAGAATGTTTTTCTTTTTCTTGTTGTTTTGGGCTGCTGTTTGTTCTGTTGTTTTTTGTTTTGCTTTGTTTTGTTTTTTTCTTTGTTGGCTCTTTCCACAGCTCGATTTTCCATCTGGAAATAAATAAGGATAAAATGCTCTCTTCACCCTGTGTTTGCCCTGCCTGTTCAGCGTGAGTGATGTGGAGGTGGGTAGGAGGGATTCCAGGCAGCCTGCTGCAATGTGGCATCTGGAGACACAAACTTGGAGGGGTTCCCAGGAAGAGAATATAACATTTGGCAAGGAAAGAAGGAGCTTAGATGAGAGAGGGCTGTGAGGTTTCCCCCTCTTCTGTCCCCGTCCTGTTGCTTATTTCTGCATATTTGTTTTATTCCTCAGCCATATTAGAAGTGTAAATTACACAGATGAGCTAATGAGATCATCTGTGCTTGTGCCATTTGGGGAAGTGGGAATCATGGAGATGCTCTCTCCTTTCTATCCTTTCTAATAATTTACCTTTATTTTGAGACTAACGGCGCTCAGATTCTGCACGCTCGGCTCTGCAAGCCTGGAACAGATCCTATGGCATTTCTTCTGTGACTTGATATATATTTCTCCTTAGTGTTTACATGGCTTGCCATTCATCCCAAACATCTTTGTTGTCTTATGCCATATGTATGGGGTGAAGTTGTGGTCCACGGAAGTTTGGAGTTCATGGGAGTAAGACTTGGATTTCATCCATGCAGAGTGTTAGGTTAAATAAATATGAGTCACTGTAAGGAAAAATGGGGTCGATAGCAATCTCCTTGTTCTTTTTGTCCCTAAATTCTACCGAGAAATGATTGTAGGCAGTCCTGGGTAAATGTTCAGCTGGCATAAATGTAGGCACCTTCACTGCAGCATGGCTGATTTATTGGGATGTGACCCTATGTTTGCAATTAAGATTATGTCCATAGAACAGATGGGTCAGAGTGATGCATTTGCCTTTATGAGGCACTGAATCAGATTCTCTGCAATAGATCATTCATATCCCAAATTGGTGCCATCCTGTTTGGAATGGAAGTGGTGAAAGGGGGGATTTCTTGCAGCAGTTGACAACTTTCAAACTTTAACACATGAAGTCTCTTCTCTTGTTAAATGTTTATTTGCATGGAAGGAAAGCAAGGCTGTAAGACATTTTTAGTTTCTGTGCTGAAATTACAATTCCATTTTTAAACCGTTTGAAAGATGCTCAGTTAGTAAGAAGCCTTTTGGTGGGAGGATAAAGACAGTACTTTATTCAGAAACAGTTTGTACAGTTTGGTTGTGGATCCCTCCACAGAGACACTGTGGTTGCATTTAGCCTCACTCCTGGTACTTGCCTCAAACATAAATTCTCAGAAATACACAAACTCCAGTTGGGAAACACACACTGAGTTTCTCAGCTGAGACAGGGACATTGTTACTTAAGTGCTCTGATGCTGGAAATGTGGACGAAGAAGTAATATTTACATGGGAAAGAGGAAATTTCCATGAGAACATCAGGCGAGTGTCACATTCCCCATGACATGCTGCTTTTAAAAGACCTCTTCTGGTCACTGGAAGATGTTGTTTCTGCTGAGGCCCGAACCGGCAGTGTTGGTGTCTTTTGCTCCTTGAATTTCATTACTGTTACTCCTTTAGGAGTAGAATAAGTGGTTGTTGGTTCATTCACCTCAGTTGTCAGTAGATATTAGAAGACATGAAAAGGAAGTACTTAACAAGAGAGATCTACAGTATCAAGAGAAAATGATAAAAAGATAAAATGCCTTCTGTAGCACAGATCTTTCTTCTCAGCTTTGTTCCCCACCAGCCTGCCCTACCCTCATTCCTTTCTTGATTCACAGGTAAGTTTAAAAGTAAAGTGAAATTTTGTTACTCTGCGTTGTGAGGGGTCTGTTCTCTCCCTCTTGGAAGGGCAGAAGGGAACATGGAATGCCCAGTCCTGCTCCATGTCTTCTCCCAGATTTTACTTCCTCATTTCTTGCTCTGGAATACTCTACGGAAGAGAGGGAAGGAGGAATTATTTTGTATTTTCATTTTCCTCCTCAAGGTCCTTTGGCAAACACTTTGATGGCGCAGCCAATATCTGGTTTAAGGCTGCTTTCCCTTTTGGATGCCTCCAGACATCAACGCTGGGAATGCAGAGCTTGAGGACAGCCCTGCTCAAGGTCACTCACGGGGCAGGATTGGGCTGCTGGTCATCTGGACAGCACCAAATTTTCTTTTTTTTTAATTTTGAGTAGGAGGGCAGCAAGTGATTATGGAAACACTCCATCCCTTCCAAACAGAAGGGTCACATCTTGTCCCTGTGACTTCTGAGCCTTGGACTAGGAAAGGCTAAAGCAGGAATAATATCAGGAAGGGATGGCCGTGCTCAGAGATTGGGGCCCGAGTGGAAAAGCCTCACTCCTTTCTTAGTCTCAGGGGTCTCTCCCACCACCCAGACCAAGGTATTCCCTATTTCTGACTCCAGTGAAGTTCAGACATGGCACAGAGGACAGTAAGAGCTCAAAATAAGGGTTTCCCTCCTTAACCCAAAGCACAGTGGGACTTCTTTTTTGCATATGAGTCATTTGAATTCAGAATGCTTAACCTGTGGCAGAAATAATTCAGATTTGAGCACATTAATTGTGTCAGGTCAAAGTAACAGTTGTTTTTTGCATGGATCATTTCAGAATATTTTTTTTGCGGGTGTTTGTAGCAAGCAAATCACAGGATGCAGTTGTTGCTATAGCAATGAGCCTTCCAAGTGAAGGAGGTAGGGCAGCCCCCCTCAGACAGACTCCCACCAGTTATCACTGCACTGGAGGTACCTGATCTGGTTTAGTTACCAGGGATGTGATAGGTATCGATAAACCCTGAATTCTAGGAGTAAATGGATCCCATGGGATTTATGTAGTTCTAAAAATACTCCTTTGTTTGAGGTTTGAGTCACTAGTGAATCTGAAATTTGCTGACTATAATTGCATTAATTATGCTAACAAGTGATTTTTTCAGTTGTGTATGATCTGAGTATGGGATGTGTAATTTAGGTGTGTGTGATGTGTTGTAATTTAATTTGGAAGCTCAGCGAAACACAGTAGCTTGGAGATCTCTGTGATAGCTCTGCAAACAGCCTGGACCAAGCAGGGCAGTTAAAATAGCACAGATATGCACAGCCTTAAATCTCATGGAAAATATTCAGTAAAATATCCTTGAAGTACTTCATCTAGAAGTCAAAAATTAAAGCATAAGGAACACTTATGTAATAAGGCTTATAATAATAACTGTTTCCTGGTGCCAGCTTTGTTTAGTGGCTCAAACAGTGATCATGGCACAGAGTCTTCAGGGAATGGATGCTTTGTTTTTGAATAGTCTGTGGGCTGATCTCAGCCAGGCAGGGCTGCCTGCACACACACCATGGGAGGTGTCTAAGCCTTGTTCCTCCTGCTTCGTGAGAAAATGGGTCCAGTCCAAATCCCTTTGAAGTCAATGCAATGATGTCCTGGAATTCTTTGAAAGGATCCCTTGGATTGTGTCCTGGAAATGGGATTTAAGGCTTGACCATTCAGCTCAGCATCCTGACTTGCTCTCTGAGTCATTGGAGTGATTCTGAATTTGTGCTGATATAAACAGGGAGAATCAAGCCCTTCTTCCCAACATCAGCACAGAATGAGGAGCTACTATCTCAGTTCGCTCTGCTGGTGGCTCTGTTTCCTCCCATCTCTTCTCTCCCTCATATTCTTCAAATACTTCTGTTACACATGAAAAACAGATCCTTCCAGATGGCTCCAGTAGGTGCCATCTAATTTGTGGTGATGATGGGCCAGTGGCTGTTGGAGAAACAGAATGAAACAGAAAAGCAGTTGCAAAATTGCTGCTTTTTGTGGGCTGCTTGCACTTGCCTATAAGTGTTTATTATCCTAGATGGCAATCTCACTGATTCTTCTTGATGTACTCCAGCACTAATAAAGGAATTTTGCAATATTATTACAGCAATTTTAAATCAATTCACTCAGTGAACGCTGCTGTGCTCCAGAAGTCAATTATAGATATCACGTAAAAAAACAGATAATGCAAACCCAGCCCTCTGTTTTCATCATTATGCAGAAAGCAAAATAAAAACACAATGAGGGAAATGCGCGTTAGAAAACCAGAGGTGCTGTGAAGGGAAGGGAGCACGAAAGGTGATGTTTCTGCTGTTTTCTTCAGGCTTCGGAGCATTACTGACACCACCACCTGCTTTGCCTTCCCCTCCAGCTCCCAAGGGCCCTTCAGGCAGAAACAACACATCTTTTTATGGCTTTTCTTTCTAGAACAGCTCTGGCTAAGGATCATCATGAAAGCATCCAGGAGCCATGTCAGATCTCAGGTGAATTAAAAGACACTGCTTAAGGTTAATGGTGGGTTCATCCTTCGAGGCCAACAAAAAGCCAGAAGCTGATAAATACAAAGCACATCCCACCATGTGAGGCAGATGCCTGCTTTTTTAATATTATGTTTCATTTTCTGGGTGCTGAAGGTCCACATAATTTTCAGTTTCCTCTGTCACCATGTCCTTCAGAAAAGTGATTTTTTTTCTTGTATTAAGCCTCCTGGGAGCATTAAGAGGGTATCTATTATTGTGGCTAGAAACAGTGGCTGGTTTTTAATTCTTAAATTCCTTTTTCTTCTCTTTTACAGAGAACAGCTTGGAAGGACTTTGGGTTGTCAGCTTGGGCTTAGTGCAGGGGTAACCCTAGAAATTAGAAATAGAGTTGATTTGTAATTGTTTATGACTTGAGAAACTGAGTCCTGACCATTCAATAAAAACTTTACCTAGATTAGGGTATATATCAAACAACTGCTGACAAGAGATCTTTGCAAAATAAGCACAATAATGGCCTTTTTCTATTTTTTCTGTGTTACAAAGACTCTTCAGCAAAATCTTACTTTATCACATAAAAATGTGATGCTGATTCCTATTAATTGTCACACCCCTGGGCAGGGGGAGTTTGAAGTTTCAAGGCAGATAATACCATGCCAACACCATGATAAACAGCCAGGCAACAATCTTTTATCTTTGGTGAAAGATAAGCTGGAATAAGGAGTGTGATTAACAGTCGTGTTGAAGATTTATGTAATCAATTTGGAGAGCAGGTCCATGTGTTGTCTTGACAGGATAGTTAAGGTAAAGTTGCAAGTTCAAGCAGCTTTGACCTCGGTAAACTTGCAGTAGAGCCAGGGAGCGTCTCTTGATTATTCCCCTTTAGGGTTTATAGGATAATGAAAAGAAAGCAGAGGGGAAGATAGAACATAAAATGGAATTGCTTTTTCCTCCAGCCACCCCCTCCAGAAGCTGTGCTGTCACACAGGGTATGTCCTAGTCCCTGCCAGTCTGAACCAGGGCAGATGAGCTGTGGCAGCAACGATTTTGCAGAAGGGGAGGATAAAAGGGTGTTCCTGAGCTTTTTGGTCCCCATCAAATATAATCCTCCAGCTTCTCCATCCAGAACTCATCCAGTGCTCATGGCAGCTCACTTTTAAACACTAGTATAATTTTTTTTTAATTTTTAATTTTATAAAAGTGTATGTGTAGGCATGGAAGGGTGAGGAAGTGAAGCTGGGGAAGGAAGTCCTCCATGGTTACAGATCTGCCCAGTTTGGCACAGAGCATAGCCCTGGCATGGCCCTCAGTCCCCTGGAGAGCAGAGCCAGCTCTCAAAGAGGGAGTGAGGAGCCCCAGGAACAGAGGTAATACAGAGTGAAAAGCCGTAACATCAGTCATAATTGCTGTACGACACTTCAGACCACTTCCAGGGAATGTTGTTCTGCTCTCCTTCCACTTATAAGCCCCTGTAGGTCCTGGGCTGATAAGAACTTCTCAGCAGCCTCCTGGTGCCTGAGAAGAGGTAAATTTGCTCAGCCAGCCTTGGGCAGAACAGGCAAAGCTGCTGCCACGTTGTGCTCACAGCAAATTGGCTCCATTATTTGTCCCTGACGGAGATGCGTACGAGGGAGAGGAGGGGAGAATTATTGTATATAAATGTTGCGATATACACAATTCCCACTTAGAATTGATTTTTCCCTTGTGAGATGTGCTGTCTCATTGAAAGAGGGAGAAAAGTATAATTTTAAACCTTACTCCTGTAAGAGGAATTAAACAAGGGGAAAAAAAGAGCTGAAAAAGAGGAGGCATTATCTCAGGAGTGCTATTAATCATTTTCTTAGGAAAATGTAGTCCTGCTGTGCACCTTGCTGACCTCAAGCAAGCCTTCCTGTACCTGCCCACTGTAATATTTACTACTGAGTCCCTCCAGCTCTTTTTCTCTGCATTCAACACCAGTTTGGCTTGTTTGTTGCAAGTGGCAGATTGGAAAGAAGTGGATGTTACCTCTGACAGAATTGTCAAATTAAATTTATCCTGTTCCCTGTACCTTCTGCAGGAGCCCCCCTATTTATAGTAAAGTACACACAGCACATAAGCATTGGTTTTCAAAATCACTTTGACAGCAAATAATAAATATAAAATAATATGCAATACAATATGCAATTGACTTGTGTGCCTCCTAGTCAATGCAAGTGTTATCCAGCATATAAAATTACATTGCAGGCAGCACATCCTTTACCTGGGAATGACATACTCTGATAAAAAATAAATAATAATAATAGACCCCCCTAAGTATGCACCACTGGGTGTCTTGTCTAAACGTGGCTATGAAGAATGAATGCGAAATTAGCTCTCGATTAGAACTGAAGGAAATGCAGGATGTGAATGTAAAGCAAAGGACTATATCAATGTCTAAATATGAATGTGACATTTGGATGGCTGCATAAATAGTCTCCTTGGGCAGCATCGTTCAGAGAGGAGATCTGCCACAGGAACAAGAGAGGGTAGAAGCCTGGATTTAAGATGGTTTTCTCAAGTGGAAGACCTGTCCTTCACTTCTCTTCCTATTCTCTTTTTCCCCTGGGATCAGCAGGGACCTGGGAGTACTGCAATTTTTTCTTCCTGTCCTATTTATCTATTGTCACAGTACAAGATTCATAGCAAGTGGTTTTCTCTGAATTTTTCCCTTTCCATTTTTTCTCTCAGGTTTTTGGTAGAGTTCAGACTGTGGCTGACTAAATCCTCTGAATGGGTTCATGATATTTGTATTTATATCTCTCTCATCCTCCCCGGAACACGGAGGGATGAAGGTGGAGTGTTGGCCACCCCTTTCCCACAGAAAGAGGTAAAAAGAGGAGAAAGAGCATTTGGCCAGGCCATGCACTCACCTCATGCTGTGTAGAATCCGAAGGCAGCTTCCCATCCCATCAGCCTTAGATGTTCTGCAGCTTTGCCCCTGTCCCCAGACAGTTTCCCACCTCTCCCAGGGGCTGCTGGTGTGCTCAGGAGCCCACTCAGCTCCTTTTCCCCAAGCACCAGGCTGTGAGAGCCCTTGGTAACTTCTGTCTTTTGTTTTCAAGCCTCACACTCTGAGCATTCCTCTGAAAACAATAATGTGTTCGCTTTCCCGTTGGTTTTGGCTATGAGAATTAAGATGGGGCCAACATCTTTCTTCCTGGGAGCTGTCTCCAGCCAAGACTCTGTGATATTTTTGAGGTGATGTGTTTATTGCCAACTACACTTGAACAACAAGGGAAGCTAAATTCACAGGGCTGGCCTCAGGTTTGGGTGGTGCCACCCTCAAATAGGACCAATTTGGGATCTAAGAAAAAATGCTTATTTTCAGAAATTGGTTTTTGACATCTTCCAAAGCTATCAGGGAAAGTTTGCATTTGTTACAGCCAGCTTTGCCATCTACTTGACCTTAAAGCCAAGAATTTATGTGCTGCTTCCCAAAATAAGTATCAGTAGGTCTGGGAGAATGCCTTAAGGGTGTGCAAGCCAAATTGTACCAGTCAGAAAGACACTGTTTTTAAAATCAGCTCCACGGGTGAATCTTCCCATCACTGTTAACGTTTAACATATCCCCCTAAGCCTGGATGCTCTTTGAAGCAAGTTACCGGCTTAATTGGGACTCTTTAATAAAATTTAATGCTATTTTTTTAATGAAGAAAGATGAAAAGTTGCCTAGAGGGGAATCTTGAGCACAAGGTATTTAAAGAAATTATTCTTTGAGAATGTCGATCTCTTATCTCATTCTTCACAAATCATTTAATGAAATAACATTAACATTTCACTTCTAGTTATATTAGCTTCTCCCCTTGCACACTTTTCTTTGTTTTGGCAGGGGGGTTCTCCTTTTCAAGGAAAAAATAAAGTCCAACGAGGCTCTTGAACAACAATCTTGTGTTATTAAGAGACAATTAATATTGTCTCATTCTTGCAAATGGAGGGGCATAGTTTTTTCCAGGCAATTAGGTAGATAACTTTCTCTTGCATTTTTTAATGCTGATCTAAAGTTTAACAGGCTTGGCTCTGCCAGTTGCATAATTACTGCAAACTTGGGCATCTGCAGCCCGACTCCAGATACAAACAGCCCTATCACTGCTCCCCGTAGGCAAAAACCTAAAACAGGAGATGGTTTTCTGCTCCCAGTGGAGATATTGAGTGCTCTCCCTTTAGATTAAATAATTATTTGAGTTCTGTCTCAGTACCTGTCATTGAAATCAAGGCTTGATTCCATGAATGGGAAAAAAAGGCATTAGCTTTTCCCTGTAATTTCCTTAAAAGCCCCAGGTCTCCATAGCAGCCTGTTAGGGAGCGACTCTTGTATTTCGAGCAGGAGAAAGGGAATGTTTGTGGTATCCTTTCCCTGATTAATCATTTCATCTCTTTGCCACCTCACAGAATCACAGAATGGTTTAGATTGGAAGGGATCTTCAAAATCCTCTCATTCCAGCCCCGTACCATGGGCAAGGACAACTTCCACTGTCCCAGGGTCCTCCAAGCCCTGCCCAACCTGGCCTTGGACACTTCCAGGGATCCACAGCTTCTCTGGGCACCTATGCCAGGGCCTCCCCACCCTCACAGGAAAGAGAAATACTTCACCTCCAGTTTTTGTGGCACAGGTGTTGGGTGGATCAGGAGTGTCAGCAGATCCATGTTCATTTTTGCAGGTCTGATCAGGAAGAAGAGGGGAGGGCTATAGGAGCAATGAGAAAGATAAATCCAGCCCTTTAGCTTTACCATCCGAGGCAAGATTCCATGCTTGCATATAAATAATTGTTTCATTATTTTGACCAATTCGTAGTGGTTATTCAGCTTTCAACACACGAAACACTTCTTCCCGTATCTGTTAGTGCTTTATCTCTGTTCTGTTTTCAGCATTAAAGAGACAATGGTAAATAATTTCCATAGAACCTGGCTCAGCCACATTTCTCTCTATGACTTTTCCACCTAATTTCAAGGCTCTGTTATTTTCTGTAACACTGTAATATGATCTTCATGGTTCTTGCAAGCTTTAGGAGAGAGTGAATTATATGAGAATTTCCTGAGAAATCCCCAGTTTTGTCTCACATCCGAACCACCACACACATCCATAGGAAACAGAAAGGAAAGAAACAGGTCATGGTGTTCCTTCCCCCAGAATACTAATTTAACTCCTCCAAAATGGATGGGAATAACTCTCCTTCAGCACAGAGGGGAATTAATATACGTCCTGGCATCTGACTGGTGATGCTGAGGCTTCTCATTTGTCTCTGGTCTTGCTGACTTAAGGTCATGTTGAAGGAGTAGGATGCAGCTTTGCACTAATATAAAGCTTGTTGACCTTTCACAAAAAAAAAAAAAAAAAAGAAAAAAAAGAGAGAGAAACACATTTTTAAATTGTGGAGGTTTGTGAACACACATAATACAAACACATTTTAAAAATAATTTATATTTTTTATGTCCAAGAGAAAACTGGTGCCACTGCACCCCAGGATTCAAAGCAACAGGGTCAAAGGAGGGAAATTTCTGTCTTCATTCATATCTAAAGTCCGTCAGGGTCCTTCTGTCATTTGTGAGCTCTCTGTAACTGTCATGCATTCAACAGGTCACTCAATAAATATCAAAACAAGCCCTCTTCCAATCTGCCAAATCTTTTTCCCCATGAGGCTGATCTCCAAAGGCTCCCTTCACATCCACCCCAGCCCTGCCTGGATTCCTGCTTCAGAAAAGACTCTCCAGCTAAGTTACAAGCCAGACAATTAACTAAATAGCAAAACATGAAAATCACTCTTTTGCTTCCTAATGAGCACTCATAATAACTATGCTGGATTTTTTCCCTTTTATATTTATCAAGGTATGATTTAATTGTCATCAACATCCAAGACAAAAAAAGCCCCCTAAACTCAAACTGACAGAAAATTCTGGGGGTTTTAGGTACTCTGTAGTAATGATTCATGCATTTACAGCTGGGATAATAATAGTCTAATACCTTGATCATATTGCATTTTACATAATTTTACATAATTGTTCATAAGGGCTACAATTATTGCAACTGTGAAGTGTAAAACTACAGGAAGAGAATGAAAAAGCCAACTCAAATTAATACGTTTAGCCTGATTTTCTTGTACTAATTACCACTGGGAAAACACATATTTTAACCTAGCAATGTTTGAATGTTTTTGTACCGTAGCGCTGCCACAAATGAAACGATAAAAAATACAGTTGTGGTTTAACCCCAGCTGGCAGCTCAGCCCCACGCAGTGGGGTGGGGGAGAGAATCAGGAGTGTGGAAGGGAGGAAATGAGGCAAAGACAGTTTAATAGGCAAAGAAAAGCTGTGCACACATGCAAAGCGAAATAGGGAATCCCTTCTCCACTTCCCAAGGGCAGGCAGGTTCAGACATCTCCAGGAAAGCCGGGCTCTGTCAGACATAACGGGAATTTGGGAATGCCATCGCTCTGAAAGTCCCCCGTTCCTTCTTGTCCCCCCAGCTCTATTTGCTGAGCATGACCCACATGGCCTGGGACACCCCTGGGTCAGTTGGGGTCAGCTGTCGTGGCTGTGTCCCCTCCCGGCTCTTTGTGCACCCCCAGCCTCCTGAACCGTGGGGTGAGGAGCAGAAAAGGTCTGGGCTCTGTGCAAGCCCTGCTTGACAGCCATTAAAACATCTCTGAATTATCAACACTGCTTCCAGCACAAACCCAAAACACAACCCTAGAGTAGCTACTACGAAGAAAATTAGCTCTGCTCCAGACAAAACCAGCGCAACAGTGGTTGCCATCCCAAGTGACAAATTACCAAGTACTGTTAAATGTGCTCACAGGGCCATGGAGCTGTTCTGGCTTCCTGAAATATTTCTAGCAAAGAGAGAGTGGTTATGAGTGATTTAAAGTACAGATCATGCTCACCTGTTTGCTTTTTAAATGTGTTACGTTTCTGCTCTCTGCCATACCACACAGCACTCTGGCTGTCAGTGTCATGAGGAATGGGATGGGTTTGTGTTATTTTTACCATTTTCTCATTGCTCTAATTGTTCCCCAGTGCTTCTGAGGAAAAGCAAAGTTGAGTTGCAGGAAAAGAGGCAAAACCCACTCATTTGGAACACCAAAGCAGGTCTGAGGGAGGAGAAGCTGGGAAAGCCGTTCGCTTTGGCAGATGAAAATTTCTGTGCAAAAAAATCATCCCCGTGCCTGAGCTTCCCTGTGTAGGCACACACACACACACACACACTGATTCCCTCTGGCTCCTTTTCTGCAGGGAGGTCCCTGGAACACAGCAGCACTCAGCCCACGGTTCACAGCAGCACCAAACCTCTCTCAAAATAGCCTGGCCAAGAAACCCTGCAGAAGCAGCAAACAGTGAATGGCAGGAGGCTGAGAGCATGGAGAGGTGGGCTTGAGGGATGGGGCTAGCAGGGGTCTGTCCCTGGCCACTGCCAGGAGCCACACTGCCCCTTCAGCGTGAGCTCAGTGCTGTGTCTGAAGGTGGGCTCACATTGATATGCCAACCTCCACGCTGAAGGCATTGAAATGCAGGCACAGGTTTGCCTCTAATTGTTTTGGGGAGAGCGGACTGCTGGGAGCGCTGACTTTTTAAATTGCCTGTGCTGGATTCCTCAGAGCTGGACCGCCGGAGCTGTCATCCCCATTTAGAGCTGTGGAAAGCCCAGTCCTTCAGACTGAGCTGGAAACAGGTCCTGGGCATGGACCTTCACCCCGTGCAAGGAGTGGATTTTGTCCAGAAAGCTGCAATACTATGGAATGCATGAAGGGCACACAAACCGTGCTTCAGAATGGTTTCCATTTAGAAGGAACAGTGCAAGGCAGGAGCAGAGGTTTCTGGTGCACAGAAAATCACTTGTGTGCTGCCTTTGTAGCTCATTCGAGCAGCCTTTAGGTGTGATCAGTCTCTTGTGGTTCACGAAGAGCCTCTGGCTTCTTGTTGGGTAGAACAGGACACAGATTTGTGTGCCCCACCTAAACTGTTCCTGAGGTGTGAGGAAACATTGTCTTCTCTGCATCATTTCCATCATTTCCAGCAGGGTGAGGGTAAATACTGCAGGCATTGCCTTGTCCTCTTCATAGGGAAAGGTTTTCACACGGATCTCAGACCTGTCGGAAAATTTCTGTTCCCCATCAGCTCCTGCAGCAGTGGGAGGGGGGAAGACAAATAAACTGTGACTGTGGAACAGAAAGGCCACCATGGCAATCGAGTCTGCACAGGGGTTTGAGCAAGGAGTTCATTTGCTCAACAATATCTTGAGTTTAAAATCCGTCAGGATGGATTATAACAAATTTGCTCAGTCCTGTATCTTCAGGAGCCCTAATGACCATCAAAGCAAAGACCTCATGGTGACACTTCTCCACATCAGCTGTGTTATCTTGGAGTTAGCTGACCTCCTCTTTTCTGATTTCCCATCCCTCAAAGGCAAACAGTGTCGTGCTGCCAGCACAGCACTTGGGCTTCTCAGGACCTGCTGTTCTGGCAGATCAGAAATAGATTTCCGTGCCCCTCTTATGTCAGTCTTCAATCTCTGGAGACTGACCTGCACAAGTTTAAATTATCTTGTTCAGACAGCATGTAAAAATTAAAGTAGTCAGCTCGCGTGTGATGGTCAGAGCACTCGGTGGTCCCTCATGTGATGGTCAGTGCACTCAGTGCTCCCTCATGTGATGGTCAGTGCACTCGGTGGTCCCTCATGTGATGGTCAGTGCCCTTGGTGGTCCCTCATGTGATGGTCAGTGCACTCAGTGCTCCCTCATGTGATGGTCAGTGCACTCGGTGGTCCCTCATGTGATGGTCAGTGCCCTTGGTGGTCCCTCATGTGATGGTCAGTGCACTCAGTGCTCCCTCATGTGATGGTCAGTGCACTCGGTGGTCTCTCAGCCAGGCTAGAGCTGAGCGTGCTCTGGCTGGGGAGGACTCAGGTCTCCTCATGGAGGGCTGGGATGGGCATCAGATCCTGGCTGGGGTTCAGAGGAGATCTGGAGCTCCCTGCAGGACACACTGTTGGTGGAATCTGCATCCTGTGCTCCCCTCTTGACCTCCCCACCCACAGGATGATTGCTGGAACACCATCATCCGGTGCTTTCCATTTTCTGACAGTGACATTTGTCTGCACCAGAGCCCTTCATGCTCCGTCAGAGGGTGCTTAAGGCAGGAAAGAAACTCCTCCACCCCTGTCTGCTGTGGGACAGTCTCCGAAATTCCTCCATCCCTGTCTGATGTGGGACACTCTCCGAAACTCCACCATCCCTGTCTGATGTGGGACACTCTCCGAAACTCCACCATCCCTGTCTGATGTGGGACACTCTCCAAAACTCCTCCATCCCTGTCTGATGTGGGACACTCTCCAAAACTCCTCCATCCCTGTCTGATGTGGGACACTCTCCGTGTGTCCCCCGTGCATGTGCTGACCGTGAGAGAGTCACAGAGCGCAGGATGCACTCCTGAGCACGCTGGCACTTCTCCATGGCACAAAGGGCTGGCAAACAGCAATTCTAGGTCAGGTCTCGAAGACAACATAACTGCATTCTCTGCGTGTCACCAAAGCATTCAATTCCTCCCTCTGCGGGATCAGCACTTGTTTTATTCAGTGAGACGGTTCCTCTGAGCTATCGCAGTGACAGGAGGCAACCAGAGTGAGGAAAGCATCTGGTGCCCAATTTAAAAAATGCTACACTTAATTTAATTTATTAATTTGGTCTTGTGGTCTGCAGCATTTGTTGGCCGTCCCCGTGTCCTGAGATTTCTTCCTGCATGTGAGAAGATCCTGCCTGGGAGGGAGCACCCACCTTTCCCCACTTCACGAGCTCGGCCTGCCCCACAGGGCTCTATATGGGGCAGATTAGCACAAACTGCTTGATGGGGCTGCAAATTTCCCCTATTAGCAGCGTGTGTGGCTGGCAACGCTGCGTTGTACTCTTTAGTTACACGTGAAGTTCTTCCGAAGCAAGAAGACAAAGGCAATATTCTCTGTCGTCATTCTCAGTTATTTCAAAATTGCTGCCCACAGCAGAGCATCATCAGTCATTAGAGTCACATCGAGGAGCATTATATTCACTTTGCGGTCTCCCAGCTCCATCGCCAAGGACATCACAGCCACAATGAGACATAATCAGCGTGCTGTTGCCAATTTCAAGACATCGTAATTTAGCAAAAAATCTCCCATGTTCGGAGCCCTCTGAAGTTGGAAGGAGCTGCTCTGAATTCCTCTGCATTCCTCTTACCGAAGTTGGGTGTGAGAGGCACAGGGAGGAATGAGGGCCCTCGTTTGGATGCTGCTGTGATGCCCAGGAATTGCAGGGCACGAGTGCTGCATGATGTCAGGCACGACTGACACGACAGGGGACAGCCAGAGGGAGCTGAGGTAAAGCCTCGACCTTGAACGACCTTGCTGTTGTGAATTTTTAACTTGTTCTTCTCCCCGTTGCAGCTATGAAAAAAAAGTTGCTGCACAAAAAAATGCTCTTTTGCGCAGAAGTTTTTGGGGAGAAGCTTCAAATGACACAAATGCGAGACAGCTGATCTGGTCCCCCAGGTTTTTCCAGATGGCATTTAGCTGTTCTGATCTTCTTTCCTGACTGGTGATGGCTTGATGGGCGACATCAAGCAAATCCCACTCCTCTGTGCCTCACTTTTACCATGCAGAATTGTATTTATTCAGGATTTGGTGAGCTGAGGAGGTTTTTAAAAGCCCTTTTAAGAGCTGGGTAGCATTTGACCACTATCTGCACGCTGGAATTTCATTTGCAATGTATCTTACAGCAACATTTTATAAGTTGCAACCATTTAAAAGCTATTTTTTACTGCTAAAAATCTGCTAACAGTGGGGCTCAAGAAACTCTCTATCCTGTCTAAAAGAAAATAAAAAGTGTGAATTTTCACAATCTGGAAGTGGGGCTGTTCCCACAAACTTCCCTCTCTGCTCAGGAGAGAGAAGATTGCCCACTGCTACACAAACATTGCTTCCCCTGGTCCCCTTCCAGCCTGGCCAGGTTGGGTCGTTATCATTTTTGATCACCAGTACTTTGACTTTATTTACCCTCTGTGAAATGCTTATGAGCATTTGGCCGTGCACTTAATGTATGGAACTTACTTTGGGGTCCTCTGCATGAAGGGATATAAACATAAATGCAGACAGATTTATTGCAGTCTAATTTAATAAAAATGTCAGCAAATAAATGCACATTTGACAGGGGAATAAATATCAAATAGGAGCGGAGCAGACAGTGGAGTAGGTTGTAAGAAATTAACATGAAACGTTTTGGTTTGACAGCGACTATAAAACAAAACTGTACTTTGGAGACTCTGGGAGTCATTTAGCAGAGGTGGAATCGCTTTGCACCAGCCGGGCATGGGGAGATGGGTTCAGGATGAGACCACATCGCTGCAGAGGGGAATGGTTTGTGATCTGTCACTTCCATTTGTAAACTGACATTTAAGGCAAGGGGAGCGCGATGCCGCCTTGATTGGTTTTGGGCGCAGGCTGCGCGCTGTGCCTGCACGTTGCTTAGCAGCAGCATGGCAGCCCCAGCCAGGGCCACAGGCTGCTCCTCCTGCCTGCCTCCTGGCCCTGCTTGGCCCTTGGCTCAGTGAGTTTGTGCTCCAGGGAGCGGCAAGGACAAGATGTCATCTGGGTTTTGCACCTCGGCGGAATTCAGCTCGTGGAGTGATGTACCCAGGGTGAGATGGGCAGGAGGAGCTGCAGCAATGCTCTTGGTACCCCACACCCTCACATCACTTGAGTTTTAAGTGTTTCATGGGCACAGCCCTTCCCCTGTGCCCCCAGGACCTTCCCTGCACAGCAGCACAGTGAGTGTCCTGCTCTGCTGCTCCTGGCCCTGCAGCCCAGCGAGCTCACCACCCCTGAGCTCCAGCGAAGCCTCGTCTGGAGGGACCCGGGACTGTCCCAGCTGTGGGCCCCAATTCTGTGCCAGGCACACTTAAAGAGGACTGCACAAGGAGAATTTGAGGGCTCCCATGGATATCAGAGAGCAGATCCACAGCACAGCTATGACTGTGATGCTAATGGACTCCTCTGGTGCTCTCCATTGATTTCATCAAAAGGAAGAATGTTAGGATGCTGTTCCTAAAGAAAGCACATGGCAATTTTTTTTTTCTGTAGCAGTGAAATAACTGTTCAGGTGTCTTGCAATATTTGTTTTCACCTCTTTTTTTTTTTTTTTTTTTTTTTGTATTATTCCCTCTCTCCTTCATCTTTTGGGCTTCAGTTTCTCACAAGGTTCCCAGGCAATTACTGAGGCTGTGGTTGCCACAAGCATTGTTCATCTCACTTTATTGCAGAAATGCACTCAGCTCCTGGGAGTGGTTTTGTTTTAATGGCCCAGTCGATACACGGTGCTGATTCCACCTCAAGCATTACAAAGAGACTTTTAAAACATACTTGTTCATCTTAATACTCCTGTTAAGTTTCTGAGATGCTTAATATATCCTATGTGTTTCTTAACATTTCAGCACAAATCCAATACCCTACTTTCACTGTAGGCATGGAACCATCATTCACCATACCGGGGATCATATCTCAACGTGTGCATGCAGAAATTCAAGTCAACCAGTTTGCACAGGGGTAAAAGTGCAGTGACTAACGAGAAAGAGCATGTGGGAACAGAGTTTGCCTAACCATAAGTGGAATAAAAGCTAAAAGTCTTCCACAGCACATGTTGGGGGGAGTGGAGAGTTGTGGAGTGGAAACTTTTGCTCCTAAAGTTCTGGAAGAATTGATGTGTGAAATTGCAAATCTGGTAGTAAGAGTTTTTAATAAATCTATCAACTCAAGGGTGGCACTGTGTGACTGAAGAATAGCAAACACGGTGTCTGTATTTAAGAAAGGGAGAGTAATAGAGGGACCAGTGTGTACAGGCCTTTTAGTCTGGCATCAGCTCTTCAGAATCAAAATTTCTGGACAAAATTATGTCCACTTTGTGATGTGTTGTAAAAATGACACAGCTTACATCAGCAAAAGTATCATCTGCATAGATGAGGAGCTTTTAGCATCCTTGTTTGCTACAGCCATTTGTGACTATCTATGCTTAAAAAATGTGAATTAAAACAGAAACACACACACAGATGGGGGTATTACAGAGATCAGGAGAATGGAGAGCCTGATTTACAAGACAAGGCTAAAGGAGCGTGGCTTGTTGATCATAGGAAAATAAAGGCTTAGCAGGGTTATGATTACTGCCTGTAAAAACCTTAGGGAGAAAAAAGGACTATTTGCACTGGAGACCAATAAAATCACACTGGAAACCAAAATAAGTTTTCTAGCCATTAAGACCGGGGTGGGGGGCTGGAACAGTTTTGTGGAAGGAATGGCAATGAACAGAATCCCAACTACTTTCCAGCCACAGCTCAGTAAGTTTATGGAGAAATAATATAATGCAGTGCATATAATAGAAGGGACTGCACTTGGTGACCCCAGGGATGACTTCCAGTATGTGTAAACATGAAGGAACTCAGTTTCAAAGTCCTCATTAAACTTTCTGTGTATTTCTTTTTTCCTTATCTTCTTTTTAACAAGGATTATCCTGTAATAAACAGGGTGGTGCCATCTGCCACAGTCTCTGGCACAGAAGGGAGGAGTTGCTGTTCTCATGTTAGTTAGCTGTACGGAGAGGGGTGGGGGGAGGATTTGGGGCTGCTTCCATCTGGCACTGGGGCTGATTGAAGGTGAGAGATGATCCCTTGAAACTCTGAAAAACGATGGGTAAGGCAGATAAAAGTTGTGAAGCGCCTTGAAAATACAGACCAAGCAGCTTAGGTTTGATGTGGCCACTGAAGGGAGGTGAGAGGAGGGCTGTGTAAGAAGGGACAGACCTAGTCTGAAGGGAAGGTAAGAAAATTCTCTTTACAGTGTTGTTTTCAGAGGATACAAGCAGGGCAAAATGGCAGTTTTCTGCGTTAAGAGAGAAGAAAATTAGAGTTGATCTGTGGTATAAGATGATGAGACACTTAGCTGTGCTGAGAGGAGGATGGCCCTATTTCAGAAGAGGGAACTGCTGTGATGATACATTGATCTAGTGAAAGCACACAAGGCAGATCAAAAACGATGCCCAGGTTCCAAAGCTGGGAGAAACTGAAGTATTTCTCCAGGGCATTGGTCCGCTTCCAGCACTGACTGCTCAAGTGGAGCAGATTAGCAGAAAAACCTGTCTTTTAAAGTATTTGAAGTATGGTTGCTGCAGGCTCAGTTCCCTCCTTCAGGGACAGGAAGGTCCCCAGGGGTCTGGGCTCGCTCCTGGGAATGTGCCACTGGATCCCATCCTCTGGCACTGGGAAGGAAGAACTGGGTCCTGACCATGCTGAGGCTGGTCTGAAATTCGTGAGGAATTGAGAAAAGGCCAAAAGAAAAGGGTGAAGTCTGAGTTTATTTGTCTTGAGTTTGGTCCTTAGGGAGTTGGGTTTTCAGATGCTTCTCTCCAGGCATAAGAGTCTGAGATGTCTGCATTGAATCGCTCCAGCCTTGGTTTTCCTCAGAATTAAAGACTCAGAGGAGATTCTGAACTGCCAAACTCCTGATTTCATTTCTCACAAGTCTCCGATGCAGGCTCCTCTTGTCTTCCCTGATCAGGACTTTAAGATTTGACTTTTGTAGGGCAGTCACTATGAAAATACTTATTGATAGTCACTCGCATCCTGTGGTCCTTTCTTGTGTTTCTCCTTTATTTTGAGAGGGTTTGTCTGTGGTGTTGTTGATCCATAATTAAGGGTATGATAAAGTGGATGATTAAAATGGCACCACAAGCTTTGTGCAGAGAAGCTCAGTCAGGCCTTCATTAGCTTAGCTTAAATCACTTCAGGCTACTTTGATTCTGAGCAAGTTCACAGAGGATTTTTGGATTAGTTTTCCCACATAAATTCAGGCAAGCCCTGAAAAGAACAGTAGTATACACAGCATGACTTTAGGAAATGAGCTTTTAGGGCTCCTAGAAGGAGCCCTTCTAGAGAAAAGTGCCTCTGGAGAGCTGAAATTCTGCAGGCATGAACTACCAAAGGCGATGACATCAGGGTGGCAATGGGCAACCACAGCCTTTCCTCCTGCTTTAGAGAGGCTTTCCCCTGAGCTGGCAGAGGCTCAGACTCACAGAGAGAAGGTGACAGTAAATTAAAATTAAAACGCTAGAGCATGGACTGTGAGAAATATAAATTTCAGTTTCTGAGCTGCAAGCATCTGCTCGTATTACTGTCCCACAGTCCAGGTATGGCTCCTTTTCTCACTTTCTCCAGGTGTAAAATGGGGTAAAAAATATTGGTCTCCTTGGGGAAGTGTTTTGATACCCAGCACCAGAGAAGTTCCAAGAGTTCATTATCACCATCCAGTTAATGCTGCTGCTGTTATCATTCTGTGGTTTGCTTTACCGGAGTAATGACCCATTAATATTATTTTGTTGACTGTACAGATGATCTTTCAAAGCAGCAGTGAAATGTGCTATTAAGAGCTCCAGACAACTTACTGGCCTAATTTATAAGCAGCTGCAACCAGTAATAAATAAGTGATTAAAATGAAGCAATGGTCGAGAAAGTTTTTACATAAAGAGCTCTAATCTCATCTCACTCTGTCCCCAGCCATCAGAACCTCTCATGCTTCAAGACACAGGTCTCAGGATAAGGAAATGCCTTCTGTTTCCATTATTCTTCATCCACTGCGTTTGCAAGCACTAAATTTATGTATAAAAACCAATCCCTCAAGCAAGGCCTCTGTTCTTACATCCTGGAGACACTGCTGGGGAGTTGGCCCAGGGATTTGTGCAGGTTTCCCTCGTGGTGCAGCTTTGGTGGAGCTGCTGCAGCTCCCGAGGCTGCATCCCAGGGACCCCGAGGAGCCAGCACAGCTCCCACCTTCCAGGCTGGCACAAGCAAGACCGAGAGTGCTTTAAAAGTGATGTCAAAATAGCTAATACAGATTTAAGAAACTCTGAGATACACTTTACCTCTCAGTAGGGAGGGTTTGATAGTGACCCTCCCTGCCCAGACACTGCTGAATGTTTCATTAGCTGAGAAATGCAAAGTCGGCTTTTCTGGCAGAGACTGCAGAGGTGATGGGGGGTCTGTGATGTGGGGCAACATTTATTCTGTCTCAGCACAATAGCTCTGTCAAAAATCTCTGCCCAAATAAGCCAAATTAAAGAAAAACCTAACCTAAAGGAAGTGACAGTTCCTGTAATCTGAAAGAAAGAAAAAAATACACTATTAGTTCATGGAACACATTCTTGTTTTATATCTAGCAGACTAAATAGATATTTATACTAATAAAAGAATAGCATAATTCAAGTTATCATAATTCCTTGGTTTTTATTTACTTTCTTAGGAGATGAGGCAGAGGCATAACAATTAATGGTATCCCTTGCCACACCTGAAACAGAAAGGGATACAAAAAATAGATCATCCTGTTATAAGC
The DNA here is from genome assembly GCA_036785705.1 of Acanthornis magna. Lineage (NCBI taxonomy): Eukaryota > Metazoa > Chordata > Aves > Passeriformes > Acanthizidae > Acanthornis > Acanthornis magna. Next base: position 7,111,043 of record JAWUZG010000092.1, read on the forward strand.
TCCTCTGGAAAAGGTAGGATTCGGAAAGATATATTTCCAATGGAAATTTCTCCTTGTTTTTCATTAAGCTAACTGTAACAGCTGCCCAATTCCCAGCCCCAGGAACCTGAGGCCCCACTGTCCTCTCTGGTGTACCTGGTGCTTAAGGATGGGTTAAGTTTCCAGTTACATATAATCATTATTTTCTCTCCCTCTCTCTCTCTTTTTTTTTTTAATTTGTAAACTTCAGAAGTCCAAGAGAGAACGTGCTGCTTTGCCTTCCCTGTTCCCTGCTGACTTCATTCCCCTGATCAAAGTGAAAATAAGTAGGGCTGGTTTGTTTAATAGAGAGGGTCTTACCCAGTCACGCCTCTTTGTTTGCCGACATAATTGAGGAGAAGACAGCTTAGGGAATAGTGCTGCTTAATTGCTCTCACAGTCGCTGCAAGGCACTCGGTGTAGGGTTGGGCTAAATTGGGCCTATTGTGGATTTTTGAAAAGCCCTGGTAACAGAGGAGTCCAAAAATCCCCACCTCGAGCCCTTATATAACCAGCAAAGTAACCTTCACTGCAGCGTGGGTTTTTTCCTGCACAGAATTCCCTTGGATAAACCAGGGAAATGATGCAGCTGCCCCATTCCCATGGATCTCTGGCAGGCAGGGAGAGAAGGGGTAGGCTGGAGCATCTGGGTGTAACATCTCATCTATTAAAATGTTCAGCCTTTTAATAAAGTGTGTGTATGGCGGTAGAAGCTTCCTCCCTAATGAGTCCCGGAGTGCGGAAATCACTGCTTCTCAAAGGAAGACCAGGCTGTAACTCTCTTGATTTTAAATCAAAGGTTGGCTGTGAGTCCTCAATCCTTTGCAGTCCAGAAAAAGTCGGCAGAGCTGCTAATTAGAGCACTGGTTGCGTATTTTTGGCTTGAAACCCTGAAATGAAGGGCAGGCCTGCTCTGTGTGTTTGACAATGACGAGACCTCAGATTCCTGGCGAAGGCTTTCAGATGAGAGAAATGGAGAAAGGACTTCCCAGGGACAGACTTCCCTGGCTGTGGAGTGGACAAGCCTTCAACAACTCGGGGACAACATTGAGGGCAGTTCTGTTCTTGCCCTGGGGGATCACAGGCTGGAGACTGAGAACTGGACTCTAATTTTAATGATGCTCGGACTGAACCTCTCCTGCTTTTAGAAGCTGGTCATGGTTCTGGAAAATTATTCTATTTTCTGCTATTATTAGGTAGGATTCAAACATAGCACTGATAAGTATTCCTGCACTGAAGGGGAGAGGGAGATATTTTATGTGACAATGGGGACAAAAGCCTCATTCTTTCCCTGTTATATTCATTAGAGTTTCTTTTGTTTACAAGACTGTCTTACTCCATCAGAGGTATGGCAAATTGTCTCCTAAAGGAAACAATGAATTTACTGGACATACACCTAAACCTTGACAATTATTGTCTCTTTCTATATATTTTTTAAAGCCTTGGATGCTATTAATCACACAGCTGAGGAAAAGCATATGACCTCTGTGTCAGTCTCAGAAAGATCTCGTGTTTTAAGAAGCTTCAACAAGAGAACTGCAAACGGCTGAGCAGCTCAAGTCCCCATGGTAAGGAGAGTCAGAGAAGCCACCAGGAACCCTGATTTATCTGGATGCAAGTGCACACCTAAAATTAAATATATGTTTTCCCTACAGCTGTTCACAGCTTGGCTCTCTGTGCCTTCTTTTGGGCCTTGTGAAGATAAAACACTTACCAGTAAATGTGGGAACACATCCTTCCCTCAGTCTTGTCTTCTTCTGAAGCTGTTTCAGAGCTTGTCTTTCCTACAAGTGCATCACAAATATCCCAGGTGGCAGAGGCAATCATAGTGCAAGGGCAGTTAAGAATTGCAGGTTACTTGATATTTTTGCCAATAACTTGGTGCCCTAAAGCCACTTTGAGGCTGTGCTTCATCACAGCTCTATGGGGTGGGGACTGTTCTGTATGGATCTATTTGGAAAAAAAAGATGTGCTGACAATACTATAATAAATAATGCTAACTTTTAACATTCGGCACTGCCTTTCTGCAGTAGATTGAAAAGCCTGACCAGTATTCAAATTATAATAGGAAACTATTCTAGTTCAAACTTGAAGGAAATGGCTTTTTGAAGTTTCATATTGCTAGAACTTATCAAGCATATAGCTTCAAACAGAGAATAAGATGGAAGGTTGGGAGGAGTTTTTTTTTCCCAGATATTCTCCTTTATTTTGCTAGAAATGACAGCTGAGAGTAAACAGTGGCTCTCCTCAAATTTGAAAGGATGAGAGACATTTTAAAAAGGAAAATTTTCTCCCTGACATGCTGCATATATGCCAGTAGTAGGAAAGAGTTAAGAGGACAATAATGGGATGGCTTTCCTGTTATGTCCTTATCCTTCAGAACTTAAAAGCCTTGACATAGTTAAATAATATTTTCTCATGAAAAAGAGGCTTTAAAAAAACCCAAAAAACCAAACCAACAAATCACAACAGATTTAAGCTTTGTTTCTTTTGGCAGTGGTGTACAAGTCTCTCTTTTTCTATGTTGGAGGATCTCCAAAAGTTTTTAAAATGTATCTTCAAGATGGTTTTCACTTTTACAGGTATTTTAATAACTGGGAGCAGGGAACCCACATTCACTGTGGCTGCTTCTCTTCAGTTGCCCAGCAATCTATTTTTGCTTCAGTGTCGTAGAGCATCATTATCGACAATCTAGAAGAAAATATCCAAATTCTGAGACAAAAATCACAGATGACAGAAACACGGGAAAATTGGTAAACAATAAATCAGTTCTTCAGAGTGATCTGGATCCAATGAACAACCAGAGTCCTTTGAACAAGACAGAAAATATGAGGTCCAGGAAAGAGGAAAATAGGTCATGCTTACTGGCTGAGGTGACTGTATTTTTGAAATGATAAACACCTCAATGTGAGCTGCCTGCAGTGGCTGAAAAATTAAATAGGAACCTTGAATGTGTGAACTGGAGAAGAATGAGCTCATGCAGATATTGCCACGATACAGAGAAATAACCGTTTTTGCGGCGTCAATGTCACAAATTTAAAAATTATTCTGAAAAAAAAATTTACAAGAATAGTTTGTGTCCTAGAAGTTCTGGTTTATAGGATAAGATTAGTTTCTTTGAGAGGCGCTGGGAGGTGTTTTACAAGTACTAACACGAGGAAGACTCTGGCAGCAGAGGACGCTTGGATGTCACAGAGAACGTCACGGCATGATCTGAGCCCAGCAACTGGAGTGAGAAACACCCAGAATAGAAAAAAGGCACATGATTTCAATAATCAACAGCTTACCACAGACCATGATGGATTTCACAACATTAAATACATTTTTAATGGGTTTGGGCATCTTTCTAAAACTCCCAGCGGCGTTCAGCCTGAAGTGGTCAGTCCTTTGGGACAGTCACTGCCTGGGGTCCCTCTGTCCCCTCTGGAAGCCATCCCGTGCTGTAGATGTCCATCCACAGTGTCTCTCACAGGCTGCTCCTACTCAGGAGCCAGAAGAAGGAAGCACATTTGTGTGTCTGCTCACGCTGGGGAAGAGGAGGCAGAGGATAATACAATAATGGGGGAAGGAGCAGCTGCTGCCTGTGCCCACAGCCTGCCCCGGACCCGCAGCGGGTGGCAGTGCCACCGCCTGCCCCTGGCCATCCTCCTGCTGCCTCCCACCTGCAGCCACTCCACTGTGCTCTTCCAGGCTCATGCAGAGCACTTTACACCAGGCAATCAGCGATGGCAAGTAGATAAGTCCTTTCCTTTTGCGGCGGAGAGAGACTATTGGAAATACTTCTCTTGAAAGAAGAGTGCCCTTTCAGAAATGCGCTTTGGATTTAGGGACTCTGCGCAGTCCTTCATCTGTCAGCTTCCCCCTGCGTTCCTCGCAGTTGATGGCTCACTGCTTTTAGATTTGCTCCTGCCTGGCTATCCGCTCCTGTTCTCCTGTGACTAATACGTGGTTGTACGGTACCACTGAGAGCCTCTGTGAGGTGGTAGCACGGTGTATATGGGCCCCAGAGGAATTCTGAAACGACCTTTTTAAAAAAACAACGGCATAAAATAAATTAGAGAAGGGAAGCAGCTTTTTAGAAGGCTTGATGCTTAGAGCAGCAAAGAGAAGTTAAATGTTTTAGGAGCTTTTCCCCATCTGAGGTTGATGGGGAAACTCCCCTTGAGTCTCAGTATTTGCTCAGGTACCAATCTCTCAATCCTCCTCCTGCTCTCCAGTCCTCGATTCATCTTCAAAACTCACGCATTATGGCTGCATATTTAAAAATACTCAATATTTTAGAGTTACTGGTACCCTGTTGCTGCTGCCCAATGATTGTGGCTGCTTGGGAGCTGATGGAGCAAACAGCAGAAGAGCATCATGAGCACGAGTGAAGAGTCCAAACCCCACATCCTCTGGGGCCAGGAAAGGGATGAGTGCAATGAACGATTCACCATCAAGAAGAATTAAAGCTCCGCTACTGTGATTTTGATATCTGGCCACAAATTAAAAGATAGGCTCAGCCAAGGGCTGCCAGTTCCTCTTTCTCCTCTCCCTTCGCCTGATGTGCCCCCAGAGAAGCACAGACGCTTTGGGGTGCAGTGGTTACTACAAGAGTAATCCAATGATGAACATTGTTTTTACAAGAAAGCCTCATGTCTAGTCATCGCGTGGATGAGGGTGATAGAAGGCTCTGCCACTTAGCATAAATCATTTGGGACAGAAATTTAGTACTTAATATGTTTGTGAAGAATTTAGTGATGTTCTGGGTAGTTTCTGGGCAGAGTAATAACTGCTCTTTTCTGTTTCATATTTATAATCCAGAACAGTTAGCCCCTGAGTAAGTGTAAACTGCACTTCCATCATATTTCCATTTGGGTTATGAATATTTCACACACCTGCAGTCTCAAAAGCACATAATTGCAAAACCACACTCAGACAGGGACTGAATAAACACTGTTGCTGATTCTTAATGAGCCATTAATCAGATGTTTAACTACAGGTAATTCCCTTGAGTCCTGATGTCCCAAGAAAAATCTGTATTCCCTCTAAGTCATAGAGAAGCAGATGACTTATGAACAGGAAATTATGAGGTGCAGACTGAACAAACAACATTGGCTTCCCGTGGCAACTCGTAATGGTGAAAGGTAAAATTTTTAAAATTTTGTTTGGGTGTTTAAGTCTCACTGCCATGAGCCATGGTCTCTAGCATCAGACAAGGACTTTGTAGGAGCTAAAGGGTTTTGTTTCAGCTGTTGAAGAGTATGTTTTGGGCAGAGCTGGGAAGATGCTCTGCTTGCCTCCTGTCAGTCAGCGTTACCAGCTCTCCATGGATGGGAGTAAAAGTGCGATTCTTCACAGAGTGAATTCCCCCTCCGGAATCCACTATCAAAGGAGAGTGGGCATTCGAGCTGCATTTTAACGAGGGATGGATAATTTTATGGCCACTGTTATTTGTAGCTTTGCATGGTAAATTAAGGATAATAAAAGGATAATAAAAGCAGGTATTTCAAAGTGTACAGCAAACTCTGCAGGAGTCAGAAAGGAAATTTCTTTCACCAGCAGTGTTGTATTGTTGTTTAGGTAGACTGAAATGGACATCTCTTTCATGGGGAAAATAACAGTTTCAAAATTTTATTTAAGTCCAAATAAGCCCAGTGCTATATTTTGAACATGAGTTGATGTGCTAAAAAATCATTGTTCAAAAGCACTGCAGTCTTCCACTAGAACAGCTCAACGTGTTTGAGGGTTTTTTGAAAAAACAAAAAAAAAAAAAGAAAAGTAGGGAAAGGTTTTCCTAATTTCTAAACTTGTGTCAAAATGTGTCTGGTTTCATTCCCAGTTTCGCTGGCACTAAAATGTCGTATTGTGCTACGACGGCTTGGTGAGTTACTGATGTTCATGACAGATCTGCTGTAAACAGCATTTTGTAAAGGACACGACGGTTTTAGGAGCTTATCCATTTCTCTTCGTAAAACAGTCACACATTCTCGTATCAGCCAAGCGATGAGTGTAGCTGGTTCTCCTCTGAAGAGCAGGCACATGGAGGTGAAGCCAACCTACACATATTAGATATCACAGGAGCTCCAGGTTATTAGCTATGGAGAACAAAAGGTTTTAGACGATCTCTCCATCTGTTTCCCCCTCCTGTGCCAGACACAGGGTGTAGCAGACCGTGTCTTCACAGACATTTTCCAGGTGGAAAATGTGCACACAAGAAGCCTGTGCATCAACTCCTATATCTCTTTCCCAAAGCACGAGCTCCTTCCATCACAGCTGAAGGAGCCATATCCCAACAGCAGACATCCATAAAGTCTCACTCACGCTTTTAATCCCTAATTGTTGCTTCCTCAAAGGATGCTCAGTTTAGCAGAGTAGTTATATAAAAATTTGTTAATTAAATACTCGTTGGTGCTCCATGGCTGCCTTTTTTTTGAGGGGGTGTGTTGAACACCCTGCTTGAGGGAACAGAGGATGTGCTTGTACCCAGTTTCTTGCAGGGGAATCCTGTATGGCTGCACCCCTGCCTGTGCTGCCCTCGTCCTCAGAGACCAACAAAGACTGAACTGGGGGTGGCTGTAGGGAGATTTGGGGCAGGAGGCAGTGCTCTGCTGTACAGCCTCATCCCACAGTGCTCACAGGCCAGGAAGGAACAGATGGAGAGCATGCACAGACCTTCCTGCAGGGATGTGCCCAGCAGCCGCCAGCACAGCTGCACTGGCAGCCCTGTCCCACCAGTGTGGGTGCTAAAGAAAGTCCACATGACTAAAATATCCAATATTCACTAATAGGAAGGTGCTATTCTTCGTTCCCTCCCGTGGGAAGCGTGGCTTGCTGTCAGCAGGCTGTGGATGTGCTGCTGCTCTGCAGCACATGGCAGAGCTGTCCCACCCTCACAGCTGCCATCACCAGCTCTGTTTTCCCTCTTGCCTGCTGCTGGCACAGCTCCCAGCAGATTTCAGACCAGGAATCATCTCCTCCGGCTGCTGCTGAGGCATCTTCTCGGTGTATGGTAAGGGGAAGAGGAAGGTAAAGGGGGGCTGAGGTGAAGGGGAGCAGATGACACCAATTAGTGAACGAGGCACTGCTGCCTCCAGACTTGCTTTTGTAGACATTGGCAAAACCCCCTCTGTGATTCAGTAGCATCTGCATGGCCATTTCACATTCAAACAGGGGCGAGGTGCTCTGAAAAACTAATGAGAGCAATGTAAAAGTCTTGTTAGGCTGCTCTCGATAAAACAGCACTTGTCATACAAACGAGAGGGTGTATCATTCATCATTGCTGCGTTTACCTGCCAAAAGAGAGCCATAAGTTTTCTTTTTTCCATCCACAAATCTTGAAGTTCACTGTGATCTGTCTAGACGGTTTCTCTCCGGGAAAAAAAAAAAAAAAAGTGTTTTGAATTTAGTAAATAATCCTCAGGAATATTTACAGAAGATACATAAAAGCCAGCACCTCCTCTAAAGATACAGTTCAGTGTCTTAAAATCAACATATGCACACTGGGTGACTGGTTGTGAATATTCTCCCTAAACAAAAACCCAGCCAGGCAGGCCAGCAGGGAGCTATGCAAATGGTGAAGAGCAATGATCTGCCTTCATTGCAGGCTTAATTTATGAACTAGATTTATTAGGTCTTTTTATCGAATGCGTTACTGCATATCCTCCTTCTTCCTGTGTCAATACCTATGCCCAGGGAGAAGGCAAAAAAAAAAAAAAAAAAAAAAGAAGGGCAAAGCATCCAAAGCTTGGCACCATTTTGCATGTGCAAACTCAGTATTGCAAATACAGTTTGAAACTGGTTCCATTTTCTGTTTTTATGCAGAAGAAAAGAGGCCAAAGTGGGCAGTGCAGCTGAGAGGGAAACCCTCTCCAGGGCACCCTCAGCAGAGTGGGCATTGCTGTCTGTCCCACGGCAGCTCAGCTATGGGACATGCTCCAGGCCCCAAACATCCCTTGTTCTCCACTGCCTCCCGGGGAGCAGGGACACAGCAAGAGGAACTGGAATGGTGCTCTTCAGAACAGTCTGAGATAAAAAAGAGCAGAAATAAAAAAGAGCAGGAAAAAAAATATATTGTCTTGAGCACAACATGTCTTGAGCTTCAGATTGTCGTGCCCTGCTGTGTGCTCAGTGCTGCTGGTGGCCTTTCCAGGACTGTTTGGAGGACACAACTGAGTGTCCTTTCCTGTAGCTCTGCAGTCCCATAAAAAGATCCACTAAAAAGATCCACTTCTTGGAGACACTGATTGCATGTAATTACTTTTTCCCTTTCTAAATTGCAGTTTAGAGATTCCCTCAGCTTCTGCACCTGACAATTGAGGAGAATGATCTAAATTCTAAAATCAAATTACAGACAAGTAATAGACCTAAAACCACTTTAATGTATAATGAGTATAATGTTTAGCACATACCCAAGAAATATTCCTAGCACTGTTAGATCAACCAGAATAAAATTAAGTTATGGACTACTGAAATCACAGCAATTCAGCATCTTGTCCTTCCAACGCAAAACAAGAGACACTGAGATATTAGCCCTGATCTTCAAATCGTCTCCAAAACTGTGTCTATTATTGTTGAGGCTTTTTGCCTGCATGCTTTTCTTTTTGATATCTATTTTTTTTTCTGCTAACACAGATGTTTGCCCTGTATTGTATTCATATGAACCAGCCAGATAAGCATTCAGCTGCTCTGTGCATGTAAGAACAATCATTTTGCATGTAAGGAAAGGAAAAAACAGCCCCTGTCAGCTGAAGTAGAAAAAAAAAAAAAAAGGAAAAAGAAAAAAATAAGAGTGTGTGTGTGAACAAGCATTCAGTGATAGACACCTTATCTCCCAGATTGATCTCAGATTTTGGCCCTTCAGTGCGAGATTGATGTGGAACAGTTTTCAGTTTTGACATTGTGTTGGACTCATCAGAGATGTTGCCATCTTTGCAGGGAGGCAAGGCTGGTGTCTGGCTCAGCAAAGCAAAGCAAAGCAAAGCAAAGCAGCAGCGACTCGGGGAGGTCTGAGATGTGTTCCTTACAGCACAGCCACTCAGGATTTCTCTGTGCAATACATTTATTGGTCATATGCTGTCTTCTCCCTCAAATGCCTCTGTGCCACATTTGATCTTCTTGATCATTTTTGGGTCCAGCTCCAAATGACATTTATTTGCCTTTAATTTCATGGGTGTTCTGAGATGTGCAGGGATGCCTCAAATACTTGAGGAATACTCAGGGAGTTGGAGAGACGACAGTGTAGGCTCTGCACACACACAACAGGGGGAAGCAGGGCAAAAGTCTGGGCTAACATAACATGGGGATTTAAGTAGTTTCATTTTGAACTAATTTTAAAATAATGGAATTAGATTTTCTACACGCCTAATTCTGCCTAAGTGAACAATGGAATCAAATTCCTTTAGACCACGCACGCTGCGATCCCAAACATTTAAATAGAGTTGAAGTATCACCGAGGGCTGAGCCTGCCCATGTCAAGCTCTGGTGATCCTCAAGTGCCCACGGAGGGGAACTCAAGGCATCACTTCTATGGGCACAGAACAGAACAGAATCAAGGCCTTTGTGTTCAGTAATTCTGTCATACTAATGCATTCAGCTCTCAATCACCTAAGCATCAAAGCAATTAAGCTTTGGTTTTCAGCAGTGCATCTTAATCGTGCAGTCTTCTCTGCAGAGGATAGATGATCAAGCTCACATGGCAGTGCAGAGCTCGGGACAGGGATATTCGTCTCCCACTCAGCTCCTGCCTCTTGGTTCTCCTTGCAGAGACAGTGCTTGGTGCTCAGGGACATGTACCCTTGACCTGTTTCCCCTTCAGTGTCATTGATCCCATTATTGGTACTGCCTGACCTTGAAACACCCTTTATTTTTTATTTTTAAGTAGATTAGGAAGAAAGCTTCTTGGAGGGCTTAAAAGACTGTATGCTAAAGATGATTTCTGCAACCTGATATGGATTACCATAGTTACTCTGTCTGAGCATGGCAGCTTTCCAACTCCTCTGCCAGGAATGATCTAAAAGCTTTTCTTTTATTGTGTCTTGAGGTGAGAGTCTGGCTTTAAAAAGCTTTCAGAATTCTAATTCTTTCCTCCAGTTTGTTGGCAGGGGGAGTCCAGCGCCGCTCCATCTGATGTCTGATATCACTGATAACCTACAAACGATGCGTTCGGGATCTCTGATTGTGCATGTCCAATCACTTAGTTAATTGAGGGAGATGCAGCTCATGGCATCCCCATTATCTGTCCAATCTCTTATTCCTCCAGCCTTTTTCCAGGCATACTGTTCAGGGTTTGTGGCACTCCCTCTTCTCATGGAGCATGTGCATTTGCTGGGCCAGATCTGCAGTTAGCAAGAGCAGCAGAATGTAAAGGGCAGTCTCTTGAGTCTTGTTATCTTCTTATGCACAGTAATAGCACAGCCTGCATGCCATTCATGATTTTTATTTAATAGAGTTTCCTGGTGTGTATTTTAGGATTCATTTAAAAATACATCAGTGATGAGCAGGGTAGGAAGAAGAAACTGAGCCAAAAATTCTCTCTAAACCCAGACCAATAACTGTCTTCTCCTGCCTGCAGCTGACATTTAGGAGTATTCCTAAATCACTTTAAGTGATTTTTAAAAATCACTTCCAAAAAAAGGAGTCTGAGGGAGAGACTATGGGTTGATTGCCTGATGCCAGCATGGGTAGGGTGAAGAAATTGGGTCTTAAGTTAATGTTGAATTAATGTTGATAAGTGATTAGAGGAAAACTGGAAATGGCAGACTGTGTGTGGAATATCTCAGCATTGCTTATGGCACTATTTTAATGATGAAAAATCCAGGTTACTATATATAGAGCTAATTTATTCCTCGGGATTTTAGCTGGGGCTCTTTCAGGATTCCATGGACTATGGCATGGACCAGGCTGACCACACCTGGGCAGGGAGAACTTTACCACTTTCTCTATTTTATGTCTCTATTCGGCAGGTCCAAGATTGGGACAGACCCGTTTCTCCCAGTCTCAAATTAATTCTCCATCCATGAGCCTATTCTTTATCCTGCTGTACTGTCTGGAAATGATAAATTATTGCTGTAGATAACAAATACTTTCTTCTTCTTTCTCCCCACTGCTTAGCCCTTGCTCATAGTGCCGTCCTTCCCGACTTCAATAGTTGGGTTAAAGCCTGCGCAAAGCCCAAGCCATAGTGAAATGTCAGCACGCAAAACCCGTCCAAAATGCCTGGACTGCTGATACAGACATGCTGCACATTCATCCATCTCCCTCCTGAAATCAATAAAGCTCTCAGCAGAGCCTTCTAAGGGGTCCCAGCAGAGCCTTCACGGTAAGTTTTCTGCTCTGATCCGTGGTTTTGGCCGAACATCCTGAGGTACTGCCTGTGCTGCTCCGGGCAGGGGATGGCAGGGCTGCTTCAGCTCATCAGGTCCACCAAGCCCAGCACAGAAGATATTTTAAATGCCATGAATATTTAAAACGAGCAAAAATCAAGCCCTCGGGCATCCTGCTTTTCCAAATTGGGAGAGCTGTGACCAAATACAGACACAGGTAGTTTACATAATTAAAATTAAGCCTTCTTCTCCATTTTCTTCCTCTTCCTTTTCCAGCAGCACCCCATTTAATGCCTGTGGCAAGATTCATCACCTGGAGGCTGCTTTTTATGAGATTTGACAAAGATCATTCAGGAGTCAATATTTTGCCAAAAGCTAAGTGATAAGTCTAGTGACTTGCATATAATTACTCATTTTCCTTTATGTCTTCCTTTTTTCCCCCTCCTCTTTTCTTTGGGGCTTTGAGTTACTGACAGCAGAGCAAATGAGCTGTGCTCAGGAGGTATAAAAGCTGCAGGTTGGTGCTGTGCTTTGCTCACTGCCTCAGCTTCATTTTGCATGATTTCTGAATAACAGCAGGGGCACGCAGAAGCCTTCATGTCTTTATGTACAAAACTCTCAGTTCTGCACTGAATTCCTTGAGGTTTCCTTGTTATTTGATGAGACAGGCAGCAGTGGTTCCAGCAGGACAAAATGAACTGGTTTAAAGGAGCAGGGTGTGGAATGGGCAAGGGGAATGAGGCTCTCAGATACCTTTAGGCTCCTGCGAATAACCTGGGCTGGATTTTGGTACAAAGAAATTTTTGCCTTTGTGAATGGTCCTTACATAGAAACCAGCGTAAAATCCTGTTGGCAGCTGGCTCCCTACCTAAATATGAACACCCTTCAGCCCATAAAATTACGGCTCTAGCTTTGTACCAATGTAGTTAAAAGAGCAGATTTATCTGGGGCCCTAAATCAGAAGCTCATGTGCAGCCATGGCTGTGTGCCGCCAGACCCGTGCACAAATGCCTCAAGTCACATTTGTTCCATTCTGGTAAAGCTGTTTCTGAGCTTTTGCAAAGAAATTTACACGGAAGGCTTTTTATTTCGTTTGTCTTATTACCTGACAAGTACCAGTGAGGCTTTTTAAGAAGGGCAGATGTGAGGGGTACTGAGAGGAACTGGATATTTTTAACCCTGGGTCAGCATCCTGTCCCATCAAAGCCCAATTTACCTGTGAAACCTTCCAAAAGGGAGCAAATTCAGTCCAGTCTCCCTGGAAGTAAAGAGCTGCCTTGTGACTGAGCTAATGCTCACAGGGTGGTATGAAATGTGTCTATATTGATTTCAAAGAGAAGGTTGTTATGAGGAGGCATTTCCTAAGACTCAAGGCTGGTTAGTTCGCAATCATTTTGTGTTAAATAATTCAGAGGCTGATGCAAAAGTAAATTAGTAAGTAGTCTAAACAACATGGTTTTGTGGCAAACTTTATCAAAGAGACCTAATTTTTACTCTCTGATTATATTACAAGTCTGGTTGACAAAAATGATTGTTCAAATTCAGTGCATTTAGACTCTGTGAGGTGTTTGACTTGGCAGTGAATGGCATGCTGATTAAACATTAGCACCATTCAGTAATGTTAGAATATGCATTAAATGGGTAACGAAGTGCCTGGCAGAGCTCAAGGAGTAGCTGTGGATGGAGAATCAAGACTAAATGGACCTGTGGTTTCTGGGGCACATTGGGGTTAAGCACCAAAGCTCTCCGTTGTTTGTATCGATGATTTGTAGGAAAACACAAGAAGAAAAATTTTGGCAAAGCACTAAAATCTAGAGAATGCTAGACAGTGAAGAGGAAAGGAGGCTGGCACTGGGGAAGGTGAACTTTTTGGTAAAAAGAGGATGAGGAATGCATCAGGCCCCATGTTGGTCTGTGCAAGGGCAGGCTGGGATGAGGGGAGCAGTGATCCGAGAAGCCTCTGCACATCGATCCTGCTGCGATGGCCTGACAAAGGGAATTTATGGGGCCTTTAAATATATAAACAAGGGAGTACTGAATAACAGGAAAAGAGGTAATTTTACTTTTATTGCAGCGTCACTAAAACCAAGTCTCAAATAGCAAAATATTGCGTCGAAACTTTGTAAGGATATGAAAACTTTGGAAAGTGGGTAGGAAAGAATGGCTAAAATTATCTGAGGATATGAGGAAATGTTTTACAGTAGGCCTGAAAGGTTCAGTGTGTTTCATAGACCAAAAAATGGTCTGAGGTGATTTTTTTTTTGCCTGAGTCTGTTCTGGGAAAAAAATAACTCTTTTATTTTTGTCTCCTAAAAGGAGAGAAAAATAAAAGAAGATCTCATATATGAAAGCTGAAACAGGCATTAGCAAATGAGGTGTGGGCCTGCTGAGGGATTTTTGGGGTTTGTTTTATTTTAACTGGGAAGTGATTTTAGTCATTAGAGCACATTACCAAGAGGACAAAATAAGAGAATTCTTTGCTTTTTGATGACTCCAGAGTAAGACTTGCTGCTATGCTCTACTATTGAATTTTTTGGGACTTACAGTTGTGTTTGATTAGCAATAGCTGGGACAAATACACTGGTCTGTTACAAGGTCGAATGAAGATCTAATGAGTCTTTCTGGTCTCCAACTTGTTGACTGGGGATGAACACACCAATATTAAAAAGAGCCTCACCTGATCTCAGAAGGAAAAGCTCTCCCAGTGTTATGAGCTTCCTCGCGTGCGACAGTTGTTGTTCATACATTTTTAATGTTTTAATCTGGAAAGCTCATTGACATTTTGTTCTGAAACACACGGTGCTGCTCCGCGAAGGAGGACATTTGTTCCTGCAGCTGCACCATCTGGGCAGGAGAGCGCCAGGGCTGCCCCAGAGTGCTCTGCCCTGCCCTGCAGAGGCTTGCCAGGCTTCCTCAGGTGCAGGATTTGCTCCGCTGCCATCCACACAGTTTGTGCTGAGCTGCTCTCGAGGCTGTCTTGGGTGGCTCTCTGCTCAGAAGGATCAGCAGCACTGGCAATGGTTTGATGGAAAGAAGAGATTCACGGTGCCAACCTGATTGCAGCATCGAGCCTTAAAGGTTTTGAGGGAAAAGGAGCAACTACAGTTCTGAAATGTGTCAAAAAGTGTTTCCCATCAGGCAGCAGTGGATAAACTGAGCACAGCTTGGCCCGACTGTGTCCATATCTTACCCACGCTGCAAGGCTCTGTGTCGGACAATAAAGCTGACATTGTGCTGAGCTCATGCTCAGGAGTGAATGTCTCTCTTTTCTTCACCTGTTACCCACCCTGAACACAACTCTTTCTGTGAAAAAAAAAACCAAAACCAAACAACCCAACTAATACTTGGATACAAATTCTGCAGTGCTCTCACTCTCAAAGCCCTACCAGGCAGGAATTGCTGCCTTTTCACCTCCCCCAGGCACAGACTGAGCAAAGTTTTGGCTTAGATCAACCCAAATCCAGCCTCAGCATTGGGGATTTGCTACAGATTTTCTCTTGTTCCATCACTGCAGTGGCTTGCCCATTTCTAGTGACTGAACCTCCAATGCACCCCCATGTCACGTAGCTGGCAGTGTCACCAGGCGCTCCAAGGCTAGTGCCTCTAAGCGGGGAGGAGGCACAGAAGCCTCTAAATTCCAAGGCAGAACTATAAAGAGCTGTAATCGTACCCAGAGTAACTTCCCTGCTATAATTCTCAGCAGGAAAACAATTACATTGCAGCAGTATAACCAGACAGACACGCTGTAAATACAAAACATCCTTTGGAAATATATGCTCCACATTCTAAATACATTTAGAATTAAGGCAAACAACTCTTTTCCGATTGGGATTCAGGGCAGACATGCCGAGGGGTTTGGGATTTTTTTTTTTTTTCCCCTTATGCTTCTAGTTTTTTGTTTAGCAGACAGATAAAGGTGCAGTGTTAGTTGATATGTGGATGGCACGCTCAGGCTGTCAGTGGAGAAATGGCAGGGGAGAGCTCACCCTCACGCTCAGCCCCTCACTCTCCCTGTTCAGCTGATTATTTCTGTCCTCCTGAGATGAAGGTGACTGAGAAGGGGGGGTTTGGTTGGTTTTTGGCACCAGAGAGCACAAAGCCGGAGCTGCAGCAGCTCTGCTGGGCTCGAAGGCTCGGCTGGTTCAATGCCCTCAGCGTGTGTTGGTCACTAGGGGAGGATAGAGGATCGCAGAGCCTGTGGGTCATGGACACGCTCCTGATGAAAATTGGGAATGCTGCAGGGTCTGTCTGCCTGAGATCCTGCTGATTCTGCTACAGCAGAACCCACAGAAGCAGCTGGACAGCTGCTTTCTTTATACCTTTATGTGGTGGACAAGACCCAGGGTTGATATTTGGGGCACGTTGTGTTTCCCCAAACATTTGGGATTTGATTGATGGTCGTTTTTAAGTGGTAAGATGTCGATCTGCTAGAGGTTATTGTAAATTACTGGGCTTGAAAGAGATTTCTGAACTCTTTTTAGAGCACCTAAAACATATATAAATGCAACTTTTTGGTATCTTCATTCATCTCTTGAGGAGTTTTATGCAGCGTATGTTCCTACACTGCTCAAAGAAGTAAATTTGGCCATTTGCTGCTGCCTGGTCCAGCTCCTCTTGGAAAAGGGTAACTTGCCAGGCTGGGAGAGTTTTTTAGTTTCTACCATCCCTCATCCAGTTCAACAGGAGAAGGAGATGGGGTGGGGGGAAGCAAGGTCCTAAGGAAATGTGTTCGAAAATCTACACAGTTCTCTGGGAACAGAGATAACTTCTTTATGTGTGTTTTGAAACTATTCTCCTGCAGTACATTCAATATGATGGTTTTATAAACCTACAGGAAGTTTTTAATTGAGTTCTTTGGGAGAGAAGATACAAGTTTATATGGTTATATCAGTGAGGTATGGCTCTGTGTGTTGAAATGCTTCATGCTGATTCTGGGTGTGACTGTTATTCAAGTTATTGTGAGATATTGCAACACCTTCTGTAAGTGTCCATCCTATTTCCACTGGTGTCAGTGGACATTTTAGCATTGTCTTTAATAAGAGGGACTATGCTGTAGAATTTAAGGACAGTAGGGTGAGCTAAGGAGAGGAACGGTGTGTATCCACCATGAATGGAAGTATTGCCCAAGGTAGGAGATTAGGACAGTGCCTTTCTTCAAAGACAGAAACAAAAAAAGTTCACATTTTGAAAATAATAATAATACAGGAGAGAGGTGGGGGGTGGGGGAAATGGAATAAAAGAGAGATCTTCCAGAGACCACAAAGCCAAACCTACCAGCACTTTAGTGCAGCTCTCAAGAGTTGAGAAGTGAAGGCCATAACAATGAAATGCATGGCTCGAGGGCCAGAGCTAAATCAGGCTCCCAGCACAGAGCAGGGGCTGTCCTACAGATCTGTTTGTCACTGCAAGGAATGGCTGGGAAGCAAATAAAGGGGAACACAGCTGATGTTTAACAGCCACTGTACAGCCACAAAGCTTCCTCTGCCTCCCCCCTGGCAGCTTATATAGATAGCATGTGGTAAGTTTCTCCTTGCTGGCAGGTTGTAAACCTGAGTTTTCCCTACATTTACCCCTTTACCATGCTTGTTCTCTTTTGCTGTAGGTAGGGCAGACAGGTTGGGGATAGAGCTTTAGATTTTGAATAATCGAATTTCCATTTCTGTTTTCAGTGAAAAGACTGATTTGCATTTACCAGAGCAGGAGCTTCGAAAAGCACAGTCACTTTGTGCACGTGCAAAAATGCATAGACATGTACACACACAGGTATACACACCACAAATATATACAAGCATAATTCTGCTGTGCACTTCTAGAGCTTCTGCTCTGAAGTTGAACATGAATTTTCCTGTGTGTTTGTCTTCTTTACACTGTCTCCATTGCAATGATTTGATTTGCTTAGAGCAACAAACAACACATGGGGTAGGGAGGGAAATAAGCAATTGTCTTTACGTTTCGCCTAAATATATACCATTAGCTCCACACAAAACATGACTCACCAGCAGCAGGTGTCCTGCTGTTATGTTAGGCAGATTAGTAATGATAGGGAGGGGGCTGCTCTCCCTATATGGCATCCCAGAGGGAAGCTAAAAATAGCTCAGACTCACAGCAAAGTAAAAGTATTTGTGGGCTTTGAACGAAGTCTGCTTCTGAAGGTAAGAATCAGAGCTGATCTGTTTAATCTGCCATTCCTTCTTTTTTTAATTTATTTTTAATTCCTGTGTGAAGCTTGCCTTGGCAGCTGATTGGCAAATGTTATCTGGCACAAGGCTGGGAGTTTGGAGTTATAAACAGTTGTTTTCCGTGTTTATGGAAACAGGGTGGGGATTGACCAGTCAGAAATCAGTGTGACAGCATTTGCAGTCAAGGCAGAAGCCAACAGAGGAATGTGTCTCTTTTAGAAGTCGCTGCCTTTTTTTTCCCTCCCTTTTTCTCTCTCTCTCAGTTGTTAGAGAATCTGAATGGCATATGAGCAATCCCAGCATGTGACTCTGCTCCGAGGAGCAGGAGAGCTATTGCTGGTAGTTACTCCCACCATGAAACAAGTCCAGTAAGCAAAGTTGACTGCAAAGTCATTGTAGCAGCAGAATATGAGAAGAGAGGAGCTGTTTGTATTTCCAAGTGGAAATCAGGGCGCTACGTGTGCCCCATGGGAGGGTGGCTGAGGAGATTTTTCAGCTTTGCTGCTCAATGTCTGTGTGTCTCCATACTCAGGCATATTGATGGGGAGACAACTGGCCAAAAGGAAAACACTGCTTTTCAGAGGAAAACTATGATATGTATATTATATTTACATGTGCATATCCACATCTGCATCTATGCATGGACATCCTGAGCTGCTGGACTGCAGAAAAGGCCCCCAAGCTTTGCACTGAGCCAGCGCCTCCGTGGCTTTGTGCAGCACAGAAATGGAGTTGTAAGGGCTGAGTCGCACTGCTGAAAAATGAGATACAAGGGCTGCTCGTTACACCAGAATAACCGCACGGGCCGTGATGGATTTCCCCTGGCTTTTTGGAGTGGCATCACCAATATTGATAACAAGCAACTTGGGTGTTGTGGAAAAGGGATAAAAATCCAACAGCCCCGCGCAGGGAGGGTCTGAGGACAGCGCTGTGTGTCACACGTGGGTGTGAGCATACAGCGCCATCCTCACCAGGAGCTGCCACCCCTCACTCTGAGCCCCAGGGGATAAGGGTTTTCTGTGCGTGTGTCCTTCTCTGCCCTCATTTAGTGCTGGTTTTGGCAAATGGGTTCCAGAGGGGTGAGCATGCCCGGGGGCCTGGCTGTGGTGTCGTGGGGTGGAGGGGGCACTTGGACCATCGTGGGGGTCCCACTGCCTGAGCCCCTGCTGTAGGTTTTGGAGCCCATCAGAGTCATTCCCAGGATACCTGGGCTGTTCCTTGAGTCAGAGCTGATTCCTGGCTGGGCCAGTAGCTCCCTTGGCTGGTAGGGGGGAGATGGCAGAACCAATCTAATTTTAGCACCATGATATTGGGCCAGCTTCTCCTAAAACCAGCATCAACGGCAAAACCAACATTAATTTGAGTGGGAAAAGGACTGAACCCAAATGAATATCTGCTGGCCGTTGTAATTATCTTTATTAGCTGATAGGGAAGGAAGACCTCGTTCACTCACTGCATTTCTGTGGCTGCCTGGCCGTGCTCCAGGGATGCACCAGGCTGTGAGCAGACGGGCTGGGAGAGCAGGACGGGAGCGCTGTATTCCTGCACGAGGGGCTGTAATTCACTGCCATCCCCAAAGGATTAAATCCTGCTTATTTCAAACTGGCAGGTAATGGGGCAACACCCACAAATATGGTGGGTAGGATTTAGCTCCAGGTGCTTGTTGAAAAACTTTTCCTATTGAAGTTGAAAATCCTGATCCCTGTGAGGAGAGCACGCAGGGTTTAGTCAGTGTTAAACATTGCAGTTTTAGACTTCTAGACTGGCAAGAAGAGTGAAAATTGAAGAAAGCAGCTGAGAGCACAAGAGGACAGGTCAGCTCTGCTAAGTGCTGGGGATGGACATAGACTAAAGAGAAATCCTACTTGGCAGCACAGAGAATCTGCTGGGGTTGGCAGTCTGGAACCTGTTCTACAATAACTGCTTTCTTTTCCAGTAAACCAATGTATTGATGAGGATAAGCAGAAAGGATCGGTCTTGATGGAGCTCTGCAGGGTGTTTTACCACACTGCTTAGTTCAAATGGTCACAGTTGATATTCATGTGGTTTTCTCTGCTGAGCAAACTGGATATGACAGAAGACAATATAATTTAGGGGTTTTTTTTCTTCTCTTTCTGAAAACGAATTGCTACATGAGATTTCATATGCTCACACTTGCATATTGATGGGGCGTGCCAAAATCTCATTTCCATTGTGCCAGCTCCTGTTTAGCACATACTTAATTTTGCAACTTTTAAATAAATTCTCTTGACAAAATAATATTATGGCATATTGAAACAAAGCAGACATTTCAATAGGAGCATGCTGAAAGCATCCTTCCTGAAAGAACACACCAGCGATATCCCAGTGATAGCTCAATAAACAATTAAAGCAAGGTAGGCCCAAGATGCCACAGAAATGTAGTGTTGGTCCTGTCCCTTTCATGGGTTCTCCAATGCCCTTGGATCTCCCTATTTGCCATGAGAGGGAGCATAAAAGATTTTGCATTTGAGAGGTCTTCCTAGCTTGTTTATTCCTCTTAATTCTTCACAAGGACATGAAGATGCAAACTATGCCAGGCAAGCTCATAGGAAGGAGGCCACCACGGTGGATTCTGTCAGTAATCCTCCTGCAAAGACTGTAGCAATTCCTTGGGCTGGTCTTTCTCTGGCCATCTGCTTTGCATTCCCTGGTGGTACTTGGGTTTGGATCTCCGGTTTGTTTGTCATTTCAGTCTCCCACTTTATTATTTCCAGAGCCAAGTGAACCGCTGCCAAAGCCAATGCAATGAGATTGCATTGTGAGCTTTGTGACATGGTATACTTTTCTTTTTATCTTGAAGCCTCAGCTCCTGGAATTAGTTGATTATGTTAGAATCCCAGCATTCATTTAAAAAAGAAAAAAAAGAAAAAAAGAGTGGATCTCTGCTCCTCAAGGACCAAGGAAAAAGCTTGAAAAAAGGATCTCTGCAGACTTAGCAATCACAGGCCAAATGAAAAGAGGCTTTTTTTTTTTTTTCCTCTCGACATCAGACTGTTTTACAGACAATCATCCTATTTCTGAGTCTCTCACTCACAGTTTTTGAGTTGTGGGTGCTGGCAAACCTGAGTAGCAGCTGTTCCTTTCTAAAGGCAGGGAAAATAAGTAATCTCTAACAGAAGCAGTTATTTTATCTTCGCCTGAGCTGCATTTCCCCCTGCCCTTGCAGCCCACTCCTGCCAGTGGTCAGCTCAGCACTGGGAGCCCTTTGCAGCAGCTCCAAGCACCACTCACACCCCAGTGAGCCCCAGTGAGAAATGGAGGGACAAGAGTTTGTGTTAACCAGGGCTGTGATTCCCCTGAGGTCAGCAGCAGCAGCTGCTGCTGTCACTGACCCCGTAACTCTAAATAATCTTAGCTATGGCTGTACGTGGCACATCTGAAATGTGATTAGGGCTTGCCCACTTCTGGGGTACAGACTGTCACTCTCTCCCCAGCTTGGAGATATATTTGGGATAAAACTACTAGAGCTGGGAAGAGTCCATAATTTATATTTCAGTTTGCCTAGTGCACTTTTTTCCTACTTTTATTTTTCTGTGGGAAAAGAGAGGACACATAAGACTGATCTTACCAAAATATGTTTGTTGGTCTGGATTTGTCATCACTGTGGGCTGAGGCCTCAGGGAAACATATTTATTTTATTGCTTTTTTCCGGTAACTAAATGGAATTAGCATTCCCTGCCATTGCTGGCCAACTGGATCCACTTGCAAATCAGTGCAAGCAAAGGACAACAACAGTTATGGAGTACTGAAAAAAGGAAAGTATTAAAATTAAAAGAACAACAGAAAAGAAAATGAAGACCCATAGGTCAAATTTGCTGCTTGACTAACTTTATAAAATTTACGGTGCTTGATACTTGCCAGTTTTGCTGATGTGCTTTTGTTTTCTTTTGGTTTGTCAGATTTCTTCAGTACTTTTTTTTTTATTTTTAATTAATCTGGAGATAAGATGAACATGGAAATTTTGTATATAATGTACAACAGGTGGAAGGAGTGCATGTGTAAGGTTATAGGGTGTATGTAACCCCTGTCCTTTAGCTGGGAACAGATTTTATGGACCTTCAATGAACAAAACCTGGCACTTCATTGGAATTTTAAAGGAAGGGAGGGTCCCAGGCTCATAGAGGGAAGGAAAGAGCAGCAAGTGGACATGTGATGGAGAGTTCTCCTTGAACACAAGTATAACCTGTCCTGGCAACCAGCAGTCAGTAGCTACTGAGCTTATTGCAAACTTTCTACCTTGATACTGAGCTCCAGAGTAAAACGTGGAAGGAAAGCATTCATTGCCATCTGCTAAAAGCAAAGCATTTCCATATGGTTGCAAAACAACCAACTTTAGAGCAGGAAAAAACCCCATTTCCACTGATCCCCTCTCCAACACATGGAACTCGAAGGGAAAAGGAGCTGTGTTCCTGCTGGAGCCTTTGTACCATACTGGGTGGCTGAGCCCTTGCTGCCACTTGGCTGCTGGGCAGAGTCTCCTTTGCTAAAAGGATTTGGTAGGGAGAGGCATCCAGAAAAAAAAGAGGAGGAAAAAATCAATTTAAAAAAGGAGGAAGGGAGAAAGCAGTGTCCAAAGAAGGGCAGTGAAGCTGGTGAAGGGTCTAGAGTACAAGTCCTATGAGGAGCTGGGGGTGTTTGGCCTGGAGAAAAGGAGGCTCAGAGGAGATGTTATCGATTTCTACAACTACCTGAAAGGAGGCTGTAGCCAGGTAGGGGTTTGGCCTCATCTGCCAAGGAACAAGCAGCAAGAAGAAACAGCCTCAAGTTGCAACAGGGCAGGTTCAATAGGATATTAAGGAAAAATTCTTCAGAAAGGATTGTCAAGCACTGGAACAGGTTGCCCAGGGAACTGGTGGGGTCAGCATCCCTGGAGGTATTTAAGTGATGTGCAGATGTGGTACCCAGGGGCACGGTTTAGCGGTGGGCTTGGCAGTGCTGGGGGAGTGGTTGGATTCGATGTTCTTGATCCTAAAGCTCTTTTCCAACCTGAACGACTCTGTGATGCTACAAAATGCAGGGGGAAATGGGGGAGGTGGTTGAAAAAGGGAGAGGGGCGCGGGAAAAAGGGAGAGGGGCGCGGGAAAAAGGGAGAGGGGCGCGGGAAAAAAGGAGGGGGGAGCAGGAAAAAAGGAGAGGGGAGCAGGAAAAAAGGGAAAAGGGCTCAAAAAAAGGGGGGGCAGGGAAAAGAGAAAGGGACGCAGGAAAACGGTCGATGGGAAAATGGGATGGAATGGCGAGAAGCGGAGAAATGAGGAAAGAGGAGACCAGTGAGGTGAAAAGGGAGAGAAAGGATAAAAGTGGGGTGAAAGAAAAAAGGAATAAAAGGGGAGGGGGGGAAAGGAAGAGAAAAAAAAAAAAAAAAAACCTGATGGGAGGCAGCGGCGCTCCCGCCGCGCGGTGCCGGTGGCGGTGGCGGCTCCGCGGGCGCGGCCCGGGGCGGGCAGGGCCGGGGCGGTGCGCGGGGCCGGCCCCGCCTCTCCGCGCCCCCCCGCGGGCCGGGGCGCCGCGGCCGCGTGTCGGGGGCGGCGCGGCTGCTGCGCCGCGGCTCGAGCAGCGCCGCGCCCCCGCTGCCGGAGCAGCCGCTCCGCCGCCGGCCCCGCGCTCCGCCGGCATGATCTCCTGAGGGGCCGAGCCCGCCCGCGCCCCCGCCCCGGTGAGTGCCGCCACGGGCCGGCCGGCGCTGCCCGGCCCCGCGCTCGCACTTGGCGGAGTTTCGGGCTCTGCCCTTCGCGGGGGGACGCGGCCCTCGGAGGGCTCCCCGCGCCCCGGCGAGTGGCGGTCGCGGTGCCCCCAGCGCATCCCTCCTTCGCATCGCTCCGCTCCTTCGCATCGCTCCTTCGCATCCCTCCCTCGCAGCGCGGCGGCTCCGCGTTCGCGTTCCCGGGGGGAAAAGTGTCTCTTGGCAGCCGCCCGGCCCTCCGGAAGGCTCGGCCGAGCTTCGCGGGGATGCTCAGTGTCTGAGCGGGAGAGGCTTCCGTGGGGAAGGGGCTCCGGGCAGTGCCCCTCGGGCTGGGGCTGCCGCGGGGCTGCGCGGCCGGCCGGAGCTGGGGCTGAATGCTGGCATTGTGGGGGGGCTGCGGACAGCGCTGGGGCACCTGCGAGCAGCAGGTGACAGCGGGCACGGATCGGGGAAAAGCCGGGCGAGCCGCGGGGGATGCGGCGGGGACCGCGGGCCAACAGGTGCAGCGCTTTGGTGCCGGAGGGGCTGCGCCGAGGGTGCAGTGGAGCCGGTCCCGTGGAGCCGCCGCCGGGGGTCGGGGCCGCGGGTCGGTCCCGGTGGCCGCGGGTCGGTCCCGGTGGCCGCGGGCTGTTCCCGGTGGCCGTGCCGGTCCCGGTGGCCGTGCCGGTCCCGGTGGCCGCGGGCCGGTCCCGGTGGCCGCGCCGGTCCCGGTGGCCGCGGGCCGGTCCCGGTGGCCGTGCCGGTCCCGGTGGCCGTGCCGGTCCCGGTGGCCGCGGGAGCCCCGCGCGATGCGAGCCCGGAGGTGCGAGGTGCTGCTTACAGGTGAGACTGGAGCTCCGGTGCTTCCTGCGTGGATGGGTGTTTAGCCGCTGCTGGGAAAATGTTTCCTGTAATGCAAACTTTCAAAGTAAGGGGCTTTCAGTGAGAGGCTCCTTTCCCCCGGGTGTTGCAGAATTTCGCAGGGTTGTTGGTTGTTGACGATGCACTTTGTTTTTTGCTGGTCTTCTTAGGGAGTAGATAATGTAGAACATGCCTTTTGGTCTGCACTATTAAGAGTGTTTGTTGAAGTGTCTTTCCTTTAGCATTTGTGAATTTCAAGTATAATATGTAATAGAGAAAAAAAGTCTGTTATAAATATATATCAGACTATGAAAGGGTATAAAGCCCATGGAGCTAAGTGGTTCTTGTTAAGTCAACTTTTAAAACAGCTTCTCCCTGGGCAGTAATTCACATTTTTCAAGGGGAGAAAGGATGGGTGAAATTGAATTGTTCAAATTAAGTCAAAATGAATTGCTTAATATTCAGAGGAGTTGATAAATGAACCATTAAATCAACACTTGCATAGCGTTTCATTGAAAAGAAGAATGAACAACTCTCCATTGTGTGCTGGGCAGAATAGGTCAGCCAGTGACGTTACTACATCAGTGTGCTGAGCTGAGTCCTCCTCCTGCTAACAGATGTGTTTGCTTGGTGGCATTCCATAGGCTTGGGAACGAGCTCTTGTGCCCTGCGTGATGAGGAGCAGCATCTGCTGTAAATGGCCATAATCATCCCAGCCTCATCTTGAAGGAGAGAAATCTTCGTTAGGTTTCATTTGGCATAAATTAACATAATTTTATTGACTTCTTATGTTGATATATATATATATCTCTTATGTTGATATATTCTGTTGAGAATCCACTCCTGTATTTCAAGCTATGTTTTTGTTTTGTTCCTCCCCCAAGGAAGAGCTATATTTTTGAATGCCAGTTTGAGGAAGAAATTATACTGATAAATGGAAAAATAAGGGTCATTATTTTGAAACAAGGCTGACAAGATTCTTTGTAGTAAAAGCCATTTTCAGAGCATCACCTCTCAGCAATACAGAGCGTGAGCCTGGCTTCCAAACCCTTTGATTAGCCGAGGTACAACTGTTGCAATAATCTTCTTGCCACAGAAAAATTACCTTTGTCTTTGCCCCTTGAAGTCCTTGAAATTCTTGTGTTGGAATGCATTGAGGATGTTGAGTGTGTCCTTATTTTGCCTTCTGGAAACTTCCAACACTTTGAAGAGTCATGGATCGCATGCCCCTGATGTTTTTCAGTTGCACCTCTTTGCTCTGCAGGTAGCTTAGAATAGCTAATTTTGCTTAAAGCTTTTAAAACTGAAGAAGTGTCAGCTCTTTTGGTTTGTGCATGTAAACTGAGTATTACAAAGGGGAAATTATGGAGTGGGTTTTTTGTTTGTTTATTTGTTTTTGTTGTTTTTTTTTTTAATGCTCAGAAACAGTTTATGCAGGCTCCAGCTGAAAGTAGGATTGTTAATTGCAGTGTGACTTGAGAAAGTTCCCTGCTTGCAGGTCATTTGGCCAAGGGACAGAACTGGTGTGCAGCCCTTCAGACGGGCAGGGACATTTATTTGGGTGTTTATAATGACATAGAACTGTGTTACATAATGTGGTCTGTTGCTGTTTATTTTGGGTGATGTGTATGGACCCCCTGCACCTCACAGATCCTTTGGGTGATGGGTTATTAGGTGGGTACAATAGGAGTTGCTTGGTGGCATGGGGAGGTTTATATCCTCTGCGATGAAGCAGGTGGACAAGTAGGTGTGTTTTGCTCACGGGAGAGGAGGTGCTGGATCTGGAAATGCCTTTAGATAGTTCCTGATGGTGGTGTGCATTTTTCAGATGTTTTGCTGTTCTTAAAGGCCAGGATAGCTGCAGGTATTTTTGTGCAGCAGCAATGTACGGTTTAGAGTAGTTTTCATTTGGTTCTAATAGTTCTCAGGAATAAAAGAAGTAAAAAAGTTTGTCTGAAAACCTATTGTGCCTTGTAAGGTTATCCTGCTGCTTCTGTTTCCTTGCTTGCTATTTTTCTCTGAAATCATAATGCATTTCTTTAGTTCTTTGGATAAAGACTTTAACTCCAGCTTACTGGAAAATGGTCACTCTATGCTGAGAGAGTGCTGGCATCTTATTGACTTATTTTGGGAATACTGGAGAAAAATATACAAGATTCACTTGCATTGATTAAATCCTCCAGGGCAATTTTCTAACACTGCAGCTCTCTAGGTGAAAAATTAACTTTCTTCATTGTCTGCACCTGCTTTTATTTTATTTGTGTGAATCCCAGGCTCTGTTACCAGTTTACATCAAGTCCCTTAGGTGTGCTTGAAGTGAAAAGTATTTTGGTGTAAAAGCTCACACACACTATCACTCTGTGAGTCCATTTGTCCCTGGGCACCACCAGACACCTCGATCCTGTCGGCCCCACAATAGTCACAGAGGATTTGCACCAGCCCATGGTTCCTTCACCTGTGAAATGTTTTCTGAGTGATTGTAAAAAAAATAATTAATAGCTACCTTGATGCTTTTCCAGAGGTTTTGGCAAGATAGCACTTTAGGTGCAGCTTAATGACAAACTTTGATTTATGAGGTTACTGAAAATGTTTGTATTGTTGGATGTGGAGTGAAAGCATAGGAGCTTTCTGCATTTCATCTGCAGCTTTTCCAGCACAACGTACAGCTAACAGCTTGTCTCCCATTGATTTTAATAACAGATTTCTGCTGAATATACCTGGAGTAGTTTGAAAACATTAACTTTTTGGGGGGCCGTAGAACTTCACAGTGTCTGTTTAGATAACCTTGAGAAATCTTAGGTTTTAGCTACTTTTTACATTCTCCCCCTGCCTGGGTTTAAGATGGATCCTGTGGGAAGACTGCTGGTTTTTTTATTATTTTGGGGCTAAATATTTAAAAGAAACAAAACTCTGCTCTCCCTCACCCACTGCTCAAGGGCTGGTATGACTTCTGGATCGGTGTGGTTTCCCTGTGAATTCTTTGCCTTCTTCCTCTCTACCTCCATCAGCTGCTCTCAGTAACAAGTCGTGTCAGGTGAGCTGTGTCTGACTTGTTTGGAAATGGTTCAAAAGGATCCCATTGACATTACCAGGCAATGGGTCACGCTTGAAATCTTGCCATTCTGGTATTAAATCTTTTCTTTTTTCTTTTCTTCACCTGCACCTTGATTTCTGACATATTTTTAGCTGCTGTTGTGTTGAATTTGGATCGAGCTAGGGAAAAGGGATGTGGTACTTGGTTGCTTTTTTTGTCTTTGAGAAATAGGGGACCTTATTTTTCACTAAAGACAGAGCCCTAGGGTGATTATCTGCTCCTCTGCTTAGCAAGGAAGGATAGTGGTTCCTCATGGAGGTGAAAACTTTGTAAAATCTCAGGATCATCACTCAGCTTAACCCTAGAATCTGATATGGATATTGGAGTTCTCTTTTTTTTATTTTCTGATTTAATGATGCTTTTAAGATTGTGGTGCTGCACATAAAGCTCCCTGAATCAAATGCATTTTAAAGTGGTAAGCTGGAAGTATTGGATTATGGCAATATATCTATTATTTCCCCTCTTGGTCCCAAAGGCACCGAAGGGTTTGTCAGGTTGGGTGCTGGAGAATTCCCACGAATGCAGCAGAGCAATGCTGGGACCACATCCAGGGATATGTTTCTCACTGCTGGGATGAGCCAAGATGTGCTGTGATCGCCCCAACAGATGAAATGCTGCCGCAGTAGTTTCACCTGTTCCTCACATGGAAGCCCTGGGAGCGGTTAGACAGTCTCATTTCTTCTTTGGCAGTGTGGCAGCAAGGGGAAACCTTTTAATTAAAATCCTTCCTGCCTTCTCCAGGGGTTTGCCTGGTCGGTCACCAGCTGAGGTTTTGGTTTCCTCACGTCAGCAGATGCTTTCACCAGCTCGGAGTTGAGCCATGGTGTCAGCAGCCCCAGCCCGACCCCGGGCACATCTCTGTGGGCAAGGAGGATGCAGGAGGCTGAGCACATCTCTGTGCCTGTTTCTTACTTTTTTTTCTGCTGTTAGCCTGAGAAATAAAGTTCGTTCCTGCGTTATCCTGATGCGACTGAAAGAAGCTCTTGCTGCAGGCAGCTCTGTCACTCTCTGTAGTGCTTGGATTGCTCAGCAGAGGGAGAAGAGACCATAACGCTGAAGGCACCCAGAAACAGCCAGAGCCACGTTTCTCTGACATACAGCAGGGAGAAGAGTCCTAAAGTTTCCCTCCCTGCTTGTTTTTTTTTTTTTCTCTTCCCTTCTTGAAGCTCAGAGCTAAGCTGTGATTTTTCACCTCTTGAGCAAAAGTAGCTGCTTCAATGTGTAGGTTAATGGACTATTTCAGATGGCAGAGTAGGTGACTGTGATAGAAAAGACAAGTCCAAATCCAAGAATCAGCATGCTCGAAAAATCTCATACACCCAAGCATTTCCTAAATATTCAGGAGCTTTCCTAAATATTTATGAAGAAATGTTGGAATTGACCTTTAGTGACTGAAGCTTTACAACACATCCAAAGATAAACAAAACAAAACCAAACCCTTTGAAATAGTTGCAATTCAAGCAGCAAGTAATGCCCATGACTCATCTCCAGGTCAGATTTTTAACTGTCGTAAATCAATGCAGCTCCATTACCTTCCCAGGCACTGTACCAGTGCTACCACTGGCTGGCCTGCTGTTTTTTGGGGGGATGAAGTTTGAGCAGATGACCGTGACAGAGTTGAGGGGCTTTGTTTGTTTGTTTGAGGATGGGAAAGGTGTTTGTTTCAGGAGCCAAACCTGTGCTGAGGCTAATAGACAGCATGGCTCAGTAGAGGCTTGTTCCCCTGTAGCATACTGTGAGGAAATCCAGGAGAATTAGACATTTGTTTTTTGTCAGAGATGTCGGTTTAATGTGATAAGAAAACAGCTGTTTAAATGCTGCCAGATAAAAGCAGGATGATAAGCATGAAAGGGGGGAAAAAACCGATGGGAAGTTGCTGCAATTTGATTGAACAAGTCAGTGCTGTGGAGACCTGGCTCGCTCCCTGTCGAGGGTGATGTGGTTGGCTTTGGGGCTGTGCTCTTCAGAGCAGAGAGTATTAGTGCTCTTGCACGAAATCAATGAGGTGCCATTTCCTGAGAGGTTTAGAAGTGGAGCAGATTAAGCTGTTTTTGCCCTGCTGAGGCAGCTGAGGTGGAGCAGGCTCCAGACTTTCCCCTTCATGATCAAATGGCACGACCCAGCTCTGCACTGGGCACTTCCTAAATAAATGTTCTCTCTTCAAGCATGAGCCAAGAGTCCACAGAGGGTGATGATAAGGGCCTTAACTCTCTTTTAGATAGGGAAACGTGCCCGACAGGCAAATGTGGAATGTGCTATTAGGAAAGGAAAAGGAGCATTGTTGAGCGGTGCTGGTGACCCAGGGAGGACAAGCTGGTGGAGGCTTTCCCATCCTCTGCGCTGGCCTGGAAACCAAATTAAAACCAAGCCCAGCTCGGGTTTAATTTGAACGTTCTCTCCAAAGCAGTTATGAAGGGTCTGTGTTCATCCCTGTTAGAGACCAGGCTCCATCCTTGTTTCCAGCCCAGCTGTGCCATGCCCTACCTTAGAGGTTTCTTGTCCTGCTGTGCCCTGCTCGGGGCGGGCAGAGGGTGACCAGATGGAGCTGGTGCCATTTCACAGCACGCGAAACACCTCTCTCTGCTGGATAATGAGCTCTGCTCCACTCGGGACCGAGCTGCTGCTGCAGGGATCAGTGAAGCGCAAATGAGGATGCAGCACCGGGCGCTTCCTACAGCCTTTTTTCTACATAGCAAGCAGCTAATTAACTGAGAGCCTCTTGGAGATGTTGGGCTGCTGCTGGCCTGGCTTCCTGGAGAAGAATCCTGTGCAGTTTGTCTTGCTCCAGTAACTTTTTGAAGTCTTTCAGAACTGTGCATTGCAGCAACGCCCAGCTTTTATTCTGACTTTTAGGCTTTTGCAAGTGTGACATCAGATAGCAGAGCCGGGGAGAGTTGTTCGTGTTCAAAATGCATAGCCATGGCTTGGGGGATGAGAGCCTTTCCATGACTTGTAAAATGACCTGCCAATGTCTCTGTTTGTATTTGAAGTAAAAAATCATTTATGCAGAAAGCATAAACTTTATTTTTGAGCGTCAGCATGGGCAGCCTCGCTTCTCTTGCAACTTAGTTTATGGCTATAAATGGGATGTAAGTGGATTTTCTGCCTTGTAGTATCTGTCTGAGGGAGGATAAAATTAACTGTTGTTACTGTCATGCTCAGGTAAAACAGTGACCCTGAATTGTAGCAGTTTTACCTTATCAAGTTCACAGATATTGCAACTTTAAAATTTTATTTTTTAGTACACATGACTTCTTGAAGAAGCAAAGCCAAAATAAATTTTAAAGCAAGAATTTACTTTATTTAACCTGACTACTTTTTTTCATTGAGACCACAGAAGAATCATAGCCCTCACTGGCTATGGCTCAGTTTTCTGCTTGCACGTTGCTCCTGAAGAACTGAATCATTTTGCAGTTTTTTTCACAGAGTTTACACTAGTGGTTTGCAGGAAATCATTAGCTGTGTTACTGTTTCAGTATGGGCACTGGGAAATCCACTTTTATCTGTTCCTGCTTACCAGTGTGCTGCAAAAGGCTTGTCTTGCATCTACTGAAACTTGATTAATTCTGGGGGGTAATGATGAAACTTCAGTGCTTTGATAGGTTGATTATTTTATGCTCTGCCAGAAATGGATACTTGAAAGGAGATCTGAATGAGAGTTTCAAGAGACATTTACTGGTTTGAGTTAGCTAATAGGGAATAGGCCAATCCTGCTGCCACTGGTGTCAGTGAAAATACTGAGAGTGAAGTCAGGCATGCAGTAATTAATTAACTACAGATGATGGTTTTTGAAGGTGTGAATAAAAGATTTTATGTATTGGTTGAATTGTCTGAAAAATAAACCTGGGGTTTGTTTTTTTTCCCATTTTCTTTGTTTCCCTTCTTTCTGTCTGACTTCAGCAGTGGATCTCTGTGCCTGCTGAGCAACAGGCACTTCTGAATTCCTCTGCGAGCTTGGTGTGTCTGACAGATGTGGCATGGGCCCTTATGCAGGCTGTTGTTATACAGCAGTGCATGTTTAATTTCACTGTTTGAAAATAATCTTGAAGGTGGGTATTTTAGTGGTTTCGGGGAAAAGCACCTACACGCTGATTCCTGAGTGTTGCAGTAATGAAGTTTTCCACAAACAGGTATTTCCTGGAAGAGCTTTGTGAAGTCAGAGGTGAATGATTTTAAGTATCATGTTTAACAGTTGTCTTATTACTGACATGGAGGATATTATAGTTATTATAGTTGAGTCAGAAATTGAAAAATGGTGCACTTAAACTTCTCTATTGTTCTTATTTTCAACAGCACTGTTATGAGCTGCCTTTGCTGAAAGATTGAAGGGGAATGGTGCCTGGGAGGCTGAACTGGTATTTGTGGGAATGGTCGAATCTTTTGAAAAATAATACAAAGCATGGAAGCTTTGTAAATAGCAGAAGTGTTTTTTACATGATTTTGTAAATTAATAGTTTCTATGTAGGAATTTTCTCAGCATCAGAATATCCAGCAAGCCAGGATTTTCATCATTGAATTGTATTTTTGTTCACAGAGAAAAAGAGGCATTAAGAGATATTGGAGAGATTCACGAACTAAGTCGGAAATGATTTCTGCAAATTTTACATCCTGGGCAGTTGGTAGTTACTTATGAACATGGTTTGAAAAGCCATGGTGGGGGTGGAAATTACGCTTTCAAAGATTGGCTCAAAAGATGAATGTGTTGCTGATGTAACAGAGCAGCTGTCCAAGGTGACTGGATCCATCCTTACCTGTTGTTTTCCCAGGAAAACAAGATTTGATTTTCAGGTGGGAAAAGGCTATTTTATGATTAATGACACAAAACCTCTTGGTCTTCATGTGCTTCTTGTGCTAAGCAGGAGTGTTCTTACAGGCATCAAAATAATTCTCTTTTTTTGGCCCTTCAATTTCCTTCACTTACAGGAAGCTTCTGATCTGCTTCAATTTGGCTTTTCATCCAGTTTGGACCTGAATCCTTGGTTTGCAACAGCATGAATTGTCTAATGGACCCAGGGTGCTCCAACCCAACCTGAGGGTATTATTTGGTGTTTTAGGTGTTCGGTGCTGTGCTTAGTACTCCCTATGTATACTCTTTATACACAAAAATTGTTTTTTTCCTCAGCTTATGGAGGAAAAAAACAACGTTCAGCTTTTCAGATGGAAATAGAAAATGCAGTGCTCAGCTGAGCTTGGACCTGTCCTTTTTGGGATAGGAGATGGCTCCGGAGGGTGTTTTTTCTTTCCTAACTTATGAAGCAATTTGAGTCTAATCTACTCCATAATTTCAAGCCTTGTATGATATTTCCCATTTGTTACCCTAATAAGACCAAAGGTAAAATTTTATGGCACATTGTGAGCTGAATGGTCAACGTCTTATTAAATGCCTTTGCTTCCAGGGCAGGTGGAAATGAGAGAAGTGTCTCTTGCAGATCGCAGCCCAATTAATACAATTTATCTAACCATGCTCTGGCTTATTCCACTAACACTTCACAGGAAAGTAGAAATTGTCCTTACTGTGTGCTCTGCCTCACAAGAAAATAAGAACAATGCAGGTGGTTGGACAAAAGGCTCCCATAGCCCAGCATCCTGTGTGTGTGGTATGGATCAGACGTGGGTGGGTTGGCTCTTCTTCAGGAGTCCCAATGTACTCCTACTTCTGATGCATTCGTAGCAAAGTAAAGCTTTTCACTGTTCAGAAATAATTTTGGTCTTCTGATCCATCACAGCTGCATGTCTTCATATGTTTTCTTTTAAAGATGAGATAAGCAGAAATAGATGCATTTTTAAAATGCAGATAAATCATGAGTTTCTGACATGGTATTTTGGATTTCAGCCTTGATACCTTTCCCTAGAAGTTCCAAAATTATTTGCTTATTATGTTTTGGTTGCTGCTGAGCTGATGTTTCCAGAAAGCTGTCTGTAGTGACTACATCTCTTTTCTGCATTAGAACAGCTAATTCAGAGCCTGTCAGTCTAGGTGGACGGTAATACTCCTTTATTTCAGTGCAATATTTTGCATTTATTAACATTTAATTTATGCTGTCATTTTGCTGTCCAATCACAGTGTCTTGAGACTCTTCTGCAGCTTTCACGTCAGTTGCAATTTTGCCTACTCTTAATTGTGTTTTCTCAGTGTAGTTTAGTGTTTCATTTCCTCCCTGCCCTCTTCTCAGACCAGGAACAGGTATTTGGAGCAGTACCGGTCTTAGCACAGATGCTGAGGTGATGTTGACAAATGATTATTACTTGCTTTATTTCCTTTTTTTTTTTTTTTTTTTTTTTTTTTTTTTTTTTTTTTTTGAGTTGATGATCCATAAGATGCCCTTGCTTTCTTATCCCACCATAATGTACCTTTTTTAAGGCTCTTCTTAAGATTCCTTGAGACTCTTTGCTGAAGGGTTTGGGAAGAGCCCCGTGTTCTGCATCAGCCACCTGCATGTCCCTGCAGACCACATCCACTTATTCACATGCTTTTTAACTCCTTCAGGGAACTCTGACAGATTTGTTGTGCATGACTGCCCTCTGCAAAATATCTGACTCTTCCTGGGTATATAATGCACTCACTCGTTCAATTCTTTATTATATTTTCTATCAACTGTTCTTGTATTGAACTTAAACTCAGTGGTCTGTATCTTTGAACATTTGAGTTTTTAATGAAATGTTCAACTGTGGGAAGACACTGAAAGAAGCAGAGTATGTTTTGCGTGGTATTTTGTGGGTATTGTGTTTTTTGGGTTTTTTTGTCTCACTCTGAACTGTAGTGTAACAGCTTTGCTCAGAGTTGTGGGGTCTGAATCAGAAATTGTGGAGTCGATGCTTGGGCATCACTGACACATCACCATGGCATTATCACGTTCCACTGCATGACACTGCCAAATTTCACCATGAAAATTTTCAAAGCGGCGCCCTGGGGTTTACAAGATAGACTTTATCAATGGTAATAAGCTTTAATCTATTTATTGCAAGGAATAAATCAAACACTAGAACTAATGTTGACTGAAACCAAATGTATTACAGTTTTAAGCCTTTCTTGTGTATACAATTATCAAGACATAGGGCTGTCTGTGTGCCCAGAAAAGGAACTTTAATTTCACATTTTACAGGTCCCAGAAATAAATTTACAAGTTAGGAAGATACTTTTGTTTTACTCTCTACATCTGTGTTCATTGCTCTACAAAACCCTAACAGAATGCCATTACTGCAGGCTTCTGCAGTAGGCCAGCATTTGTCACTAGCCTTGTGTTGCAACTCTGTTTTATAGAAAATTTAATGTTAGAAGCTTATCTATATTCTCAGCAGGAGAATCTGAAATACATAGGTGAAGTCTTGTAATGAAAAGCAGTGGGAGAAAGGTACAGGCCTTGGGAAGGGCTGATGGCATTCCAGAATCCTTCCTTTTGTTTAGGTCTACCTGTGACCTTATGTGCCGGGGCTGAGAGCGCTGTCAGTCCTCTGCACTGTGGCAGCAGAAAGCATTTACTCACTAAATTGTCATCTTGTCCAACAAAGGTTAGGGAAAATCTTGTCCAGGGGTTACAGGGCTGTCAGGTGTAGATCAGCACAGTCTCCAAATTTTGTCTCATCAAGAATTTTCTCTCTGGTCCACTGTGGTGACCTTGCACTTAAAAGGGTCATTTGTTGTAGAAGAATGTACTGCCCTCTTAATGCTGAAACCCAGGCTACCTGATTTGGCAGTGAACAGGTTTTGAGACTTGCGTAACAGCCCCAAAATCTTCTGGTGAAATTGAAACAGCCAGTCAGTGAAGCACCTGGACATAAAATTAAATGATAATTCCACTTAATTTTGTTGTTCTCCCTTCCATTCTACCTGGGATTTGCTGTGCTTCACTTGCAATTAGAAGTGAAAAAGCTTTTGTCATTCTTGGAGCAGCTGCGCTCTGAGTCCTGAGCCATCTTAGGGTGGTGGCACCTGAAAGAAATAAAATTTCCACAGTGCCAGTCATTTGGTCCCAAGAAAGCAGAGCCCTGAATGTGAGAGTAGCTCGACATGTTCTTTGGCATTGCTCTTGGTGGCAGGAGTTGTTTACAAGTGCGAGCTGTCGGTGTTGCTGCCCTTGTGTCCCCAAAACAGAGAGGGGTGGCTCTGGTCACTCCTCTCTCTGCGGGGTCACTGTTGGGGCAGCTCAAGCAGCCCAGTGGCATTGCTCCTTGTGTCTTGCAGCACCTGAAATTCTAGTTTTATTCCAAATAGGTGGCTGCTCCATGGGGCATCTTTCCAATCACATGTGCTTTAATCTGGTGACAGCGAAAGATCATTTCATTTTTCCTCCACACACTGTTCTCACTAAATTGCTTGAGCAAAATTGTGTTTGCGCTCCTGTTTTTTCTCAGCGCCTTAGAAGGAGTCATGGGTTTGTTTTAAGGGGACTCCCAAAGACAGACAGATGGAAATAAAGTTAACAGAGGCAATTGTGGATCACAAGAAGTTCAGTTGAGCTCAAGATAGAGGTGAACTTGCAATTGTCAGTGCACTATTTATTCCTCCAGCCAGCCAATGTTGGTCTGCTCCATTTAATTTCACAGCTAGGTGTGTGTCCTTGTGCTGCTTTTTAGGATCCCCCATACACATGACCGCTGATTTAAATTGTCCCTTTGTACAGAGAGTGGGAATACTGTGGGCCGATGGAAATAAGAGTTAGAAGCACGTTTCAGAGGAGCAAGAGTGGGTGGTTCACCTGTTTCTGAGAAGGTCTAGAGCTGTGTAGAAGCTGAGAGGAAAGAGGACTGACCTGTTGCTCCATTCATGGGGACTGAGAGAGCCTACTTTGGGTTAGCAGAGTTACTTGTGCAGTCAGTTCATGGTGCTCAAGCCTTGGGTGCTGCAGTGCCTTGGAAGAATGACAGGTCCCAGAAGCATCAGTATCCCTGTGCGAAGAAACCCTCCAGCTTTCCTTCCTCAGACTTGTGCTGTCTTATGGAAAAATGTAACTGTTTTACTGGGGAGAAACCACGGAACTAATTTTCATCATTGCAATGGTTTGATTTCCCACTTGGGCTGATGGCTGTGGGTGTGTGAGCACAGTTCCAGGCTGCCCTGGCATGAGGTGTGTGAATGCAAGCTGCTTCTCCAAGGTGCTGCATGAATATTCACTGTGTGCCAGGTGCTGGAAGGTGCCTCCGATCACATCTGATTTCGCTGGGTTTCATCGCTCCTGTATAAATAAAAAATCGTTGCCTCGGGTTTTTTACACAGCAGGGCTGATATTGGCAGTGGTGCCTTGTTAAAATGAAGGAGTGTCTGTCTCATTATAGATAATGTGAGCCCAACCTGCATTTTCTGCTTTGTGACAATATACTGCACCAGATAAAAGTCCAGTGGGAGTTATGTGCAAGTTCAGAACTTTAATGCTGTTTCTCAAGAACGTAGAGGTTTTGTTAGTTGGGGAGAGGTTAGAATTTGATATTTTCTTTCTTTTTAATTGTACAGTAATATCAGAGTTGTTTCAAAGGATAGACATACCAAGGAATTACGAAAACTGATTGCTGGCAGATTTTTACAATGTGATTTGCATCACTGTTCTCTTTAAAACAAGTTCTCTGGTTTTGTTTCCACACATCTCCTTGGCATGAAGTTTGTGTTGTTCATATTTATGGAAAATATGTATCTTTATCTGTATTCCTTTTAGAAACCGAAATACCAAGTATATGAATATAGTGTGCTGCAGAGAGTAAATGTATAATTCATGCTTATTCAGGGTATCGTGTGCTTTGGTAACAGCATTGCCCTCTCCAAACATGAGACAAAACTCTTGAGACTGTTGTCACTACAGTTAAGCAAGAATTAAAAGCAGTATTAGGTGTCCAAATCCCTGTAGCATTTACTGAAAGCAGAATGGCCAATAGCTGTAGACATGTCCAAGTTCAGATATCTAATTTGGGAGCCTCAAGGCCACATACAGTCACCAGAGCTGCCACGGGGTGATTCAAAGCTCTGAATTTAGAGCCTGATTCTCTCCTCCTGACTATGTGAGGAATTGAGTTTCTTGACTTAATGTTTAACTTAGCTGCCTAGATTGAATTGATTCTCCGCCTCTCTTATCTGCTTGCCTTTTGCCATTTTCTGCTTCCTTCCTCTTGTTTGTAATTGTTTATTTTTGAAAATTATCTAGTTAGTGACAATGGATATGGATAGTGGATTCAAGTGATGGAAGACCTACCTAAGGACAGTGAAGATAGAATCACTTTCCTCTTTATTGAAAAGTTGCATCTTGTTTCCATTTTGAGCCTTGGAAGGTCTGGCTTTGATTTTCAGACCCTGGAACTCAGCTAGATGAGGGAGCCCTGTAGCAGGAGATGCACTTTCCACGTGCAGGAATTAACTAGCTGTAGTTAGGTTCCTTCTTCACCTTTTCACTTACAAATTAAATATCCTTAATTCTTTTATTTTTTTTCCCCAGGCATTTCATTCTGATTAATAACCAAGTATGGTAATAACTAAGGTGTTCCAGCCCCAGTGTATTTTTATAAGCATTGTGCCAGTGCTCTGCACTAGAGCTGTACCTAGAAAATGTGGGAGGGATGGGGGAGGTTTTTGGTGTGGGGACACTGTGGCACTCCTGTAGTGTCATGGTTTGAGAGGGGTTGGGGGTCAGCGAACATCCAGTGTTGATTGTCCATGGAAGAGAAGTCCCCAGAGCAGTGGGGTCAGTGATTGCAACAACCCCCAAAGGGGAAAACAGAGCACTTGCTACAGGGAAAGCAACTGGAGAGAGAGGGGAAGGGTATCGCAGTAGTTTGCTCTTACTTTTTGTCTTTTTTGTCTTGCTGGTGGCATTGAGGCATTTCCCAGAGAGAAGAAAGAAATGGAGAAAGGTATGGGTTGTTTTCTCTTTTTTCTTCCAGGCTTTTTTTCTCCATCCACAAAAGCCAGAATTGTTTTTGCTGTGTATAACTGAGATGTAGTGATGCTGTTGTTTTTGGCTTGCCAGCTGGAGAGAACCAGAAGGGAGCAGCTCCTCTGCCCCAGCCTCCCTCTGCAGCCTGGGCTCTTTTCCCAAGGCAGGAACACATTTCTGGTTATCCTATTCTCACTAACAGCTGAGCTCTTCTTGTGTTTGCAAAGACAAGAGTTCCTTTTCTGTCACACTCATTTATTTTGAGTAGAGATAGTGAAATCCCAATCTTCTTTTGTGTTTCCATCGGACTGGATGACAGAGCAGTCATGTTCCAGGGAAGGAGGCTCAGATAAAGGAGCTCTGGGTTCCTGTGCCTGAATTCCCCCCTGCACTGGGCTCTGTCCTCTGTGGTGGAGACACAAGGAAGGAGGCAAAATCAAGATTCTTGAGCAGGCTGCAAACTGAGCAAACCATTTCTCATTTCTTTTTCTTCCTCCCCAAAGGGTACAAAGACATGGAACATGCAATGTGAAAACTGATTTGCATTTCCATTAAAACCAGATAAAAACAGTGAAGTGAAAGCTAATATGCAGCTTTTTGTCGAAGCTGAGAGAATGCCAGTATTGCTATTAGGATCACAGGAAATAAAGGTCAGCACACAGAGAATATTTGGGTGTCAAGTCAGTGGAAGGTATGCAGATGTGCACTCCATCCTCTGGTTCACTTTCTGTCTGCATCCCAATTCATGCAATTTCCAAGAGTTTATTAAAGCTATTTGTAACGGTTTTAACTTGTTTTGCTGCTTTTAAAACTGATTTAGGCTAGAAATATTGTGCATTCCCTTCAAGAAGTTTTTGTGAAGAGTGCCTGGTGTTTAGTGAATAATAATGATCAATAACAGAAAATTAAATCCAAGTGTTGTCTGTTTCTTTGTCTAATTAACCCTGAGAATTATCTCCCTGTGTTACAGCCCTCTCAAGCAGGATGAGCGAGGTGCACAGGTAGCTTTAGTAATAACATGGTACAAGCAGCTTAGAACATGTTTTGATGGCTCTTTAGTATTTTGGATCAGTAATACTTTTTTGGCAGCATCGAATGTGGGGAATGCATAATCTTTCCGAGCAGCCAATTAAAATAATGACTTGGATGGCAAGTTCCTCTCCTTTTTCCTCCTGTGTATGGCTGTACCCTTCCCATCAAAGGAGTTGTATCTTAATTGGCAATCCCCCTGCATCTGCTCACTCCATCACCCCCTACAGAGAGGCACAGTGCTTAATTAAAAGGGAGTTTGTGTTTGTTTATCTCTGGAATTTCACTTGTGCTTTTGTAGAGGTTTCAAAGGCAGATGAGTTTATAGAGACCTTACTAAGTAATTAATCCTGTAATATTATTACTTTAGAAAAAGATTAAAAAAAAAAAAGAGTTCATGGGAGTTGAGAAGAAGCCCCAGAGTTGCCAAACCTAGTGTGTGTGTTGGAAAGGGACACACCAGAGGAGCCAGTCCTCCTGTGAGGGTGACACAAACACCATGAAATGTGGTGGTTTTGCTGCCCTGTTCCTCTAATGTGCTTCTCCTTCTGAAGGAGTGGCTGTTTCTGGAAGTGGTAAGGTAGATCTACCTAGATCAAGGAAGCTTTAGTTTGTGGCTACTCAAATGAGCTCTACATGGGGGAATGTTTCCTAATCATGAAAAATACTGAAATTAGTAGCTCATTTCTTCTAAGCCTGTAGTTTTATAACTCTGTCTTAGGCCCTTTGGAGTTATGTCTGAGCTTTAACTCTAAATTACTTGCAGAGGACTGCATACTTCTGTCATCAAGGTTTTTGTTAAAATCACTGCTGAAGTGCAGTGGGATCCCCTGAGACAAATGTGAAGTTCTTCACTTGGCTTCAGATACCAGCGGTCTGGAAAATACTGCTTTTCATTTTAAGGGAAAATGAGTTGAATGAGGTTCTTGGGAGCAGCATTTTCCCAATGCCATGGCTTTTTTGCTACCTCATATCCTTCCTCTCGTTCTGCCCAAAGCAAGGCACACTGCCAGGGATCCACTGGCTGGACTTTGGGAACTGCTTAGAGAGCACAGTCATCCTGCCAGGCTCTTGCTAGGATTGGACTGACCTTGAGCTGGGAAAGTGCTCTGGTCCCACCTCTTGTCCATCTCTTCTCAGGCCAGGTTCTGCTGAGGGGTTC
This sequence comes from Acanthornis magna, assembly GCA_036785705.1. NCBI lineage: Eukaryota > Metazoa > Chordata > Aves > Passeriformes > Acanthizidae > Acanthornis > Acanthornis magna. The sequence continues at coordinate 7,151,225 of JAWUZG010000092.1, forward strand.
AGCTTCTGCCGTGCTGACGTTCTGTGGCTTCAGCCCTCTGTATTTCACACCACTTGGGTTTAGAGTATGCTTAAAATCAGATGATAAAATGTCTAATCATTCTGAATTGGGTTTCTTCCCTCTCTTTTTCTTCCCCCTGCCAGTTGCTGGTTTGCCAAGGCTGAAATAAAGGCAGTGATGGCACAGTTGTGACTGGGAGCGGTGGCACATACATATTTCATAGACCCATAAGGGACAACGTTGGAGTTTATCTTGCATGAAACAATGCTGTCATCTCATGACTGGAACCGTGGTGCATAGATGGGCAAGGAGTAGTCATGCATAACTCTGACTGCTCTGGCGTGGTTTGAAATGTGTGCGAAGTTAGAAATGCCATTTGAATGGAAAGCTGCTGAGTTTTTGGGATTGACTCAGTGATGTCCTTCCGCAGTGACTTGCAGGACGCTTGGCACTAAACTGTGGTTTAGTCCCTTCTGAACTTTGGCAGTGCTGGACCACAAGCACAGCATGCTCAAGGGGACAACAATGAAAAGAAACAGTGAGTTGAATTTATGCTGGTGGCATGGGCCAGAAATAAAGCTGCTGGATAGATTAGTGAGAGTTGTAGTACTTACTCTACCTCTACTGGCTCATTAAATACAATGAATCTATGCAAAAAAGGTCACTCCCCTGCTTTCCCTTAAGTTCAGAGTGATCTTGCTAATGTGGGCCTATATTGAGCTCTCTGGTGTGTGGTTGGAGCAGGGATTGGAGCATGAAGTAGAAAGTATTTAGATATGATGTACTATAAGCTGCATTTCGGCTCCCCTGAGCCAGAGAATTTAACTGCATGTCTAATGTAGTTAGTGCAGAGGCAAATCAGTCCCTTGCTGTGCTCACTTGGGTGGAGGAGGAGGAAGTCAGAAATCAAAACATGAATAGCCTGAAATTTTGCTGGTATTTTCAGTTTTGTTTTTTGTTGGTTTGATTTCTGGAATTTGGGGGGAGAGGGTGTAAAGAGAAGCTCTTCTGGAGTGGAAGTGCTATAAGAGGAATAGGAAACCATTAAACAAATGGATTTTCTGTTTGCTTTATGCACTCTGCTTTTCAGTTCCATTAGGACACATTAGACTCATGAAGGTGACCAGCGAAATTGTCTTGACAAAGATTTCTGCAAGGAGATAAAAATAAATAAGTTAGCAAAGAGTGACTGGAAAGACCTTACCAATTACCAGTTCTTCAACCTCCTTACTTAATTTTCTTGTGAGCTAATATGATAGGAGGAGGAGGAACACACCTTCATCAGAATGCTGCACAGGAGAACAGGGTTGCTATTAAAAGCCCAATAATGACTTGTATCGGTTTATGCAGATTTGCACTGCTGGGTTACTCTGTGCCTGGCACTTGGCAAAGCACAGATAACATTTAAATCAGGCAGTAAGTGTAATTAAGTACTACCCTTCAGCGCATCTCTCCTTTTAAGACATTTTTATACACCGTGATTTAGAATATGACAATTGGGTGAGATTAAAGCAGCAAATTGTGCCTATAAAACAAGCCCTGAGAATAGCAAGGGACTGTAAAATTTTATAAAGGGGAATACAGCACATGCCTCCAATCCGATAAAACTTTTGTGAGCTGGGAGATTAACTGTGAAATACAAATAAGATGATACAGTATGCATAGCATTCAGATAGTAAATTACTTGTTATTGTAACAACTTATTCCTTCTACCCAGAAGATTTCGTACTTAGCTTTTCCAGAAAATCTCATCATGTGACTGATTCATTAACTACTGGAGGTGTGGAGAGAAGGTAGGAAGTCAGACAGCAGTGACGTCCCTGTAGGGAAAGCAGTGGTGGAAATGTAGCGCAAAAGATCATCTGTGCTGAAACACAAGCAGTCAAGCTTGTGATTGGTTTCTTCCTCAGCTTCACTGGAGCTGTATTTGCAAAGTGAAAAAAAAAAAATCCTTACCTTATTTCAAATCGTTAATAAGACCCATTGGAATGTTTTCTTGGGGAACAAAAATGTTGCTTTATGTGAGAAGTCTAAAATGTTGTTTTCTGTGGTGCTTGACAGCGTTTGGCCGATTGGGTTCTGCTGCACTTTGAGTGCATCTGAGCATCTTCATCAGCTTCACTTGGCACACCTCAAAGAAAAGGCTCTGAGCCTTTTAGAAACTTCCCACTTCATTTGTAACTCTCAAACCTAGTGGGCCACAAGTCACCTCGACACATCACACTGAGGTTGTCACTGATAGCAGGTGAAAGGCAGTGACTCCCGTGGTGTCACTGGTCCCAGAGGCTCCTGCTATTCATCAGCTGTTGTGTTATGGCATTGCCCTTCACGGTCTTATTGATCTCGCATATTCTCCCTTTCTTTTCTGTTCACACTAATCCTCCCTCATTCAGTCTTGCAGTGCTTTTTGTAGATTTTTTAAATTGATTTCTTAATTGCCCTTAATTGATAACTTAGTAGTCCTTTATTAAGAGCCATAGAGCCTAAAGATACTCAGCTTAAATGTCTGATGAAGACATGCAGAACCCAAAAGCCTGCTCATTTCTTCCCAGCTGTATTAGCTGTACAGAGAAATTGTGTTGCATTGAGCCCATTGCATGTCAGTCACGTTAAAAGGAAGATTGTGCATGTGGAACAGGGAGGAGGATGATGGCTGGATTTCTTACCGTCTGATATTCTCTGACCACCTTTTCTCTGCATAAAAGAACCCAAACAACTTTATGACACTTAATTTTAATGATGTATTATATAAGGAAATAGTAAAAGTGGAAGGAGAGGTTTGAATTATTCTGGAGGAGAGTATTACATTTCAGTAATAGGACAGTTGGGTTTTAAAGACTGAGCATCACTGCATTATGAACAAAATATAAGGCCAAGGCATGGACAAATAACAAAGTGAGGAAGGAAATGGAGAAGAAATAAGTGGGAGCCTCTGATGAAAATGCAGCTGCATGGGCAGCCAAGCATTTTGGGGGCACATGTTGTGCTCAGCCCTTGTTTTGATAGGGAGAATGTTTATATACGTGTGTTGCTTTTACGCTTGACTTCCTTTTGACTTTTAGATTTATTATTCAGCGCCTTATTTATGTTTGAGATTGTTTTGATATTGTTAGGGAGATGTCAATACTTCTGAATCAAAACTAAAAACATTCTGGTATATAGAAATGTTGACCTTTCAGTTCAAAATGGCAAGGTTTTGAACAGAATGGGAATTCTTTATTCAGTGTGAAGCAGGTACAGCCAAAACAGGTGCTCTTGTCCCACCACTGGTCCCATCTTTCATCGTATTTTGTTTTCTTGGGAAATGCAGGAATTTGCTTCTCCATATCCTGCTGCTGCTGGATGTCCAGGAAGGTCCAGGGTGGGTTCATTGCTGCAGCTCCTGCTGCAGTTCCCTGAAATCACAGTGTCAGTGTCTTGCTGAATCAAACCAGAACAGTTAAAACATTTCAAAACATCTGTAGGAAGTCATCAGCATAGAAAAGACTTTTGCAAATGGAAGTCCCAAATGTTCCAGACAGCGTTCTGACAAGCTGTCAGCGAGCAGCACGTCTCTCCTGATCCCGGTGGGAAGGCAGCTGCCTCTCACACCCCGAAAGGCACAGCCCCAATGAGCTCCAGGCTGAGTCTGATCCATCTTGGACTCCTGATTTGCCCAGAACTGGAGTTCACAGCTCATTGTATTGATGCTCAGGGGAGGTTTTTCTCCACGTGATGACATCGATAGCAGTTTTTGTCCATCCCACTGTCCACACTTCTTTGCTTTTTGTTTGAGTGATATGAACCCACAGTCTTTCATTGGATGTGTTCTAATGTAAGAATGTTCTTTTGGTAATAAAAAACTGATCTGTGGAATTTTGGCTCTACTGTTCATGTTTGTCACTGCCTATGGTCTGTACCGGGGAATTACCCATGCCACAGTGAACTCCAGGGTGAGATGGACCACCGCTGAAACTGCAGTCTGAGAGTTGCCTGTGCTGGCTTGTTTGACTGGGGCCAGAATCCTTTAGTATTAATTTTTTCCCCTATTTTTACCCAGGTTTTGCTGATACTTCTTGTTGCTCAATCTACCTTTCAGAAGCATCAGCTTGATTTTTTTTTTTGTGTTGGAGCTGGTAGGGAGTGAGCACAGAAACTAGTGGAATATTTTTTCTCTTTGGAATGGGAAGGGCTTAATCTCAAAATTTTATCTATAAGCTGTGTTTGACTTACCTATATACTTTAGTGTAAAGATTTGTTTTCTTATTTGTATTGGTTTATAATTGGTCTGTTGGGATAGCTGTGCTTGTTGATTAAAACCAAAAAAAAAAGCAAAATAATGTATGTTCTTCTCACAGTAATGCTTATAATTTTTAAAGTTTACATTTTAAGCTCCCAAGAGTGAACAAAATGGGCAGAGGTTAAATAAAGTGAATTGCTCTGCTTTAACTTTGGGGAAAACGTGCAGCAGCAGGAATGGCAGTATTCCACCTCAGGTAGGGATTTGTAGGTCCAACCCTGTTAACATTAATGGGAATTAAGCAAGCAAATCCTCTGCTCAGAGATGGGGAAAATGGAGCTATTAATTGAAACTGCTGCTCAGCAATGCAAATGGTTATTTTCAGCTTTCCTGAGCAAGCATGTGAGCTCTTCTGTGCTTGGGAATACTTTTTAATGCTACTTGGCTGTGTTGGTGCTGTGCTTGTGACTCCTGTTTGGGCTGAAGAGTTAATTAAATGCGTTTGGGGTGTCCTGTGTCATCTGGGCCATGTGAGGAGATCCCACATCAAAGGAGCTTCTGACTGGTGGGTGATGGACAGACTGAAGCTCCACAGTGCTGATGTGTGGGACTGCACTCCAAATAACCTTTCCTGCTGCCCTGAAGCCATTCCCCCTCAAAGTATTTCATGGCTTCTTGGAGCTGTTGTGTTGCTTGAGGAAAGACTTGGGAAGTGGTGGGGGTGTTATGGTTCTGAAAAATGTCAGTGTCAAATTGTCTAGCACGGTCATTCCTTTACATAGAGCAGTGATTTTTCAGGGATTCTTGCTTAATTAAAGACTTAATTAGCTTAGATCAAGCATAACTATAATATTATTTTAAAAATTTAAGAGGATTAAGACTAAAAATACCAATGGCTCAGGTGTTCTTTGGCTGAAAAGCCAACAGCTAATGTGATTTGTCGTTGTGAGCTGTGCTTGTCTCATACAAATTATTTTTGGTCTTTCATTCTGTGTAACGCTGTAGGTTTTGGCAGGTTTTTGTCCTTTGAGATATTTCTGCATTAAATAATGTATTCCATTAAAACTTGCACAGTTTGTGTAGCTTGGTTAACTGTTGATTTGTGGATTAAGTTAATAGGTACAGGAAGTGTACATAAGGCATGGTATAAATTCAGAACTTACAGGAAAAGTTACTCCATTTCGAAATCTGTGCTTGAAAGCTTCTGCATTAAACCTTTGTGCCCCCCCCCCCCGAGTCAGAAAAAATAATTTTCTGTTTGTGTGTGGTTTTTTGGGTTTTTTAAAAAGTATCATGTGATGGTGGGGATGAAGTTTTTTCTGAGTAATTCTCTTTACTGTCTGTGTTTCAGTGATAAAACCTCTGTTCAGTGCTAGGTTGCAAGTCCCTTGAAGTCACCAATAAATCATTTCTCTTAAATACCTGCTTTATTACTTAAGGGTCATGCTAAGACTGAGTTCTGTAATCATATATAAAAACACATTATCTGTTTCTGGGAAGAACAATGGCAACAAAATGTGCTGCTGGATCTTCTCTTCAGGACTAGACGATGCTGTGAGGACCTGGATACAGAGGAAGGAAGGGAGGCACAAATTAATATGGTATTTGCATCCTTAATAGTCTGCTTTCTTTCTTATTAAATAAGAGAAATCAAATGTTAGTCGAGGTATTATGACATTATCATGTATTACCTACCTACAGCTGCAAATTAAAGTGATGATGATGTTCTGTAATCTCTTTTGAAGAAGCTGTGTTTGGAAATATGGGTCATTAAAAGCTCGGAAAGTAATCCAAGAACCCAGACAAGTGTTTTGGCATACTTGGGTTCACTGGATTTTATTAACCCTAGTTGTTACCTGTCATATCAAGACAAAATTATTTTTACCTTGGAATCGGTGATGAACAAATCATGGGGTAACTTGGCAGAGTAATGGTTGTACTCTTACCACCTTAGGGGTGTTTTGCCACGTAAAGGATTCTGTATATGTTTCAAATTAGGCCCTCTTTAAATGGCTTTTCTGTAAGATTGAAGGCAAACAGCAGTGGGTCTGGAGAAGCATCTGGCCCATGATCTCATTTGTTTTTCTGAAAACAAATTCTGGTTGCATGCAAGTTGAGCATCAACATCTTGTACCTTTTTACATTGGAACACATTTATGCAGCCGTGTCTGGGCAATGAGAAGAAATTAATGTATGTCTCATCTCAGAGAAGCCTTGCAACGTGAGAGGATGGAAGGGGCATTAGGTGTGTATTGGGAGAAAGAAAAAGCAGCGGAAAGTCATTTTGGAGTTTACATCAGTGCCATCAAACCTGAAAAGACGAATTCCCTGTTGCTCCTCCAGCTGTGCCTCTCTGAGGAGGCATCTGGCAGAGTGAGCATTGTCTGGGTGTCTGTGCAGGTCTTACTGTGCGATCAAGAGCGAGCCACTAGCACAGGACCAATATTGAAAGCCTCAGCAGTATGGATGGCTTAGATGGATTTCCTGCCAGCAGAGCTCTGAGAGTGCAGCAGGTTATCTGTTGTGTCTCCAAGCCATACTTATTTCCTGTATGGAAGTGTATTTCATAATCTTCAGCTGAAACGTGAGGTAAAACTGCATCTACAGTCGGTTCAGAATAAATGGTTATTTGTTATCATCATCACTGCACTAGGGCTGAGTGGTCAACATTTCTGGGGAGTAACGTTTGGCTGAAAAAACGCTCTCCTTGAGTGTGCTGAAGACTAAGAGTCAGACTAGCAAAAGCCTTAGCCTGTCTGTACTTACTGCCAAATCAAGTAGACCAAACTATTCCTTTCTCTCTTTATCAGTGAACTTGTATCTGTGTTGCTATGAATTAAACGAGTCATTCTTGTCTAATCGTTGGTGCACACAGGGACCAGCTGTTCTTTCTCCTCATCTTAATCACTTTACACATTTGATGGTGGTTCTTTCATGCTTTCCTGGTCTTCTCTTTCCTACACTGCTTGTTTGGTTATTTGTTTCATTTTTCATGAACGTTCCATTTAGGATGTTGGTGTGTTTGGAGTGCCTTCCACTGTGCTTTCCCTGCTTTGACCCTATCTGTTTAATGAGCAGCACATAAAACTGAACTCTGTGTGCCACCCAAAGCTGCCTCAGTGTTCAGGAGCTGTTTTGACATGAAACATGGCTCAGATGACTCCTATGTAGTGTTTGCGGTGGTGGCACTTCAAAAAAATGTGTGATCCTAAGCACCACTAAGAATTTGAGCTGTTGTAGTCCAAAGGCACAATATTGCTTATCCCCTAGGCAGGAAAGGGTCTACAGAGACCTAAATCTTAGATGGGAGGGTGGGGATGTCTTTTAAATCCACGTACCTATATATTTTACACAATACAGATCAGAAAAACTCACCAGGCAATTCTGCTGTTTGGTTTATACGTTCTGTTTGAGCCAGAACATTGTGTTCTAAAACACATCCACCCTCTGCTTAATCCAATGCCATGAAGAAACATTTCCAAAAGGAGCACTTAAAAAAAACGCAGGGGAAGACATTCCGTCGTTGCAATAACTCAGTGCCTGTCTGTACCCTGTGGGGTGGCTCAGGACAACTGGCAGTGTGTTAGCAACTACACTGATCATAAACTGAAGAGAAATGGACATTTGTGAGCCAAGAGAGCAGAACTGCAAGTTATGTTTATTTTGGGAGGGCTCGTAATGCCAACTGGCAGAGCAAACTTGGCTAGGTGAAGGGTCTGGTGCGGCTGCAATAAAACACAAGGATACTGAATTTAGCAAAGGAGCAACAGGAATTATCACTGGTATTGTTGCTGGGGAGTACAGATGCAATCTGGCATTTTATCAGCATAATCTTAATTTCGACTTCATGAATAAAATTTAATATAGGGAGCTTGGAATAGCTGGTGCTGGATTTATACCCAGAGTGCAGGTACATTTAATTTCAGTAAGTACATTGCGCTCCTCCTCATCATTTGTGTAATTTGAATGTTAACTGTTGTTTATCCATCAGGTTTTGATCTTTCAGAAAATTTCTCTGGCATAAATTATGTTACGATATTTTCTTCCTGTGTAAAATTCTCCTCAAACAAAAACATGGACTAGTTTTTGGCCTCTCAGTGAAATGTCCAGATACGTTAGATGGGCAGAATTTGTGCAGTAGCTCATTTATCAAAAACTGGAATCATATTGTAAATTTTTATTCCTATGTTTTTAAAAGTAATTTGAACTTGACTCTGGTTGATGCCGGTCTGCACAGTGACAAGTAAAGACTGGATGGTGACATGGGGAATTTGCCCATGGGAAATTTGACATCTCTGGTGTTGGAGGGTGTTTCTGTGCAGGAAATTTGACATCTCTGGTGTTGGAGGGTGTTTCTGTGCAGGAAATTTGACATCTCTGGTGTTGGAGGGTGTTTTTGTGCAGGAAATTTGACATCTCTGATGTTGGAGGGTGTTTCTGTGCAGGAAATTTGACATCTCGGGTGTCAGAGGGTGTTTCTGTGCAGGCTGGTTTAGGGATGCAGGTCTGGGATTAACTGGAAGGCAGCTCCAGTCATGACGCACATGTCACGAGCTGAAAACTTGGCTCCAAGCTGCTGCTTAAATCTTTTTCCAAATTCACAATGATTCTGCAAAGCTCTAAATCCCACCGATTTCCCTGGGTGCGTTCCTCTGCAAAAATTTTGAGTGAGTTTTCTCCCTGAGTCAGTGGAGCTGAGCAGATTGCATGAGGATGAGACACCTGGCTGGTTCTCCTCCAGACTGAGAGGGATCAATCCTGGCAAAGTTTCCCACATCTTCCCTGGGAAGAGTGTTGAAGGCTGAGGGAGTTTGCTGCAGTTCTGACCCATCATTAAAAAGGATAGTCAGAAATAGAGGGAATCTGCTCGTGGACTGGAATCCCAAGCAGAAGAACTACACTGTCCTAAAGAAAGGAGAATTGCAGACCCCGAAGGCGGAGTGGTAATCTTTAGGAAGGATAATCAGCTTTTGTGTTAGCCCTCATCAGCCCAGAGGGGAACAGTTTTTGCAGTTCACCTCCACTTCAGCCAGTAGGTATCAGTGTATGGATTTAATTGTAGTTCAGTTGATGAGAACATTAGATAACTGAAGAGCCTGTAGGTACAGCTCACACATTTCAGGTTGAAAGAGCAGGTTTTGTAAAATTCCCACCTAGCTGTTTCTACCTGGCAAGTTCTATAAAAATATTTTTAGACACTTAAAGACTTCACAGTCTGCTTCATATGTGAGAAAATTTCTTTAACCAGACCATTTTCCTAATGATGGCTACTCTATGGCACTCTGCTTTCAGTTCCAAAAGGCACACAGCTCAAAAAATGCATTTTAACTGTATTTCATATGTTTTAAATTGATTATTGGTACCTTTGAGCATTCTGGAAAAAGACTTTCTCTATAGTGCAGATGGGGAAGAGAAGAAAAATACCTAATAATGAAACATTCCTGTGAACCCACTGACAGTACGTGGTGTCTGATTTTGACCTCTCCTAACCCACATCCCTGCGCTTTTATCTTTCTTTTAGATTCTCCTCTTTTCTTCAGTAAAGCTCATCACAGGGAGAGCTTTGGAGGAAATCTCTTCTGTGATGTAGATCTTTGAGAGGAGGGCTGGGAGGGAAGTGGTGTGGGATGTGTGCCATAGTGGAAGATCAGCTCTGGGTTTATACCAAGCGTGCAGTCCTTTTTAACCCTGTGAGCTCCTGGGTTTCAGAACTCGGTGCACGTGGATGTCATCCTTGTATTTAATGTCTCAGCCTGTGAGAGGTCGGAAATTCTATACTGGAAGGTCATTGCTGATTATACTTATTTATGATTGTGTGGTGGAGCACTTTTCCCCAATGCAGTTACTGCTCTTTCTGTCACACTGGCATCTGTGGCCAGGGTTTTGTTTCCTTGTGCCAGCTCTTGTCCTGGTGCACACTGAGAGCTGCTCACTCCCTTTACAATGTGCGTGGGAGGAGTTGTGGAGAAGAGGTCTTGCCCAAAGCTGTGGCAATTCCATTAGGGAATTCGGTAACACACGGGAAAACATCATACCCAGAGAGCAAAGCCCCTTTATCGAGTGAGCCACTGATGGATTTCTCATGAGATGTGTTGGGTGCAGCTGTCCTTCAGCCTGGAGCTCCAGTGACAATGGTCTGTGTTTCCAGCCTGGTGAAGGTGAAACTCCCCGAGTCCCAGGCACCTCTCAGGGCTCTGGTCCCAGCCATCCTCAGGATCAGCCCCAGGGAGGTCTGCTGCAAATGTAGGTTCCTGTCTAGATCCCAACCCGAGGGGATCCCTCCCGTGCCCTGTGTTCCACCAAGGTCTTTTTGTGAGTGCTGCACTTTCATTCCCTGCCTTTTGGCACGCTTAAATCAAATTAAAGGTAAGAGCAGAGTTCCAGCAGGCTTCTGGTTTAGGTCTGGTCCTTCATCATTTACAGCCTAAAATGCCCCGTAGGAAACTAATGCTTTATGTAGACCAACTGCAGTCCCATTTGCTACACAGATAATAATAAACCCTGAGATTAGTGAAGGTTCTTTTCTGAATTAAAATATCACTTTAGGGAAAAGCTGTCTGTCTTCACTTGCTGTTGTGCACAGTCAGTGTCTTTTCCAGCTTGGATTTCTGCCAGAGCTCTGGCTTAGGGCTTTCTCCTGACCCTTTACAAGTTCTTATTAGTGTTGCTTGGGTGCATGAAGAAACTGCAGATTGCCCTTTGGGGGGGCTGGGGAGGGGTGGGGAGGGATTAATAAATTGTAGTAAGAGAAAGTCCAGCAAAGGTTTGGTTTAATGCGACAGTATTGAGAAATGGAATGGCTCTTGAATTGTGGATTTCATGCTTTTAAATGTGGCTGTGGTAACTTGTTATGCTAAGGATTCTTCCCCTCCACGTTTTTTTTTTGTTTTTTTTTAACTTATTATAGGTACTGAGCACAGTTTTTGAACCTAGACCCAGTTCAGTGTAACAATTCCTTGGATGAGTGTCTGGCCTCAAAAAAAATAAAAATAAACTCCTCTTGTGCTGTTTGACTTGTAAGCTGGCCTCGCCCCTCAGCTGCTTCCCTGGATCTTTACCCTGGGGCAATGCTGCAGTTTTGAAGCTATGAGAACACTCAGCGTGTTTTTCCTTTCTGGAAAAGGTGTACCCATCCCTGGCTGCACAGCCTGTGAATAATGCATGAGAAGTTTATTTGCTTGTGTGTGGGAGAGATCTTCACTTCCCCTTCAACACTGGCCTTACCCTTTCTCCTGCATGTGGCCTTTTTTCCTCTCCTCTGTCTTTTTCGCCCACCTGAGCAGGACATGAATTCACTTGCCTTTGCCAATCAGTGGAATTTTTCAAGCTCAGTGTTTCATTCATTCCTGACTTCGGCTTGATACACATTTTCTCATTTTAGAGGGTTGTTGAGGGCACTGAACCACTGTGTTGTTGTTGGGCAGATGTCCCCCCACAAGGGGATGGAATGGGGGTGATTGAAGAGCATCTGAGCAGTGAAAGTGGGAAAGGGCTGTGGCTGCAGGCACTGCCTTCACAAGGGGCAGAGATCTCTAATAATTGTCTTTTTGGTCTCATGACCAATGCACGTTACAGGCACTGGTACACCCCTGAAAATCAGATGGATTGACTTCCTTGGGGACCCACCTGCATTCCAGCATGTGGAACCAGCCCCTTTTCACTTCTAGCTTCAGTGTGGATGAGGGGAGGCTGTGACTTTAGAGCCAAGCGAGTTGGAGAAGCTCTTTTTTAGTATGTGCAGAATTAGTTTGATTGATCATATTTGACACCAGTCAGGGAAGAGAGAGGTATTCAGGCTGAGAGAGCAAGAACACATTCCAAGTTGGTTTTCTCTTCTGTATTCTCTGAATATGATGAATATTTTTTCCCCTCAGCTGTCATAGTCTTCTAATAAATGCTTTTCCTCCATTAAATTTTTAAAAATGAGATTCTCTCTGTAACAAAATCCACAGTATAAAAATAACTTCTGTGATGTACTTTTATGGTGGCAATTTCAAAGCCTGTGGAGATGGTGCTGGAAGATGCTTCTAATCTAATAATGAAATGTGTATAGCACACATGGAAAAGAGAGGAGTAGCTGGAATCAGCTTATTTTTCTTTTCTTGTTTCTTGCTTCTTCAGCTATTTCTGGTATCTTTCCCTTTTAATTGCAGGACAGAGCTGAGGAATGTAGAATTGTAGCTGTCAGAAAAACCAGAAGAAAAGGTCTGTTTCCATAATCTTGTGGCTGCTTCTGTTTCAGAAGCCTGCCGGAATCACTGCATCCTCATTTCAGAAATGAACAGCATAGTCTGCTTCATCTCTAACCGCTGCCAAATGTTTAAGCTTTCCTTTCCCCAGCCCTTACTCTGAACATGTTTTCAGCTCAGCTAGGGATGTTATTACTAACTGATGAACAAACCCGAATCCTGAACGTGGCGAGCGATTGACATTTTTAAAGTTAACCGTAGAAACTCTTCATCCAGCAGCTGCTGGGGCTGCTCTGGCTGCTCATACACCATCTGACGCCAGCAGTGGAGAGCCTGCACAGTGTCAGCTCGAGACGAGTGGCTGTGAAACAGCGAAAAAGAAACCTGATTCTCGTGGCACTAAGTCATCATTTGTGTTGAGCAGGCTTCCTTGACTGCGAGGCTAACAGAGGGCACATTCCTGCTAATACCTGCACACTCAGAGAGCTGTGGTTTGAAGAACTCCTCTTGCACAAAGCTTAAAATACCACATCAGGAAGAAACTGTCCCAACTAATTGAACAAATTGCATCGACTGCTTTTTTTTTCTTATTTTCTCATTTTGATGTATTTCTGGAGAAAGGGGTATGATAGATAACTGCTTTGGCACAGAGGGTGGGGGTTTGGGTGCAGCTTACTGTATTTGGGATGAGCAAAAAAAGCCATTGCTGCACTTAGAAATGCAATTCATTCAAGGGGAATTAGGGTCCTCACCCCGTTTTTTTCTCTGGAAACACAGTGTTTTCTGAAGCCTTGTTCAATGCCTACGGTGCAGGCTGTGCTGTGGCTGTCACCATTCTGTGCTCTGCTGACCACAGCACTGACACCTGGCCTCTGGTCCTGTTTTCTTGACCTAAATCTAGCCCTTTGTGTTTTGAATAATTTAATGTGTCTGCTACATGTAGATGTTGAATTTTCTCAAGCTCCCATCTGTGGGAATGGCAGAGTTGAGTGGAGGAGTCCAGAGCCTTTCACTCCTCCTCACTGTTTGTGGTGGGACAGCCCAGTCCCCTGAAGTATCAAGTGAGATTTTTTTTCTGGAAAACACAGTGTACATTGGTTTCCTTGCTGTGGATTTCCTTTAGCTGGGTTACTATTATTTTCAAGGATACCCCAATTCTCCTTTTGTTTCTTTTGACTTTGAACTTCTCTTTTGCTCTCTAAGACCTTCCCTCAAATACAGGATATTTTCTGCTGGGTGAGGTCACTTAGCAGAGAGCCCTGTCAGCTCTGGCCGGGCTGGGAGCAGATGCCACTTCAGGGGCTCTGGGTTTAAGTGTTGTACACACTCTTCAGATCCACTGACCCTGCAGCACACGAGTGTGAGGAGGGATTGAAAGGGTTTCATGACACTGTGCTTGACAGTGTGGGTTTTCAATGTGCACCAGCACGAGCTGCTGCTCTGAGAACAGCTGGTGTTGGGACACAAACTGTTGCAGATCCCAATACTTTCTAGGGTAGCTATTTTCCCCTTAATTCTGATTTTGATCAATACTGCCTTACTGTGAGAAACAACTTCATTAGCGACCCTCTTCCAGTGTTATGTAATCTCTTCATCTGTATTTAACTTTCAACTGTTGAGATGTTTGAAAAGTATTTAGCTGTAGTAACTGGAGTAGGGATAAGATAGGAGGCTTTTAGGTGAAGTTCCAAGTGGTTTTTCACCTTTCAGAGCCTTGCTGGATGTGAGGGTTAAGGGTCCTTAAGGAAGCAAATGCATTTTTGACTGCCCCGTTTTTACTTTTGAAAGTATTTCTCTCAATAAAGCAATGGGGTGTACATCTATTAATAACATCCTTACATGGAAACAAGTGCTCAGTTACACCTCAGAGAGGATAGATCAGCTTTTTTGAGGTTTGTCTTCTCCTGTGAGCTCTGACACAGTCTGATTTAATTTGTAACAGCACAGACTTTCACTGGTTAATTACATGAGCTCTGGGGGCCAGCAATTTTGAGGCTGTTAATATATTCAACAGTGATTATGAGCTTAAATACCTAGAAGGAGCTCAAGAACAAATCCCATGAACCCCCCCATGGAAAAAGCCAATATCAAAACTACAAAGCCTTGCCTTTGCCTTCTAGAAGATGTTCCTTTTGCTATACTTCTACACGTGTCCTAAACTATTTTTTATATTTAAAATTGGTCACCTTAGTAAAGTCCCCATGTGACAAAAACCCCAAACCAAAACAAAAGCCAAAGAACTAATCCTAGACATCAGGGTAACAAATCTGAAGGATTAATACATATTTCTGAATTTAAAGCTTTATAATTCAACATTTGTAGGTTATTTGGTACTTCTTTTTCTGGCCTGACTGAGCATCTTTATTCAATAGCTCCTGTCAGAGTGGGATTTGCTGAGCACTTTCAATAATAGTGATACTACTTTATTTCTGCCCTGGTGTTGTGGGACCACATCTTGGTGTTTGAGGCCACATCTTCCAGGAATTTTACACAAGGAGCAACAGAAAAGAACACTTATCTAACAGAGCCACAACTTCACTGTCAACTATAAAAGAAGAGCCAACAGATTCTAACTTAGATTAAAAGTCAGCTGCGAATAGAGGCAAATATTCCCGTAGGCACAGGGCATCTCTCTGAAGAGAAATTGTTGAAAATGCAAATGGCTGAAAGAGAGTTCAGTGCGATTGCTTTGTGTTTCACAAGCGCTGTGGTTTCGAAGCCCCAGGTCAGCTCTCAGGAGATTTACAGCAAAGATTTCTGGAAGACCTACGGCAGCTTTTCACATGCCATCTTCAAAATCCTCCCGTTTGCTTTGCAGGCAGAGTCGCTCCTGTGAAGGACTCCTTCAGGGGCCTGGATAACAGATGCCAGCACGGCCCCCTCGTGCAGCCTGACAGCACAGGGCAAATATTAGAGAAGAAGAAAAGCTGCTTTTTTTTTTTTTTTTTTTTTTTTTTTTTTTTTTTTTTTAATTTGTTTTTTATTATTTTTTCTCCCAGCTCAGAGCTGTCACATTAGCTCTTCCAGTTGTGAAGGCATCCTTGACAGGACATAGCATCTTAATAATGCCAAACATCATCTTCACCGTAGCTCTTACAAGTAGGCAGGGGCTAATAATCAGTTTAGATTCCATTGGGAGGCCATCAGCTGGATGAGGAACAATTGACCTTTCAGGAAAAGCTGTACAATTAGAGGCAAACTAGATAAAGTACAGACAAGGTAGAATGAAATCGGAAAGCAGCATATTTGCATCAGATAAGAAAAAGGGGATGGTGGGACTTAGGTTCTCTCCATCTTTAGGCAGAGAAAATGCATCCAAAATCTGCTTTTCAGGAGGTAGTTCACCACAACTGTATGCTCAGAAGAGTGTGATAAAATTCATGACTGTCCTCCTTCTGTTTGATGATAAATCCACGTGCCAGTAGAGAAACCAGTCACACACACAGGACACCATTAAACTCCCTGGGCTTGCTTGCTTAACTTGGCAAAACAGTTTCCTATGTCCCTGCTTCACATCCAAGGCAATGTAGAAGTTCACTGAGAGTAGTTATTTAGTTTTGTGTCTCCTGTTTGCCTCTCATTTCTTGCTCAGGGCATAGGAAATGAGGATAGATTTGAGGAGGGTGAGCGTGAGGAGATCAGAGTGAAATCACAGGAAGCTGAAAGTTGGAGTCGCCAGCTGAGACTCTGAGGTTTGGCACAGTGAAAAGGCCAAAATGCTCTGACCTGAGCAGGTGGCATTGATTTCTTTCAGACACTGTTGTCCTGGGCTGGAGAAAGGGGAAGGCAGGAAAAGCAAACAGTCAGGAGAGAGTCCTCCTGATAGGCAAGAATGATTCCACCCGCAGTACTTTAATGAGCAGAAAAAATCATTGATTAGCTTAGTAGTGGGCAGACTGTAGAAGAAAAGCTCTTGAAATAAGACTTAGAGCAAACTGTGTGCAAGATACCATTAAAGCCTGTCTGGTGTTTGATCCTGAATTTGAGGAAAGAAAAGGAAAGGGATGGTTTGAAGCCGTGGTCTGATGCTTTTAAAGATTTCAAGTCGAAGTGAAGGAGCGGAGGGGCAAAGATGGAGGGAGGTTCACAAATACTATTCATGACATTTTATCTCAAAATGTCAAGTTCTAAAGCTCTGGAAATATGCTTATATGGTAGATGCAGCACTGCATAATTGAAGCCCCATTAGAGTTAAGGAAATCTGTACTTTCTGGCCTTTATTTGTTTAAAAATAAAAGCTTTGTCAACACTGTATGTACTGCTGAGTACATATAGCACTAAATCTCAGTGCAAAGTGCTGAGATTTCAGGGATTGAGCAGAGGTGTTCCCTAGGGCACCGTTCCCTTTGATCTCAGAGATTAACCTTTGGCAACCTTCGCCCTTACTTTCCATCCATGCTGTTCTTCCCTGAATTCCTGGGTACAAACACTTGATGCCATTTTGCTCTTAAACCAGGGAATGCATGTGTTTAGTTGGTACCTGTAAAAAAAAAAAAGGTGAAAATGCTTATCTTTATTTTTATCACTAAGGGCACGTGCGTCGCTAAGTGTTGAGATGTTAAACCAAGAATCCTGGAAGGGTCCTAGCTCAGCAATCTCTCCCAGAGACAAACGAGTCTCCTGCTTCCTCAGCCCTTTGGTATCTGACAGAAATGTGCCCACATTTCTCCAGGAGTGCCATTGAGAGGGTCTGGATGTTGGTTTTGGAGGCTCCCCCCAGAACCCACTCCCATTTCTCCAAGACTGAACTGACCCCTGCACCGCTCTTAGACCAAAACCCCACCCCAGAAATGTCGCTGGGCTGTCGGCAGGAATCGCATTGAAAAGAAACAAACATGTGGGACACGCTTCCCTGGTACTGGAGGAAAGCCTATTTGTGTCAGCTGCATTAGAGAGATTGTTCCAGAACAGTTCATCCATGCGTAAAGTTGCCCCTATAATTCTGGCAAGGCTGAGGAGCTCAGGGAGATCTGCTGGCAGCAGCGCCGGCGGCTCTTCCATCCACCCAATTTTTCCGAGGTGCTGGAGGTCAGAGAGGAGCGGATATGTAATTTGCTTGTCTGAACCACTTCTTCTGCTGTGTTTAGTGGAGCTGGCGAGTTTTCACACTGCGAACCGAACTTGCAGGGACAAAATATCGATACCGCGGAATTCAAATGGGAGAATTCCCCACTCTGCGATGTGCCTTATGCAGAAGTCTGAGATGAAGGGTGGGGAGCACTTGTTGCGAGCTCTCCCTTTTGTCACCTTTACAGATCACAGGTACACCTTGCAATGGGCCTTCCTGGTTGTTTACCTTTAGATAATTACACAGCATGAGCTGATTTTTTTCCTCGCTTTTAAGGAAAGTACTGGGAGAGTCACTTTGGTTTCTTTGAGTTTGACCTTTGCCAGCACTGGAGGAAAAAAAAAATCATTTTCTCTTAGTCAAAGTAAATTAGGTGTATTCATTATAGCAACTCAGAGGTTTATGCACAATTATTGTTGGTTTTTTCATCAAGGTAATGATTTGATTGCTTTGATTTTGTTTTGTTCATATCCTGAGGAAAAAAAAAAGATGACAGTAGAAGAAAATGACTTTAACTATTCTTTGCCATATAGTCTATGCTTCTGTATGCCTGGCAGAACTTGCCTTATGCTGACCTTGTCCTTCTAGAGCTCTCCTTAGAAATTTCACTTCCTAAAATTTTAAGGCTTTGTGTATATTTGTATGTATAGATGTGTGTGTATTTATGTGTATATATTTGTATGCCAACACGTAAAAATTATATATATGTATGCCAACACATAAAAATACATTATATAAACATATATATATTTAAAACTATTCAAATGTACGTGTGTGTGTATATATATGCGCACACACATATAAAAATAAAATAAATGCTGTCTTTCACTTTAACTCTGGAAGTGTTTTGTTTTCTTTCAGCTTCAGCAAACGGGATTGAATTACAGCTCTATTGAATGCACTTCTATAGCACCTTCCCTCAGGGATCTAAACCAATTTTCTCACCATTGCTAAATGCTGAACTTCCCCTGTACCCTCACAGAGTAAGTAGGATGCTGCTATCTGTGCTCTAGGGTAGGAAAATTAAGGGAATGTTGAATGCAACGTACTGGAAGAGAAAGTGATAAGGTATTTAGCTCTTGGTTTTGAATATTGTGTGTTCACGCAGTCATGCTTTTCTGGGCGAGTGAAACCTTCCAATGTGTAACTTTAATGTGGGAAAATGAAGAAAATGAAGGGCAGTATTTACCCCTGTGGCAGTGTAACTGCACATTTGGTCAGTGTTGGGCACAGCTCTGGGTCAGAGCAGGAACAAATGGGTAAAATCAGGAAGGAACAGTGAAAGGTGTTTTTGAGAAATACAGGGTGCATTTCTGACTTGACCCCTGATCTGTTTTAGCTTGACCGGTCACGGTGTGAACTGCAGCCTCTGAAAAAAGGCATTTAGAAGTCAATTCAGTGAGGAAAGGGGGAGAAAGCAGCTCCAGTTCTCAGGTGCTTGTCCATTGTCTGGGGATGTAACCCCTGGCCAAGGCCAAGGGAGCTGCTGCCGTGCTGAAAGTGAGCGAACTCTGCTCGTTCATCACATCTGACGCAAAGATTTGAATTTATGATGGCAAGGACAGAAGATTTGCCTCCCAGAATTTGTTTTTTTCAATTTCTTGCACAAACATTCTGTGTGTTTAACAAACATAGTGAGAGTGTGATGGTATTCACCATCCTTTGGCGATTCCACGGTGGCTGTGTTCCTAATAAACTGTAAAAAGAAAGCTGACTGCAGGAAGGTTGGTGGCTGGGTTAATATACACTGTAGTGGAGTCATTTAAAATAATCCAAGCAAAGAAAGGAGATTTATATAAAAGTACATTTCCATTACTTGTGCCTCTGGCACAGTAATGTCTCATCTAGCATAGCAAAAACCTAACAACATTATTCTTGTTTTTCCTTGTAACATCCACAGCCTTTAGTACTGCTTTCCTTTGTTAATTTTTGAAAGACTGGTTGTTAATTAAGAGACATAATTGACTCAAAGGCAAGTCTTGACTGAAAAGAGCTCAGAGAACATGGCAGGAGTCTTGTGTTTTGGGGTTTTTCAATTATTTTTAAAACAACATCTAATTTTGAGCATGTCAATACCTAGTTAAAATTTTGATGAGTGGGATGCAAGCTCCCATAGATGTCTTCATGGCAACAGCATTTTATCTCTTTTTCTTAGCTGGAACAGTGGAACACTGGGGCAAGTCTAATTTTTGGATGGGTGAAAGGAGTCCACTTTGAAGCAAGGAAAGCAGTCTACAAGTAACTACAGTTAGCTTTTTGTTTCCTTCCTCCCCTTTTTTCCCCAGAAGATTCGAGATCAATCGTTAAACACCACAGGTATGGCAGTACATTTAAGCCCACTTCCTTTTACACTTTTTGTAAGGGCTTAGCACCTGGTGAGCCTCGGAGTAGAGTTACTACTTAGCGAAGTCTGGCTACCTGCTTTGGTACTGAAATAGAAGGAGCTTTCTTCTAAAAATCCATCCCAAAGGGCCAAGACTTAAGTGTTTTGTATTCCCATTACTTTGAATGGAAATTTTTCCTTACTAAGGAGTTTGGCATTGGGTTTGCTTAGAGAGCCAGGCACTTCTTTTATGTAGGTCCATTAATTTCGATTCTGCTAAATGTGTGTTCCTAATTGCACTAAGTCAATGTACCTAAAGAGATCAGAGGAAGGAACTGATCCAGAAGGGAGAAAACTTGTTACTCTGTGCTTTGAAGCTGTGGGATTGAGTGACCACATCACTTTGGCCGTGACTTTCAGAGTGGTAAAGTGAGTGTATGGCTTTTAAGAGATATGCGGGATAATTAATGATTAATTTGGGCGCTTTGTTTTGCATAACCTTGGAATTCTGCAGTCAAGGCTCGTGTGTATAATGGATGGTTTTTATTTTCTTTCTTGTGCAACTCGTCTTTGCTGACTGCACCTCTTTGCTCCCTGATGTCTGTAAGCTCCAATAAATTGAGGAGTTTAGGCAGACAGTTCCTTAGGCAAGAGCTCTCTCTTGGCTGGTGATGCTGGTGAGACCTGCCTAGACTGTAAAAGGCTCAGAAAAGGGGACAAGCTTTTGGCTTGCAGGCATAAGGGAGGTGTAACAACTTTGACATCCCTTCTTCTCTTTTTTTTGGATATTTAATTGGCATTAGGAGACAGAGCAGGTCATTGGATTAATAAACAAACAAAAAAAAAATGTACTGTTTGAGTTGGAGATACCCTTAGGAAGTCTTCTGTTGGTAGTTTTTGTACTGATGTTATGAATTCCAAGATATTTAGCGGTTTTTAGAAATACCTTAGCTGTCAGAGTGGTGTGATAAAGCAAAAATCTGAGCTCTCATCACAGAAAATATACTTGCCCACGTATTTGAGGAGAACAGCCTGAAGCTGTGAAGCTTTGGATCTGAATGCACAAAGAAATCTTACCAAACAAATAAAAAGACCCCCACAGTTTTCATTCCTGTGGTGTTGCTGTCTTATGTAAATACCCAGAAAGTACTGGCTTATAATTTTGTGTTTATTAAGAGAATATATCTTTCACCAGCTCCTGCTTCCTTGCTCTCAAAAGCCTGCTTGACTCAAGCTTAATGCCATAATATTACAGGTCAAACAAGAGATCCTATATAACAAAATCCATTGTAATTTCCCAGGCAATATCTGCATCAAGCCAACAGCTTTCACTTAACTGGAGAACTTGGCTTTTTTTCCTGCCTTCACCTAGAGTCTTGTTCCTTGAAAACAGGGTCAACAGCTGCCTCTCTCTTCTGTTTATTTTTTCTCCCACCCCCATTTTTTAATGTTGTCTGCTGGCAAGAGCCTGTGGCTTGAAAGGGAAGTGTTCAGAGAGATGAGAATTGCTGGACACTATAGCTGTAATATCCTCACAGAAATACCAGCGCTATGGTCATGGGAGGAAGAATCATGATTCTTTAGAGAGGATCAACACAGAGCCAAAGAGTGGTTTGGGTTGAAAGGGATCGTAAATCTCATCTTACTCCAACTCCAATGCCATGGACAGGGACACCTTCCACTAGCCCAGCTTGCTCCAAGCCCTGTCCAGCCTGGCCTTGGACACTTCCAGGGATCCAGGGGCAGCCACAGCTTCTCTGGGCACCTGTGCCAGTGCTTCTGCACCCTCACAGGGAAGGATTTCCTATCTCAGCTAAACCTGTCCTGTTTCAATTGAAAGCCATTCTGCCTTGTCCTATCGTTATTTGCCCTTTGGCAAAGTTCCTCTCCAGCTCTCTGAGTCCCTTTAGGCACTGGAAGGGGCTTTAAGGTCTCCCCAGAGCCTTCTCTTCTCCAGGCTGAACAATCTCAACTCTTCCCTGCCTGTTTTCACAGCAGAGGTGTGTAGTTGCACTGTTTTAAAATCTTTTCCTTCTTTCTCATGGAGAATAGAGATAAGTTGCATTATTGTGCTTTCTAATCTCATTGTTTTGGTACTGGAGACTTCAGTGTTGTAACCAATCATTATAGGGGGTGGAATAACTATCGACCAATAATTATCAGACTATTAATGGATACATAAAGAAGTTCTTGTAAATAAAGTTTCTCTCTTTTCGCCATCTTGTGTGCTGCCTGCCTGACTTCCCTGCGAGCTTCCGCGAATCTCTACAAATATCAGAAAATCAGAGCAACAGAGGTGCTCCAGCCCCATGATCATCTTTGCAGCCTCCTCTGGACTAACTCCAGCAGGTCCATGTCTTCCTGTGTTCAAGAGTAACCATTTGTGGACAGGACAGGTCAGGTAAAATTCCTACCCTGTTACCACGTTACTTTCAGTATGCCATCCAAAAAATCAAGATTACGAACCAAATAGAGTAGAGGGAGCTGTGGTGGAAAAAATTAGAACCCTGAGGCTGGGTCCCTCAGGACATTTCTGCCCTGTTCTCCTGCACAGGGAAGGGAACATACTCCTTGTCCATGGGGGATGAGGTGAGAAATGATGGGCTTCAATTGCAGCGAGATTTACTTTGGTAACAAAAACTTTTGAGGATGGAATACACTATTAGATTGCTTGTGGGGGTTGTGGCAGCTCCATCATGGCAGGTCTTTGAGAATACGTTAGAAAAACATCTGTCAAGAATGATATCTGTAGAGCTGCTCCTGCCTTGGGGTGTGGAGATGGACTGGATGACCTCTGGAGGTCCCTTTTAGCCCTGTGTTCTATGAGCTCTAATCCAGGACTTCTCATTACTCATCCCTTGAAGCCCCAGAGGTGATGGGACTATCACACTTCATTTTTACCCGTACACAGTCTTTTTTACTGGATGGTTTTTGCTCATTCAGTGATGCTGGCTTCAGTTACATTTGTCATATGATTCTCATACAGCTGCCATTTACTATTTTTCTTCCTGTCCATACCCTCTAGATCTTTCCTCTGTATCTTACTCACTTTGAAACTTTCTGAAAGCAAAAGTTGCTCAAAACTTAGGTTTTTTTAAAATTTATTTATATTTTTAAGCCGAGATTCAAATTAGACAAAATCACTTAAAGTTGCCGTTAAGTATCAATATCATGTTCAGTGCTGCAGCAGATACAGGAATAGGAACTGGTTTTGCCTTGTTAAAGTAAGATAAACATGGACAGGAGCAGATGATGAGATGGGGAGCTGGCCAGGACAGAGACTATTCTGCTTGTTTGTCCAGGGCTTGGTACAAAGCGGCCCTGAGCCATGAGTGCTCTAATAACCTTATTTATGATGGGAAGCACATGAGGGACCAGGTACATGTGTACAGTCTGCATGTGGTGTTGCTGTGAGGTATAAAAGAACTGAGGTTTGTGCTTTGAAGTGATAACGTGGTGATTTAAAAACACAGTAAATTAAAAGATAACCAAAACAGTGTGATCCTGTAAGTGATGGGTTTTTATTCAGGTGTCACAGTGGCAGTAAATGCCCCACACAGCTGCACAGTCCTCTCTCTCTGCCACAGCTGGGCGTTTCACAGGCTGCTGTGAAACAGTCAGTTCCCATTATATTTGCCCTTTTTCATCTCTCGCTGACATGGAATTAAATTCGTTCTGTTATTGGTGTGTGATGGCTTTTAAGCGATTTCCTCGCAGGTTTGTTTTAGGGCTTCCCCAGCTCTCGATTTGGGTTGGTAAAGTGGAAAAATCACACAATAAAAGCGAGGTGTCAGGCTCGAGGTAAACAAACATCCTGTTTTATTCCATTGTGGCTTTCCAGTTCAGCTCCAGGGTGCCTGGATGTGTGACACAGCTGTGCCAGTTCTGCCTGTGGCTGGGTGTCATTGCTCCACTCAGGGCTGGGAGGGGAAGGGGCTCGGAGCAGTCTTTATTCCAGTGCCTGCCCCACTGCTGTGCTCTGCTTGGTGAGAAAAAACACGCTCAGGACATCGAACTCCTTTCCACAGCTGCCCACAGCTTCCTTGGCATTTTTTGTTGGCCTTCTTCATCATCCTCCGTGGCTTAACCTGGCAGTCAGAAGATGAGAAATCCCCAGGGGCGTTGAGCACAATGCAGTGATTCACTCGGATGTTTTACGTTCCCCTAAATATTTTATGTCCTGTAAATGACTGTGCATTTGCAGCAGGGATGGAGCAGAGGTGCAGGGCCATGTGGGGTCTGACGGGCACAGAACCGCAGGGTTTTCAAGTTTAACTTGGGTAATGATATTTAAGTCATGAAATTATCAACCCTCCCTCCTCTGGACTTTTAATAAAGTTACCTAATCCAGTTGTGCTATTTTTTCTGAGGAGCTGACTTTTTAATAACTAATTATTCTGCACTCAGCTGTGTGTTCTGAGTTCTATTTGCTTCATGGCTGGATTTGATGCATTCTATTTAATTATGCACCTTAAACATAAGAAAACTCACTTTGGTGGCTCTGGGCTGCAGGAGTTGACACATTTGCTACAATCTGTCTTCTTCCTCTAAAGGTTTTGGCACCCATGGACCCCTTCAGCAAAGTTATGAAAGCAGAATTGGAAACGTTTGTCTTTATGGAAACTTTGATTAATTTTTTTTTCAAGGGCTGACCAGAGCTGCTGTGTTACAGAGCTGTCAAATACCATATGTACAGAAGCCTTGTTATCTGAATTTCAAAGTCAGAGCCATATTTTAAGAGACTTGCCCTTTTCATCCTGTCTGGTCTGTGGGGGTGTTGCTGTGCCTGAGCCCTGTTTGGCCACGTAAAAGCAGCCTGCCAGGCTTCCTTTGCCAGGGACTTTGAGTTTAAATCTATTTCAGGCCTTTAAAAAGGTCACTCAAGGCTGCCAGCCAGAACCTGTGTCTTAATTCAGTGCTATTAGAATCACAGAAATATAAAATTCCCCATCTCAGGCTGGAGGGCAGGGAGTGGTGGAATTCTCAGACACTTTGTAAACTGCAGAATATGCTCTCGTTGCAGATTGCTGCTGTGGTGTGAGGCAGGCAGGAGGATCCCTGGGCGGCAGGAAGGCTGCTCAGGCACTGCTGTGAGCTTTGGGCTCCACCAGTGGGGATCTGATTGCTGCTTTGGGGTCTGAAGCAGCTGCTTTTGCTTGCTGAGAGGTCAGGATGATGTTCCTTGATTTCCCTTAGCTGTTAGGTGGTGTGTCTTTCCGGGTGATTTATACCTGGCTGTTCAGGCTCCCCACTGCTGTGTGTTTGGGGTTTTGCTCTGCAGCAAGGCAAGAGGGAAGCAGGAGTTGTTTGGGGTCTGGATTAGGGATTATTGCACTGCTGGCTGTGCATGGTGGGCAGCGGGAAAAGCTGAATTTGAGACCTCATTGGCCCATTCCCATCCTTTGCTGATGATCCCAAAGGAATGTCCCCAGCTTTCTCTTGCTCTCTATCATCTGATATACTTAATTGCCCTCGTGAAAAATTTGTGTGGACTCAGACTAAACAGGTTTGTTTCTCCTTCAGTCCTACTTGCAATCCTTCAATTTGTGCTCTTATTTGTAATCTAACATGGGTCCTTTTAAGAGTGGAAGGAGCTGACATCAGCGGTTTGAAGAGCCAAATAAAAGATTTCTTATAACAGTAATCAGCCTGGCTGATTTCCCAGCAGCATCCTGAGCTGCCAGGGTGTGGAAAAGCCAGCACACAGGACAGAGTCTCTTGGTCCACACTTGGGCCTAATTTAATAATACTTGGTTGAATTTCATTACAAGTTTGATTTGGGGTTTTGACTGGTATCTTGGAATGTAGTTTTTTGTGATCTGGATAATGTTATATTTGTTTCATATTATCAGGAGAGATTTAATTTTGTTAGCATCTTTACCAAATAATCTGATGAATGTGAAAAGCAGCTTTAATGGGATTTCTCATTGATTATGTTCATATAAAAGTTCTGTGATTTGAAGAGTAATGACTTTGCACTCACTTGCCATCTTATAAGTAGCTCTTAGTTTTAATCTTGTAGGTTTTCAAAATTGAATCAGCAGAAATTGCAGAAATTATGTTTATATTCACTTGCTATCTTACTAATGAATCTCAGCTTTAATCCCTCTGATTTTCCAAATTGTTTTAGCAAAAATTATGTCACCAGGATTTGATTAAAGCATTCAGTTTCAGCTTAGTTCTTTCCTAACATGTTAAATTTTCATATGCCAATGTGAAAATTTTTAACAATATTAACCTCTTAGTAGATCCATATTTCTCAAAGTAATTTGAGAGCTTTGTGTTAAGTTTACTTTTTGTTTAAAATTAGAATCTTGGCTGCTAGTAAAACATACTTGTCAATTTGTAGTTAACTGCTGCATTAGTTCTGAAGCTATCAATCAAATTGGAAAGTAAATTTGGGCTCTTGGTATTATGCAGTAAAAAATAGTTGTTGCAGTAGGGATGCTGTCTGCTAATTCACTTGTCTCCTTTTGGCTAATCACTGCATTTATTCCTGTCATGCCTTTTGGCTGGATGAACTCCAGCTTGATACAATAATGACTGGAATGCCTTTTCCCCCTTCTGAAGGCTGGTTTCTGTGGAACAGGTATTCGTCCCAAACAAGAGACAGATGAGTAAATAAGCCCTTAGGACAAGCAGATAGGACTATGAATGTCTTTCTTTTTAATTTTCTTTAAGATTTTCTTCTTGTTTAATTTCTTATTTCTTCTTTAATAATGCAAGGAGCATTAATAAGAAAAAAGTTGACTGGAATGTGATTTTTTTTTTATAATGTTATACAACCCTAAAATTAAAGTGTAGTCTCAGGTGAGGTAGTGGATCTGCATCTATATTTTGACTGAACAACAAGGAAA
This sequence comes from Acanthornis magna, assembly GCA_036785705.1. NCBI lineage: Eukaryota > Metazoa > Chordata > Aves > Passeriformes > Acanthizidae > Acanthornis > Acanthornis magna. Next base: position 7,177,881 of record JAWUZG010000092.1, read on the forward strand.
AGGCATATTTACATCTCAAGTCAGAGTGAGCCACCAAAAGTCCTTCTCTCCTGCTGTACAGGTACAGGCCTCCCCAAAGCACCTCCTTAAATCCTAGGTGCTGAAATTGCAGCTCTGAGGGTCGCTCCTGTGGGCTCTGAGTGCCGATGCCAGGGTCCCCTCTTGGAGGGGATTATAGGATCAAAGTTGGGTAGTGCTGCAGTATAACATGATACTATTTTAGGAACATCTCAGGTTTTCACCGAGGGAAACCCAGCGGTAGGTGAGCTGCTTAGAAGGGCTTTGTAGGCAGCTGAGGCTGAAAAATGTCTGAGAATTTCTGTAAGAAATACAGGTTGTGTTTTCATGCAGGGAGCAGCACCACTCCTGATGCTGTAAATTTTTGAAGTCCGATGCTCCCCACCACCCAGGTGTGCCTTCAGCTGGCTTTGCTGTTCGCAGAGCAGAAACCCATGAAAATCTGCCAAATCCCAAGAGACATATGAGGAGATTTCTAGGAGCACTTGCCACATCTCATGTCTCCCAGGCAGTCACTTTGTGGGAATGGTGCAGGCTAAACGCCTGTGCCTTGCTGATGCTGCTGCCTTGATGCAGGGCTGGCAGTTGCCACCTGTGCTGTCCCCTCCTGGGAGCCACCCCTCCGTCTGAGCCTTGCTCAGTGCTCGCTTCAGCAGCCTCCATGTTCCCTATAACTCTGATTTTGCTTTCCTCATCACCTGGAGTTTCGCCTCTCCATTAGCAAGTTGAATAAAGAGGATAACAATATAATTGGACAAAGTGTTCCCAAATTAGGATTTCAGTTCTTGTATTAGGTCTGTAAGGGAGGGTTGGGCACTGACACCTGGGGGAGCACGGAATGGGTGTAAGGTCAGGTGAAGCAAAAATGATTTAAGCACATGCTTCAAAAGCAAATGATCATTTTGGAGGTAGAATCTACTGCTTAGGCTAAAAGTTAATGTCAGTTCTTGTGAGCTGTACCAATATCCTGCCCTTTGTGAAGGCTGCCCCCACTTACTGAAGTGAGATGCTGAAAGCATTCTGTAAGTGGCTGCTGAGGAAGTCAGTGCTGCAAACACCAGCGAGGTCAGGATGCTGACCTTCAGTTTTCCTTTCTGGAGGAGTAACTCCTGAAAAGGCAGTCTGCTAACAGGATTTTTGGTGTTTTATAGTGTGCAGTGTCCATAATTTTATGAATGGTCTCTCCCCGCTGCAGGCACACCCTGTTTTCCTCCAGTGCGCATGGGGAAGGTGGATCAGCACCTTTTAAAATATTAGTGTGGAAATTAAGCAGCAATGGTGTAAAAGTCTAAGAAAAAAATAAAGAGGCATTATTTGGAGGAAGGACAAGATGACAACTTTGTGGCCAGAATGATTATGTGACTTGCTAACATTGTGAGCAGTGTGAGGCTCTGCAGGTAATCAGTTTTGTGAAGGTTTCATTATATGACACAACTCACTACACGGCTGAGCTTAATGTAGTAATAGATCAGTGTTCTTTCTTTCAGGTAGCGATGCTATTTAAGTAGAACATTCATTATATCATGATAACAGATCCTCAAAGAGCTAAATAATTGAAGTCAGGTGCTGGAAAAACAGTGAATACACATTGCAGTTTCAAAGACTACTATTGTGGAAAGCCACCTAATTGCATTCTGCTGCAATTAATAATCATCTTAATGGCTTTGCATATTTATGAATATATAAAAATAAGAAAATACACAGGCTAGGATAAAAATTTGGTTCGTAAAATTTTATTGCTGGAAAGTAATTAAGCATGCCTCTAATCACGGCATCATTTTTCACTGTGGGTAGGTTTGGGTGGAATGAGAAAGTTTGGAAAAAGAAAATGTGACTATTCCATAAATTACCTTGTATGAAAGATTTCATGTCTCAGATATGAAAAATTAGGCACATGCTTGCTTCTCGTTTCTGTGCCATTGCCTGTTTTCACCTGGGATACCCTAAATATGGAAGGGGATCAGTTTTCATGCCCCTTCCCCTGCAAGATGGGTGGTGAAGTATTTGTCTTCCATCGTTTAGTCTGTATTGAACAGGAGGTCACAATGAAAGATTAGAGCAGCCTTTCCTGGCCTTTAAACAAATACTAATAATGTCTGAGGTTTTGAGATTAAAATTTGTCTCCTGGGCATGCAAATATAAACTCAGGGTGAGGCCACAGAGAGTATTGCTTGAAGTTTTGGCCCAAATGGAATTACTCTCTGCTTATATCCATGGAACTAGACATGGATTTGACTGGGTGAAGTTTCTCCTCAATCTGCACAGTAACCACTTACTCTCATTAGGAATTTTTGCCTCTTTACAGCGCCGTGCATTGCAAAATGTTCCTGCTTTGTTTTGACTTGACCTTTCATCGTCACTGAAAATCAATAGACTTTAATGCATTTATTAAATAAGGAGGATTCTAGGGATTAGCATGCAATGTTCAATGCTGGAGCAAGAGGAGAAGGTAAAGAGTGGAATATTACTGCAGTCAAGCCAGGCTGCTGTGGCTCCAGGGGTGTTCTGCTCCTTTCCTGGAAGGACCCCATTGTTGCCTTCTCTTCACTCTTAAACTTATTCAAAGGAGGAAGCTTGCTCAATTCTCTTTTCCTTTTTCTTCTTTCTTTTCTCCTGTGAAGAGAAATTGCTTTTTCTCCCACTTCGGCTGAGCTGTACTTGACTTCCTAGGGATAGGGAGTAATGGGAGTTCAAGCGCAGCAAGATATCATTTGGGCTTCAAAAAAAATTGAAGTATTTACTATGAACCATGCCTTGTTTCCAGGAATACACCGGCTTTTGTGGCCTGATTTCTTTAAGTAATAAGATTTGTGCAACTTTTGTGCTCAGTTTAGTGTTCCATAGCATGTATGTACTTACATATCCTTTCTGTTTCTGAGCTGAGCTTCCCATATTTGTGCAAATATTTGCATGTTACCACAGGATGGCTGTTCTTTACTTTGCTGCCAGACACGTGCCTGCATGCGATGAACACTTTCAGGTCCTTTGAAGAGGGAGAAAGAAGAAGTTGGGCTGCGTCTTACTATGTTCAAGTCTTTAGTCCCAAATAGAAACCTCTTAGCTCATTTTTTCTGAGTGGCCAGTGTAAATGCTATTGATTTCAGCAGGTTAGCTGAGCTTGATGCACCTGATACACCAATTTATGTAAAAATACACTACTTTTCCTAATTCAGCTAATGACTTTGCACAGAAATTTAAGGTAGGCTTTTTCTTCAGTGTTTTATCAGCCTATCCCTGATGAACTAAAAGTAGAGAATGTGGATGTCCTGGCACATCTTTTCTCTCAATGTCTGTCACTGGGCTTTTTGTGCCTTTTATTTATATGTGCTAATTAGGAAAGCATTGTTCTTGCCTGCCACTAATTTTCTCACTGATACTTGGTAATGCCTCTTAGAAAAGATAACAGATTGATCCCCCACCCCAATGAAACAAAAAGAAACACTCAAACACAAAATCTGGGATTGACAAGCTTCTTATGGCATGATCTGCTACAACGTATTAAAACCAGAGTTATATATATGAAAAGTTTTCTCTCAATACATGACAACTCTCACACAATGGTATCTTGATGTGTCAACACACATTCAGATCTCAACATATTAAGAATGATTTAGAAGGAAGCAGTGTCAAAACACATTGATCAAATTTTAAGATGTTCCAAGATTTAATTATGTTTTCCCCCCTTAGCTGCTACACAGGGAACAATGCTTTGTGTAGGTTTAAAAAAAAAATCTATCACCCTAAGTAACAACATAAATAAATTCTTATACTGAGCATATCAGAAGTGGAATTTTATAGAGTTTTTGCTTTCTTGGGACATAATCATGTCTAATCTGCAAAAACAGAAGAGCAATAGAGATGCACACAGAGGTAGTTAGATGATCAGTAATTGATTGTTTTCTTCTTAAAGAGCAAACTTCTTGTACACCGAAATGTGAGAGTGTTTTCCCTTTATGGGTGAGCATTGATTGTACATAAAACATGTGATAGAGGGTTTCTGAAAATGGTAATTAAAATTGTAGGGTTTCAAAAGTGAGCATTGATTATATTTCAGGGCCTCTCAGTTAAAAGTTAAAGAGTAAACAACAGTCATTCAGTTGGAATACTCTGAGGCATCAGGACAAGGAGGACCTTGAAACTTCGAGCCCTACCTGTGTAATTGTTCCAGTCAAGAGTAGAACATCACACGTTAATTACATTTCAGAGAGGAACTTACATGCTTTCCCCCTTTGCTACTTCTAGCAATTTTTAAGTGATTAAAGCCCTTAATGAAGTACTTACTGCTTCCTGTGAAGCAGGGCTTGAGTGCCCAAAGGGATCCCTGTGGTGCTGGAGTTGCCTGGCAGGCAGGGAGAGGGGACTGGGGGGACATGTGCTGCCCAAATGACAACAGCTGGCCTCAGGTGGGGCCTTTCAAATATATTTTTGTGTTTCATTTTGGAATCTGTGTGGATCAGCCAGACACAAAACCCTTTCTTTGGTGTAAATCAAGAGGACTCAGCAGAATTATGCCAATTTACACCACGTCAGAAAGTAGCATGGGGGGATGCAGTAATTTGTATATCTACAGCTGCATGCTGCTAGAAGCAGCACAGGATGTTCTAAAGAGATCTTATATTTTGTTACCAGTAGATTATGTTTAATTAAAGTGCGTGGTTAGTGTTGCCTTATTATGCACTTTTACAGGAGGTAAAAAATAAATTGTCCTCATGAGGTGAGCCAGCACTTTGATTGGGAGACTTAAAGGGAAATGACAAGGCTATAAGTAGGTGAAAATTGAGAGTTCCAGTGTTTTCTAAGAAACTGTGCTGATGTGATGTAACTGTTAGTGTTGTTGGTTTCAGGGCACGGCGCTTTTGCTGCCTGAGCCACACATGCTGTCAAAAAGTCCCAAAGTGTGTTTTGGCTTTTGGTAGCACACAGGCAAAAATAATGTCAGATTGTTGATCTTGAATCACTGGATATCTGCCCTGAAAAGTTTGCATCAGTAATTTAGAGCCCAAATGGGGTCATATCTAGTTCCTAGGCTGCTACAGACAAGTTCTATTTTTGCAGAAAAGTGTACAAAGTGACTAAATTTTCACTACTACTGAAAATACTAACTGCATCAAGAGGTCAAATGCCTGTCCTGTAAAACTTGGTGACTGTGAGGAAGCTTCTCAAAACCTGTCTTGCTGCAGTCAGGGTTTTATTTCTTACTAGAAGAACTCTAGAAGCCGAAATGCAACTGCTGTATTTCATTATTAAACAGCAGAGTTTTCAGCTTGGGTTTCAAACCTGGTGTTTTTTAAGCCTGCAACCTCTCATCTGAAGGACATGCTGAGAAGGGCTTCCTGCTTTCTGAATTAGTGTTTAATGTGTGGGAAATGTACATCCCAATTGAAGTTTGTCTTCAGAAGCTTCTAATTAGGACAGAATGATTTGATTTTTCAGGAGGTGCCTTTTGGGTTTCCAGAAATAACAAGACAGCCACAAGGGTGATGCAGAGCAGGTATCACAGGTTGCTGTCATCTTTGCAACTGTCAGAAGGGTTTTGGTGGAAAGCAAACCCATGTGTTTGAATAAATAAATATTTTTTACTTAATTTATGGTTTTCCATCCAAAGCAGCTCTCAAGTTTGAGGTGTAATGACTGACTTTTTTTTTGTTTTTTTTGTTTGCAGTGGCATGAAAATTTTCAGAAAAACTGAGTGATGTTTTAAGCTACTTCCCTGCAGGATGCGGAGCCGCTTAGGTATTATTTTCCATATAACTTTATACAACAAAGCAGGAGAAAGGAGGCAGGAGAGCCAAGTGTAAAGTGGCCTCTCGGGGGGGTAATGATACGGTATGCATTGCAGAGGAAAGAAGGCAAGTGTTTGAAATCACTGCAGTCAGTCTATGATGTGTGAATAAAGACAAGAATTACCCTGTGTCTGCTTTCCTGCCAGAGCTGAAAGGCTGCTCACGCTTGCTCACAGATAGCATTTCATTTGGTAAGCAAGTTTTACTGCTCCTGAATTCGGGGTGTGAGACCTTCCAAGTGATGGTTCCCTTTCAGAGGGAGCTCCTGAGCAGTCCGTGGAGGACAAGCTCCCAGCTGGAAAGGCTGGTGCTTGGTAGATGGTTTTGTATTTAATCTCCTTTGCAGTACGAAAAGCAGCATATTGTCCTGTCCCAGGAAGTGTATGAGGCCAGGCTGGATGGCACTTTGAGCAGCCTGGTCTAGCAGAGTGTCCCTACCATGGCAGGGGTTTGGAACCTGATGATCTTTATGTTCCCTTCCAATGCAGACCATTCTGCAGCTCATATGATTCTGTGTTTGTGGATTGTGGAAGGACACACCTTCCTATTTTCCCGATTAACATTTGGAGGCACCTTGAACCTTCTAATCCTAGCAGATGGGCACCAACAAGAAAGATTTCTGGAGACTCGGGTCTGGAATCAGCGGTGTGACCATGTGTGGGAAGCAGCGCTCCGAAACCTGAAGCTGTTGAGTGACAAAGGTCCCCAGGCTTGTCTGTGTGGCCACTGAGTGGTCAGTGGGGTCCTCCAAGTGGCACTGGCTCTGGCATCCCTCGCAGCTCAAGGCTGTAAAAGCAGGGAAGGATTTAAAAGCCAAGCAGCAGATGTGAGCCTTTGGCCTGTGAATTCGTTCTTGCTCCCTGGCACCGAGATCTTCTGTGCCAGAGAGGGGAATTCAGTGCAGGCTGTAGTAGGTAGAACACAGAGGCTTTTTGTTTCTGTCTGAAGTCACCTCGCCGAGCTCTCGGGCTGGTATGTTGGCAGCTGAGCAAAAGGCTGTTTATTCTACATGGCTCTCTGAGCAGTTTTGAATAGCTTCCAAATACAAATCAGTGGCTTGTTCCCCCAAAAAGCGAGTCAGAAACTTTTATCACATCTGTCAGTCATCGCTCTTGCTTTTATGGGTCAGCTCTGAGGAGCCAGTGTGATTAGAGCACCGTGTGTAGTCTCCAGGCAAGTTTTACAGCTCTGCTGGTGGAATGCAGATTTTGCTTATAGTTTTAAATTATTATCGGTATACTTTTAAAGACCTTGCTTATTTAGCTGAGCCACTTGCCTGGTCTCAAAACTGGCAGAAGAGAATCTTCCCTTCCCTTCCCTTCCCTTCCCTTCCCTTCCCTTCCCTTCCCTTCCCTTCCCTTCCCTTCCCTTCCCTTCCCTTCCCTTCCCTTCCCTTCCCTTCCCTTCCCTTCCCTTCCCTTCCCTTCCCTTCCCTTCCCTTCCCTTCCCTTCCCTTCCCTTCCCTTCCCTTCCCTTCCCTTCCCTTCCCTTCCCTTCCCTTCCCTTCCCTTCCCTTCCCTTCCCTTCCCGCTTTCCCTGTGTCCTCCAAATAGACATAAATAATACCCTTTTTCCTCGGTCTCCTAAAAATGTCGGTTGCATTTCAATGAGAACCATAGAATTGCAGGTAACTTCTGTTCCTCTCCTATTTCCTTTTGCAAAACAATTCCGTGTAATTGCAGTCTGTCTGTGGGATTTGTTGATCCTTGTAGGATGAAGAGCCTGCGATTCCTTCTGCTTTTTTCCCCCCGGAGATCCCTCGAACGCTGTCTCTGTGTGCCGCATATCAGCTCCAGCAGACACTGTCTCCCTGTTGGTGCTGGTAGCTCTCCTCGGCAGTCTGTTAGTGTTCAAAGCTTTGAAATGATCAAAGAGGAGGATGAGGGGTAACAAACTGCTTTAACATTTGTTCTGGCAGGGATGGAGTCGCTTACGTGAGGTGTATTGTGGGGCTCTGGAAGGTTGCTGCTGCTGCTTTGATAGAGCCACGGGGAGTCTTGTGCAGAAATAAAAGAAATTCCTTCTTCCTATTGGCCCCTTTTGATATCATGCTCCCCAAGATCTGCATTTCCCAAAGTCTCAAGCTTTCATTCCCTTTAAATTATTCCCTGACTTTGAGGGGAGGAAGGGCATGACCAGGATCTTTGGACAGAAGTGCCCGAATTTTTTAACTTACCCAAAACTCTTTTTTTCTCTTTGGGTTTTAAGACCCTTGTTTATGGAAATAGTTTTTCCTTGTAGTCTCCTTTTTCCTCTGGAAGATGAAACTGCAGATTAAGTACTGTCACCCCTGGGAGCTCTCATGATGGTTATTGGCTTCCTTTGAAATACTGAATTGTTCTCTGTTCCACAAACTGTGACGCTGGCAAATGGGGATGTGGGGATATAGATTTTTGCAATGGCATCTATTCAACCGCTGTTTCAGATATCATTTTCTTATTTTAAGAAAAATGGTAATATCTTTTCAGTCTGAAAGGGACCATGAACAAAGAGATGGTATTGGAGAGAGCAAAACATGAAGCCACTTTCTGCTGTAGTTCCTCAAAGCAGCTTTGTAGGTCAGATCTGCTATTTCTTTTCAGCTCCATCTGGGAGCAAAAGCAACATGTAAGCTTCATATATGTAGCTTGAAGTCAGAATGATAATTTTAAATTTAAAATCACTTTTTGTGTTTGATGAGTGTCTTTATTAGCTCAGCAAATAGAACCTGCAAGAGCAAAACAAATTGCTGCAGCTGTGGCATTGTAAAAGCGCTTGCTTCTACCTTGCTTCAAAGGAATTTCTGTGAAAATAATCTGCAAGAAAAAACCGTTACATGGATGTTTCAGTAATTCACAGTGAATATGAACTTGTCTACTAGCGCAGGTTTCATCTTGTGGGAAAAGAAAATTGCAGCTAATTTATGATAGAAATATGAATGTCAAGAAGAAGGAATTAATAAACGGACAAGAATGATTTCTTCATTCCAGGAATGTGCACTGCTCTTTTCAAAGAAAATTTTTAGTTCAGTTATGTTCTGCTGCTTCACCCTTTTCAAAATTCGTGTGTGAGCATTTGGGCTTTAACTCCTGGAAGAGATTAACAACTCTTTTGAATAAAAAACTGCATCTGACGGTGGTTCTTGATGTTTATGGTTCCTTCTACCTAATCTACCTCTTGACATATTTTTCTCCCATGGGACAAATAATTAATAAGGATTCAATATGGCAGTTTGGACAATTATTTTGCCCTAATTCAACAGTTAACTTAAAGCTGAAATTTCTTTTACTGTTAGGTCCATTTAGTTTTGTCTCAGTTACGGACTTTCTGTTGCACAGTTGTAAATTAGCACCATTGCATCATGTCTGCAGATCAAAGTTTAATGGAAATTCTTATGTCAGTGTGGTTGCCCAACAGAAGAAAACTGGATTGCTCAGAGATAGCTCAAGGGAGAACAGAATACTTTATGTAATCTGAGATTACAAGTTACTTTTAAATATTGTGAATCAGGTACTTTAAAAAAACAGGAGAAAAAAAAAATTGAATTATCTGTTTCATGGAAATCTTTCATTTGAATTAGGTCATCTGTTCTAAGCTTCCATAGTCTAAATCTGTATATCACACATGCAGTATTTTATCTCACCCAAAAATTCTGGGTGGGGGGAAAAAATCAAAGAAGCTCTGTTTTACTCAACCCTGGCTAAGAGAATGTGTGTAAGATCCCCAGTCTGCCTCTGGAAGGCTTTGTATTAATGGGGGGTAGAGGAAATCAATTACTTAACCTTGAAAAAAAACACTTGCGCTGAAAGAAAGCACAGTAGAGCTTCGGCTGCATGCTACTTTCAGTCTCTCCAGATGTTTGTGGAAATGGAAGTGGATTTAAGTGTCCTCAAGAATTGTGTGGTTGATGAAATCAGCCAAATCCAGAGATGGGCAGGCATCTTCCTGTAGCCTGTTTTAGAACTTGGTTAATACACGGATTTCTTGCCTCCTGTTCTTGCTCTCATTAAAACTTCTGAAATTAGTGGGAAGAAAGTGGCAACTTTAGTTTGAGCTCTGTTCCTTTGATGCTGCATGTGGAAAGTTCTAAATGGACTGTACTTCAACAGTGCAGTGCACAGGTTGGTCAGCAGGGACTCTGAACTTCTCAGAAACAAATGCGAATTAATTATTTTTTTTTCCTTGAATGTTGCAGGTTTTTTTTTGGCTGACGTGGGCTCTGTCATACTGATTGCTGTGGAGTAAATTATTACTAAATGCTAGGTGGTAGTGGTGATTATTTCAAAGATAGGGTAATCTAGAAGAGACAGCTTGCACAGGAAAAACAGTCAGTCATATTAACTAAACTGGCAATAACTGCCACAAAACATCATCATCATTTTATAGCCCTTTCGGTCATGCTGTTGAACTAGATGAACTATGTCCTTGTTTGTATTTCAGAGAAGAAATTTGAAATACAGTCACTTCAGGGAAAATGCAAGGGCCTTGATTTATTGATGTTATTTTATCAATTTTGCACAGGTTTTGCAGGGAGGAGGGAAGGAAGGAAGATTAGGAATTTCAGATGAAGATGGGCAGAAATGGTCACAAATGCCTGTCACACCCAAGAGCGGTAATCAAATTACTGCCGCGAAGCAAAATGATATAATTGATTATGAAATTTGAAATCGGTGCCTAGAGCACTAGGAGAGCTGACTGTGCGAGCCAGTGTATTTAAAAAGCAGAGTGGGTGCAAACATATTAATGTGCTTTTAAGGAGAAGGAATCTTCTGCAGGAGGACATGGTGTCAGTAATTTATGGGCACAAACGAAATGCTACATCAGTGATTTATAGTGTCAGGCGGGGCTATTAATGTGATTAGGGTTCAGAGTTTAATTTACTTCCCTCTTTAAAGGAGAAGAATTATCTACTGTAAAGACACATATGAGTTGTTTTAAATGGTGTGTGAAGACCCTTCTGGGCTAAACTGGAGGCACTGTTTTAAAGCAGTCAGGAGAGGCAATGGGCATTGCATATTCCTGTTTCTTAGACCTGTGTTATCTGTGAACAGTCCCTGCAGTTCCCACCTCTCAGGGCAGAGCAAGCAGTGGCAGGTCTGGTTCTGTCTGGGCTGCAACCAGTGAATTTTGTTAGTTATTTGCATATTTTTTTCCTGACTTATGAGAACTGTCCTGTTGGCAAAGTTTTGAAGTTATTTGGCTTAATTAGTTTGAAGAAGAAAAAGAAACAGGTGCTTCATTCTTAGTATCAGATGACTTAATTTCTTCTGAAGATGCTAAAACCAGAACTGCCTCTTCTTGTGACTGTCTTGGTATCCTCTGTGGTAACATGAGTGATTATTTGCATAGTTTTCACAACAGTTAAGGTATTGCTTGCAGAAAGACCCCAGGAGCTAGACATGGCATCATTATTTTATGGAGGAGAAATGAAGCTCAGAGAAAATTCCAGTTTTCAGGGTTGTGGAGCCAGAATCTCCAGGGGAAGAGGACTCATCCCTCCGAAGTAAGGCTTGTGTGGGTAAAAAACGAGTGTCTCATTTCTTCCGTCACTAGGAAATCTGTTTGCAGTCGCAAGCCCCAGTGACTCTTAGACATTTGCCACCCAGTTCTCTAAATCTGCTTTTTGAACACAGTTTCTCTTCTCTGTTTGCCCTGCAGAGCTGCTGCTTGCTATCTTGAGCATCCTCCTCTTTCTCAGTTTCCCATTAATCTCTCCCCACTCACCCCAGTCTGTTCCTGTGGCTGGCGCAGAGCTCTCCCAACACCTCTCCTCTGTGGGAGGGAAGTGTGATTTAACAGGAGCAAAGAGAAGCCGAGTGCTTATGCCTGTGAGTGATTTTTGAGCCGTAGCTTTATTGCCATGCACACCTCACCTTGCCCAGGGAGGAGGCTGGAGATCTCTTCCATCCCTTGCAGCGTGCTTTAAACTTTCCTGGACAATCTTGGCTGCTTCTTGCGCTGCTGTTATGAGTAAAACTTGAGGCAGGTGCAGTGCTTTTGCTGTGACCTTCAGTGTCACTCCCACAGCTAATATGAAATACCATACAAACCTCGATGCAATTTTCCATGGCTGCTGTAGGCAAAGTCTCCTCTTAATGGAGGAGCCATGGGGGATTCTGATTGTGCTGTTTCTTCTGATTGTCACCCTGGCTTAAAGATAAGTTATGCTTGGGGTAGTCTGGCTGTATCTCCCTGTGCATTTCACTTAGGTGTAAAATAATCCACACCTAGATGCTTTTCTATTATCAAAATGCTTCAGGTGAGTTTGGACTTAAAGGATTTATATGTAAGACTGTTCTGGGGGAGTAATTTGTGAGGCAGGAACCTTACTGGGAGCAGGAGGGAGGGATTGAGGCTGTGGAGTGAGAGGATTTCAGAAGATGGTGGGAACTGGATATTGGATGGGAAATTCCTGCTGGGAGTCTGGGAAGGTATTTCAAGAATGGGTTAGGCTGGAAGTTGAAGTCCTGGTTGGGTGTCTGGTGAGAACTGTGGGCACTGGGTGGGCTGGACATCTGCCAGCAAATGGAGAGGTGGAAACATCATATTATAGCACGGAAATAATTGGGCTTTGTGTGAAGGGGAAAATAAAAAAGAAACTAAAATGATTCTTTTGGTCTAAAATGCTTGGTTTGAAGGCAGCCAGAGTGATTGCAACTTTCAAAGAGCATTTTTCCCAAGACGAAGTTTCAGCTGGCATGAAAGCTAGCATTTGACATCTTTTTCATATAATGATTATATTAACAAAAGCAGACCTCGCAGTTGGCTGCTTTTGTAAAACAACTCCAGCGCGGCTCTTCATTCTCTTAACTCCTGCGTGCGACTTGAAGTCAGCTCCAAGCTCCTGCTGGAACGCAAGCAGGTCAGCTCCTCTGACGCAGCTAGAGCATCGCAAAGTGCTCCACACGGCTTGACAAAGGCTCTTTGCAGTCGTTCCCTTCTGCTGCAGTTCTAACACGCTGATGTTTGCAGCACTCTCGCGTTGAATGCTCTCATCCCACAGGCGGTGAGAGAAGGATCTCTCATGCTCAGGGATCTGCCCCGAGATGCTGCTCTGCAGTCTGTAAAGCCTACAGTTAGCAGGAGTTCCTTTGTAATTAGTGAATTTTAATTGTTGTTGCAAAGACCGGCTTCAGCCGCTGGCTGAGGGTTAGAGATGCTGACAGCACTGAAAATGGACCTCACTGAGCAGAAGGGACTGGACAGAGTCTGTGTGGTCAGTTGTACTAATGTTTCTGGTGTCCTGGTGTGAGGATGGCTTTCCTCAGACTGCTGTTTGATTTCAAAGTTGTGTTACAGTTCTGATTTTCTCTAAAGTGCCCAAACAGGATTTATCTGTGCTCTCCCTTTTCCTTGTGGGATGCATCCACAGTTAAACCTCACACCTTTATGGGAAGTCCGTATCACCTCTTAAAGGCTAAAATTCCTAGTTTTTCTCCGGTGTGTTGCATGCTGTGTAATTTACATAGCAATCTTGATTTCTTTTGTCTCTAAGAGTGCTAGGATTGGGGCAGGACTGTATAAAGAAGGAGGCAATATTTATTTTAAGCCCTTCCACCAACACAGCCTGGTGGGGTGTATGTGTGGGAGGAGGTTTCTAAATAGGAAACTTGTGATGTGAGGAATCCTAGGAGCCATGAAGATTGTTTAAATGTTTGCTCTTTAAAGCAGAAATAGTCTGCTTTCTCCACTGAGAAAAATCACTTTATGAGACAGCACAGTTTATTAACTGTGGTGACTGGAGATGAAGCAAAGGGAAGGGACTCATTTTGCAGACAAAAAAAACCACCAAAAGATCATTTCTGCACTGTTCTGATTTATTTTTGTAATCACGTTAACTTTATCTGGTTCCATCATTCAGATACAGCTGAGTAGAGGTGTAGGGAAGTGCAGAAATTTTGAACAGAGCGTAAATACGAGAATGAAGATTTGTTTCATTACTGTGAACATAGCCTTGATAGGTGAGAAAAAGGGATGGGAGATAAGTGCTAGACATCAGCTTTGTTATAATTTGCATTTTATTAATAAGCATTCTTGGAAATCATTATCCTTTAACACCTTATTGTAAACTACTGCTGAGTCTGTGGGGGTCATATTTCTTTCTGGTATAAATCAGTGTAGCTGTATTAGAAGTGTGATTTTCCACAAGCCTTTGGAAGCTGCTCCAGTTGGACAAGGGAAAATTATCTCTCTTTATCAGACTGAATTGCAGAACTGAGTTTTGCTTCATTTTGTGTATCACTGGGACAGATATCAGGCCTTTAATTTAGTGGGGAAAGGCATGTGAATAACCAACAGCTCCAAATTAAGGACAGGAAAATTAAAAGTTAGGCACTTCTGGATAGAGGAGGCCAAACTATGTGTTGATAATACATTTCCTTGCTTTTGATGTACTCAGATCATGGCAGAATGACTTTCTGGGAGACTTCTGGCTGGACTGAAGGTATGAACTTAATACAGGGGGGGACTGTGGGAGACTGCCGTGTGTGACTGATCAGATTAAATGAACTAATGGTGTTTTCTGGTCTACAAAATCTCTGATATCCAGTGTTGATGATCTTGAACATCTTGAACATCTGCCTTGCTGTTGGTGGTGCAATATTCCAAACCCTTTGAGAAGCTGGTGATTGTCTTCCTGAGATGGTTTATGCAGTCCTTTCAAAATGTAATTCCACACTGTAAGAGTAATCTTGGTTTTGTGAAAAAGACGCTGTGCTTGTATGAAAGCTAAATAGAGGTTTATTAATTAAAGCTTTTTTGGGTGTATGATGGATGGAAAATACAAAAGCAAAGCATCTGCTGACTGCAAAGGAGGGACTGTTCTGAGTGATTGCTGAGCCAATTTGAATAGATGAGATTTTGTAAATTTAGCACAACACAGTTTAAGGGAAAAGTATGGCTGAGAAACAATCGAGGTTGAAAAACAAGAGGGAGAAGGGTTCATATGGATACGATGGCAGTCTGTGTCCCAGTGTCCTGTTCCACCTCTGAATGAAGACTGCTGAAGTGAGGGAAGGTGAGGTAGACATCTGCCTTGCCTGGCATGGATGAGCTGATGTTCCTGCCTGCAGCTGGGGTTGTTTGGAGAGCCAGAGGTGCCCATGGCACTGCTGGGTGTGTGCTCCGCATACTGTTGGCTTGGAGATACCATTCTCAATGGCTGATCTTGATTTGTGAAGAATTCAAAATTTTCCTCTGGAGTAACTGAGTAACAGAATGCCCTGATTGGCTGCTGGACAGCGGGAGCCAGGAGGGTTAGAGAAGCTTAAAAATTGTATTTATTGAAGATTAATGCTGAGGACTACTGTCTCTTTTTTCCACTTCAGTAGGAAACCAAATTTTGTAGAAATCTCTATTTCCTGGCTCTGAAGTAATTATTTTATTTTATTTTATTTTATTTTATTTTATTTTATTTTATTTTATTTTATTTTATTTTATTTTATTTTATTTTTGGGGAGGGGTTTGTGGTTTGCGGTTTGTTTTTTTTTTGGTGGTTTTTTTTCTTTTTCTTTTTTTTTCTTTTTGTTTTTGTGGGGGAGTTTTTTGTTTGTTTTTGTTTTCGTTTTAATTTTTTAGTATTTGTGTGCTTTTTAGCCACACTGAATTAATCATTTTCAAATGGTGTGAAAATGAGTATCTTGGTAGGGTAAAAAAATCATACAAAACTGTAGTAGCCCCACTTGTGTACCTGAACTGAAAATGCATTTTTGCTGCAGTCCCGGGCAAAACTCCAAAAATTCACCAGAATTTCGCACAAGGTCTACTATTACCTGTTCTTTCTACTCATTGTGCAGGCTGACCCCTCACCAGGAGAATATATGTCTGCGAAGGGCCCTCCTGGGTCATGAGGTCCATTTTGCTACCATCATAAGCAATCACATCACATGAGCCCTTTCATTAGCTGATCAAACTCCATTTTAGAGCTACGAACACTTTTTGCCCCCACTAGTTCCCCAGGAAAACTGGAATAGAACCTCATTTTCTGATGTCCAGCAGGTATTTATTCACAGCTGGTTTGCACCCCCTTGTTTCTGTGCCAGCACTGTCCTTCAGTGTAAATAGGTTTTTTCCTTCTGAGTTTTTGCTTCTCTGGTGTATCCGGGAGCAGAAGTTCAATTCTTCCCAGCCTTCCTTTGGTCAGGCCAGCAACAATCATCTTCTTAGTCCTTTCCACCCACACCAGGGATAAAAATCAAATTATCCACATGAGAAATTCTTCTCAGCGATTGCTGATGCTCTAAAGAGAAAAAGGCAGAGGAAACTTTAAAGGATAGCTAAACTGAGAATCTTTTAAACTTCTGTTTTGTGGTCTTTGTAAAAAGTGTCATCAGTTTTTTGTTTCATTGAAGCTGTGACTGCTGATAACTTCCAAACTCAGCAATATGAGGGCCATAGGGGTTTTCATCCTAGAGGTTCATTAAGGAAAAAGTCAAAGAGGAGAGAATTGGGAAAGTATTTCTCATGTAGCACAAGTAATTTTGAGGGGAATTGAAAAATACTGCTGGATATGGTGATGTGAGGTGTCCTTGTAGACTTTGTGGCAGAGATATTCCTCATGAGAAGGGTTTTTGGTATTTTGGTGTGATCCAGAAGAATCTTTGCTCTCTCTCTACCGCCTCTGCTCAGGATTTTATGTTTAAAGAAGGAAGCTGTCCTGTAGATATGCTGTATCTGCATATTTCTTTCTTCTGGTCAATGAGAAGTCAGATTTCAAGCCATTCTTTGCCAGGCAGGTGGTAATAGCTTTAAATTTAAAGAAAAGGATGAAATGACTGAACAAATAGCTTTAAATTTAAAGAAACGGATGGAGTGACTGAACAATTTAGTACATGGAAAGACAGCTGGAAAAGAGGTGATGGAGTGAGGGGATGGTGGTGAAGGTCTGCTAATCACAATATGGAAAAAGCTAATAGGGGATACTGTTCATTCTCTTTCATAACTGAAGAATCAGAAAGCATCGCATAAAAATTCTGAATTACTTAAAAAATATACAGAGCAAGATTATTCACACAGAGCCTGGTTCTGGAAGCCTCTGTGCAGGATAATTGGTGGCTGAATGTTTCTGCAGGTTCAAGATGTGGCTGGGAGAAATACGTGGTGGCTCTCATGGGCAGAGACAACCTCTGCTGGCCCAGGAAGCCCTTGGATCACAAATTGGGATTATTTTGGAAGATTGTAGTGTTTGTATCTTGTTTTATTTTTCCCAGGTCAAACAGTAGTTGTTTTTGTTCAATGATTTAGGTGAATTGATTTAGTTCAGTGAACCTTTGAACTTGTCAGCTCCAGCTGTTCTCAAAGTGGTTCTGTGTGTTCTTGTATGTCTTGTAAAGTTTTCACCTTTACAAGAAGTGGTAAATATTAGGATGATTATGTTGATTAATAGGTCCATTTACATACTGCTGTGTGATTTGGTGTCTGACATGCCAGTTGGTCCTTGTCTTTCCAACTGAATATACCCAAAAAATCCAAACCTTTTTTGCTGAGACATCATAATAGATTTTATAGGTAAAGCTGCTGGAATAATTAAAGAGCCCTGAAAACATGGAGAGGTGAAGAGGTATTACAGTTTGCATTTAAGCACAAGCCTCTATGTTTGATTGCAGGGAGATGCTTGAAAAAAGCTGTACCAGAGCTCTGAAGGATTCTTCAACCTACAGCTCCGAGCTCTGGGCACTGGGCTGCAAACTCCTCGAAACCCGAACAGATGGTTCTGTATAGAGCTTCAAAGCTTCGAAAGGCTGTTTTCCCCACGTGCCTTCCTATGTGAGGAGACTTTTAAGAGCTGCTGAATAAATTTTATTATTTTTTCTACAAAAGCGCTATCCACATGGAAGAGGCAGGCTTTGAGCAGTTGTGGGCTCAGACGTGAGACGATAACTACGTAATGCAGCCCCAATTGAACAAAAACGGAATGGAAACGTGTCAGCCTGCTCAGGACCCAGAGGGGGAGAGTTTTGAGATGCTTCAGTAGCTTTTTCATGAAGATAAGTAAACACAAGGGAGCTGTATTGGCTTCGGCTCTGCCACATTAGACAGAAGAATTCCTAATGTTGGGGAAGAACACAGATGAGTAACAACCCAGATGTTCGTCCTGTTGCTTTATGTGCATTTAGAAATGAATCTGACAGTGATGAAAGCAACTTGAGTACCCACAGAGATTTGAATGGGTAAAAATGTCAGGAAAATGCAATAAATGTAGCTTGTCCTGTGTCTTTTCACCCATTTCCCACACACTGACTGGGTGTGTGTTGGTGCTGGAGCCCGTGCTGGTGCTGTATGAATGCCCAGGAAAATAAAGCCCCTGCTGTAAGAATTTATCAAACCGTAAAAAGTTAAGGCGAAGGATAACGTCTAGAATTGAGGGACTAAGACATGAAAAATGAGATCCAATTCAGTTGAACTGTAGTGTTTCCAACCTGGGAGTCTGGGGTGCTTTTCAATATCTACCATCTGCTACTAGAACAAGCAAAAATAGTGCAGTGTTACGTTGTTGTAGAATCATTAACAGTTCTGATTTGTTTTATAGTTTTTGGGGGAAAAAAAAATCAAAACTCAGGTTGTTCTCTTATTAAGACTTTGTCTGGATTTTTCTGTAGCCAGGAGCAGGCCAAATCATTTTAGGAGGGTTCCATGCAAGAGTTCCCTTACACTGTTCCTTGTTGCAATTTAGAGTATTTGTTCTCCTCTGTTTAGACTTTTGTCTTCCTTAAGGCATTCTAGTGAGTTGAGAGTGGGAGGGGGAAAAATGGAATATTTTTATGAGCTATTTATTAGCTAATATTTTATTAGCTATTTTTATTAGTTTATTTAAACTGAAAGATTTTTTCAGTTTAAAGATCTGAACCAATAATGGAATAACTTTTTTTTTAAAAGTTTTTCCAAAGGGGAATGCAGCCCTCAATCACACAACTGCCAGAAATTCTGGCCCCTTTTTAAACTATCTAAGGCAGGATGGAGTTCATTTGTAAGGTCAAGATCTACTTATAAGTAATGGCACTTCCCATGGGGAAAAACACTAACCCAATTTGTGAAAGTTATTTTATTTGATGGTCAAATAAACTCGATCGCACGTCAGAAATAGGGTTCCTGGCTGTGATGTGACACACAGAGCAGCATTTAGGCAGAAGGCGTTATTTTACCCTTGAATGTATTGATGGATTTTCATGTGGATATTTGACTTTTGAAATCATAGCTTTGGTATTCTAAAAGACAAATGAAACAGTACGGTAAAGGAACAAAGCTAAACCAGCTCCAGAAATACAGGAGCCATGGCAGCAGGAGGGTCCGCTCAGGGACGATGATGAACCTTCCCAGTGCCAGAGCCTCTTTAGCAGCTCCTTCGCATTGTGGCTTTGGCAGGAGGAGGATGGCAAGGCTGCCAGCCTGCCTAATGATCTTCATCTAACATTTACCTTATTGAGAGGGGAATCATTCTGTTAAATTAACATCCGAGCATATTTGCTGTCCAGCTAGTTGATGAATTAAATAGCCCGAACAAAACGTTTTACGACTCGTTTGTCCATAAAAACTGCCGGAGTTGCCACGCAAAAGGGAATGACTTTTCAGTAGTTGTGCGCTGCACTGCTCTGTACCCCTTACCTGCAAAAATGCACATTTATCTGTAAAAATAAGGGGTTTAACGAGGCTGTGTGTCTTTGGGAGGTCGGACAGCACGCGGACAGACCCTGCTCCTGGAGCGGTCTGAGCTGCGGTGCTTTGCCTCCCGCTCGGAGGAAGTCAGGCTGTTAATGACAGCCCACGAGCCTGTGACACTCGGATCACTCCATCAATCAAACGTGGCACCTCGTGCCAGCCCAGCCAGCTGTCCTCCTCCATCAGTGTCCGAGAGAGCCGTGGCGAAGGCCACAGGTGCCAGCTGCCAGCCTCCAATATCCGCCGGACCTGCCCCGGGATGGTGTATTTAGGCAGCCTGTTCTGATTGAATTGTCTGTCCTGACAGTCCCTTTGGAGCTCCAGTCTGGAAAAAGGAGAGGAAACAAATCACAGGCTAATAAACAAAGCAGTGCATTTCTAACAAGAAATCCAAGCCTCGGGCTTTACACTTAACCAGTTGTGAGATGCCATCATAAGGGCCTGTGACAGCAGGAGATGATGCTGAGGATGGAGCTGACTTGTCCTGCTTGGTTTGACCAAAATTTCAGACCTCTCAGTGCAGTCTGTGGTTCATGGAGCCACCAACCCACTGAGAATTTGTGGCACTTCTCTTGATGTATGTTGGGTGTGCCAAAGAAGACGTGGAGAGGAAGGTTTAATTTTAGGAGAAAATATTTTATGAGCACACTCATTCGAATTGGATTAGAATTTGAACTAATCACTTAATTATTTCTATATACGTACGTATTTAATTCTGTTAACTCTAATAGCAGTTCGAGTTTCAAAGTGCAGATGTGGAGAGTGTGGCTGTGAGTCCTTAGCTGAGGTTCGATTGCTGCTGCACACCTGAGAAGTCTCCATGCATGACAGGCCCACCACAAAGGGGTGAACAGGGGATTTCAAGTGATTTTCATATCTGTGCGTGGGGGATACTTCTGCATCCTTAAGTCTTGAGAACTCCGGATCTTGAGCACGTCAGGCTGAGGAGCCTGTAGGTGTAAGAGGCTTATATGGGCAGTCAGGTTTTTCAATGGAAATGGGTATTTCAAGGAAAAAAAAAAAAAGGTTGTAGCCCCCAAACTGATACATGATTGGCAATTTAAACTGTTCTCACAAAGAAGAGTGTCGGTCTGCTGCTGTTCTGGATTCCAGTGGTTCCAAGTGCAGGAGTTTGCCCTTGTACATCTATATCAAGGTTTTTTTTTCTCCTATTATCATCACCAGATCCTTGTCCTCACTTGATGTTTTCTAGGCTTCTCATTCCTATTCTCCAGCGTGTATGAATTTTCTATTATTTGCTTGGTGAATGCAATCACTTGCAATTTCCCAGGTTGAAAAAAAGAAGTTCCTTTGAAAAAAAAAAAATGTAATGGAACATCCTCAGGTTGAAATCGGCCGTGAGCACAGCTGATGGCTTGGGGACTTTAATTTACTAAACGTCAGTGGTTTGATGGCAATTCAACATGACTGGTGATTGCCTGCATCGTGTTACTGCTGTGGCTGAAAAGGCTGTTTACCTTTGGAAGACAGAAAGCTCAGCTGAGCAACACAAAGAGCAATCTCCTGTGACCTGCTAATAATTTTTTTTTTTCCCCAAAGATTCACCAATTGCTGAGGGAGCACAAATCCCTGGAGGAAAAAACTTCTCGTTGCGCATATGCTTGTTTATATATCTGTTACAAGAGGTCAAACCAGAAAAATGGTGTTTGCAAAAGAACACTTTATATCAGGAGTTTTCTTTGCTGTAAAGTCATCCTTAATTTGGCCAGTGAAAGATTTTTCCTTTTCAAGAGATTTCTCTCACATTTATCATCCCAGCTTGACACAGTGCTGAAATGTTTCTCTGTATTTCTAATACTTGTTGTGGTGCTACTTAGAACTGTGAGTGGCCCTGTACAAGTTGGAGAGCAATGGTTCAAAAAGAAAAAAAACCCTCTGGTTCTCATTAATTTGCTGAAATGATCAGAACGTTTCGTAAGAGAGACTATGCTGCATGTAGGGAAGATAGTGGCAGGGGCTCTTCATTTGTGCAAGTGGATGCAAACTCACCTGCCTAAGAATGATCTCGTTTCTAAAAATGAATTTTGGGTCCAAGGTCCTTAGATAACCTCAGACTTGATGGTCTTTTATCCATAGACTTCATTTCAGGCGGTGGCGTGTTCATTTCCTCCCACTGCCAGGCAGGTGATAATGGAAGGAATTTTCTTTTTTTTTTTTTTTTTTTGGTGTTAAAAAGACAGCAAGGGTCTTGCTTACTATTTAAAGAAAAAAGTTAATAATTTTGAAAAAGCAGTTTTTAGAGATGTACATGTGCAAGTAGAGCAGCTGAAGCTGAGACACGTGTCCCGTGTGTTTGGGTCAGCAGCCCCTGAATGGGAGGCTCGCGACCTTCGCACGAATTTCTGTATTTCTGATGTGCTGCTTTCCTTTTAACATTTGGCCTTTAGGCCTTTACTTTTGGGCTTTTGTGTTTGCAGAGCAGTATTTGTTGAAATCCTGGTGCGTGTGCTCCGGGCTCCTCTGGCCTGGCGTGGCACATCTGTGCTGTTGCAGGTTCGTGGACAGGACTCACATCCACTCACTGCTGCTGGGGAATCCATCAAAGCAACAGCCAGGATCATTTTATAGGCTCTGGTTTGTTTAAAACTAGATTGCTGTCACATTTAGAAACATTTAGCACCACTGGACCAATGAGGAATAGTAATTTAAAGAGGCTAGATTTAATCAGTTTGTGGGAGATGAGACTTAATCAAACATAAGAGGTTGAGAAGGCTGATAGAGCTAATGAATTTGAATAGGTAATACAGACCCTGCTTGAACATTTTCTCTGGCCACGTTGGTTTAGTGTTTGCAAAAGTTATCAATCAAAGCATAGGTAAAAAGTCCTTTGTGTGAGGAACCGCAACACTGGGGAGAGAAAATTGCCTGAATTGAAACTCAAAGGAGACATCGCATGAGATTTCTTTCAGTGTGGGAATTCTAAGAGTTAATTTTGAATAATTTTTTTTGTAATATGTAAGAAAAGAGAATTGGGAAATTACCTAGATGAAAAATGCCCCTGTGAGCTGTATGTTGCTCAGGTCCTGAATGGCTGCTCTTGGTGTAGACCTCCAGCTGTGCTTGCTGGAGAGTCCTGGCATATATTTTAATTTCCCTGACCTTCGGTTCTCCATCTGTAAAATTCATGTGCTCAACCTTTCCCACTCTGTTTTGTCCATTCTATGTGGTGTAGCTAGAGAAGTGTTGCCTTTACGAAGAAAGGCCAGCTGAGGTAGATGCTGTGGAATGTGTGCTACAGCAATCTCTGTCTTCCTGTTGCCAATCTTCCACCTTTATCTTATCCTCAAACCCAAAAAATATAGATGCCTCCTCCCCATCCCCTCTTTTAATACAAATCAAGGACAGGTGCAGCATTAAGATCAGTGTCTATGTGACAAGTAATCTCTTTGGTACTTTATAAATTACAGATGCTTTAAGTGAACAAAAAGTAACTGTATAAGCTCATCATTTGAATCCATGCTTGAGAAGTAGGAGCCTGACCTATCCCTTCCTGTTTTCAGTGCAGCAAAATTCTGCCTGTGCTTTCTTCAGCAAAGGCAGCCGTTGTAAATATTTTGCAGCTTCTACTGAATTAATTGTGAGAGGTCCTGCTCTCTGCCCACCTCCTTCTGGCAGTGTTGGCAGACATTTGCTGAGCTTTGGGGGGAGTTTTGTCTCATACATCTCCTTAAAGAAAATCATAAAATCATGGAATGGTTTGTTTTGGAAGGGACCTTAAAGGCCATCGAGTTCCAGCCCCTGCCATGGGCAGGGACACCTTCCACTAGACCAGGTCACTCAAAGCTCCATCCTTGCCTTGAACACCTCCAGGGGTGGGGAGCCACAGCTTCTCTGGGCAAAGAGATGTGACAAACCTTGAGAGGTACTTTTAAAACATTCAGAATTTGGGGTGCTGGAGATTTTTTTGCTCCCAGCAAAAGCCCTCTTTCAGCTGCAGAAGCTGGTGGGTAAATAGAAGGTAACTCCATTCTCCTGCCTCAGTCAGGTCAGGTCCTTCACGCTGCTGGGAGAAGGATAAACTCTGTTAGCTGTTGACATCAAGGTCCCCTATAAAAGACAAATATGCCATAGGAGCGTGGTGAGGGGAATTGGATTGGGATAGAGATTTTTAATCAGCATCAGGCCTGACAATGAACTAACACCACAACCAGCTGAATGATTGAGAGTCCTGAAATGGTGAAATATTCAGTAAATGCTATATTTTGTGTAATGCTGTAGCAGTTGCTGAAGCTGTGGCTTTGCTCTTTTTTTCTCAGCCAAGGTCAGAAATGCCTTGTTCTATTCTGGCTTTTTGATATGCTTTTGTCATAGTGCTTAGAAAGGATGGGGCTGTGTAGTGACTTTCTTTAAATCACTGCTTATGTGAGAGGATTGGCTGCTAAAAACGTAAGGAGTTACAGAATATTTTTTTTGTTGCTACTTCATCAGTAATGTGAAGCTCTGAAATTAAATCTTTATTATGCCATACCCTGTTGAAGGCTGTCCTTTTCTCATATTTCAGTCCAAGGTGACCATGGTCATTGTGATTCATGAAGGAAGATGTGGCATCCCAGCCTTCTGCCTGCAGATTTGAGATGCAGAGGGCTCCATGGCCAGCTTACGGTCACTGAGGTGTTTGCAGTAAAACCAAACTTAGCTTAGCTTTAGCCAACAAAAGCTGCCTTGTCATTTTTATTTTTATATTCCCTCTGTAAATGTTGAAAATAAAGGCACTTCCATGCAGTTGAATCCCTTTATCTTAGTCTTCTGTTTTAGGATATAATGAAGTGCACACTAGACAGGGTGGTTTTTCTGCAGCGACTCCAGAAGGAGGCTCAATAAACACCTTGGATGGAGCTCTGAGAAACCTGGTGTGGAGTTAGGTGTCCCTGTCCATAGATCTCTTTAAGGTCCGTTCTGACCCAGGGCATTCTGTGTTTCTGTGGCTCCTGTAGGTGAGTAAATGTGAGTGTGATGAGCTCCATCTTAAGTAGAACAGAGAATGGACTCCAGTTTCCTCTTGAGTTCCCAGTGAATATCACACTCCTTTTCTGCACTCTGACACCATAGCAACATGCATATTTAACTACCAAAATTATTTAAACACCAGATGTGGTGTTGGATCTTGTGAAGTCTTACCTCTGTGAAGTCACATTTTCCTCCCCAAAACACCCAATTTTAGTCCTACTTAGTATTTTACATCTGCAGTGCAGAAAGGTGCCAGTTGTGTCAGTCTCATTTTGTTAGGAGCAGTGCACATGTTCATTTGGAGTTTTCTTCGTGTTTCTAATAGCAGGCAGCATGCAGAGCTAATTAATGGGGTACGGGGAGAAGTCACTGATGAGTACAGATTGAATATCTTCAGATAAAAAGAGCTACAGGTCTCCTGTTGAGTTTAAAGAACAGCCCCACTGAACCTTTGATGTGCAACCAGCTGCAGTGTGTAGGAGCAACCAAATCAAGGGTTAGAGGGGATGGAATTAGTTCAGTTGACTCTTATTTTCTATGTATACACTTAGAGAAATTATGATTACCTTGCAGGTGGCTAATCTAAATACAGAGGTGCTTAATTTTTTGCTCCCTAATTATAGAGGTCAGTGCAGCAACTTCCATTATCTCACTCAGTGTTTTCTTGAAGTGGATGGAGAGATTGGGATCCTGTATTTTCAGCATATCCACCTGTTTTGACGCCTTGCAATGTAGAAACTAAGCAGGGAGAACTGAAGAGCCATTTTTATGTGGGGTTCCTTATAGTAATACACCTAGAGTTCAGAGGTGTTTTTGGCTGTTTTCCTTTCATGTTGGGCATATCAATGTAGGTAGAATAGTTGTTGACAAAGAATTTCAGAATTGAATGGTTCATGCTCAAAGCAGTAGATTTTCTGTTTAAAATGACACGAAATATAAGTATGAACAGACAGGAAATACAACAGCAGCTACTAAACCATTTTGATTTTTCTGTTTTTCTGCCTTGAGGGTAGAGAGGGTAGCCTAGAATGGGACTTGAGGTGGATTTCATGTCCTGCTGGTCTGAGGTTCAACCCAAGCTGATTAACAAGGAGTGATTTATGACCAGATACACATTTCATCAATAGGAATATTTATCCTGAGTAGAGGACTGTTTTTCCAACCTACAGTCACTAAGACACAACAGGTCCCCGTTACACATCCATTTCATGGAAGTTAGAGGTGGGTGCCCTAGATCTTTTCCCCTAGATCTGCTCCATGACAAGTGTCTTGCCTTTTCTTCGTGGGGAATCCCATTCTGTTCTGCATGGACAGCTTTCATTGCTGCAGGCATTTCAGCCTGGCACAGTTCTTCCATCCAGATCTCTGCCCAAATCCTTGTCCTGATGCAGGGGAAGGAGAAAGAGATGGAAAGGTTTTCATCTTCAGGGCTATTCTATGTCATTGCAAAGACCTCCCGAAACTGTTGCTCTGGTATTTGTTCCAGCCATCCAACCCAGAAGGAAATCCCTAACTAAGTGTATGATTTCTTTCTAATTTCAGTCTATAAAGTGAACATGGGGGCATGATTCCATACTGAACAAAGGAGAACATCAATGTTACTCCTTACAAACCTCGATTTTTATGTCTGCATGAATTTGTACTCTAAAGAACTTTCCACCAGGACAGCAAGTGGCCTCATCATTTGCTGTGAAGGATGAGAGAGATTTGCTGTTGGATGCAGTTCAGCTGTGGGGTTTTGAGCTAATACTGGATTTCTCCTTTTGGGAGAATGTGCTTGCTGTGCTTCTTGCATTGACTAGTCATTATTGATATCCCCATCTTCCCCCTGCTCCCTCCTTGACTTTTTGGGAAGGTCATATGCCTGGGATTTACAGTTCTTTTTGGTATATGGTGACTATTATAGCAAAGATGAATGGGAAGAGAAGCTCTTGTATGTTCCTCCTCCTGAAAACTTTCTCAAGGTTAGAGATCTTGGATGACTTTTATTGTTCCCTTTTCTGAGAGCAGCCTTTCAGTATGAAATAGAAACTGAAATAGAAAAATGGTGACTAGCTGGAGATAGACCTTAAAGGACTGGCATGGAGATACAAATTGCTTATTGTTTATAGTATTCGCTACTTAAAGCCCACTTCTCTCTTGAGAGCCTGGCTTACTTAAAAAAGAATTGCTACGCTGAGAGAAGTTCCTATATCCTAACTGTGTTATAGAAACATGTTGTGAAAGCAGTTGCCATGAAATTGAATTACAGGTGTTGTATTCTTCATTGCTTAAATTGCTCTATTATGTCACAGGCCTCATCGTTTTGTTTTGAACAAATAACTACAATTTAGTAGGAGCCTAAGAGATGATGGTATTAGCAGTCAGGGGTTGTTTAAGGCTTCCTTAATGATGGAAAATTGTTCTTATCCATTTACCATGTGTTGTCTTTGTAACAATGCGTGTGCAGTGAATGGAAAAGGAAAACTGTTCCCTCATGGCATCTTTTTCCTAAGTTTGTTTTTATATTTTTCAGAGTGTGAAACAACCCCCTGTAGGTTTTTTAATTTAGTCAGCACAATATGGTCATTCATATGTAACTTTGGCACAGTTCTGATATATCAAATGGTGGCACTGGATGTGGTCAGATATTTCACTTCATTCACTTTCAGTTTGCTAGAATTAAGTATGTGGTTGCTCAGCCTAAAACTTCCCAGGTTTTCATGGCATAGGGTTTTAAAAGATCCTTCAGGAAATTTTTAAAAATAACTCTAGTGCTGAAAGCAATTATTGGTTTAGGCTAGAATTTAAAACCATTTTTTCTAGGTTTGTCTAGATTCCTGATTGCTGCTGTGGGCATGCCCGCCACGTGCTCCTTTCTCCCCAGCCCATTCCTGTCCAGTTGCCTTTTCTTGGCTGTGCTTTGCAGTTTACCCTGGAGCTTAATGTATGTGAATTGCTGCATTTGGCTTGGAAACAGGGTAATTCCAACAGAAAAAGGATGCTTGCAGAGATCTTGGACTTGAAAATTAACCTTGCTTCTCCTACTACCTATCCAGGTCTCTATTAATTTACAAAAGACACTCTATAATGAAATTCAGGAGGAAAACCTGCTGTATCATATGGCTCAGAACAAGCTTTATCAGTTTCCTCTGTTCCAACCTGTTACTAGTCTGGAGATTTGGTAAAGTATTACATATTCCTCCAATTTCACAGATTTCACAGAGAAAATGAGGTTAGGAAGGACAGGGAGAGGTCAGTTTGTCCATCCTCTTGCCTGAAGGCAGGACCTGTTCTTCCAGGTCCTGCTTTATCCTTGACAGATGGCTGTCTAATGTCCTTAAAATTCCTCAGCCATCGAGATTTCCTTACTTGCTTCAAAGTGTCACTTTTGGAAAGCCAATTAAATCTGCTTCAATGGTCTAATTTTGCCTGTGTTCCATTAGCAGTTTGGATCAGTTTTCTTGCTTGTTTCAGTTTTTTAGTAAACATGCTTTTTACATATGTGCTTTTGTTTTATTTTCCCCTTTCCTGCTCCTCTCTTGATTTGAAATGTGATTTTTCTGTATCTGCTTTAAGCTAATATATGTGTCAGGCTTCTGATGCTCTGCCCACATGACTGAAGGTAGAATGCAAATTCCCTAATATTTCAGAAATTTCAATTTCATGGCAATCTTTAAGAAAAACAAAGGAAGTGGAGCAATTTTTGGAGTGAATTCTTTTGAATGCATATTTTAACTGATAAAGCTTATATCGGTGCTTTAAGTAAATCCTTTTCTCTTGTCTCTTGAAATGTGATATGAGAAAATAAAACCGCTTCACAAAGTTCTGTGAAAAATTTATGTGCACTGTAATTTAGAAGATGGATCACTGAAGGGCATTTAAATGTTATGTTTTTGTTTTCTGCAAATTTTATTTCAAGGGAAACCAAATACCTCGTAAGGACTGTTTCAGAAATTCAGCTAAGTGCATCCTGGTACTAAAAGAATTAAGAGAGGAGAAATGAGGGGCATAGACTGCACAGCCTAATGAGGGGACATAAGCCTAATGATGCAAAATTGCAAATTGCCCAAATTACAAAGCGCTGTCCCTTGTAAGCAGCTCTGCTTTTAGGGCTCTCCAGAGCTGCAGGATCAGGATTCAGATGTGCTGGCAGTGCCTGGTGCCAGTCCCAGCAAAGCCTCTGAGTGCCTCCGGCCAGGACTGGCACTCAGTGAGTTTGTGCTGATGGAAACCTTTCCAGGCTCTGCACTGCTGTGGGCTGCAAGGTAGGGAATGAACTCATGGGATAATAGGAGAGCAGTGGGGTTGTGGTGCAATGCCAGACACAGGTTCCCTTGCCCAGTGTGAAAAACGAAGTTCACTTTCCTGTTGAAATTTAAAAGTTTAATAAAGGACAGTAGGGGACAAAAACAATAAAGCAAAGGAACAGCGCTGGGTGCTTGACCCTAAGCCAAGAAGCACACCTGCCATTGAAGGAGTCATCTTAAATACCCTTTTTAATTGCATCAGCTTCATGCTTATTCATAAGCATTAATGCATATTCAAACTTTTCTCAAAACTATTTTGCATGTTCCAAGAACTGTTTTGCATGGCTCCTCCTTGGTCCTGCCTTTTTAGAACATGCGTGTTTTTTGGCTGTGGTTTCTTTCAGTCTTTGTTATCGTCTCCAGTTTGGACATTCCTCTGTGGTCCTTGCATCTGGTTATGGCTGATAGTCAGGTATCAGTGGCAGGTCTTTTTGTGCTGTTCTTTGGGTGTTATCCAGTCAAGCAGGCAGTGTGGTTAGTGAAAGTATAAGCCTTTTAAACCAACTCTAGTTATTTCACTCCTATATCAAAATCTAGTTGATAACAGAAATTAAAACATTTGTTATATACCTCTATCTTTATAACAAGGCTACTTGTATATAAAAAGAATAAAACCATACACACAATAAATATTTGCGAAAAGCCAACACTATAATATGTATTTATCACACCAGCACCCCCTTGGTTTTCTGCTGCTGGAGGCAAACTGGGGCATCAGTGGTGGTACAGCTTCAACTCGCCCAGCACACGAGGGAAATGCTGCCTGGGCTCCTGCTGGCAGCAGGGAACATTTGGAGCCACTGCTGTGTCGCAGGGTGAGTGTCCTAACGTAGCAAAAGGGGTTTCAGTGGGGCAGGAAAACCAGAGCCCAGGGTTGCAGATAAAAGAAAGGTAAAAATGCAGGTTTTTTACAGAGGAGTGTTTACTTTCTCACTGCCTGCTCTTCCTGACCCATAAAAGCTGCCAACTGTGGTGTCAAGCTGATAAAATGTTCACGCAGCTCTAGCCAGAGCAATGAACTATAACCAAAAAACTGAGGGATGTTTGGTTTTTTCTTTTACTTGGCTTTTGCCAAGAATTCAAGCAAAAGTGTAAAAATATATTTTTCTCACCAGGGTCACTTTGTCTGTAAAAGCATGTTTGTCTTAGATTTGGGATGATGGTTATTCCTTCTCCTTTACTTTGTACAGGTCAAGGATGAAGCATTAGCTTCAGTTCTATAATATTGCTAAAAGTGAGATACCTGATAGTCTTGTGTACCTTGGAGATGTGATAACCAGATATTTCTTCTGCTGATGGCTGATTGCTCATCTGAGTAAAGTGGAATAATTCAGGGAAAGTCTTAGGTTTTTTTTCCTTTAGAATAGAACAAAGCATTTTTGCATTAAATGCAAAATCATTTGAGATAAGTGATGAGATTACTCAGTCAAAGCAGAATAAAAACTGGGAGGGATGTAATTCATTGTTTTATTTTTTTCAGGTTGCTTACATGATGGGAGAGTTGCTAATGCAGTATGAAGTACAAATGATATGCAAAATTCCCTGATAACTAACTACCTGGGAATTCTCATTCCATCAGCAACTTCTATGTTATCATAAATGAGACAGCTTGAAAGGCACTTGTTGCGTTTTGTATTGCATGCAAAAGGCATTTACACTTCAAATGAACTGGCCTAGATGATTTTTGATGTTTTTTTTTCAGCACAGCTTTCGTAAGTAATGGAACAATGGTGAATTACTACTCTATAACATTTAACAATTCAAGACTTGCAGGGTGAGGAGACATACGACAAACACCTTGGTGAAGCTGCTTGGCAGTTGGCTTTGTAAAAACTGGGCTTCAGCGAGTCAGGTTGCGATGTCTGACTGAAAACTGACAAATGTTTAGATTTTAACCTGTTTTTATGTTTTGATAACAGAGCTCAGAGGGGGAATGTGTGTCTGTCTCCTGGGACCCCCGGCTCAGCACCAGTGGTTGGTTTCCATCCAGGGTGAATGGTCAGAGAGATGAATTCAGGAGTGAGGCAGAAAGGGAGGGTGAGCACAGAGTTTGGTCTTCATCCAGGAGGTGAAATAAACCTAAGGGACTCTCCCCAAAGCTACAGGGCTCAATTCTCAGCTGTTCCCAGCACAGTTCAGTATAACTGAGGTTGAGGATCTGTCCGTGTGGCTTTATCTGTGCCGTGTACAACAGATGATAAAGTACAAATGCATGTTGAGGTGATGTGGGCCGTGTGTAAGGATGAAGCAGGAATGTTCCTAAAAGCCTCCTAATCTCCAGTTTGTTCAATTCCTGCTATTTATCTCTCCATCGCCATTCCAGTATCTCTGTATTAATCTGGAAGGCTCTCCATGCTGAATATGATGAATGTACAGAAATCCAAAAAGGCCTGTAATGCTCATGGCTCCTTTGTTAAAGATAATTATATGATGTTTCTAGTCCAGATGCAATCCTGGAAAGCACGAAAACAGCTTGGGATGTATGCTCATGGTGCTAGGAGAGGTCAGCAGGACGTAGATGCTCACAAACTAATTGGGCTTCTGGGATTCTGTTTTAAGGAGTGCCTTCATATGAAACAATGTACATACCCAGGATGTGCTGCTCAGTTGTTTCCTAAACTGACAGTTGTTTTAAGATAAGAGATGTTTTTATTTCACTGAAGCCCTTTTTCTCCAAGTCCAAAAGAGCCAGGGAACTATTATCTCACGGAAAAATACCTTGAGGGAATATGTGTGTGAGAAAGGTGATGAGTTCTCCACTGCTGGCAGGGTCACCCTGCGTGCCTCAGTCTCCTTTCTGAATGCTGTTTATGAAGGAGAAAAACTGGCTTGAAATGCAGAGGATGTGAGAGTGGCTGTGGGTTTTATCTAACGCAGTACAAAGTGGCCCATCGTGAATTGAGGGAGGTGTTGCCACCTGGGGGAGGCTCTTCATCCTCCCTGTGTGGCTGGAGCGATATAAATTTCTGTGTTGACTTTTAATGAATATTCATCAGGTGTGTGTGCGTGTGGAGGGCTTTACAGCCTGTCGCTGCAGCCTTATCTGAGGCATTGGGGACAGGAGGCAGCTCCTGTGTTTGGTGTGTGATGTTGGGCAGGGTGGAATAGCTCACCCTGTGAGCCTGCGGGGCCAAGGCTGGTGGGTGCTGAAAGGGAGCCCTGCACTGCTCGGAGAATACCAAACAGGAGTGCCCAAGGACAAGGAAAATAAAAAGGAATCCTGAGCAGGCAGTAAATATTGTGCTTAGGAGGCTTCTCTTCTCATCCCCTGAATTTATGGCCTCAGTGCCTGCACTTTCCATCTCCCATCACTGTAGTTCTGGGCCTGACTCGGTGATTGTGTGCTGACCTTTTCCATTGTTTATAATACTTGCATGCCAGGATAGTACTAATAGGGTTATGGGGCGCATTTTAAAGCCCCCCAAAGTTACTTCTTTTGTTCCATCATGGCATTGCCCATTCTCAGTACTCTGCTGGTCTCCTCTTGCCTCTAAAGGGCTCTTCATGATTCCCAGTGCCCTTCCAGGAACACCTGCAGCCTCAGCCCTTGAGGTGTCTGGAGTCACTTGGGTTCTCCATCTTAGGCAAAGCTTTTATTGGGATTCATGTTCTCTGGTCTTCAGTGTGCAAGATTTAGTAGTCCAGCCTAAACTACTTGTCTGGGGGTCCTGTTCAGTGAGTGGGCAGAGCTGGCTGCAGTTGCTGTGTCAGGTGAGCATCATCTCTCTTCTCACTTTTGGGCAGGACCAATGTCCTGGTTACTGGGGAAACAGCTCCAGCACCAAGGGGTCCCTACTCTTCCCTTCCAGGCTTCACCTTCTCCAACACAAAGTACACGGCAAAATAAATTAAAAACAGAAAGTTCATCTTGAAACAAGATCGCTCCACTGAATGTTCCCAGAGCCTTGTGTACTGCTGGATTACAAAATCCTTGTTGTGGAGAGTGAGGTGCTGGGGTGAAGAACGGAAGGATGGAAAGCAAGTTGCCTCCATTAAAATAGGTTTTTCCTGTGACATTGTATGCAGGATAACTTTGCATCCCAGCTGATGATGCCCTTGCTTTTCCTGGTACCTTGTATTTGGATAAAAATATTCTTTTTTTTGTTTATTTTTTCTTCTTTGGATTAACAGCAAATCACTGTTTCTTTGTTAGGTGATGGAGAAGGTTTTAATTTTCTATGCTGAAAATCACCCAGCAGCTGTTTAAATGAAAAATCTGTTTTGTAAGAAAAACAGAACAACTCAAAAATTACCAGTAGCTAAAAAGTACTTGCAGCATCTGTTGTTTAACTGTATCCATGTTGCAATTAACAACAAACTGTAATAACATATCAGCATTCATCTCCATTAATTTTATTTCTTTTTTTATATTATTTTATGATGCTTTCAAGTGGGTTTTACAAAAGTACAAAAGATACTAACAGTACTTAATAAATGAATAGGCAAATAATCTTCTTATCATTCTGTGCGAAGTCTGTTGGAAATGTATAATTTTTCTTAAAATAAACAAATTGATACAAAATCATAACACTTCCAGGAAAAAAGGTATATGAACAATGATTACACTCACACCTGTTCAGCCACTAAAGCTTAATTGCTCATGATTTTGTGTTTGAGGGCTCCATATCTCACTCCTGTCATACTGTTCAATTTGGGATCTCTGTATTACTATTTTCTTCTCACTTTCACATGGCTACAGACGTATTCTTTGAGTTATTATGGTTCAATACCATACCAGCCCCTGAGCTTAGGTTTAAAGCTGTTTCAGATCAGTGTTAACTGGCCTGAGGTTGGCTGAAATAAACGGAGGCAGCTCCTCTGCACATTCGCAGACCCCTTGCCCTGCTGTGGAAGGACATAGCTGCAGGCTCACAGGTCTGACTCATCTCTTGCCTCTGGCAGTAATTTAGCTAATTAGCTCAAATATACCACCTGAACTTCGATGAACTCCCGTGTGCAGGTAAATCTGGAGCTCCCAGTTTTTTCTCTGCTGACATCAGTGTGTGCACAGTCTGACCGACTGTAATTTTTCTAATTTGTGAGGCAGGACAGGAGACCCATTCCATGCCTTCCACTTGCAGACAGTTGACTGAATAGTTCAATCAGCTATTCCTTATACATATCTGCAGAAATATCATCACACAGATGATGTGGAGACATTTAAACTGGTGTTCTGCTGTATGCTGCCGAGATGTGTTTTAATTTCTTTGGTTTTTCCTTTTTCCTTCTTTCCTTTTTTTTTTTTTTTTTTTTTTTTTTTTTTTTTTTTTTTTTTTGGTGTGTGGTGGGAAGATGATACATCATGTGTACATGACTCTGTGTTCCACAGTATTAAGTGTAAGGTCTGTTTATAAATGCAGCTAATGAAATGGGGGACCGTGTGGCCTCCAACCATTTAAAATAATGGCATGAGCAATCTCACTCCATTACATTTGAGTGGAAGCAGTTCATGCTAAAGTGCTGGTTCCCCCAGGAGCCAGGGAGCCCTGATTGAATCTTACTTGCAGAATGGCCAGGGAAGATAAGTTCCTCACAGGGCAGATGACAGCTCTGACTCAACAGAAACTGCAGTGCTCAGAGGAAGGGCTGCCTCGAGCCTGTTAATGCATTTTTCTTTCTCTTTCACTGCTGTCTTGCAAGCTGTGCAGCAAAGGCATCTGCCCTGTGTTTCCCAGACACTGAGGTGCAGTGGTGCAGGAGGGCTGTGCTGGGCGATGCTGCTCTGCTCTGCTCTGCTCTGCCCTTGGGTGCAATGGCTTTGGGCTTTCTCCTTCCAGCTCTGTGGTCCAGAGCAAATAGTTCCATCAGGAGGGTGGTTCTCCAGCATTAAAAACGCTGTCCTTTCTTCTGGCATACTTTTATCAGAAGACTAATTTAAATTTATGGGAATTTTCTTGACTACTGTGAGGCAGCATGAGGTGTTTCTAGCAAGGGGATTGCCAAGCCATTAAGCGAGCGACCCTCCTTTTTTATCCTGTTGTAATGTGTTTCAAAATGCAGAATTTGTTGGGAGATGCTTAACAAATGAGTTTTGACACAGGTTGATGAGCTGATGTGTGCTCTGCTGCAATCTGTCTGTCTGGAGCGGTGCCCTTCGCTGCTAGGATGTTATTTCTGCGAGGAGACAGACAGACCATCCCCTCACGGCCACTTGGCAAGGAGAACTTATTTTCTCACCACCGCTGGTCAGTAGTGTGGGGATGAGAAGCCTGACAATATGTGATGCTCTTGCCTTTGGCTCAAGATTCGCTGTGGATTCTAAGCCGAAATTCTGTTCCTGCAGAAAAAGCTCTTAGGGACTATTTCAGCACTCTGGGGGAGTTGCTGTGCTCCAACCACCAGCATAACACATCCCTGTTTTTGCAGAGGAGAAATAAAATTGCTCCTGACAAAGGCCTGTAATATTTGAATATAAATACATCTGACAGAAGTTGCAGCTGCATGCATATCAGGACAGGGCAGTACTTGACTATAACCACGAAGACTGAAGTGAACTCACAATTCAGTAGGATGCTGCAGAAATGGGCTTGCAGGGTACCAGCCTGTATCGAGAGGAAACAGGACTTCTGCAAGACAAATAACAATTCCCAAATGCTTATCTAGCACAAACACATTGAGCAAAATAAACTTGACTCTTTCCAGTGAGCAATTTCACGCTGATGAGAAAACTTGGTGACGTCTTCAGTGATGGAAAATAACAGGAGAAAGGGAAATTTGAGAGGGAGAGAGGAGCAGAGCTGGAGATGCAAATCTAGAAGAGAGGCAAAGCACCTGCAGCTTCGTCCAGAGTCCCTTCACCCCTGTTCCATCCCTGAGTGGCTGTGGGATTGTGGAAATGTGATGTGATGTGATGTGGAAAGCATCTGAATGGAACAGCAAGGTGCAGCTGCTGGACTTGCATCCCCCTGGACACAAAGGATCATCCTGCTCTGCCTTGTCACCAGGGTTGCTAACTTTGTATTTTCCATAGTGGCATTGTGCAAGCTAGGCTCAGCCTTCAGAGAAGCTCTGGCTATTATTATATATAGTCTCCAGAAATAACCCTCTGCACATCCAGGATCAATCTGAGACTGCCTTTTATGTGTGGCTTTTCCCACAGTTTTACAGGCACATAATAATTTTACCAAAAGAAACGTTGCAAATCCAAGGAATTCGGAGTTAAGCTTAAGTACATCATAAACCTCAATGAGAGGGTTATTTTGCTGTACTGTTCTATCTTACTGGGGAATTAATTTATCAGAAGTGCAAGAAGAGGTTGGTGCTTCTCTCTCCCACGTAGCTTAGAAATGTATGGGTGAATGTAATGGTACTTCTCAATTTCCTGGAATTGGAGCATGATGGGATTTTTGGAGAATAGTGGAGGACTCCCACTTCTGTGTATTTTATTGAAAATGGCATGTGAACCATGTCCCACAAATGCGGTTTGCAGAGCTTTGTGTTTCATTGCCAAGCTTGAAGCTTTCAGCCTTGAGATTCGCTTTACAACTTTGTGAAGGGAGGAGGAACACTTAACAAAACTTGTGATATTCTGAATGTAGGGCCTGTAGTTTATTGGTCCAGTTAGCCTGGCTCGCTCACTGGGGTAAAACCAAAAATCATGATGGCACATGTCAGTGTGTGGACAATATTACATTTGAACACCATTTGAAAAATGTTCTATTGCATAATTGCAAATTATCTCATGCTTTTGTAATTAGTTTTGTCTGGATAAAATGTAATAAGATACAGTATTTGTCCTCGTGTGAGACAGTTGATTAATTTAATCACAGCTGTGATGAAGAGCTCATTTCACTTCTAAGTTCCTTTGCAGTTTAGTTTCTTTTGCCTTTGAAGATGCAATGCTGCTGATTTGGGGGATCACTTGGAATTCCTGTCTTGTGAGAGGCAGGGCAAGAATACTGAGTAATACAAAGACTCTTGAAGCTGTGATTCACCCTCTCAGATCATGTTAGGATTTGGATTTCACTTGTGTTAAGGACAAGAATTATGCATAAAATACATTTCTGAACTGGTTCTGAGTTTGGTGTGGCTTCAGTCTGAGCTTTGGGTTCAAACCTGTTCAAACGAATAAGTTTTGAGTGATTAATACTTTCTTTTACTAACAACTTTTAAAGAGATGGAAATATAATCCAGCATCCATATAATCTGCTACTGTCATTTTGAACATTTGTAATATTTAGCACACCATGACACCAAATGGGCTTGGGAGTTAGGACTGAAAAATTTAGTGTTTCTGTGTTTCTTTTCTTGGCTGGGCAGGTCATTCCCCTCCTAATCCTGTGAATTTAAATATTCAGCCTAGCTCTGATCCCGAGGTTTCCAGTATTTCTCTTTGTGTAGGGGCTCCATTTTGACCTGATGGAAAGGTCTCAGGGCAGGAGTTTCCCATCACTGTCTTCCAGGTGGACTCACCTTTCGCTCCATCGTGTTTTGTGGTTTCCTCCCATTTCACACTGCTTGGTTTCTGATCTTCCCTCTGTCCTTCCTTTGCAACCATCTACTTTATTTTAATCTTCTTGACAGGACCCTCTTATCTGTTCTTGCCAAGCTCCATTTAACCAGGTCTGCCTCAAGCAGATTTTTCTTTCTGCCTTCCGATTTCTCTGCAGGGCATGCTGTGAGCAGGCCCCTTGCTCCCATCAAAATGTAATTTTTTGATAATTTTCAGCTCTCGCATCCAGGGTTTCTGTTCTCCTGGAAATACAAAACCTGGACCTGACCACGGGCGAGAAGCTCTGTCATTTCTCAATCTTCAACTCTTCCTCCAAATCCAGTCCTGGCCTCTGCCAGTCTGAGACCTCCTCTGTTGCAGCAAAAAAAACCCAAAAACCAAGGACCCACAAAAAACTCTGCCTTGTGCCCCCTTCTAGTTTTGCCTCTCTTGTTTCAAAGGCCAGGCTGGCTCTGTTTGAGTAGTAGAAAATGATTTTGTAGCAGTGAATTATTGCAGGGCTGGTGGCCAGCAGCCTCTTTTTTGGAGCATGTGAAGATTTATGGGCAGCTCAGCAAGTGCTGAGCACACTGCCGTGTGCTGGGCCAGCTCACTGCGCTGCACGTGGGAGCGTCTGAGCTTGAGATGGTTTTTAGCAGCTGAAATGTATTCCTTGGGGAGCCTGAAGTGGTCAGAATGTTGGGTTGGTTTTTTTTTTTGCTTGGTTGTTTGGGGTTTTTTAGGCATCTAAAAATACCATATACTGCAAAGGATATATGAAATTAGGAGCATTTATGTTTTCTCTTGTTTTTTTAATTCAGAATTAGAGGGAAGAGACTGTTCAGTTTTCTCCCTTGTTGGCTGAATCTTTCACACCAAAGAATTGCACTTTCTCTCCTAATTCTCCTTGTTTCACATACACGTTTGAGTGATAATTTCCATCCTTTCTTGACAAATAAGGAATTTTCATTTCAGGACACATTTGAATGATATTTTAAAATAAAACTGATTTTCCGTCTTTATGTAATTAAATTGTGCGGTCGGAAAGAAATTGTATTGGAATAACAAACCTGGTGTGTTATTTCCTCATTCTGTGCATGTATTTAAATCAAAACAAAGCAAAACCATGAGCATGTTCCTTCCCGTGCAGTGACTGTCCTGATTTTGGGTGGCTCAGGACCTGTTCTGAGTTTCATTGCATCTTCTTTTTCTGCACCCTGAAAAATGGATACTTTAAAATCATTTCACCTGCTCAACTCATAAATTACATTAGGATTAGCCTCTGAGCTAACATTGAATCTTGTTAGGTGTGTGATCTGAACACATTTTACGTGTGTGAAAACACGCCAAAAAGTCTTGAATTTGAAGAAAAGGATGTGCTTCCTGCAATTCAAATAATAGTGAGTATTTTGTGGATTTTTGGCTCAGTAAAAAGCAGCAGCAGCCTGGCCCTCAAGCTGCAGACAGAGGTACCTGTTGGGTAGGGGCTGTTCTGACCCTGGGCCTGGAAAGTGCCTTTTTTTATTATTTTTTTCTGTTTTTAAGAAGCTGAAATTTGCATGTAAGAAGTCTGTACCCACACAACGAGATTAAAATTGCTGCCTATCTCATCTGACAAAATTGTTCCTGCGTGTGGCAAGTGAGACAGAGGCGAGCAGCTCCTCCAGCACTGCCCTATGTCTGTGTCAGGGGAAAATCAAACACTGAATTTTGCCAACTGCCCTGTGTCTGTGTCTCAGGGGAAGATAAAACACTGAATTTTGCCAACTACCCTGTGTCTGTGTCTGTGTCAGGGGAAAATAAAACACTGAATTTTGCCAACTGCCCTGTGTCTGTGTCTGTGTCTCAGGGGAAGATAAAACACTGAATTTTGCCAACTGCCCTGTGTCTGTGTCTCAGGGGAAAATCAAACACTGAATTTTGCCAGCTGCCCTGTGTCTGTGTCTGTGTCTCAGGGGAAGATAAAACACTGAATTTTGCCAACTGCCCTGTGTCTGTGTCTGTGTCTCAAGGGAAGATCAAACACTGAATTTTGCCAACTACCCTATGTCTGTGTCTCAGGGGAAGATAAAACACTGAATTTTGCCAACTGCCCTGTGTCTGTGTCTGTGTCTCAGGGGAAAATCAAACACTGAATTTTGCCAACTGCCCTGTGTCTGTGTCTGTGTCTCAAGGGAAGATCAAACACTGAATTTTGCCAACTGCCCTGTGTCTGTGTCTGTTTCTCAGGGGAAAATCAAACACTGAATTTTGCCAACTTCCTCGTGCCGCTGCTCGCTCCTCCAGCCGCCACCTCAGCCCTGCAGAGGAGCCAATCTTTCTCTGTGAGAAATCTGAGTGTTAATAATTTCTGGCAAGTGTTGTGCTGAAGCAGACGATTTTCTATCGCCAGCCAGGCGTGTTGAGGAGTTACACTGGACAGTGCAAGGAAAACACTTCATTCATGTTTGAATTCCCCGCAGCCTCCCGGGGCAGCGGTGGGAGCCAGGGCAGATCCATTTCACACGGATGCTTTCCCTTGGAAATGCCTCTGGTGATGGTCTGGTATGCAGTGGTGGCTGCTCCTTTCTGTGAGAATACCCCCTGGGTTGGGATTTAATTGTTTTAAATTTTTTTCCCACTTTTTTAAAGGCGAATGAAAGTGGTAAAGACATCTAGCTTTAATCTTGCCCTGTGATGGGTTATTCCCTAATGTCACTAGGTCGATGGGAAGTGTGGGCCAGGTATATTCAGCTGGGCATATTGAACATTTTTATTTGCTAAATGTGAGCCTGGTTAGATAATTTTTGTTAGTTTTATTTGAAATTTGACCTTCCCTTCCCCCCTGCCCTCAGTATTTCTACCTATTTTTCTCCACAGAGTTTTTAAGCTGTTTTGCAAATAGATATTAGAAACTGAATTGACTGGGGAAAAAAAAAAGATCTATGATAAAGGGAAATTTTTGACTGTTTTCAGTACTGATTTATTTAAAAGTTATTGGGGAAAAGAAAAGCAAGGGGGGCTAAAAATTCCAGCATTTCTTTGTGATGTTTCTCAATTTAGAAAAAAAGGGTGGTTTATAACTAAGAGTCATTTGGAATTGCTGGTGCTTTTCTGATCCCCAGGAGGTTTTTTTGAGTGTGGCTGTCCATGCCACATAAGGATCTCTCTTCTCTGACAGACACGAGATGTGTGAGAAATTAGTACAAGTGCCATGAGAATATAATTAACTGCAATCCTGGCATCTGGGAAGACCTTTTTCTGTTCTTTGGGGATGACATCTCAGAGCTCTCCCCTATTGATTCACCTCTTAAGGCTAAGCTGCTGTGGGGTCAGCAGGTGTGTGTGGGCTCTGGGATAACCAGCTGCTCTATCCCACTTAATCCACATGAGCTGACCGTGGGGAAATACGAGGTAGCTCAAGGCTGCTTGACTTAGGTTTATGAAAATATTTGTAATCACAAATATCTTTTTAGTATCAATATTTTTCTAGGCCAAGTAGCTTCAAGGGTTTATGGAAGTGTTTTAGATCTCCATTTCATTGCATAGGTAGGATATAAACACCAAATCAAGTGTCTTTTATTCTTTATGTTCCAAGTGTAAGGGATATTTTTGTGATAGATATTCCTAAAGATTGTTGAAAGCGGTAAAATAGTCCTGGTTTTGAAATATAACATATTCCATGCAAGAAGAGATCAACACAGTGCTGTTTGATGCTATGTAAATATTTGTATATAAATAGAATAATCCTTTTTTAAACAAATAACTCTGAGGAGAGTAGATGTCCTTTGTGCAAAGACCATGCATGTAATAGTTTTCACCTACCAGTTTAGCAGTGCATTCAAATTGTAATTTTATTTGCCCAAATTGTACCAGGGACGATGGCAGAGGAAGCTGCAAGCACTGCTCACTACACAAAAGCAGCAGTTCAGACACTCACAGGTATTTTGCTAGTGACACCTTCCCTGTCTTCCCTTTCTCTTTCCAATGGATCCCTGATGGATTTTGTAGTCCAATTTTCAGGACGGTTTGTGGCAGCTCACGTTTCACTAAGAGGTTTCTAATGAAGTTAGAAAAGCTGTAAAGTGAGACCAAATTTCGCTAAGCAAATGAATATTACTTCACAGCTAAATTCATTTTTTAAAATAATGAGATGGCTAGATGCACTGCACTCTGAAATGGATGCCCTTCAGATATCTAGAATGAAATAGCATTTGTGTTTAATGATACTTAATTTTTATTTCCCTCTTTTTATTTAGAACAAGTGAAAGTGACGCATTGCTGTAATATTTCCAGACTGCTGCATTATTCTTACAAGGTGGGAGGGTGCTTCGTATTTCCACTGGCAGTCCTGAAAAATGATTGTTAATGGTTTAATTAGAAATTATTTTTCTTAAACACCTGTAGCAGTAAATCTGTGCAACAGAGGCACTTTTTGAGAGCAGGATCCAGCTTTCTGCACAAAGTTTCCCCATCCCAAGCAGGATAATAAATACAAAGTGATTGATGTCTGAGCTGAGTTGTTCAGGTTTTTTAATTCTTCTCCTCTCTATAATTTCCTCACCTTACGTCGTACGAGGTGCTAGCGCCACAGCTGTCCTGGGATCTAATATGAAATGCTTTCTCAGCATATGGTGGGAATCTTGACTTGGGGTGTGCCTTGAATACCAACAGCCTTTGCTGCTGCTGGGGAATAGAGGTGTTGGGGTGACTGCTGGGCAAACCCCGAGCTCTGCCTCAGAGAGACACAGTGGATATATCCCAAAGGCAAAATCCACTTGCCAGGCTGCTGCTCCTCCTCCAAACCAAGCTGATTCCTTAAATGCATTCATTTATTTTTATTGGTGTTGAAGAACAACTGTTAGCACTGAAAATCAGGTCTGTAACATGAGCTTTGAAACAATTCACATCCTGAAAACGAAGTGTGGGCTGGAGTTGGTAGATCAAAGCCCAGCAGTGAGGGCTGGTGAGGAGCAGAGCCAGCAGGACATGGCTCCATCAGCTGGATTTAAATTAAGTTATTGTTTAGTTAGAGAGTCCCAGGGCACTGCTGTGGTGTTTCTTCTCAAATCCTGATGCCCAGCATAACAATTCATCTGCTTGATGTATGAAAAGAATCTACATGAATATCCAAACAAAGCAACGCAACGATTTGGAGAGCATTTAAATGAGCAAAATAAAGAAAAACCTCTGGGGCATCACTGAAACTTCGTAAGGAAGGGACAAAGGGTTGGCGAGGAGCTGAAAGATGTGACACCCAAATATTTCAATAATGTT
Organism: Acanthornis magna; assembly: GCA_036785705.1. Taxonomy (NCBI): domain Eukaryota; kingdom Metazoa; phylum Chordata; class Aves; order Passeriformes; family Acanthizidae; genus Acanthornis; species Acanthornis magna. The sequence goes on from JAWUZG010000092.1 coordinate 7,220,258, forward strand.
CAAAAGCCTCACTGTTTGGCCAGGATGAGCTCACTTTTGGTTCTTTGGAGCCCACACTCAGCGATTCCCCTGTCTGGGGGGCACAGACATGGCCTTGGCTGATTCTCCTCACGCAGCTTTCAGGACACAGCTCCAGTGCTGCTCTTCTGGGGCTTCGCTGTGAAAGTTGCTTCGTTTCCTTACAAGATTTATGTGCTGCCTTCAGGTACACACAGGTGGCTTCTTGCCGAGGTTCTGCAGTTCTGAGGTGGTAGAAATCCACATGGATCTGTTACCTTCAGAGCTGAGATCTAAGGAATTCTCAACATTTTAAGCTAATTTGACTATAGCTTTAAAGGCAGTCATAGATAAAGTTAAATTCCTGCTTTAGGAGTGGTTATTTTTGTTCATCTTATTCCCGTATTCTTGTAATCCACTTGGACATGAGCAAGCACAGCAGAATGAATCCCAGTGTTGATTGTTTCTGGAAAGGGATGCTGTACATTGACTAAGAAAATACTGAATTATTAAGTAGTTTTCTAAATATGTTGCCTGTCAGAATAAAACTAATGGGGTGGTAGATACAATTTTTATACTGAGGCTAAGACCTGAAATTTGTGGATGGAATAGAAATTATTTTTATTTAGAACAACAACATGGGTCTATGAAATGCTTCTTTCAGTAAAACCCTTGCTGAAGTCACCAGAATTGGTGTTTATTTGTATGGGGATAGTTTATCTTGCACTGAGATTTTTCACCAGAAAGAACCTAAATTTTGTCTCAAGCATGATGCTCAGAAAAGCATTCTAATTTGTAAAGGCAAGCCCATGAAAGACTCTTATTTTTGTATGTTATTTTAAAGATGGGAATGAGTATATTTTAAAGATGAGGATAAATAATCTTCTATAAAAGGTGAATAATAGAGGCTACAGAAGATACTGGGAGTGGAGGCTTTCAACCTGTCTGTGTCATAAGATATCTGCCTCTAATTAGCAAAATCAAACTTGTCAGTGGCCATTAAGACCCTGGATGCCTTTTAGTGGCTACTGGAATTGCCATTTTGTTGGCCTTATATTCTGTGGTGCCTCAGGACCGTTGCTCGTTTGCTCCCATGAATGCACAATTTCCATTTTGCCTATCCTTTAACCTCCCATGGAATTGTTAGTGAGGTTGTCTGGCAAGGTGGTGAGCAGTGCTTGGAGCTGCTCCTGGTTCTGCTGGGAGCCTCGGCTGCCTGGCAGAGGTGCTGCTGTGAAAACAGCCAGAGATTAACCAGAATTCATTTCCTTGCGAGGCTTAAGGTGAAAAAGAAATTTTTCTGTAGATCAGAGGCAAGAAGAGTTTTCCGGTTCCTTTTGTCTTCCGTTTCTGCATAGGACCTGCTGCCTTCTGGGATAATTTGGGCATTTTCATCTGACTTGTTCCTTCTGCTGGTGTCTGTTTGCTTCATGGGACCGTTCTGGTTTGGGTCCTTGTTTGCAATGTGCCGCAGGCAGGGTGGTGTGGCTGGGAAATAGGGGACATTTGGGCTCCTGTGGGACACTGGGATGGTCATCCCTGCTCCTCTGGGTCCAGGCTCAGCCCCCTGGAGCTTTTAATTGCAGCCATGAGCCCCCAAGGGAGAGCTCACAGGTTATTTTAAAAGCACGACTCTCTCCTGTCCCCTCGCCATGGAATTCTGCTGTTCAGGGTGCTTTATGTACTGCTGTAATTACATCAAAGCGTGGATATTCGGTGATAGGGAATAGCATCTGCAAATTATCATTTGTTTAATGACAGAATGTTGGAAGGGCCTGACAGTGCCATGGTAATCGTTGTGTGTATTTAATAAAAGTGGCTGTGTGGTAAGTGTCAACTGAACATTAAAATCTTATTATTAAATATGGATCTGTGCAAGCTGCTAACTGCTTTTGATCAATTCATATAAACATGATGCATCCCTTAATTGTATTAAATTTAAGTAAATTTAACAATTAATCTTCATTTAATTAAGACTGCAGTTTTGACAGCCTATCATTTAGTGATTGCTGTAGACTCTTTTAAGCAGTTAAACCAAATGCTTGTGATTTATTTATCTATATATTTGTGCATTTATTTATTTATTTTCACTGCTTTCTGGGAGGATATGTTTCAGGGAAGCACCTTATAGGGCAAAGGCTGGATAAATAATTTGAAGTGTGTGTGTAGCTAAAATATTGCCCTGACCAGCTGATCTGGCTTTGAAAGCATTGTGCTGCATTACAAGTACGCAAGAATCTTTAGTTTTATTCTTTGAAACTTGTTGTTCGCAGAGACTGTCTGGAAAACAAGCCCATTCCTACTGCTTAGGGAGTAAGTGCAGAGCTGCAGAGTTGAAGAAAGCTTTATTAATCCCACCTCTGGTCCTTCAGACTCATTGATTTTTGACATGGCTACTGGAAAACCACTGCCTTTTTTCTTAATTCACCATTCTTTCAGCTTTTTTTTTTTCTTTCTCTTTTTTTTTTTCTTTTTCTTTTTTTTTCTTCTCTCTTCTTTTTTTTTTTTTTTTTCTTTTTTTGTGGTCAGCTAAGGTTGAAACTCTATCGGAAGAATTTACTGGATATTGAAAAAACAGTAATTTAAATTACAGGGAAAAGGTAATAAATCACTGTGCTTGGTACTCATTCTAAACTTCATCTCATTTAGAGACTTTTTTCCATGTTGACAGAATTAAAATATTAATTTGGTTTTCAATGATTCTCTTTCAGCTGCACTTTATGTTTCTGCCTTAGGTTTTTATAGATTTTGTCACTTTAAAAAATGTACCACTAAGGGCAGGGGTTTAATTATCTGATTTGCTTTTCCATTTAAACTTCCAGAATGATTTTCATCTAAAGATCTTATCTGCTCTGTATTTGATTATTGGATGTAGATCAATCACATGGAGGTATTTGTATCATCTGTCACACACGTTGGAAAATGCATTCAGAAATGAGTAGAAATGAGTGTCTGCTGCTGCTCATTTGGGGTCATTCCATTTGGGTGCAGTACAGATTTGCTTTCCTGAGAAAGTAAATCCCTTTTGGATGCACCACTGCTCCGTGGTCATAGAACTGGACTGGGAAGGGAGAGAAACTTGAGGCAAAATTAACTCTGTTAAAGTTAAAAACAATTACACAGGATAAAGTATTTCTAGATCTTACATCTCCAAAAGTAAAAGCATGTTCCAAATTCATACCTCACTGTGATAAGACATGGATGATCTTAGGGAAGGAGGCAGGATTGTCCGTCTCAAAGACCCATGGAATTCCTCAGGCACACATTGTGCATATTTCCTTGTAAATTCTTCAATCCCTGCCTTTCACATGACTCAAAAAAGCAAAATATGAACCTGTTTGGTAGGGTTTTGCTGTGGTCAACCCTTTGGGGTTGTACAGGCACAAGTAATCTCTTGCTGTGTAGAATTTGGACATTTCTTCAGCTGGTGCCACTACTGCTAGTCTTTCCAATAACTAAATTATTCCTTGAGCTCTGAGCCTGGTGTAAATCTCTTAAGAACTCCAGCTGTTCTCTGTAGCAGGCGAATGGGATGTTCTCACACAGGAGATGCTCCTGCAGCATCTGCTGCAGCAATTGCAAAGTAATGGTTTGTTCTCCTCTCATTTTAGGTTGGTTTATGCAGTTTCGATATCCTGCAAGGCCTGGCATAGTTGGAAAATGAGACATTGCCATTTGCATGGGATGTAAGAGTTGTTGGTGATCTGCTCTGATGTCAGAGGCCAGCAGAGACTGTGGGCATGGGAAATGGGGAGAAGAGCTGAAGTACAGGACAATGCCATCATTTTTAGCTCAATAAAACACACTGGCTGTAAAGATTTCACCCCCAGGCTGCTCTGCCTTGGAGGATTCTGAGTGCCTGGGGTGCATGCCCAGGGTCTGAAATCCAGCCTTGGCTCTGTGTCCCCGATACTAATTCCACACATAATGAGAACTTCTTAATTAGGCCTGCTCCACAGGAGCACTTACTCTCCACTTATGCAATGAATTTTCTGTAAGTAAAAGTGTAGTACAGTAATTGTGATGCATGATGGGCGTGTTCAGATAACCCTCCTATTATTTTAGGAAGTGCAGTACTTCAAAGAAAACTTATCCCAAGGTGTCCCTTAAACTTCTCTTTTGTATTACCCTTTGGATTACTCTCCTATCTCCTTCCTTTGATATGTTAATTCAGTCATTTTTTCTACCAGGGCTCATTGCTCCTGCTTTTTTCTTCTTTTTTTAACTGTAATTTAATTTTGTGGAGAGTTAATGCTTATCAGTCTTGTTTTACTAGTTGACAATTTCTGGGACCATTTTTCTTCTTTGAAATGAAAGTCTGAAATACTGTTCTGACTGACTTTTGTGTGTACTAATCCGTGTTACTATTTTTTAGCACATTTTCCTTATTACTGTTTGTTCTTTTTGAAACAGCAGCACTAATTTTTTCCTTGGTTTTAGTTTGAGCTGTTTGGATCTTTTAATTCTTTAGCATAATTAAGAAACATGTATCAAAGCTGCTGACTGAAAGGTTTTGTCAGTCTCTTGCACATGCATACTTGTCAACTTGGAAACTTTAACCAAGATTAGTCAAATTTACCTGCAGTTCACAAAAACTTGGCTCTTGTGGGAAAAAAATGCTTAGATTTGAAGCAAACTAAGCCTCAAGCGTTGGGAGCGTCTGTTTCTTGGCCAAAAGCTTCACCTGTCAGTTTTCAGGAAAGCTTGTATGGCATATGAGATCTGACTTGTTTTCCATCAGCTATACAGCAAATGGTCATGAATTAATTTACAACTCATTATTTAAGCCCTTTGAGCAATAGCTTTAAATATCTGTCTGCTGTTGTCTCAAAAATTAAGCACCCGGCTCTGCCACCCGCGCAGAGTCCGGATGATGCAGATTCTGCAGGGCTGCAGTTCGCTCACACAGAATTGTAAAAGTCTAATTCTTTATCCCTTTCTTACTCAGCATAAAGCCGATAAACTGGTTTTGTTGTTTGTGCTTCAAATTTAGCAAAAGTCATATGGTTTAGCAGGAGCTTAATTATATTTACTGATGAGTCCAGCCAGCTCTTCCAGTGGGTTTTTTTCCCCTGATGGCACTGCAGAAATGTGCTGGCAGTGCAGCTGAAAATATCCCTGCTCAGTTCCTTCCCGGCAGACAGTGGTGCCCTTTTAATTCCAGTGGTACTGATGCACTAATATAGGAGAGCTTCACCCACCAGGGAGGAGGGGAGGAGGGAAAGCCCAGGTTTAGGAGTTCATTGCCGTGTGGCCCTTGGTGTCACTGCCGTGACCTCAGGGAGGTGCTGCTGTCTGGGGACTCGGAGGGTGTGTGCGAGCTGAGGTGGAGTGTGTTAAATTAGATTTAGGGGGTACCAGTCCTGGTCTCCATCAGCATGGAGTCACTCCCCTTGGCTCTCTGTGGGTTTGCTTCCATGGTGTTGGTGGCATTGAGCTTGTTCTTTATTATTTTACTCATTTTGATCTTTCCTGCGAGGGTGCTGAGGCCCTGGCACAGGTTCCCCAGAGGTGCTGTGGCTGTCCCATCCCTGGAAGTGTCCAAGGTCAGGTTGGATGGGGCTTGGAGCAACCTGGGATAGTGGGAGGTGTCCCTGCCCATGGCAGGAAGGTTGGAACAGGATGATCTCAAGATCCATTCCAGCCCAAACCATTGTGGAGTTCTGGTTCTATAATGCTGATGTATTCAACAATACTTTTCAGCTTGTTAGAACTGTGCTGTGCCTTTGCCTCTGGGCACTTGAATAGCAATTAACAGGATCTGTACGTAATGAGATACTCTCTATATGTTGAAAGAGAAAGTCCTTCTTTTCCATTTAAGTGTCTGGAGAACATCAAATGAAATTCAAACCTCATGGGTAACTTTCTCTCCCCCCACTCTTGTGCTTTGTCTTGGTGTTTGTGAGTCTTGGTATCCAGGGATTATTACTCGTGCTGATGGAATTAGGTGTCTGTGGTCCATCAGTACAGAAATTCTCTGCTGAATATCTCTTTGCAAGGCTGGCTCAGCATCAGAAGCCAAAGCTGGACAAGCCCTGAGCTTTGGGAATATCTTTACCTTTTTGAACTGCATCTTTTTGGCTGGAGCTGTATCCAAGAGCCAGCTGTACTTAAAGGCAGGGAAAGTTTGCATCTGGAGATGGATTTCAAGTCTTACCTATGCTTGATTTTTTCCCAACTCCTCTGTGAGCTCCCCTGTACTACTGTGCAGTTGCTCTGACAGGCAAGACAGAGATTCTGTAATTAGGAGCCTTCCATCATATGGTGTCCCTGCTGCGTTTCATCGCCAGCTGTCTTCCTGGGGCTGAGGAAGCTTTGCTTTTACCATGCTTCACACAGCATTAAACTGTGTAGAAAAGGCTAAATATTGCAGGCCAGATGCTGCTTTCCCTTTGCCTTTTATCAGCCTAGAGAATAATTTCACTCCTGGGATGGCACTTTGCTCCTGTTAGCTGGTGCCTGACTGCAGGAGGCTCCTGTTCTTCCTCCTCCTCCTTGTCCCCTGGCCCAGGGAGGACCTTTGGCACAGGATTATTTCCACTGTGGGCTGATGGTGTGAGACCACCTTTCCTTTATCGTTTTGGGGTATTTCGGTGGGCTTCACTCCAGTTGCATCACGAAGGCAAGAATATATAGTGTTTTTTCTTTTATTTTTCTCTCATGTATTTTTTTAAAGAAATCCATGTGACATCTTTTATCATTAATATGACTGGAGCTAACCTCTCTAATTATTTAGCAAATGAAACTGAAGTTTTCTACAGTGTCCACAACACCAAGAGGCATTCTTTGAACTCCTCCCCATTTCCTTCTCCATTTCTATTTGGAAGTGCTCCTTATCTGCTTTTATCCTGCGAGGGAGGAATTTTTTGAGCCTGAAATGAAGAAGCAGCCCCTAAGGGGACTTTAATACAGAGAGGTTACAACTCAGACAATAATTTGGGTCAATTTAAATGGCATGTGGGTGTGGGTTTAAATAAATAGCTTTAACCTTTAGCTTACTGATGGAACTGAAAATAGATACAGGGTTGGGCATATTGGAAGAAATGTGCCATTGCTGCCAGCATTACTTTGAATAAATAGATCTCTCTTCAGGGCTGTCAAACCAGCACCTTTGCCAGTAAGAAGCAATAAGATATTTTTTCTTTCTCGTTTTCTATTTTTTAACCAGCAACCAAGTCTAAAAGAAGCTCTCTTTTATTTTTTTATTTTTTTTTTTATTTTAGTGTGTGTTTTTGTATTCACAGGGCTGTACTTTGCAATTTCCACATATCACCTAGACTTTAAATAACATTCATAGATCTTTGTGGTTATTTAATTGCATAGTTACACCTGTATGTAGACTTTCCCTAGCCAGTTATATCCTGAAGGCAAAAATTAGAGTATGTGTTAATCTTATTCAATGTTTGCCATGTTTCAGCCAGGAACTCTGTGAACTGCTTTTCCCCCACCTATTATTTGTGGCTCAACAATTGGAGGAGAGCTCATGGAATTATTTGCTTAGTTTAGAGGCCAAGAAGTGGTGGACCTGCTCTAGCTCAATAATAGTCCTGCCTAGGCTGAGCTCTATCGCTGCTGCCCAGGGAGTAGATGTGGAGTAGGTATGAGCTCCTGTACTTTGCATCTTCAGGAGGAGAGTGGAATTATGAGCAGAATTCTACAAATGTGTATCTGGTGAAGAAATACGAACTTCATTGTTATTTTAAGCTCATACCAATATGAAAATCTCATCCAAAGTAATGTAATGTGGCAGCTACTCAATTGTCCACAGAGAGTCAATTTAAAGTCAAAATTTGCAGGCATTTGGTGGGAGGGGAAGATCCAGTTGTTGCTTTATCTGAGGGAACTGGAAAACCCTTCCAAAATGAAAGAAACCCACAAAGCAAATGTAATGGAATGACGGTGGTACTTTGGCACTAAATAGCAGCATTTTAAGGGTTTGTTGCATCCTGCAGCCCTAACCCAGACAAGCAGCTGAGTGCCCTCGCTCTTCCAAGCTAGAGTTGCATTTTTTTTGCTAGGATCAGTGGCATTAAGAGCAGTGCAGGTGTCCCACCCTCTGCAAGGACGAAGCTCAGCAGTGTGGGAATTGCCTCGGTAAATAAGGTGCTGATAAAGAACTACCAGGTTGAGATCCTGTAAAGGCAGCGAGGTTTCTTGGAGGAGTGCAGAGCTATTTTCAGCTGCTGATTTGCTCATGTAGCATAAATGTAGGCATGATGGAATATGCAGATAATGTTTCGTAGTAACCATCTGATAGCTAATAATGGCGAAGAAAAACAGAGTCGTAAGTTTGGCGTGGGCTGCAGTTTTAGTACCATTTCCTTCTGCAGGTTGTTACTACTGGCTGTACCTGCTGAGTAGCAGATACGTAGCTACAAAGCGTGCCAAGGACAAATAAATTCATTTTCATCTTTTATGCTTGCAGAGGTTGTTACCCCACTGCAAACAGGTTGCAGCTTTGTGCTCTGTAAAAGCTACTGCAGTGTCGGCCCCGCGTAACTGCGTCACACCACGGAGTATCGCACTCTGTGGGAAGATGTTTTGGCATACGTTTCCATAATAAAACACCTTAAATTTGCTTATGCAAAACAGATTGGGAGTGATTCATTAACGTGTGAGCAAATTTTGCAAGGAGCCTCTTGGAAGAGCAGCACAATTGGTCATGAAGTTGTGATTTCGTATTTTGTGGTCAAGGCTGGGGGACAAACTGTGACACCAAGGACAAAAGCTCAGGGCTGAAGTTCGAAGGGCTGGACCTGATTTCACAGCAGTGAGACCATTCAGCATCAATGGTGAGGACTGGAAGGGAGACGCTTCAGAGAGGTATAGAAATTCTTCCTTTTCAGGTTACCTGCCAACTCTCTGGTGAATAAAGATGAGGAAGGAAACAGCCCAGGTGGTTTAGTTGTTGTGTAACTGTTTGCAAAGGTTTCTCAAAACCTTCCCTGAAGCATCTGCTTTTGCTACTGTCTGATTCAAGATTGTGGTCTAAACAGAGCATTTGTCTGATCTGCTATGGCAAATTCCAAATTCTAAATATCATACAGAATAATCCATAAGTAAACAGTGATATTCCCTGTAAGGTGTTTAACTTCCAGGCCCTGGGCATTTTTGTGGTTTTATGTGCATCCCTTTGAAACCTCTACACTGCTAATCAGTGGAGTATTCAGGGATCTATCCTAAGGAGTGTTTAAGATCCCTGTGAGCACTGAAAGACAGCTGGTGTGTGACCTTCATCTGCAATTCCTGTATGGAAAATGGTCAATGTCCTCTTCCCGCGGTACCAGCAATACTGACCATGCCCCTACCCCTGTGTGCCTGTGAGTGCAAGCAGGGAACAGTCTGCTGAGAGTGTCCCTGGCTGTGTGTGCTCTGTGTGCACAGAGGATGGAGGGCAGCTTCTCTGATACCCAACATTTTCACTTACCTGTGGGGAATACAAATGCACAAAGTGCCTGTGTGTGCAGCTGTAATGAGTTAGCACAAACAGCAGGAAAGGTGAATGCTGCAGGATGCCCTCGGGGGGAGTGGTGCACCCTGCAGTGACAAAACCTGTCCTGGCTGCACCACCTGATGTGCAGAAATCAGCAGCCACTTGCCCTCTGACTCTGGGTTGGGATGGGCAGGGTGAGCCTGGGCGGGAGGTGTTGGTTATTCATGTAAGAATTTGTGTCAAGTAGGCACTTTCTTGTTCCTTCCTTTTGATCTTTTTGCATACCCTAATTATGGATACAGTCTTGACAAAGATGATAAAGGGCCTCAGGGGTTATAAAACAGGAGGCGAGGTTAAGAAAATTATGTTTATATTCATTAGAATAGAAGAGATTAAGAGGGGTCGTGACCAAGGTGTACAAAATCCAAAAAGTATTGAAGAAAAGATGATGCCACCAGAATATTTAAGAGAGAAATTGTGAAGACAGGGGTAAGTGGAGAGCAGCTGGGATTTTGATTGGAATTGGCTGTGGGACATTTCTGTAAGGGTGTTGCTCTTGGTGAGGAAAATAACTTGTGCTGATCAGTGGGCTGTAGGCAGACAACTTAGGACGCAGATATGCTGATGGCCAGAGGTATAGGATACGTCATGTAGCTGCTTTTTGGAATGTTTGAGCAGGCTGGGTTTGGGCAGAGAGTAATGGCTTAACAGCGGATTCACCTTTTGAGCTGGTTTGGAATAATGAGTTGGGCTGCCAAATGTTGGAAAAGTCACACATTTTCATATTGAAAATGCTTTGTGCAAACTTGTTAACTAAAGCAGTGTTGTAGAGTAGAGGCTTTTGGGGGCTCTGTGCACGAAGATAATTTTGGGGGAGTAGCACAGAAGAGAAAGCTTTTCAGTAATGTGTAATTGGTACAAACCTGACAAACCAAAGATGTGTGACCACGAACACCACCAGCTGTGCAGCCACTTAGGCTGAAATCAGAAGGACATAGAGGTAAAATCAGTTATGGCTATAAAGGGTTATGAAATGACTTACAAACACACTGGAAGTAAGAGGAAGGCAGAAGTCCATCAGGAAGGAGGGGAAGCAAATAAATGGAGTAGACAGTGAAGACAGAAATTCAAAATGCCATTATTTTGTGCTTCTCTTCACAGAAAGGTTAATAACTGTGTCAGATCTGTAACAGGGTTCCCTGTAAAAGGGGTTACGAGCAAAGGCAAGAACAAGATAAGGGATATTTAGGTAACGGTGATATATTTGGGTCAGTGTGGCCTTATGAAATGTACCCACTGAATTATTTACAACTCTCAGAAGCTTAAGGAGAATAGGGCAATTGTCAGAATTCTGGAGGAAGGCAAACATCGTACCTGTCATCACAGAGGACACTACAAGGGAAACAGAAATTTGTAAATATTCAAGAAGATACAGAGCAAATTACCTGTGACCACATACCTGTGAGCAGCACATAATAACTGACATGCTTTAAGCCCAGACTAATCTGATTTCTTTTTCTGATTGTGTGACTTACACCAAAGAGAGGGAGAAAGCAAAAGCACTTTGTAGCGAGGAGTGTGATGCTCATGTGAGGACCATGTTCTCATACCTGAGAGAAAGCTCAGACTTGTGACTGTTAAAGTTTTGCATCAGTTTAATCTGCCATGGCAATTTCCAAATTTCCAAATATCATACAGATCTCTTCTAGCAGAGCTTCATATTCCCAGGTAGCAAGGATTTCACTGCACAACTACCACTGGCTATACACCTGGCTTTAACAAAGTCTTAAAAGCAGTTTATTAATGTTTAACTTAAATGTTACTGGACATTTTAGCCATAGGGTGTGAGAAGCATCTGCCTTAATAATTCTGATGAATCGTTGGACTGATGGACCAGAAGGTACATCTCCCAAGTGCGGGTGAGCCCCAGTCATTAAAAATGAAAACCAGCTTCTCATGCAGAATTGTTGATTAGGGATCAGTGTTTCAGGTGAGCTCAGGGGGTGTTGCTGTGGACCCAGAACTGAGGGGTGGCTGCTGTGACATGGTGTTCCCTAGGGATCTGGACAGCTTTGGAGAGAAGCAACAGAACCAGGACTAGTACCACTGTTATTAGTCTGGGGTCTGCTGAGCAGAGAAAATGCTGTGATTTACTGAGGGCAGGTAATGTGGGGAAGTGGACAGACAGTACTGGCACATTCAGGACTATTTCAGAGCAGCTGCTTTAAACTGAATTATGGCCTCTTGTTACCAGAATTAAAACAGGTATAGAGTTGCCTTGATAACAGAACCAAAATTTCACAATCTGTATGACGTGGGGCAATTTATGCACTGGTAAATCCAGTTACAGTCCTGATTTAGAAAAGCACTGAAGCATCTGCTTAACTTTTTGTCTGACAGGTTTTAACAGGTGCTAAAAGCTCTTCCCCAAATGAATTGCTTTGCTGAATCGAGACCCAATCAAGCATATGCTTGTGTTAGGAAAAGAATATATGCAGTGCATAAATTCGCTGAAGGGGGAGAGGAATATACATTAGGATATTTTTAAATGTCTATTTTTATAAATGCCTTCTCTCAATGGAAATTGCATAGACTGCAGTGCTGTCCTCTTTGCTCTCTCTCCAGCATCCCTTTCCCCAGTGTATTTACTATGAAAGAGCTTTGCCGTGGGCAATAGCCTGTACTGCAGTGGAGTATCACATACTGGAAACTTACCTAACATCGTGCACAAGTGTGATGGGTGGGTGGAGGATGGGGAGCTGGAGGTAAGCCTTTAAAAAGTTTTCCTAAAGATAATTCTTTTTAAACACTCCTCAGGCTTTTGCATAAAGATTGCAGAGTAGGCATTCCAGCAGCTTAGACGAGCCCTGGATTTATGCTCTGTAATAAATGTATCCATAGGGTGCTGCGTTGTTGTAATGATAGCAAATGACAGTAAAATTAGGAGAATTAATAATGACCCAGCTGGAATAATTTAGCACTGTGATAAGTAAACTCTAACCTGATACTCGGCGTACTGGCAGAACTATTTACAAAGCACATTGAATGCAGGAGTCTGAGGGGAATCTGGTATAGAAAACAAAGTGAAACCCTAATCACAAATAAATGCCATAGCATGTCATTAAGAGGATTAAGTGGCTTGAAATTGATGTCTAAGGCATTTTGGTTGATTGTTGCTAAAAATACCACATGCTTGACAATTATCTTCTGTTTGCCATCCTCTCTCCTGCTAGTTGTCTGTCATGCAGTATTATCCTTGTTTACCACCCCTGCCTCATACCAGGTCTTTATCTGAGAGGTTTGCAGCTTCGTGCCAGAGCTGATCTGGAATTCACAGTCTGATGTGTTGGCACTGGTTGGTGCCAAACCATTAATATCTTGATAATAGCAAGGGAGAGGCCAGGTTCAGCAAACACTGGGCTGAAACCAAAATGGAGCAGCACAAAACTTCTGGAGTTAGCTTTCTAAATAGAAACGCTTGGGTTTTAGTTTGAAATACCTTTTTTCCCTAAGAAATATTTTTTACATTGGTGTTAATGAAGTTCTTAAAAAAAATTAAATTTCAGTGAGGTATCTTACAAATAAATGAGCTTTATACGGATTTGGACTTACTGAGATTTCTGAATAATTATAACTTCTGGTACTTTGACCTCTGTTCTATGTAACTAATTTTACAGGTAGAAAAATTTCTTACTCTGCCCTGCTTAGTGATTCTTAGCTATTACCTCATTGGGCTGTGCTTTGCTGAGAGGAAGAAGCTGCAGATGTATTTAGGCAAGTCAGATATTTCTGAGGCAAAGCCTTAAAAGTAGCATCGTTGTGTCTCAGTGAGTGTCACCATATGGATCATTTCCGATCTGCTCAGGCTGTCACTGAAGGAAGTGTTGCACCAAACTCCCAGATATTCGACAGGAGCCGTGGATGCTTCCATGACTATTTAATGTGTGTAAGTTGACTGCAGCCCTGAGCAGAACAGGCAGAGCAGGGAATGCTCCAGTTCTGATTTAAATCCAAGAATTAATGGGAGTCTTGCTCTCCGTGCAGTGGCCTTGGGAATTGTGCACGTGGAGCCTGAGGGTTAAAGAGCCTTCACCTGCATCACGTCCAGCCTGCAGGAGCCTGCCGTGCAGCCCCTGGGATGTGCTGGGTGTGTGCATGGAGCAGCTCCAGCGCCAGCCTGGTTTAACATTCTCACTTGAAATACCTCCCCTTGTCACTCTGGGGGCATTGAATTAATCCCATCAAAAAATGCGTCTTCAGCATCACAGGTTGGGTGTGGGTGTTAGCAAATTCGTCCGTCTCTTGCCACTCTGGTGTCTTGTACCCATGCAGTGCTGGGTTACACTGAGCTGTGCTTTTTTTGTAGTCAGAGAAATTTGGCGCTGAGAGGTTCTGGCGTGTCTGCTCTGTTGGCAAAAGGATTAATGTCCTGCAGAATTTGATAAAAAGCAGAGGTCTGTTGTGTTGTGATGGGAGCTACACATGGACAAAGAACCCTCAGGTTTTCAATTAGATGTTTTGGGTTTTGTTTTTTCTTTCCCTTTTATCAGTTTTATAATAATAATATCAACAACAACAATAATAATAAAAATAACTCTATGTCCCGAATCCAGCCATGTGAGATGGCAATGTGAGATGTTGATATGTCAAGGTAGATTATTTTTGCCCCAGGACAGAGGTTCAGACATTGTATGTTTCAGGGCTGCAGGCAGCAGCAGAAGAGTTGCAGGGAAAAAAAAATAAGGACAGCAAGGTTTTACTCTGTGGTTCAACCCATTCCTTTTCACTTAAGATGAGATGCCAAACCCACTGACCTACTGCCTCTCTTTCATGGATGCTTCTGTCCTTCCTAGGCACTACAATTACAGCATGGTTGGAAGTTTAGACTGCAGTCTGGACCCAGTCATCCTGTTTTGAGGATGCCTGAATAAATAAATATTGATTGAAATCCTAGTTACCGTCTCCATGAGGGCTGTCTCTGGGTTGGCTCTTCACTTTAACTTGTGCAGACCTCAGTCAAAGAGGGCTCTCACCCACGCCCAAGGAAGAATGAAGGTGGCAGAAGTCCATCCTTTTGCTGCTGCTGGCCATGGTGCTGCAGCTCTTTGGTGACCCTGTGCCTGCTGGAAAAGTCGCGTATTTAAGGAACATAAGCAGGAAGGGAAGGCTTCTGCTTGGTGAAAGACATTGCCAAAGGGAATTAGGATTTGTGTCTAGACAGCAATCAAAATTAGCCTTTCATCCTACATCAAGGTAATATACAAATTGTTCTGTGAGCATTAGTAATTTAATTGTATTAGTTTGAGGATGCATGCATAAATAAGCATTGAATATATTTGCTGTCTTGCAAGTGGAAATGAAACTAAAATACCAAAAAAGTGGGGACTCCTCACTAGTGGTGTTTCTTAACCCTGCTACTCCGGCTGTGAGCTGGATTATTTTGGATTACTGTGTCCCTTTTCAGTTGATTTAACCCAGTGTAGTCCTACATTCAGTGAGCATTTAGATGGCCAGGTGAGATGCAATCTTCATAAATTATTACAGACCATTGGAAGTCCATCACACTGCTCAAAGGATTTTGGCTGCAGAGCAGTAAAGGAGCTTGCTCTGAGTCACAACTGGCATTTTTATAAAGGGGAAAATAATAAAATCTTTTGAAAAAACTATGTGTAACAGACTATAAATGAAAGAAGTGTAGTTGTATATCAAAGCAACCCATTAAACACACACAACCTGCTGAGAGATACTACAGTATCTCTCACTCATGTGTAAGTCAGTACATAAACTCGTTTTTAATTTTTTGGCAGACTTATGAAGCCAATTATCCTGGTAATAAATATTCAGCTTTAATGGGCAAGTAAATAATTAATGTTATTGCCTTTGTAAATTTAGCTTTTCAGTTATAAATTAACATAATTAAAATAGTAATGTTTCAGTACGCATTTTACCAGCCAATTCTAAATCAAGCAATTAAACTGTAGGTTTTTCACATCAAATGAGTTGAGTTTATAATGATACAAACTCTGGGCATAAATTTGTTTTTCATGGTCAGATTCATTACAAAAACATGAAGAAAAAATATTCTGCGGTAGATGTAATCAAGTATATTATTTGAAAAGCCATTAATATGTACTTTAACTGCTTTTTGTTGCCCTTTCGCAGTGAAATAGGAAGGGGAAAACATGTTTCCCATGAGCGTCTGGCACTGCAATAATTGCCTGTGTGTAGTTGTAATGACCACTGTACAATGGTTGTGACTGTGTAGTGGCTGCCACATCTCTTTGGATTGATTGGAAAACCCCAATGCACAGTATGGATCTGAAAAGGAAAAAATTACTCTGTAGTCATTAACTGAAAAGACTCCAGTCTGAGTTACACCGACTGAAAATTTGATCCTACGCTTTTCCTCCTCTACTTATTATTTTGTATTTTTTGTGATGAGTATGTGCAGTCGTCCCATGTTAGCCTTCCAGCTTAGTGAGCAGTCAGAGCAGCAAAGCTTTCCTTGGTAAGAGGAGATGAGTTAGTAGGAACATGTAACTATTTCTGCTCTGAATGCAGGTCAGAGCTGGTGAAATTCAGCCCTTTCAGTAGTTAATCCCCAGGAGCAGAATGTGTGGCTGCAACTCCAGGTTGGCTCAAGAGTTCATGAGGTTGCATCAAAATTTCTGAATTTTCTCGTGAGAGGCAATTAAGGGGTGTCTGAAACCATATGGCTTCTGAAAATTAGACTGTAGGAACTTGAGCTTTTCTCTATTTTTTTTTAAACTGGGGATGTCACAAGAGCATTTCAGTTTGTATGACTGGTGTCAGTTTGTGACTCTCAAAAAGACTACATTTTGTTAGAAATGGGAAGAACTCAGAACCAACTCTGACATTCCTGTATAGACAAGGACACACACAGATGAAAACTGAAGTCTGAAAATTTGGCCACAGAAGTTCTGAAAGCTTGTACCAGAGAACCCTGAGCTATAGAAATTTCTAGTCTTAGAGCCTTCACAGATTATAATTTTTCATGGGCTGAGCAGTCTATTTATAGCTCCTCAAAATGTTTCTAAGAGCAGCATTTTGCAAACTGGCAAAGGTTTGCAGATTTGTAATGATAAGAGTTCCTCGATGCACAGGCTTGCCCACATCCAAACCTGCTCATTGACATTTCTACAAGATGTGATTTCATAGTCCTTTCGTGTCCCAGAACCCAGTGGGCAAATTTATCCCTGGCAAAGGCTCACTGAAGTCACTGGAGTTACACCAAAGATAAATTCAGGTCAATGAATTTTATTTTAGTGGTGTTCAGACTGTTTGCAGTGCTATGCAGATAGATGGCTATAGGCTTTTTTGCAGTATCCAATTGTTTAAGCTTTAGTGGACTAAAAAAAAAAATTACCTTTGAGCTGAATTTGTGCTAATTGGCTTAAATACATGCAGAACTGCAGTATGGTTCTGACAACTATATTATCCAGAGTCTTAGAAGCACTTTAAAAAAGAAGAAAAGCACACTAAACGCTCGTGCATGATGTCTGTGGGTTCATATTCCCAAAGAGATTTTAATTGAACTCAATTCCTGGCTGGTGTGATGAACTGTGTGGGAGAGCAGGGATGCAAGCACCTGATGGCACAGGCAGTTCTCTTGTAAGCACTGCTAGTTCTGTGTGTCAGTGTGCACCTGGAGGTGATACTACAATTTTGTATCAGGGAAAAGGCCAATTTCTATCTCAAATGCTGCCCTGTTAGGAATAGTTTTAATCTGTATTTAATTATTGTACTTTAGCTGTGTCTAGATTCAGATGGGCTTGAGGTGTCCTGTATTAGTTTTTTGCCAGTGGTGGCTAAATGAGTTTTTTCATCTCATGCCAAACTCTACCTGGGTTTAATGGCATATTTCTGGCTGGGGTCTAACCCTGCAGTCAGCAGCCTTGAGCCAGGTCTGACAAGAATCCAGCCTATTTTGTAACCAGGGTATTCTAAACTCCCTTACTTTCGATGGTCCCTTTTTAGCTGTTTTGGTTTCCAGCACAAATCAAAAGATTTCTCTGAGGCTGCTGAAGGCAGTTCAGGCACTGCTGTTCAGCCTGGCTCTGCTGGGTGCTGTATTTCTGCTCCGTTCTTTAGGATTTACAGCACTTTAAGGCAGCGTTTCCCAACGGAAGCACTGTGACACTGCCTTATTTTATGGGTGAATTAGAGTACTTCAGGTATTTGCTGACTTTGTCAAAGTCCAGCAAACCTTCTCTGTCGGAGAGCAGGCAGCAGGAGGTGTTTGCATGGGCGAACTCGAGCTCTGAACAGCAGCCTGAGCAGGGATGTGCGTGTGTGGTTGGAAAGGGCAGAGAACATGAAGATGAGCCTCAATTTGCAATTGCAGGTTTGTTGTGGCTGTGCAGTGAAATGCCAACCTTGGGGGCTTGCCAGGGCTCTTCTTCCCTTGCATCATCTTTCTCCGGACTCCTGACACTTTTCCTAGAAAGCTTCAGCATCCTCCCCCAGCCCCAGGTCTGCTCTTTTGGCCTCTTTTGGCTGCCCATGCGCTCACCTGAACCTCACAGTCACCTGCTCACCCTTTCCATCCCTGATGCTGTGCCAGGTCACATTGTGCCCTCTGCTGTGTCCCCTGCTCTGTCCTGTGGCTGAAATTAAAGCACTTAAAGGCTCTAGGGCTTTACCAAGCGTCTGTGCTGGTTACCAGCTTAAGTTTAGTTTGTTTTTCTTCAATTACATGATCCACATAGGAAAAAGGACATTCTGGAAGTCAGGTTGGTGTTTTTCAAGTGTCATTGAATTTGATGCACTTCCAGGGTAATAAATCAAACCTCTGCATTGAGCGAGGGGCCCTTCTGTGTCATTCATGAGTTTTCGTGACTCCTACCTTCCCTGAGGTTTTAAGAGTGTCTAGCCGCAGCAATGGGTGGGACTTTGCAAAGCAACAAATTTATCCAAACTTTTCAAAGTTTGCGAAGTGACTAAACCCACTTGTTTTTCCTAATACAACTAAAGTTGGCTTAAAGCATCAAAGGAGAAGCACATTCTCAGGAAATACAGCAGAGTTTGATGCTATGTATGGCTTTTAAAATCAAAAGTTGGTAAATAATGAAATGATAATGGAAAACCCTGCTCAGATTCTGGCTTGACACCTGACTGGCAGCTGTGTGTCCTCCAGGTGCCACAGAATCCAATATACTTGTATTTTCTCTAAGATTTGGTGTACCAGCTTATCCCAATATGTTCCACAGAGATAAACAATAACATTACAGAGTTAAGTGACTTTGGAGATAAGTAACTTAAGCAAAGGACGAAAGGTTTTCTTAGCAATGACATTCAATAGCAGATGGAGGTGTATGCATTTAGTTATTAATTTTCCAGCAGAAAATGGGTTAGAAGTGGTAGTAACACAAAGCAGCAATCTCTCAGCAGTGACAGATCAGGACAGCAGAGGCAGTGTTTCTCCTGACCAGTGCTAATCAGGCCAGTCCTAAAGCTCACTGATTCCAGCAAGAGTAGAGTGAAACCTGTGTCAGAAAAGTTGGGAAGTTTTATCTTATGTGTTCCAAAGAGGAAGTTCCTGGCCTAAAACAAACAAAACTGAATTTTTTTTATATATATATATATATTTTTAATTTTTATTTTTATTTTATTTATTTATTTATTTATTTTATCTATATGTATATTTAAAAAAATATATGAAAGCAAAAGTACGTCTGAGGAAGATACAGAGAAGTCAGTCAGTCTTGGGTGGCAGAATAGAAATGCACTGAGTTCAAATGAGATTAAAGTTAATAGTGGCCAAGTTAATACCTTTGATAGAGAAGTATAATATGTGTGTAAAAAGCTTATGCTCTAATGTCCTGATCCTGTAATAGGATCCACTTATGTGCTATCAGCTGTGGTAAAGAGGTGGAAAGGTGTTGGAACCTTCTAGTAATAAACAGTGTTCTTCAACACGGAATGCACTTGAATTACAGAATTTAGAAAATACATCCCAGAATAATCTTGGTGCACTTACTTTGCATGGGTAGAAGTTTATTTTGGGATGGATCAAAAACTATTTTTTCCCTGGTTAGCATAATTTATGCTGTGTTGTTGCACATGTTGATAGATTTTGTTTCCCTTGGCTCAGCTGAGGTTTTCACAGCACATCCCACCTCTGCAGCGCTGTGCTTGCAGGGCTGAGCCCTCCCCCGGGAACTCTGCCTGAGATGTGTGGATATGTGAGCCACAGGAGGAGAGGGGAAGCTGGAAAAGAGATTTTTGATTATCTCTCTGGAAGAGAGATAATCTGTCCCAAGTTTTGCAAAACATCTGTCCCTGGCTCATTGTAGAAGTGGTGAAGAGGATAAAGGAAAAGAAAGGCACTGACTTTGCCTTACCAATGAGTTAAGGACTCTGTTATCCTAAATTTGGAAATGAAACTTTTTAATGAGCTGGGAAACAAGTTAATGTTGATGCAGTGCACTTGGGGCTGTAGAAAAACGCTTCAGATTTGTGATGAAGAGACCTGATGGAAGCAGTAACTCTCCATCAATGTGAAATGAGACCTGTGGCTTAACTGTGACACTAAGATGAGTGACGGGATTGTTTTCTTGTTAGATTCCCATTTTAAGTTCGAGGAAATCCACTTAGATATTGTTCTATCAGCAAAGGCTGTATCACACAGCTGCCTCTGGTACAACCCT